>CM031700.1:4419692-5019692 GCA_018466805.1 Hippocampus abdominalis
AGTGCCAACCTGACACCCACTGCGGTGGTATACCTTGAACAAGGCACGGAAAACTACTTCTCTGTGAAGCGGCACACACCTACTAATCCTCGGCATCTTCAATATGTTTGGAAAGGGCAGCAACTCTCTCTCTCTCTCTCTCTCTCTCTATATATATATATATATATACACAGTCAAACCTCGGTTTTCGAACGTCTCGAACAAAAATTTCGATTTTTTTATGCCTCGGATGACAAACAAATTTCGGTTCTCGAACAAACTGAGCGCACTTGAATGCACCATTTGACTCCTCTCGCCTTCCTTACACGAGGAAGTGATGCTTCCTCGTGTTGCTGCTTCGATTTGCGAAAACCTGAGTGACTGTATTATTACGTTATTCATTCATTTTCATTATTTTCCGAAACGCTTCCTCACTAGAGTCGCGGTGCTGGAGCCTTCGGTCTTCGGGCAGGGGGACACCTCGATTGGTTGCCATCGAGCAGGCACACAGAGAGACGAACAGCCATCCACGCTCCACTCACACCTAGGACAATTTAGAGTGCCAACGGCCATCATGGGAATGGGGAGGAAACCGGGCACACGGAGACCACGCAAGCCCGGGGGAACATGCAACTCCACTCACCACAGGAGGCGGAGCTGGGTTTCTGCACTGTGAAGCCGACGTGCTAACCACTGGGACCGGGCCGCCTGTACGGGCCGCCTGATATGTATATATATATATATATATAGAGAGAGAGAGAGAGAGAGAGAGAGAGAGAGAGAGAGAGAGAGAGAGAGAGAGAGAGAAACTTTGACGATTAAGCAAAGAATGAAAAAAAACGAATCTCCCAAAATGTGCTACGACGCTGCCACAACCACACACACACACACACACACACACACACACACACACACACACACACACACACACACACCACACACAAAACAGCTCCGCTCCTCTTCTTCCACTCTGCTGTCTCATTCCCACAGTGTGTATAAAAAGGTCATGTCGAAGTCACCGCAGGTCATTGTCTGCACTCGTGAGGGTGTGCATCGTGTGCGTCTCTATGTGTGTGTGTCAAAAGCACTGAACCAGAGAAATGGGTTTGCCCAGCCGTCCGTTGCGGTTGTTTTACCACTGACAAAAAAAAAAAAAAAAAATCCGGCAAAGTGGTGAGATTGACCAATTACAGTCTCACACATTCCCTCACATGCGCACGCGTTGCATTCATTCAACACCACAGTTAATAGTGTTGCCCCAGCAAATCCACATCCACTAAAATAACACTGAAGCTCTGTGCGTGCAATCCAATTGTCTGAAAGGTGGAAGGTACGCGTATGCCGCAGTCATTCCATGGGTAACTACTATTGAACACTCCTGCATTAACATGCAACGTGTCTCTCAAGTCCCCGTGTCTAACTTGGCTCCGCACTGCAGCCTGTCCGAGGCAATTTGCAGTCACGCTGCGACCCCCGAGGCATTTGTGACCCAACAGTGGATCACCGAAGTGGAACCTGACAACGAGCTGCAAGGCCGAATAATCCATAAGAACATGTTTAGGATGGTCACACGTTGTGTCAATCGTCCTCCAGGTGCTATTAGCTTGGCCTTGGTGTAGTCGAAACGGGAATGGCTTAGCTCAGGCCTCCCCCAAGGCCAAATAGGCCACTTGGATTTAATATGAATGTAGACGACCATTGGCGCCCTTGTAATAGTTCTTAATGAGAACTCGAAAGTCACTCTGGAGAGCGCAGACCTCCGCCAAGGTAAACCTTTTGGGATTGTCCAAAATTAGGAATGGCAATTTTTATTGTACGTTTTTTGAATGGAAATTTCTCCAATGCGAGACTAATAAAGGTTTTCTTATCTTTCTTATCTTATCTTCTTATAATTAACCCTTTCAGGGACAGCAGTTACTTGGGTGGACATCTTATCATGTTATCAGGTGACACGGTGCATGAAAGGGTTAATAGAAGACGCTTCGCAGTACATCGAATATGTGTTTGGGGGGGTGGGGGGTGGAACGATTCAAGGACGGTACATTTTTGAGTGCAACGAGTCGATTTGGATCGATTCAGTGGGATTACTATTCACTATTTTCCCTGCCCCTTGTCCTGCCGTTTGCAAGGCCTCGAGAGTGACAAAAAGTTTGGTGGTGATTGGTTTTGTGGTTTTTCTGGAATGAACTCATTAAGTAATTTAGAAAAATGTCAATAACAACAATACCGCCCGCCTGACCTTAATTAAATTAAATGGGAAAATCGATCCGCTTGGCGCTTGCCCTCATTAGGGTTACGGGTGAAAGTAAGCCCCACCACTTCTGATTTTGGGTCGCCAACAAATTGCCAACAAATTGCAGGGCACATTAAAAAAAAATTTAAAAAAATTCACACTCATATTTACACCTTTGGACAAATTAGTCGGCAATTAATCAAACTCTATCTCTGTCTGAATTACCGTATTTTCTGCACTATAAAGCGCTTCGAATTACAAGGCGCACCTTCAATGAATGGCCTACAGGTATTTTAAAACTGTTTTTATATACAAGGTGCACTGCATGATAAGGCGCATAGAATGCAAGCTATAGTGGCTGCGGTTGCACTATGCCTCCACTAGCAACACTATCAGGGAAACAACTCAATGGGGAATTTCAAGAGACTGCGACACCACATATAAGGCGCATCGGATTATAGGGCGCACTGTCGGCTTTTGGGAAAATCGAACGCTTTTAGGTGCGCCTTATAGTGCGGAAAATACCTTAATAAAAATGGTCTTCGGTTTACCCCACAAGCATGTTTTGGGGATGTCGCAGGCCCCATGCAAGGTAAGAATGTGTAAACTCCAACACCAGAAGGAAGGAGGTGACGTTTGAACCTGAAACTCGACAACGACCGTAATTTTATTTATTTTTTTGCATCGTGTCTGTTGCCTTACTGCTTATTTACCTTGAAAAACGATTTAAAAGCAACGTGACTTTCACCTGCAGCTGATGTTTCTTATGTCAATGTAATTACCACTGCGGGAAAGCTGTCATTACCTTTTATCCACGTTGATGAAGCACGATCATCGCCTCCATGTCTGCCAATGAGGAAGATTTGGGAGCGGCATATGAGCGCGCGTGTGTTAGCGTGTGTGTGTGTGTGTGTGTGTGTGTGTGTGTGTGTCGTTGCCTTTGACATGTGTCTGATGTAGATGAGTAGGTGTTACATTAAAGACGTTCCCCTCTTCACTCACTCTGTCACAGCGCTCTGATCCAGCGCGTCACTCCGTGTTACATCTGCGAGCGTGTGTGGGTGTGTGTGTGTGTGTGTGTGTGTGTGTGTGTGTGTGAGTGTGTGTGTGTGTATGTGTGTGTACATGGGCATGTGTTCAACAACATCCAAATGACTGCCAAGCTGTTTTTCAACACACACACACACACACACACGACGAGTTCCTGTCTGATCATGTTCGCGTTAATCCGACCAAAAAGAGAAAGAAAAAAATGTTCGCGATGTTCTCTCAGTTTGACACGGGTGCCGCAAAGCAGCGGCAACGGCAAAACTTTTTGTATTTTTAGAGCCTTCATGAATAAACACGAGCGCCTTCTTCTCCATGTGGTACCCCCCGAGCCCCCCCGCCCCCACACACACACACACATATGATGTGCAACTAAAAAGAGATGCACTTGATTAATTAATTAATTAGCCCAAAAAACAAGGAGAGCTTTGGACAACTTTTTCGTCTCACTGGATATCTTCCGACTTCGTTAGTTTTAGTTAAGATGTATTTTCATTATTTTAAAAGTACTTTAATTTTTATATTATTTCCTTGAGGAAAACGATCCATCCATCGAGACTGTCACTGTGCAATCTGCCGCGCCACATTTGACAGGCCAACGATTGGAATTGGCTGTGATCTCTCCCACAACGGCGCAGACTTCTCTGCGAAATTACCAACACTCTGCGTAGGGATACACTCCGCGGGGACCGCGACGACAACCAACGAAACAACGGTTAACAAGAAGACATCTGCTTTTGTTACTTCGCGCCTCAGTAGAACTTTTGCGTGGAAACCCCCCTTTTGGCGAGAGATGGCTGTTCGCATATCCGGTGCGATTCAACCTTTCAATTCAAATGATAACGTCCATCTGCTGGCTACTCACTCATGAGACCGCACTCCTTTTTCAGTGGCGAAAACACAAGACCAGTGTGTGTGTGTGTGTGTGTGTGTGTGTGTGTGTGTGTTTTTCGCAGCAGGTGGAATGAGATGATGTATGAGAGCTCTTCAGCTGCCACACTCCATCGCCTCGCCAGTGGACGCCATCTTTGACACTTTGACCCCCGCCCCCACCCCGCCACTGTGGCGTAAACGCTTTTGATGAAGTGTCAGGTGAGGGATCCAACCTGACGCGCAGACAACGAGGAAGTGGTCATGCTAAGACTTGGAATATAATACAGCGGCTCTGAGTAGCTTTCCCCTGCGGCCAAATCTGTTTCTAATTTATGATGCAATTTATGTTTTTTTCTTTTGATTTTTCTATTAAAATGATTTTGTCATTTTCTCGTTGTGATGTAAAAATGTTATAATAAGATGACTTTTTCCCTTAACAGTTGGACTTGATGACATTTTTTTTCTTGTCATAGTACAAAGTTGACCTTGTAAAATGAGCTTTTTTTTTAATTTCAACATAACGACTTTTTCTTAAAAGATTTTAACATCATTCTCAAAATGTTGCTTTCATTCAGTTAGTACAATGTCGTTTTTCTTCATTCCGTTCAACTTAAGGTAACTCTTTTTTTTTCTCTCTAATTACATTTTCCTTTTTCTCATCACCTTGTGGACTTTATTCTCGTTTCTCAATATTATAACATTCTTTCTTTTCAACGTTTGACCTTTTTCTTGAAACCTCACCCCCCCCCCTCATAATATTTAGACTTCTACTATCTTGATATTGGCTGTTTCACATATTCGCAAGAGCAGACTTTTTCAGCGCTGATCACAGCATCTTGTGTGCTTGCATTAAAACGTGTTGCGCGGATCCGCCTCGGCCTTTATTTGCAACAAAGCAATCTCTGGCGCAGTCACAATGTGCGAGCTTCTGTCCAATTAGATCTTCTCCCGTCTCGCTGTGTGTCATTCCAATGAATGTTTTCCTCATCTGTCTGCTTTGCATATAAATTGCTAAAACGCGCTTTTGGAACGGCTGTCAAACAGCGCTATTCCGACGTTAGCAGCGGACGCCCATGATGCAACAAATATGGCTGGCGCGTCTACAGAATGAACACCGGGGGCATGTACTAAGTACTGCTATAAAGTTAAAACAAAATAGCTCAAATACGGGGCTCATAGCTTTCAACCCTTTCATGCAACCTGTCGGCTGATAACATGATAAGCTGTCCACTGTAGTAACCGGTGTCCCTGAAAGGGTTAATAGAGTCTTAATAGTATTGATGTCAAAGACTATTCATTGTCTACTTTTATGTCTTACTGACCGTATTTCATCTTTGCAAGTCTCACAATCAACTTGTGACAGTGTTGTCATGTTTTGTTTTTGTTTTATTCAAAGGGGGCGGAGATAGCAAAACAAAAAACAAAACACTGAAAATTTGACTTTTTCAATAGAAAATGAGTGGGATGAAATCGTTTCCCTGTGGAGCGCCACTGATGGACAATGTTATTATGTATGTAAAATTACCATTTTTAAAAATACAACAGCTGCTCATGGCGTACATATGTGAAGTATAAAATGACAACTTACACCTGTGCAGAATTTTTTCAATATTAGAATTTTGGTCTCTTTATTCCACTGTGGTCTCGTTTCCATAAGACACACGAACGAGGTCGCTTCAGTCAAATTGTTTATTTCAATTGGAAGGTGTTCGCCAAAAGTTTGATGTGAATCTTTCAATCAAGTTTGACACGCTGATTACCAGAATCACTGTCGCGCATTGCAGCATTTGCACAATGATTTTCTCACAGAAACACAAAGTCAAGTTGTGAGTCGAGAACGAGGTTGTCTTTGACGAGTGAAATTGTTGCCTTTTGGGAAATGACACAACAGCGAGGGGCGAAAGCAATCACATGGAAGCTTTAATTACGTGTAGGAGCGGAGCTGTTCGCCCCACGAAAACAAAGAATCTTAAGTGCTTCATCATCTTGGAGAGCTCATACAGCTTTAATGATGAATTGGCTGATCACACAATACAGTACTGAAATGAGCTTGCCGCTATTTACTGCTGGTGCCGCGGCTGCTATTCCAAGACGCACACTCTCGTGAACTTTAACACTCTCACACAGAGTGTCTTTTCCACAGTGGCAATAGGGCTGGACGATTATGGGGGGGAAAAAAAATAATCATCACAATTATTTAGATTGAGACCGAAATCAGCATGGTTATAACAATCATTGATTTCAAAACTTAGTATTTATTTGACGACTGAAGTTCAACTACCCAAAGCTATCATCATCGCCTCATGTCCATTCATCCCCACGCTGAGCACTTTATTCTTAAACACGCTATTCTTTTTGTGAAGTACCTTAATTACCAGGCAGTCCGGTCGTCGACTGGTTAGCAGGTCTGCCTCACAGTGTAGAGGTTCGATTCCGGCTCCGGCCTTCCTGTGTGGAGTTTGCATATTCTCCCCGTGCCTGCGTGGGTTTTCTCCAGGTACTCCAGTTTTCCTCCTTACATTCCAAAAACATGCGTGGCAGGTTAACAGAACACTCTAAATCGGCCCGAGGCTTAAGTGCGAGCGCGGATGGTGGTTTGTCTATGCTTGCTCTGCGATTGACTGGCAACCGGTTCAGGGTGTCCCCTGCCTCCTGCTTGAAGACAGCTGAGATAGGTGAATCAGAAAATGGATGGATGGACCTAAATGACCTTGGAAATATCCTCTGAGTATTCCAGCCTCTTGCATTTTCATTCTGCTACATCCACACCTGCTACATCATTAGCGTATTTTATCTTATTTTCACAAGTCTTGGGGCTTAGTGGGCTAACCTGAGATCTTGGGGGTTAAATCGATGTGTCCTTGAATTTTGAGGAAAGGAAAATTCCTTGAATGCTTGAAGACTCCATTTTAATATGACTTGAAAGGACAACGCGAAAATAAATCAGAAAGAAAGTCAACTAAGAAGAGAGTAAAACAATACCAACGAAAAAACAAAACGCGTTTTTATGCGTTTTGACCTCTAGGGGACAGTGTGGTGCCGTGCATGGATTAAGGAAGAATGAGAATATCATAAATAGACATCTTTTTTTTTTACAGGTGGGAAGAATTTGTGCTTTTGAGTAGTGCTAGCTTACCTGCGGGTATGTGTTTCCACAGCGTTTGTATGTAATTCGAAGGACTATCAGTTCCTCCGTAGATGCTAATTTCCCGTTGAGTAGGGGTCCTCCATTAACTTTAGCATTAGCGCTAGCAATGTTTTAAAAACAAAGTATGTATTGAATTTAACTACATAATGTGTTGAAATCGTATAGTGGTGTGTTTAATTTTACACCAATCCCTAACTAGGGTTGCATTAAACGGCATCAAGCATGCCCGGTGTCAGCAGAACCACATCCGATACACACCTGCGACGCAGGCAATATGGTGCATTCAAGGTGCCGTCACAATGTCGGGAACTTGTCAACTCACCGCAACGTTTTTCTTCCATGATAACGTTTTAAAAGTTCGAGAGAAGCCAAAATCGAAATCACGATTTAAATTTATTTTCATTGTCCAGCCCTTACTCATACACAAACTTTCACAAGCGCAATTTCTTACACGCACTCACACCCAAAGTTTCACTCGCTCTCTCACGTGCACACGGTACCTCACTCAGGTTCTCATAAGCATGCACTGTCACACGCTCACACAAACTTGAGCACACACTCGCATTAACTTTTGCTCACTCTCACATCCATACTTAATCTCACATATGCACTCTATTTCTTTATCACACAAACACCTCAAGACACGCTCTCGCTCTCTTTCTCTTGCGCACACAGACACGCACACACTCTCACACACACACACACACACGCGGGATCAGATACACTCTCACAAATTCGCACCCACTCACTCACACTAACACAATGCATGTTTGTTTTTCCTGCTTTCACCAGCTCATCTCATTGCCTTTTATTCAGACTCATTCTCAATTCTCTTAGAAGTTGCCTTTGAAGACATTGCAGTGCTGTCGCTCTCCTCTTGTTCATATTTCTTCTCCAGATATTCATTTGACACTCGTGTGTGTGTGTGTGTGTGTGTGTGTGTGTGTGTGTGTGTGTGTGTCTGTGTGTGTGTGTGTGTGTGTGTGTGTCCCCATGCCCTTGTGAGGTGTATTCAGCTGTTTATGCTTTCAGGAATTAGCGAGGCGGCATTCTGAATACAGTTGTCAGGCAGCTTCGGTCTTTATCAAAAAAAATATCAAGTTCAATTTCAATTTGAGTGTGCAAGTGTTTGGGCGTGAGCTGTGGTCTACAGCAGCTCCGCCGCCAGTGTGCTCATTGTGTGGAGGTGTTTAACTGCTTTCTCGAGTATTCACTAAAAGCCTGAAAAGAGCACTGGGAACTCCTTACCCATATGCGAGGGCATTACAGAAACGTGTTTTTTTTTTTCCCGTGACGATACCCTGTACACAGATTGTATAAAATGCTGCTGAGTCGTTTTCAAAAATTGCGTACATTAGTATGTGTGATGCCATGTGGGTCAGGGAGGCTGTGCGTCGCGCTTGCTGGCGGCGACTGGGACGTGCGCATTGTGTGTGTTCACTCATGCAGGAAAGCCTCGGCCTTAGCGTAGCCGACTGGTGAAAGAGGTCGTGTGTGCGTGCGTGCATGTTTGCGTCACGCCGTTACACTCGGAAGAATGCAGTTACGTTGTTAGTATACATGGCTGTCACTCACAGAATATTTGCGGCAGAAATGTCAGAGCCGCAGAAGAAGAATCCAGTTGACGATGAGTTACCCAAGCATGCGTTTATGGCTTTCAACTTTATTGACAAAGTATTAGCAAAACAACAACAGACATGACAGTGGAGCCGGGAGGGACAGCCGGTTTCTAAGAGGCTATTAGAAGCGCTCTTTTCGCAAGCACACACATGCAGACATACAAAATTTAATTTAAAAAAAAAATCCCGCGATTTGTCATCGTGGCTTTGTTATCTCGAATTAGTCTGATTAAGATCCCCGCGCCAAGCAAATGTGTCAAACGATTATAGGCAGGCAAGCTATATAAAACGAAATCAACGGCCTCGTGGTGGAGTGACAGCTCGTTGTTCATGCGATCGAGACGGAAGCGTCCTTCGAGGCCAAATGACTCAACTGGTGACTGATTCAACTTCCGACTCTTTCTTTTGATTCCATTTCGCTCCTTCATTTGCGAACCATCACTGTAGCGTCTCCCTTCGCGTCTTTGATCCCATCTGAGAAGAAGTCAACCAGAAGTTTCCTGACGCCGGTCCGAAATGGGATGAAGGTGAGTTTGGCGAGCGCCTTCTGGCCGGGGCCGATGTCGGAGCTGAGAGACAGGAAAAAAAAGTGTTTTAGGTGTCGAATGAAGGATGACGGCTAATGAAGCTCATCGCGTCTGTACTTACTTCACCTTGACCTCAGTGGCAGCCAATAGGCCGGCCCCCTCCACGTTGAAAACGCCCCCCTTCAGAGGCACCTTGAGAGGGTTGGTGAAGGAGATGGAGCAGGTTGCTGGCTGTCCTCGATACGTCTTGGCACAAACCTGAAGAGAGACAATTGAACAACGATTGAAAAGCCTATTGGTAGACCATTTTGTTATGGTCATAAAGAATGGGCAGCAGGAAAAGAATTGACAACTGATTATTTGATCCAAAAAATACAAATTGTGATGTTGAATATCAATGGATGAAAAAAAAAGTTGCATTACATTTATTTATCCATCCATCCATTACCTGAACTGTTATATCCTCACGAGGTGTGCCGGAACCTATCCCAGCTGACTTCGGGCAGTAGGCAGGGGACACCCTGAACCGGTTGCCAGCCAATCTCAGGGCACACAGAGACGAACAACCATCCATGCTCACAGTCACACCTAGGGACAATTTGGAGTGTTCAATCAGCCTGCCATGTATGTTTTTGGAACGTGGGAGGAAACCAGAGTACCCGGAGAAAACCCACGCAGGGCCGGGGACTATAAAACGATATCACAAGAAAACTAGCAACTTGTTTGCTTTGTCACTGGTAATACAAAGGTCAGATGTAGAATTTGTTGTTGTTTTGAGTTTGGGATTTTTACTACAGTCCATGGGTTTTCTCCGGGTGCATGGCAGGCTGATTGAACACTCGAAATTGTCTCTAGGTGTGAGTGTGAGCATAGATGGTTGTTCGTCTGTGTGTGCCCTGCGATTGGCTGGCAAGCGGTTCAGGGTGTACCCCGGCCTACTGCCCGAAGACGGCTGGGATAGGCTCCAGGACCCCCCCCCCGTGACCCTTGTGAGGATAAGCGGATCGGAAAATGGATGGATTTTTTTACTACAAGTGAAAGAACTGCCACGGTTGCATGTTGCCTGCGTGCGCCCACCTCAACAAGGACTTGAGGCATGACGGGTGACATTCTGCCCATGGCCATGACGGGTCTCCTCAGTCCCTCAGCTGCCAACAATGCTGTCATCTTCAGTTGTTGCTGTCCGGAAATGTACTTGACATAGTCGTCGAAGCCCACTCGCACCACCTCCTTGTGAACTGGACACATTTTGGTGAAGGTCAAAAGTGGGGGGAAAAAGGGGCAGGACCATTTTTTAAATTATTTTTTTTTTACATGCTACAACCTTGGTTGGCGCGCACATAAATCTGCTTGGCTTCCCTCTGCACCATCCCAAGGTGGATACCGTTGTACATTTCTGCTGTGACTGCCATGTTCAGACGAACGTCGGCGTTTTTGTCTCCGTCGTTCATCAGCTGCACAAAAGAATCATTTGGTAAAATATCATTTGGAATCATTTGCCAGACTGTGCATGACCATCTCCAGAGTGCACCAAAAATATTTACTCACTCTTCGAGTGCCTATTACTCATATTGTATTTTTTTGTTCTTGTTTGTGTTTCAGATGCAGTAACTAATTTCCCCCCGAAAACCGATGACCCCCTCCAAATTTTTGTGAGTGGTCTTTAGGAGGAAAAGCCAGTCAAAAAGTCACATTTTTTGGGGGGGAAAGCCCGTTAAAGCTAAAAATACGAAACGATACGTTGTGTGCCATACCTCGACAACAATGTCGACATCTGATCCAAACACGAGTTTTCCGGGTTTGACGCTCAACAAAAATTTCTCTGATTCCGGCCTCTCGGGGGACGGCTCTCTGATTGCACGCTGAGCTTTTGCGTTCACCTCTCTCGCATTCTCGGAGCCTGATGAAGAAAATTAATCAGCCCTTGATAATTAAACGGCGGCTACGGTGACGTGACATTTGAAGACACGCTGCAATTTGGAAGCAAATTGGACGGTGAGTGGAAAGTTTATCTCGCAGCAAAACGCGACACCACCAGTAGTCTGCTGCTTTAATTCATCCGAAATATGTGCGTGATCTGTTTGTCCATGTTGAAACATGAGTAATTTTTGGCTAACCTTCAGGATATTTGTATTGTTGAGTGACATCATCTCTGCGATTGCCAAAAACACTCTTGGTGCTGATGTTCTTGCCGATGCTGAACTGGTCCACTCTGATCTGTAAACATAAAGGCTCATCGTTGTCACTAAAATGCGTACGAGGTTTTCTTGAGGGAAAACGAGGGGGGGCCACCTTCTGATGCTGGCCGTCTTTTCGGAGCATCCAGTGGATGATGTCAGCGTTCACCTCCGCAAATACAAACGGAGCGTCATACTTGACGCCCAGATTTCCCTCCTTGATGGCCTTGACGGGACATGGACCACAGCGGAAGTCACCTAACAATCGAAAGGTCATTTCGGTATCAAATTTGAAGCAATCTTGATGATGTCTACGAATTTTGGTCAAGTAAATGATGGTAAAATGGTCATGGTATTTGGAGACCTGGGTATCCATCCACCCATTTTCTGATCCGCTTTATCCTCATGAGGGTCGCGGGGCGTGCTGGAGCCCACCCCGGCTATCTTCGGGCAGTAGGCGGGGGACACCCTGAACCGGTTGCCAGCCAATCGCAGGGCACACATAAGCGAACAACCATCCACGCTCACACTCACACCCAGGGACAATTTTGAGTGTTCAATCAGCCTGTCACGCATGTTTTTGGAATGTGGGAGGAAACCGGAGAACATGCAAATTCCACACAGGAAGGCCAGAGCCGGAATCGAACCCACGACCTCTGCACTGTGAGATTGATGCGCTAAACACTGGATCAACGGGCCGCCCGACATTTATTAATTGTATAATTCAATATTTTAAAGTTAACCCTTTCATGCACCCTGTAACCCATGATAAGCTGTTCTCTGTGGTAACCGCTGTCCCTGAAAGGGTTAAATATGATACGAGCCACTTTTAGTCAAATGAAAAATTGACTATCAAAACATATCACAAGAAAACTAGCAACTTGTTTGCTTTGTCACTGGTAACACAAAGGTCAGATGTACAATTTGTTGTAGAATTTTCAGTTCACCATTCCAGTAAAATGTAAACTGCCCACACCGAAGCGTCAGTTGGTTTCAATTGGAATCAGCAAGGAATCGCCACTGCGACTGAGTCAAAAATGGCCAGAATCTCCTTACTCCAGGGTTCCCACTCTTCCACTTGCTTTTTATTTATGGACCTTTTAATGACTTCTTTGGACCAATTTAGCCATTTTTGAAGGACTTTTTCTCCATTCAGTGGGGGATTCACGGTATTCAAGCTATTGTTGTTTCCCGGAATGACCCGAAGTGATCACGTGATCATCGTCGGAACTAATCGGAGACGGCGGGAAAAGCAGAGCGGGTACCAGGTCCTGCATTTTCCGACAAACCTACGACGAATTAGAAGGGGGGGGAAAATGACATGACATACAAAGAAATGAACACCGCAGGTTATTTTTTTATGGATTTTAGAAGATTTCCCTGAAAATTATGGACAATTAAGTACATCATTTTACTACTTCTTTTTTTATTGATTTTTATTAACTTTAAGGACCCGTACGAACCCTGTACTCAAGTCACAAAAAAAAAAAAAAAAGGACTGTACCATCACTCAATTCTTGAGGGGTTGGGTCCAAAACCTGCCAGCCGTCATTTCCCGGTGGGAGGTCATCTCTCCTCATCCAGGCCTCAACCCAACAGTGGAAGTTCCTAAAACAAGAGTTTGAGAGATGCATGAATGATAAATGACATCAGAACTAACGAGAGGATTTTTTTTTTTTTTTTGCTGTGGTATACCATGAGCTGTCTAAGTGTCCTTTTTTAATAATCTGCAGGTCTTCATCGACCAGGTAGTCCAAAGAAAGGTTTCCGTCGGTGTCGTGGGCAGAATCAAAGTTGGTAATGTTGCGTGCTGGGATTCCCAGGCAGCGCAGTACTGTACAAAGAGCATACAAAAATCCCATAAACCGATAAAGGTTAAACGGTGCCTTTCCATCGTACAACATGCAAATAGCAGCTTTCAGGCTTCTCCGAATGCTAAGGTGACAACGCCAGACGCCTTGACGGCTCACCTGTAGTGGCGACAGCAGCAAAGACCCAGCACTGGCCGTATTTGACCTGCTTGGCCCCGCCTTTGCTCCACTTTTGGAGGATGGAAACGCTGCCCGTCCATCTGTAAGGCGCCACTCCGTCAGAGTACGGCTCTTCCCAGGAGCCTTGCAACACACCCCTGTCGCGATTGGCATTCACCTGGACGCACATATCGGATGGTTCGTTTTCACCGTACTTTGACGTCTTATTTTGTTCTAGGCAACCATAAATGAATGCTCATGTTCATTTTTGGGGAGATATGTGTGTGTGTGTGTGTGTGTGTGTGTGTGTGTGTGTGTGTGTGTGTTTGTTTCCTCGTTGTCATCACCATGGCAGTGACAATCCTGCTGACGTAGACGGGGTCATATCTTTGCTTCAGGTCTTTCTTCGAGTCTCTTACGGCCTCACTGGAGTTGTCCAGGATTTCAAAACAAATGTCCATCACCTTGTCCTCAAACTGCGCGCGCACACAAACACACACACACACACACACACACACACACATATACAGTACACCTAAATACGACGCACACAAACAGGTCGTCTGTGTGTGTGTGTGTGTGTGTGTGTGTGTGTGTGTGTGTGTGTGTGTGTGTGTACCTGTCCAAAGTTCCAACGTCTCTGAGTGATGGCGTCCCAGTTGTCCATGTAAATGATCCCATTCTCATTCATAATGTACTCCTGATTGAGCATCTCATCAGCAAGATACACTGCATCATCTGTGGCACACACACACATACACATACACACACACACACACACACCGATAGATTAGATAGATAGTTTAAAAAAAAAGATGAGAATAGGTTTAGATTGAATGTGTCAGTGCATCGAATCCATGTCATCATTCCACTTTCAAATGTCTGGAGCTACGTATTGCATCGTCTTTTATTGGAGGGATACGTCGATGGAGGAAATGCCACATTCTCATTCCTCGGTGCGTCAGACGACAGCAAGACACTTTTTTGCATCGTACCGTCTCCAACGGAGCCGTATCATCTCGAACGGAAGCGTGATACCGTTGAATCGAAAACAAATGGAACCATTCCGCTTCAAAAATCCAACCGTCTTTGAATCGTATCGCGTCCCGTGCTTCCAGATGCGTATCAAATCATCTTTCATCCGTATACCGCAAGACGTGGTGCAAAACGTCACGATCGACAAAATAAAAAGCAACCAATCCAAATGCAAGTGGTGACAGTTGACAACCCGCGTGTGTGACGGCTTCACCTTTGCACCACGGGTTATAGAGCAGGTGGAACTTGGTCCTCGCGTCGGCATCCAGCACGCGTCCGGTCGCCGAGCACACCAGAGACACGGCCAGACGGTGAGGGCCGACGATGGCGTCCGCCGGGCTGTACAGAGTCAGCAGAAGTTCGTCATAGGCTCTCCGCTGGGTAAACCACCAATCGCTGCTTGCGACTTTCTCCCTCTTCACGCTGATCGTGACCTCCTCTCGCTTGCCTGACGAAAACAACCAGTGAAAATGATAGTCGGGTAAAACAACCTCTGGATCCACCTGTGGCCATTCATACAAAACAACATCCATGCTCGAGTCTACGGTAAGACAACGTACCTAACAAATGGCCGACCCGCTCACTGCAGCCTTTTCAAGATCAGGCTTTACTCACCGAGATGGAGATCCAAAGCCGCCGTGCATTGTCGCACGTCCCCGGAGCATTGCACCGAGATGGCGAAAGACTGACCCCTGCGCACAATCAAGCGCTTGAGGTCGATCTCTCGGGTGCGGTGAGCCGAGTTGTTCTCGCGGCATCTCGGGTCCACGGCCACAATAGTCACTAAAGACAAGATGACGTTGGATTAGCAATAGGTTTGATGAACAAGAGCGATACGGTGATGGATGGAGACTCACTTCTGTTTGCCATGGCGGGTCGTTTTGGTCAAAAGGTTTGTGTCTTCAAGTCGCGTCACTTACTTGTCTCGCATCGCGTGCCAGTGGTTTATTTATACGGCACAGGGCTGACCCTCCCACAATCTAAAACATATTCCTCTACACTCCAAAATCCACCACCCCACCCTCTCCCAGAAACCTTGGTGCTCGTTCATTTTAGTCAGCGTACGGTATTTACATTACAGTGAAACTCCTCTACAACGAAATCATGTTTGCAGCAAGACATTTTTCACAACAGGGGGTTTTTCACTGTAGCAAATTTGAAACAGGAAAGTGGGAATGGTGTTCATGCATGAAGATTTTTTCACACTAGGGGGTATTTTCACCCATGTAGATTTCCTTGTGGAGGAGTTTCACTGTATATAGCAATTCTTTCTGGATGTTATACGTTTACCCAGAAATTACCGCGATAAACCAGAGTATTTTTGTTTTGTTTTTTGTTTTGTTTTTTGCTTTTGAAATGCCACTGATAGATTGATGATATTTGAGCAAAAATATTTTTTTCACTTCTGATGGAAGATGATGGAAAAGTAGAACAATAAAATATTTTGGATAAATGAAAATGAAAGGCGGCCCGGTGATCCAGTGGTTAGCGCGTCGACCTCACGGTGCAATTCCAGCTCCGGACTCCTTGTGTGGAGTTTTGCATGTTTTCCCCGGGCCTGTGTGGGTTTTATCCGGGTACTCCGGTTTCCTCCCACATTCCAAAAACATGCATGGCAGGCTGATTGAACACTCCAAATTGTCCTGAAGTGTGAGTGTGAGCGCGGATGGTTGTTTGTCTATGTGTGCGGTGTGATTGGCTGGCAAGCGGTTCAGGGTGTCCCCCGCCTACTGCCCGAAGACGGCTGGGATGGGCTCCGGCACCCCTGGTGACCCTTATGAGGACAGGCGGATTGGAAAATGGATGGAAATGAAAATTTGGTACGAGCAGCATTCAACAAATATTAACACAACACCATCTGTAGTGGCAAGATAAAATATGTCAAATATGTCTTTAACTTCCTTCCTTTCCTCCTTCCTTCCTGAACAATTTATCTTAATGTTTCAATTTATTTATTTTTTTTTATCTGTCAAGGATGTTACAACAGGACAGTTTTATTACTGTGTTAGTTTTTGTATTTTTTTTAACTATGGAATAATTCGAGCGTAAGATTTAAAAAAAAAAAAGAAAAAAAAAAAAGGTCAAGTATTGTGTTATACGAAACTAAGCAAACGACAATTCTCAAAGGACTGTTTGACCTTCCTTCTTCGGCACAAAACGTACGGCAATATCAAAATAAAGACATTTAAAACGAGCCCTGAGAGCTCGGGGATGATATTAATTGAGAAAGACGAAAACGAAGGACATTCTTGCGCTAGGTTTTTTTTCCCCTCCCTCAAAGCATTTTCATTTTTATTTGGTTTCATAACTATGGTTTTCCCCCCCCCCCCCATTGTTAGCTTGAATTTGGTTCCAATGCATTTGTGCTAATACTCTAGACTTGGAGTCGTTTTAGTTAACGCAGCATCATCAGTCTTCAATTTAATATGACTTGTCATCTTCATGCAAGAGAAAAATACAGTTCATGCAGATAAGTGTGAGACTTCACATTAATAGTTCCGCTGACAGTCTGCCCTGTTGATTTATTTGTTTTCGGTTTGGAATAGACTGAAATGAAACCAATGACTTCTGCTGTTAAATCTCTTTTTTTTTCTTTTTACCTCATTTGACCCAACTTGCCTAAAAAAATTTTTTTTTAAAACACACACACACACACTCACACACAAATCATTTGTGTCAGCGCCGACTGCAATGCCAAGATTAAAAAAAAGAGCTCGCTATCTTTGTCGGTCGGCTACACTCGCTTATAAAAAGATAGATGGTATGTGTTTTGCATGACACTTGTGATGGAAATGTCAATGAAAACTTCTGTTTCTATACTCCACACAGAGCAGCCACATAATTAGGTACACCATCACACAATCGATGGAGCTCCAAATAAAAGAGCCGTATCAAATGCTAAATGGACATTTTGGACACCTTCATATCCATTCAGCAAGGCGACACACAATCATGACATAAAGTAAATATTTTTCTTCGTCAAAGTTGACAAAGATGTTTATGCCGCACTAGACATTTACAGGGTGACAGCTGTTCTGTTTGATTTCATTTTTTTTACAAGGTCGCGGGCAGCTGTAGCCAAAGCTTACGTTTAGCTAAAGGTGGAACACGCTTGCGGTAGCAGATACGCTAATTAATTTATTTTTTTGAAGCGGCCCATAAATTCCTCAAATAGAGGTCGGACTCGCACTCGAAGTATGCGCTCACTATTTAGGTTCACATTTGTTCCGAATCAATCGAATGTGTTACTCATTATACATTTTGCCCCAAAAGGAATTGTAGTCCGACAAGTGAAACATCCAATTTGAACAAAATGTTAAAAGGTGAAATGGAGTTCACTTATAGAGCACTTTCACTTATCTCATTCCAATTTAGCGGAATGTAGCTTACATCGGTGCGTTTGACGCAACAGAAAGGTTTTCCTTTTTACTTTAAAATAGCTTACTTTCACCTCCACTATTCCACACCTTACCTTGAACAACAGCACAACCAAGGATGTTTTTTTTTTCTATTTGGTCCCATTTTAAATCAATTCCTGTTGTTTTGTTCTGCCTCATCTAGCTAGCATTAAGCTAGTTCGTCCCGGTAGCCGCTCTGTGTAATGGTTGTAGTGCAGTATGCTCTGCACCTGTATGTGCAAAAATGTCCGTTGTCAAAAGAGAGGGAACATTCGTCAGCACCCAACCCCGACATGATGACTATGACATGATATGTGATGTAGACTGTAAAAAAAACTCTTATTGTTGAAATGAATATGGCATGGGCAAAATCTACTTCCGACATTTGAAGAGGGAGAGCGGAGAGACGCTTGACGCAAATAAAGAAATAGATGGACGCCCTCTGCAACAACTGAATGAACGAGTTGAAAATAATCAAGACTTCAACACTGAGGCTTGAATGTTCTGATGAAAGAGTGAGCGAAGGACTAATGAAGATTTGAATTGAGGAAGTTCCTGGAAAAACAAGATTAGCCCCCCCACCCCTTTCATGCACTAATGCCCACACTTTATCATCCAACAAACCCCAACTCTCACATCGTAAATACTGCTTCTTTTTTTTTTTTTTAATTAAGGCTTGTACTTTCCCTTTTCCCTTCCTAATTTTCCCGAGAAAAGTCACTTTTTATAAACTGTAAATCTGCATGGTGGTCGGCTCATAATCGTAATTATACTTCTTTATGAGAGAATTCTGAGGGCTGATTTGACAGCAGATTTATAAGGTAATATTTCAAAGACATGAACTATTAGGCTTTTATTTAGCATCTGCAATGGTAGATGTGCAAGTGTGTGTGTGTGTGTGTGTGGGGGGGGGGTGGCGGTTGAGGTCATTTTTATCCCGTTGGCTTTCCTTTTTTACAAATTCATTGTTTGGCTAAATCTAGGTGAAATGGGCTATGTTATTTACCTGTGATAATTGGTTTTCCCCAAATGGGAATTTTCTTCACACACACACACACACACACACACACGCACGCACATGCGCACATAAAGAATGAGTAATGGATGGTAAAACAACAAAGATGCCATTTCAGATAGCGGCAAAATAAACACACACACAGACGGATGTGAGAATGGAGTGACACACACAAAGTTTATCCCAGGATATAAATATCCGACACAACATAAGGACTAATCAAACACACACATAATGGCTGTCACACAAATCCCGCATGATTTAGTCCCAGGTGTCATTTCACATTATTGGGAGGTGGCTATTTCCTGAAATTTTTAGCAAAACCTTCCTCAAATATGCTGCTTGAGTATGCTTGAGAACTCGTGAGTTCATACAGGCACGAGACATTTTTTTCAGATGGCAGGAATGAATCAATTCTGGGCTTTTCACTTCACTTTCTCTTTGACTTTTTTTTTAATCACAGGACTGAAAGCAAAAGGAGCAGCTTAAAAAAATGAACATAGTCAAAATATTTCTCATATTTTTTGTGTGTGTGTACAGTTATTTTTATTTTGCTTAAACGGTTGTTCATACTTAGTGTAATACCGCTGTGGACCAATAGAGGGTGGCACACCGTGGTATGGGACGGTGTACTTGACTGAGAAAATATGTTTTTAATATGTTAGAATATCAAGTTAAAGGCTCGAGGGGCTCAACTTGGGCTACACAGTGTGTGTGTGTGTGTGTGTGTGTGTGTGTGTGTGTGTGTGTGTGTGTGTGTGTGTGTGTGTGTGTGTGTGTGTGTGTGTGTGTGTGCGTATAAACTCTTGCTTTGGCATTGTGGAACTCCCTCGCGCACAAACACTATCCCACCTCTGTTACATCTCTGAAATTATTTCCAAGGGCGTAACAATTACCGGATGACTAAATCCTCCTATTCTGGACGATGCCGGTTTATACGGACCAGTAAAGAAAGGTGGAAACAAAGATCCCTGTTTTTAAAGGCAATGCGGAAGGGGCTACTGTTTACCTCTTCACTTTTCGGTTGCACTGTTCGAACACTCCTGCATGACAGATGGCCAGAGCTTCTATGCTGCACCCTGTTTCCAAATCTCAGCAGCTATTACTCAAAGCAATCATGGGCCAAAAGTGAGCTCCCACACTTTGGCTGTTTTTTTTTTGTTTGTTTTTTTCAACGTCAGAGTTATAGCCAGAAAACACTTTGAATCATGGCGAGTGCTCTGAGGTCACGACGGGCCTTCTGGCCGCCGCACTGCCCCGCCATTGTTATCCCATTTTGATACGGTCCCACCTCGGCATCCACTGGAGAGCCCACAGTCTATTGTACCCGCAGGCTAAGTTATTATTGTGGCTGCCAATTTTTTACTGTTAAGCTGTGGAGTTGCTGGCAGTGAGGTCAGAGCCCCCACATCAATACTGTACATAGTCTACACATCTTATACGGCCCACAGTTGACCTCGGACACCACAAATGCAGTCACCGGAGAGATGTAATAGAAACAGTTTGAAAAAGAGCAGAAACATTCCAAACAGAAACCAGGAAGGAAAGAATGAAAACACACTTTGCGTCATGCCTGGATTTCAATACACGGTTTAAATGACACAATATATTCATTCATTCATTCATTTTTCCGCGCTTCATCTCACTATCGCGGGGGGTTTTTTTTTTTATTTTTTTTTTTTTACATTTTTGGAATTTTAATGGCACAATATCTCAGTGCACTGTGAAACCGACATGCTAATACCGGCCGCCCTGACAAAGAAAATAGAAAAGTTTCTTTCAGCTCATTGACGTGTTTGTAAGGTACCGATGCAGGACATGGGTTCAAATAGCTGAGTTGTTAACATCAATTTATTCTCATCTGAATGCGTGACACCAATACGGCGATGTGAACGCACATTACAGACACACAAATGTCGCTACACAAAAAAAAAAAAAAAATCCATAAGGGCAGTGCGAAAGGGGTTAATGTTTACAAGCTTGAAGTCGGGTCCGGCTTTTATCGCCTCTCAACGACGGACACCGGTTGCCAGCTCTACTGGTGCAGAGAGTAATCCATTTACGATTTGCGCAACTTACGATTGTTTGTCATTGTTTACGGGACGGTCGTATTTCGCAAGCTAGGCTGTTTCGGGCTCCATTTATTTCACTAGCCGCGAAGCGCCAGTAAATTATGTCCGGCAAGAGAAGATCTCCTTTGTTCATGCAGAGCTATCAAATCGCAGACTTTTCTTCAACATACAAAGATGGGTGTTAATTTCATTTAATGACACTTGTTGAAGGTCAATATGGACTTTTTAAAAATACCGTCTCCTGTACTTGAAATGAAATTCCTGTTTTCACTAAGGCATGTCAGGCTTCGGTAAACTATTATCCAAAATCCCCTTCCATCTCAGCGGTTACATTCCAACCCCCCCCCCTGCACACGCAGGCAAACGACCTATCACACCCACATCATCACAAATGGACAATTTAGTCTTCAGTGAACCTAAACATGCAAGTTTGAAGAATGTGGGTGGGAAGATGGAGGACCCAGTGAAAATATCATCCACTATGGGGACCTGAGATTCAATCCCAGGACCGATCAACTGTGAAGTGGACAAGCAAACCGCTATATCACCAAGGTGCCCATATAATCATTCAAAGGTGGCGGCATGGCTCAGTGGTCGAGTCGTTTCCCAACCCAGACGTTGGTGGTTCCATCCATTGGGACCATGTTGAAGTGTCCTTGAGCAAGACACTGAACCCCCAGTTGCTCCTGATGCCGCGTCATCAGCAGGTGAATGAGGCGACAGCGGAAAGCGCTTTGAGTACTTGAGGGAGAAAAACGATCCTTCAGTGACAGCCCATCTAGCGTCCCAAATAAAAACGTTTTTTTGTTTTTTTTCTAAAACTTTGCAGCCACAATATCATCTTTTTTTTGTTTGTGACCAACTGTTGCCACTGTAGGGCTCCCCCTGCAGCTGCACACCTGTTGGTCGTTATGTAATTAGTAGTATAATGTCGGGTCATTGTTTGCTTCTGTCAGGTTTGATTCAGTCATGTTTCGGTCACTGTTATTTTTTAGCTTCAGTTTAGATTTTTGTTTAGTACTTTGGACTTTGTTGTTTGTTTTGTATCTAGTTTTCTCTATGTTTTAATACAATTTGTTAAGTACACCCTGCTCCTCCCTCTTGCCTGCTTTTTGGGGTCCACCACCAACCTCGCAACGTGACTCTTGTTACTAGGCGGATTTGATCGGGCCCACTCATAACTGGCCCATTGGACAATTTAAAGAATATATATATATATGTGTGTGTATATATATATATATACACTGTGTATATATATATATATATATATAATTTTTTTTAACCCTTTCAAGTGTTATTACACGGTTACTACAGTGCACATCGTATCCTGTTATCAGGTTACAGGGTGCATGAAAGGGTTAATTGAACTACTGAAATTGTGACATGGTATTTAAATTTTGAGGCACAGCTTCAACTATCAGCTGGCCGAGCCAATGAATGCCAACCCCTCTTCCTTGGCTCAGTTTAGCCGACTGTCACATGAATTTTAAAAAAGAGCCAATTTCTTTTTTTTAAAACAGTCACAAGGTCATCATATAGAAAAACAAATAAAGGTGAGGCGCAAATGGAACATGTCTGCTGCCAGTCATCGGGGCTGGCTCTGATCCGTCTGATGTCCCTCAGTGGAGGGAGCGAGCAGGTAAAATCACGTGGTGGTGCTGATTGGCGGACGGGCCAGTCACTCAAGCCGCTTTGGCCTTTTAGTCTGGTCCGGGAGGGGGTGCAAAGGGGGGTGGGGGGGGTCTGTTTGGTGCCGAAATACCTTCAATCAGACAGCAGCCAAACAATAACAAGGTTTCATCACAAACACAGCAAAGAAAAGGTACAAGGGGAGGTCGAGCGGGATAAACATAGTTCAAGTGAAGATGTGTTGTAATGACTTTTTTATGGGGGGGGTAGGAGGAATGCATGTCTTTCAGGTTCTGGCGGTCTCATGTGCGACGTCTCTTCTTCCTCCCTCTTCTTTTGACACAAGCCCTCTCACTACTCGACATGGCCTTCCACGTTCATTAGCATATAAATGACTCATGCAAACACACGCGCGGCAAGGCGACACAGCCAAGGCATTCACGCCGTCGCCTTGCAAGAGTGAAAGTCATATATTAGGGTGTGCGCGTGTGTGTGTGTGTGTCGGCGCAAGCCTGATGAGAATGCTTTTAGGCTAATTACACTAGAGGATGAGGGTGCTGCTGTTTAGGTGAATTTACTTTTGAGCTCAGGTGGACCAACACATACAGATTCACTGTGCAGCGGGAGAGAATGCTATCGTTTTGTGTGTGTGTGTGTGTGTGTGTGTGCGCGCGCGTGCGTAAAGAACATGGTGTTCTTTGGTTCGGCACTCGTCCTGGTTAATTAGCGATCTGACTGCCCTCCAAGAATGTTGTAAAAGAGGCAGAAGAGACAGCGCCTTCCATTTTTTTTTAAAGGCCCCCCCTCCCCACCCCACTCCCACCTTACAACTATTCAAATTTTATCCAACAGCGCCCTCTGTGGCCACGCAGTAAAAAAAAAAAACACCCAAGTCAGATTGGTCCATAATAATAGTGTTATTACAGTATAATTACCGTTTTTAGGTTCCAGCAGACCCGAGACCCTTGTGAGGATAAAGCAGTTTGGATGGATGAAATTAACCGTAAAAAAATCTGTATGTATGTAAGTATGTATGTGTGTATTTATTTATTTGTTAGTTTTTAGGGCAGGCGTGTCAAACTCATATTTGTCAGTGGGCCACATTTTAATGACCGTTTCCCTTGGAGGGCCGTTATGACTGAACCCAAATTAAAACTATTGTTAAGTTACTGTAGTGAGGGGTCTTGGTTACAAAAAATACTTACAATATGTCTCTTGTTCATTACATATGATAATTTAAAACATTGTGAGAGATTTTAACAAGCATCATGGAAGTTGACATGTTTGATTTGCTTTCGCGGGCCACATAAAATGATTTGGCGAGCCAGATCTGGCGCCCGGGCCTCGAGTTTGACACCTGTGTTTTCGGGGGGGGGAAAAGGCTCTGCGTCATTTTTTTATGAACACTAAAGACTACCACTAAACTGTATTTCAATGGTGTTATCATGGTGGTACTTGTGGAGCTAAATACCTTTTGAGTGTTCTTTGGTGTCAAAGTTTTGAGAACCACTTTTCTAATACACTATGTCACATGAACTACTATTTATTATTATTATTAAAAAAAAATATGTACAAAATGTTCTCTATCTCTAATAATAGTGGTTGCATCTAATGGATGCCTGGCACTCTTCACAGTCCGAAACTTTATTAATTTAATGTGCAAACATTGCCGTCACTCTGGTGAAGTATATGGCACAGAGACTTTTGAGCTTGACAATGAAAAACTTTGCACACAAAACCACATGGACCTTGGCTGAGGACACACCACGCATAAACATCCGAGGCATAAAAAAAAAAAAAAACTCCAGTAACCTTGTGTTTGCGAGACACTTTTACATTTAATTGGAGACTGTGCTGAGGCGCCCGATAGTAGCGAAGGTGTCTTTTTCCATTGATTTCATTTCAATCCTCAATTTAAGTCAGTCCTCAACTAAAGCGAGGTTTCACTGGGGTTTTTTAATGTTATGACTTTTTTTGGTGCTTTTTTGGTCGTGATTACACCTTTTGGAAGAGAATCTTATTTGGCCATTTCATATACATGAATATAAAAGGAAGTCAGCGTTATTGTTAAGACCCACGTTTTCCCTGAATGACACATCAAAATATTCCATTTTAAATATGAATGCCGAGGATACCATGTTTGTGTCCTTGTCAAGGATTCACGAACATCCGAGATTGTATTTCCGTGAAAAAGCATAGAAGGGACTCGACAAGACCTTTTCATAACGTTAAATGATTTGCATAGGGAGGGAAAAGATCACCGCGACTCAAACTCATTTTTGGCAGGGGGCCACATTTTAGTTACCGTTTCACTTGGAGGGCCGTTATGACTGAAACCATATAGAGAAGTCAAGAATAACTGTTGATTCAACTATTGTTTAAGTGACTATCGTGAGGTGTTTGGTAACAAGAACTTATTTTTTATATGTGAGAATTAAAAATGTTGGTAGACGTTTTAGGAAGGATCATGGAAGTGTTTGAGCTGCTTTTGCGGGCCACATAAAATGATCTGGTGGGCCGGATCTGGCCCCCGGGCCTTGAGTTTGACACCTGTGAGCTAACGGTTCCCCAAATTAGTTCTGAGGGCCAAAATTAATTATCTCAAGGTTGCCAAATTGTGGGCAAACTTGTCTGGTTTGCCTAATTGAGTATAGTGGACCCCAGCTATTCATGTGGAATAAGCAGGCCCACAATTAGTGAAAATCTGTATATAATTGATGCCCATTGAAATCCATTTGGCAAAAAAAACACTTTTAAAACCACTAAAGATTCTTCCAACCGCAAATCTGATCTTTTCCACCCAAAACGGACTTTGCCCCTAAGAAAACAAAACAACAAAAACAAGGAAATCTAGGGGGGAATCTGCGGGTGCCGAACCGCGAGTATGCAAGGTTCTACGTTAAAGTCCTGCTCGTGGTCTTTAGGTCATCCCATAGTCGAGGGGTGGGTGCGGGCGCCCCTCGGTGGAGACTACCGGTAACGCTCTTCCGAGCAGCGGCTGGGCCGTCCCATCACCTCCCACCTTCCTTCCCCTTGAGGAGTCGCACCCTCCCGGTCGCGACCCAAGTTCACCACCGCTGGTCGGCTGCTGTGTTGGGAAAGTTTGGAAGCGCTCTCGCCGTGGAGTTGGAGGTTAGGACGCTCTTTTTACACGATCTGCCTACTATGGTGGAAACGAAGTGGATTTAACTCAACATTTTGGACATATTCCAAATATAGTTTCAATCGCGTTGTTTTGATTTTATTTAAAGTTTTCATGGCGCGCTCCAACCGAGACTGGAGCTGTCTGCGAGTTCCCGACCATGACGACAACCTTTCCCGATCGCTTTGAGTTTGGAAATTAGCCATTCGTCGCCTACCCCCCCCAAAAAGACGGTTTGAATTAAATGTAGGCCTAAAAAGTGGAACCGAGGGGGCTTATGATGAACTTTGGTCCGCTGAGGGTCTGCTGAAGCAAACTAATGTCGGGAGTGGTCCGCACTATTCGCCGCTGTCTGCTGCCGGCTGAGGCGAGCCGGGACGCGGGCGGCAGCAAGGACAACAGCCGGGGAAGGGACGCCGCGCAGGAAAGGGAGGCTCGTCGGAGGAGCCGGGAGATAGACGCCATGCTCGCCCGGGAGAAGAGAGCCGTGAGGCGGCTCGTGAAAATCCTGCTGCTCGGGGCCGGAGAGAGCGGGAAGTCGACTTTTCTCAAGCAGATGCGCATCATTAACGGACAAGAGTTTGACAAGAAAGCACTTTTGGACTTCAGGGACACTATTTATGAAAACATACTGAAGGTAAGACGCTTGGAAAGTAGATGCAACTTCAGGGTCAACGTACGAACTCTTCTATTCAAGTCAATGTGTCACAATCACATGAACAGCTATTTTGATTTACAAAATGCGCATATAAGAGCAAAGTGGATATTTTTTATTTTTTAGAAAAGCTTTATATAAAATTCACGTATAATAATAATAATAATAATAATAAATTTCATGAATTTATCTATAAAATTGTCAAGAATTACAATAACTCTTCGTCCTGCTGTTGACATCCTCCCACAATAGAAGGGTTTGTTGACACAGTGCATATTTTTATCCCGGTGTGTGTGTGTGTGTGTGTGTGTCCATGTGTGTAAATGTGCCTTTGTTTGCTGCTATAGCCGGGCCTCCTTCACTCGCTAACAATACCAGACTATTCCTGAGGGATGAGAACATCCGCTCAGCCCACACTGGGATAGTAAGAGGCTCCAGTTATACCAGCAAAGCTGCACAATGGCCCTCCAACTTGCCGTCATTCTCTCGGGCAATCCTCTTAAAAAGAACTTGACAAACACATGCGGAGAATAACCGCAATACTGTACTGGACACCCAATGGTGAAATCGGCGTGAAGTATTGCCCCTGAATGTGATGTCATCATACTGGTACAAAGACTAAAAGTTATTTCATCTGGTATCGATTTTATGCTGTTGTAATCTAAAGTGACATGCAATGACTGGTTTAGAACAGCTCAAGAAAAAAGAAAAAAACTATAAGCAGCGCTACCTGTCCATGGGCTCAAGGAGGACTCTTTTTATGCCAAAGGTCACTCATCAACTCCAGCCCTCAAGGGCCCCCTGGCCTGCATGTTTTCGACTTCTCCCCCCTTCCAGCATAGCTGATTCAAATGATCAGAATCGTTATGAAGCCTCTCCCAAACTTGATGATGATCTGATCATTTGACTGAGGTGTCTTGGAGGAGGGAAACATCCAAAACATACAGGATGGTGGCCCTCAAGGACCAGAGATTGTGACCCCTCTTTGACACCATTCTATGAAGAGCCAGATCAGGATTGACCTTTAGATGATGAGTTCTACTGAACTCTTTGTCATGGCTGGAACATGAGGGACTTCAATTTGTTTTTGTATTTTTAAGGGGCTGCTATTACACTAGCTACAGTTTAGTTGTATTTTTTTATTTTATTTTTTTTGTCTTGCTGTCTTAATCTCAAATTCCAGAAGCTTTCCATTCATCTGGCTGGCCTTGGAATCGACTCTTTCACTTTCAGTTCTCTTCCCTTGTGGATACCACGTTGACAAAAGGGGGGCCTTTTCCTTTCCAACAGACATCCTGCCTCATTTTTTATTTATTTATTTTTTTTACAGCTATTGTCAGAGCCACGTTTTGTCAACCTATGTCTAGACGAGTGAAACAGAACCTGCTTGTCATGAGACAGAACAATCGCCTTATTTGCTGGAAATATCAGAAACGGGCAATAGATCGTGACAAATTCTGCTCATTGTCCATTTAGTTATCAAGCAGTTGAGAGACACCCGTCGATTCAGTTCGAGTTTGCTGTCTGAAGAAGACCGACATGACATCAGCTATCGGAAAGTTGAGGTGCAATCGCTCGTTGGTGCAACTCGTCCGAAGCAGCGTTATTCTCCTCCATACTGGTAGTTCGAAAACAAAGTGTAATCAATTCCGTCCGATGGCTATCATTTTTACACACAAGATAAACTTTTACGTTTTTAGACACAGACAGATGTTTGCAATGGTCTGATGGACCGTTTTCTATCAAAGGCTGGCATAAACGAGCAAAATGGCGGATTCACTATTACGATGTTTGGCAGCCACTAGTGTTAAAGATTTTAGAGCGCCATATGGAAGAAGAAAAAAAAAAAAGTCTTGATATATTTGGCAAGAAGAAACATGATGATGCCGAAGTAGATTTTTAGAACGTTATCTGGGCCTAAAGGGAGATTATGAGCCAGCGGAATACCTCTTTGCTGTCGGAGATAGAAAACAGAGACACATCCAAAGCAAACACAGTCTCCGTCTCCGCAAAGCAGGCAATTAAAAAAAAAAAAAAAGACGTATGGGGGGTGTGGGGGGGTAAAAAAAAAAAAAGAGCACAGTGAGCTGACAAGCTGCTCTTCCTCCTGCCATGTAAAACATCCAATAAAATAAGCAACGTTTACACGAGCCAGGTCCGTTCTAATTTGAGATTCCAAATGACTGCAATCTGTTGCATTTTTGCTGTTTTGTCACCACAGGCTTTCAAAAAACCCCAAAGCAAATAACTTGTGTCAAACAGTAAATGAATTGAACGCGCGGAGACAAATTGAAAACATTGCAAAGACGCCATGTGGCGTCATATGCAAATTTCATTCCGTGGTAGGACAAGGGATGTGACTCAAAGACTGACTCATGGTTCTATTTTTATTTATTTATTTGTTACATATTTGTCAGTGTACTGCCCGCCGTGTGTCATACAAAAGTGTTAGACACGGCTGTCTTTGCGGTAAACACCAGTTCAGCCGCGGGGGGGGGGGGGGGGGGGGGGTGTCTGTGTTTGTTTAGGTTTTTGTCCGTCTTGCACACACTACTTAGTCACCGAGGTCACCGAGGGCCATCGGAGTCAGATTGAACACAACAATTCCTGCAAACCGCAACATGTTGGAGGGGTGGGGCGAAGGAGGGAGGGGGGGGGGGGGGGGATTCGGAAGCGGTTTCCAAATGAGTCTGTTTTTCCCCCTCTGGTCATGTTTTAGGCTGGTTAAATGCCATGATTCATGAATCAGCAGAACAAATTGATATTAGTCAATCCCAGATGCCGTTTGCGTCTAAGTGACTAAGCCTTAATAAATACATACTAAAACTCTTTTATTGAGCGGTTCCTAAAACTCCAAAAATCAAAACTTGGCACTCAATGTTTCAAAGTGGTGCAAATGAACACAAATGTTGCCAGTATAAATATTGAATATGCTGTGTACAATTGGGTCTGCCTGAATTTGATATACTTATTGCTGTTAGGGTTAATAACTTATTTTGGCATCCCCAAAATGAGTTATTTAATTCATTTTCTATATTGTTTGAATTAATCAGTCGTTTAATCAGGTTTTGGAATTTTTTCACATTTTTGTAACAAAATCTGTTCCTGTCATTCCTTTTGATGTCGATCATTCTCGAAATGGGAGTCTTCATAAAGATACGTTGTTACAAACAGTATTGAATATCTCAAAGGCTTTTTATGCTTTGTTAAAGTCAAAAGGTTGACCTTCAGACTGTTTACCAAATCCCTAGGGTTGCACTACTCTTAACACTTATTAACCGACTGCTAATTTGCTTTTAATGGTTGTTTTACTCTCTGCTACAACGCAGGGTCCAGCTAGACGGCACTGTACCACCAAAGCACAATTTCTGGTGTTTTGCTAAGATTTCAAATTAGCATCTCGGTGAACATGGCTACTCCATCGTTTGTTTTTCCTCTCCTCTTATTTGGTTTCTCGTATGTTTAGTGGTCACTAATACTTGTTAGAAGTGTAGTTTATTTTCCTACTGTGGAGTTGAGGATGAGTGATTTAAAGGAGTGTCTGTAGACAATGTTTTAGCCATGCTAGCTTGCCAGCTGCATGTGATTGCTGAGCATCTACCATTCCCCCGGTAGTTTGTGAGCAGCCGGCAAAGTAGGCAAGATGGTTCGACGTGGAATCACCATTTTTTTTAAAGCAGCTTCAAGCTGTTAAAACAAAACACAAACAAAAAAACATAGTTGTTGAAATTGCCAGTTATAAAGCACTGTCACGAGCACAGCTAAAATTAATAGCTGCTGAAAGTGTGGCGGTAGACTATATTTCATGCTTCCCACATCATCACTTTGGTGGTGCTTGTTTTCAAATGATTTGACATTTGATTGTTGGGCTGCCTGTTTTTGCGGGCATACCTAGCAAAAGTTGTCAAACTTCTCTTGTCAACGTAGCTTCATCTTCAGAAGATAACATCAAGTCATGACTGACCATCAGATGCACGGTTCGCTTCACGTACCGGTCAATGTTTACTTCTGACAATTACTTTCTGTTTGTTTCTTCTTTCGTTAACTGGCAGATTCTGTTTATGTCAGCGCGCAAACCAAAATAAAAGGACGAGCTGGACTCTAAATGGCTGATGTCAAGCACGTTTCCGCTGCGCCTGCGCGAGTTACTACGCTTACAGCTTGTAGCTGTGGGAGATTGTGGGGCACGTAATTTACTTGAAAATCGAAGAAGAAAAAAATCCCCAAAGCGGAGTCTATATCAACTGAGAAAAACATCGTCAGATGCTCATTGTATGTACGTGCTAACTGTGAACAAAACCTCGACATGGCTTGATTGAAATTATTGTTTGATCATTGCATACAACTATCAATAGTAACTTGTTTGTCTGCGCCGCCGGTGTTATTTAGAGACCAGTCATACACTGATATACACATCAACAAGATATACACTGTTGATTACAAGGCAGTGTGGCATCCAAATGATGTTCATTAAAAGGTTGCTTGTTAACGATAAGACACCAAGGGTTTGTGTCGGTTTGTTTGATCCCTTTGAGGGGACCACACACACACACACAAAAAAAACATCAGAAGGCTACATGAATGCACCAGTTTGTGTTACTTCTCAAGTGGGTATCTTATCTTCTCAAGTAAAAGGTCAGCTTAAAAGTGTAACCTTGAATAAAGGACTTGTATATTGAAATTGGGGGGGGGGGGGGTGCTGGAGCCTATCCCAGCCATCTTCGGGCAGTAGGCGGGGGACACCCTGAACCAGTTGCATACATAGAAGAACAACCATCTCACACTCACACCTAGGGACAATTTCGAGTGTTCAATCAGCCTGTCAGGCATGTTTTTGGAATGTGGGAGGAAACCCGAGTACCCGGAGAAAACCCACGCAGGCCCGGGGAGAACATGCAAACTCCACACAGGGAGGCCGGAGCTGGAATTGAACCCAGTACCTCTGCACTGTGAAGTTGACACGCTAACCACTGGACCAACGGGCCACCGTCAAAAATAGTCAATTAGTTTAAATTAGAAATCCAGAAAATGCACAAATGTATGATGATTCAGTTACTGGTTTGTTCTGTAACTGGAACAAAAAATAGGCAAAAATGTTCCGGCGGGCAGACACAAAACACAAAGATAATCATTCAGCTTTCATGGAGGATGGCAGAAATCAGAATGTTTACAGTTGAGCGGCGGCAATTCAGAGGATTTTGGACATTTTTTTTAAAACCCCATACAAGGTCCCGAAACCATTAATTGATGATCAAAATGGTTGTTGATTTATTTGCTCATCAATTGTTAGTTCTTTTATTCATCGCTGCACCTCTAGTCCTGATTGTGCCACTCCTGTTGTCCCCCTTCAGGGCATGCGCGTATTGGTGGACGCCCGCGACAAGCTTGGCATCCGCTGGCAGAGCTGCGAGAACGAAAAGGAAGGCATGCTGGTGATGTCGTGGGAGAGACGGGCCGGCGCCGTGGGCATCGAGCCCGACGAGTTCCAGCTGTACGTGATGGCACTGAGCGCGCTGTGGGCCGACGTCGGCATCCATCAGGCCTACGCCAGGCGCTCCGAGTTCCAGCTGGTGAGTCGTGTAATGGTCAGCTGTCTATGGGAGCAGCGCCGCCTGTCACTCACTGCATGGTGGCGGTCATCTCGTTGTTGTCTTAACACGATCGTTCATGCTGCAATCCAGTGAACAACCGCGACAAAGTACTATGATGTTCATGTCTATTGATCGTAAACGTGTCCAACACTTACGAAAAAGCAAATCCGTACGCGTTTGGTCAACACGGAGTTGCGCCGAGCCACAGTTCCGTCCGTGACTGGCGTGAAACGAAAACACAGCCAATCAGCAAATGGCCTGAGGCTCGATCTGTGTTTTCTGCTACTTCTCTTGTTTGACGAGTCTACAGCAAACTTTTTTTGTTGTTGTCAATTAATATCACACAAACAAACCCGCTGTCAAAACTAATAAAACTAACTGAATTAAAAAAAAAAAAAAGTTATAGGTAATAAAATCCAACCATAAATAATAATCCTATATCATTACAACCGTGTTCTCTACAAAATAGAATGTTTGAAATATTAAAAAAAAAAAAAAGATTTATGATAAATTTGAGTTTGTGGTTAAAAAAAAATCCAAAAAAATATAAAGGACCACATCAAAGTTTAACCCCCATGCAGTAATTATCCCAAAATTGGACATTTTGGACGATTTTGGACTGTTGGACAAATGGACACCACAGACAAAACAGTGAAAAATAACTCCACCAAGCTGAAATTTTGCATAGGATGTATATCTTTGTCTTGGCCAATTCCCACTGAACATTTTGAGGGGTTGAAAGTGAAAAAAAATTTAAAAGTGAAAAAAGTTGTTGCACATTGGAAGAGGGACATTTTTGGGACGTAATACCCTTCATGCAGCCGCTTAAAAATACTGCATGAGGGTTAAGCACCTACTGAAAGCGTTTTCATCTCTTGATAACAAACAACTTGAGACTGAATGAACCTCAACTTGTGGTTTCCAGACACCCATCTTCAAGAAGCAATTAAACCGCAATCAATTTCACGCCATCCGTCAAAACGTATCCAAGAATGCCTTTGTAGGCCTTGCGTTCACTCGTGCTGGAACAGAAACGGGTCTTCCCCAAACTCTTCCTTTCTGTTCAAAATCTGTTCAAAGGAGAGGATAAAGAAACAGGGCTCTGTCTACTTAAGAGCGACGACTTGTCTGTTTTTCCAGTCGGATAATCATTTCTCCCACAGTCTCCCGCACTCTCATGTCTGAGGAAGAAAAGGAGCCTCCTCAAACTGCCATTTTATGTTGGCGTGGAAAAAAAAAACAGAAGAGCTGGAGAAGCACTTTGCTCAGCAAGTTAACGTCCACTGTCAGTGCCAACAAATCCTCTGTGATGGACCAGCCAGATGCTTGACGGCAAGCAAAAGGTTGAGTTTCACGGAAGGATCACAGACTGTATTGTTCTCACCGCTCCACCGGCCGCCCGTTTTAGCTGCTGCCGCTGCACTTTATTGGTCTTTCTGTGACACGGAAGCGAAGCCCTTGGCTGAAAAAGCTCGACCTTCTACCTTCTTTTACGCATCTATCAGTGACAAGACAATCTCGAGTGAGACGGTCGGTCACTTCCGCGTCGCCCTCGCAAACCGTACGTGCGCGAGACGCCTGCGAGCAGCTTTATGTCACGCCGCCTCGGCTTATCTGGAGCGCCGCGCTGATATGGCCTGGAAACTGCAGCTGCGCAGGCCTCCCGCCATCTTTTTTTATTTGTTTGTTTTTTAACGAGCTGAAATTCAAATACCTGTTTAAGAAAACTATTTCTCAGATTCTTAAGTTTTTGCTACAAAAACTTAGCTTTCATGAAATATAGGTTACGTTTTCATATCTTCAACAGTCATTGAGATAAGCTAACGTAAAGTGACAGATTTATCAAATACCCTTGATGTCGAAACAAATTACTGAAGTCACTTAATGAAGGGTCTTTAAAAAAAAAAAAGTCCTTCCATATCCAACAGTCACCCATCTTTCCTGCTTTCCTGGCTGCTTGAGAGCTACCTGGGGAATTTTAGGCGCTAAGCTAACTTTCCCCACCAGCTACATGCTGTGGCTGGCTAGCTAGCACGGCTAAACGCTGTGATCGACTATGAACAGCAAATTAGCATGTAAATTATTATGTGTCGACTGTCAAGAGAGAAAATAACACCACCACACAGCTAAGACCCATCTCTGATCACTGGAAATTATTTTTTTGAGACGCTTACTGTTGGCACGATGCACAGGTGTCAATGTCATGGCCCTGGGGCCAGATCTGGCCCTCCGCATCATTTTATGTGGCCCGTGAAAGCAAATCAAACATGTCCCACTCCCTTGATGCTTGCTAAAAAATCGTGCAAAATGTCAAATTCTCATTTATACTAAATCGCAGATAGGGTAAGAATTTTCTTGTCACCAAAACCCAAACAGCAGTTGGAACATTGGCAACTGCCGGTCTTGAATGCGGCGTCGTGGCCCATTCTTGATGACCTCTGTAACTCCAGTGACAATTTTCGTCAAGAACTGAAGAATCATCTTTGTTGTCATGGGGTACATGCGTATTTATGAAATTTTGTCTTCCGCATTTGCCCCAGGCACAGTAATGAACACAGCAAACATACAGTGTGGCACACACGTCGTGCCCGAGGAAGAGTTTAAGGACTCAGCGTCATACTGAGGGGAAGCTGGGGGGGGTTGGCCCGGTACCACATCCTCTCGAGGGCTGTCTGTCCACAACTGCTGAAGCTGACGGGTTATTTTTTGCCCACAATCTTTTGCTGGGCCTTTGGGGTTATTTTTAAAATAACCACAGATTAGCCATTTCGGTTGCTTGTTTGTACTTTGTATGAAAGTGGTGTTTTCGAGACAGAAATCACAAAATATTAGCATTCCGGTGGAAACTCCACACCCCCCCCAAAAATAAAAACATAAAAAAATAGAGCAGTTTTATCGCAAGGGTGTCGTGTTTCTTTCTAATGTCACATCAAACTGGTACTAGCATGCGCGATTGGCAGCTGCGATTGTTTTTCAGAGCAGGTCGAACGTTTGATTTTGGCTCGATTACTGGTTTGCGTGTGCGCCCCACTTGAGACATTTTATCAAGTTGGAAAAACTTTGTCAGGTCGACTGAAAAGAATTTCAGTCATGCAAGATAATTATTCTCATCATTCTGAGACATCCGATAATTGGGTTTTTGCTGACTTTGATCAGAATTCGGGGAATCTGGCTCACATTCAGCCAATTATTTGGTATATGTGTATCTTGCATAATATTCATGCCAGGCTAGTACAGTAATTGGCAATGCCCCTCGAATGAATTCCAGTTTGTTCTACCACTCCCAATTTTCCTTCTCAACAAAATATCCAAAATGATGTCTCATGACGTCCGATACATGTTGGCCATTTGCGGTCATTTCTCGCTCATCAGACAACGTATCATTGTTGCTGCGAGGTCCCTCCGCATTTTTAAACGTTATCTAATCCAAGATAAGACCAGGAGACCGCCGAGGTCATGTCAGGGCATGTTTTTCCGCCCACTTTCAACTCTCGTCGTTTTTTTTCTGCTTCCTGACACAATGAATTGACAATGCAGTTTGCAACAGATTTCTAAAGTCCTAATGAATGGGCGCCAAGAATTACACCCACCCCCACACTGCCTCTCTCTTGCTCCTCTCCCGCAGAGACTTTTTTTTTTTTTTTTTTTTGTGCTCGGCTTTTCCCAGGCTCGGCTGGACCCAAGCCACAGGCAGACACCGCAGAGAGGGAGGGAAGAGAAAAGGGAACTTTCAAAAAGAAGGCAAGGGAGAAGTCAAGAGCGAGTGGGGGGGGGGGAAAACAAACCCGTGCATGCATTTTGTTTACTTGCAGGCCTCTCACCGCACCCTGATAACACCCCTGCTTGATATTGCGACCAAGCACCTTTGACTGACACTTAAGTCCTGTCGGGACTCAAAATATACGATGTTGTCTTTGCAAGCGAGTCTTATGCAAGTGTGTTTGTGTGTTCGCCTTCGACAGATGTACGTACAAAGGCCGCGTACGCTCACACAAACACACACACACACACACACACACATAATGGTTTACTGCTGCGGTGTCACCGTATCCTGTCCCGGCGACATGAGGCACAGTTTTAAACAAACATGGGAAGGCAAGAATCGCTGGGGCCGGTGGGAAAGTGTCTGACGCAAAATTCAGAGCCAACTTCACAGACGCGTAGGGTACACGCTGTACAGTACAAGAACCTTGAACACATTGGATGTATACGGCGTGGTTCTACTGGGAACAGTTTTGATCTTTTTTTGGGGATAGGCTTGAAGAGGGGGGGGGGGGGATTTATCGGCGGACAGGAATCAGTCCGCTTTCCAAATGCCTAGATGAGCAGGGCTGCTCTTCTTTAATTGAATAATCGACGCTTGATTCCATTGATTCATCGAGTGATGGATGTCAAATGTGTTTGCGTTTAACACAATAATACATCTGAGGTAGCGGTACAGTCGGACGACGCGTCAACATCCCCCGTTTAGGTTTTCACTTGTATGATGCTCACATTCCAAAGTCCTGATTTCACATACAGTCAAACTTCGGTTTTCGAACGTCTCGGTTCTCGTCCAATTCGGTTTTCGACCAAAAATTTCGATTTTTTTTATGCCTCGGATGACGAACAAATTTCGGTTCTCGAACAAACTGAGTGCACTTGAATGCACCATTTGACTCCTCCCGCCTTCCTTATACGAGGAAGTGACGCTTCCTCGTGTCGCTTTCCATTGTGAGCAGACGTGTTCAGTAGACATTTTTATTTTAAAAAGAGCCTGGTTTCGGTTTTCGAACAGCCTTCTGGAACGGATTATGGACGAAAACCGAGGTTTGGCTGTAATTCATTTTCCAATGTTGCCGATTTTGCTGACGACGACGACCTTTAAAACATCAATGTTATTGTAGCGACCAGATTTTCCCCACGCAAAAGTGAAAAGGCCTTGGTGATAACGAACCGTGGCAAGCTAACTGCCGCCTCGCTGATGAGCAAAATGTACAATATGGGATGACCTTCCGTTGCTTAGCAACACTGCCGATCGACTGGGTACATTGTTGTACTTCCTGCCCCAACACGCAAGTAATACGTCGCCTTTGGGGTCAAGCAGCTTGTTGGTTAAACAGGAGTGGCGCAACACACAGTCGCTCCCTCTCTCTCTCTCTCTCTCACACACACAAAGTCATGTGACGTTCATGTACCTGCACACGCAGCAGTCTGGAGGTTTTTGCTTCAATCAAGCCACTTATCTGCGCATACGTGCCACGGACGCATTCCTCTCACGCTACTCAACCGCACGCACTCCCACAAAACTCTATTCTCATATTGATTGATAACACCGTGGCAAAACCGATTCAATGTTTCACTTTATAGACGTGATTTGAACTCTTTCACGCACAAACAATGATAAGCTGTCCACTGTAGTACCCGCTGTCCCTGAAGGGGTTAAATCATATTTTCATGTCACCGCTGCATCATTAATCAGGACGCGTAATTTCTGCTGATGTGTGGCTGTGGAAGCGAGTGTGTGTTTGTATATCCCTTCATCTCCGGGAATTCCCCTCTCCGGCAGCCGCCCCCCCCCCACCCCCCCGGCCCTCCCGTCCATGTCCTGCTCATTCGCCAATCGGAGCTTTGCGGCTTTGTGTGTTTTCTACTAGTGTGACATTGCAGTTCAGCGGCGGGGTCACGGGGTCCTGAACACCCCCCTCCCCAAGGTCCGATGCTCGACATGTGTGGGCCGCTGACGCTGATTCATTTGAAAGGCTACATCTTCACTTTAATGAATCTGTTCCTTCATTGGGACAGGAAATGGCAAGTTTGCACGATAAAAGTGTGTGTGTGTGTGTGTGTGTGTGGTGTGTGTATGCGAGACATCTAAAGTGACTTTGTATCGCAGTTGTCGGACTGACTCCATCCCCCATGTCTCTCGCCACTGTGTTTTTACACACGCAGCTGTTTCCTGTAACGTGTGTGTGTGTGTGTGTGTGTGTGTGTGCGATTGAGAATGCAAGGAAGAACGAGATGTTCACTTTCATCCCAAAGAATATCGAATCAAATATAATATGACGACTCGAATTGCGATGGTGGGGGAAGCGGCATGGGCTGCTGCTGATGCACGATTTAGCGAATGGTATGAAAAACGGCTTTGTCTAACGCCGGCAATATTATCATTATCTGCTCATCGTTCTGGCCTTGCTGGAAAGTTCAGCCAACGCAATGACAACACGAAACACGAATAAAAGAAAGTGGGTCAGCGAGTTCGGGCTGCCGTCTTATCTCGTCGTCCGCTCCGGTTGAGCACAGTTCACACACCGTATGCCAGCGCGCGCACACGGGCGATGTTTTGATGCGCACTCCCATTCTTGACCTTCAAACTGCTTTATTAATTGTCAACGGGTGCTGACGTCACACGCTTTTTGTCTTTTGTTGCACCAAAAGCCACACTGGGCTCGGATCAGCGTGGCAACATTCGCGGAGAATTGGTTTTAGGTAATCACGTTACAGCAAACACGTGGAAATCTTTTCATTTATGTGAGGCCACTTCAGATTTTTTTTTCGTAACAGTTGAACCAATGTTAATTTTTGTGCTTTGTGTGCATCTGTGGTTCAAATGGGTTTTTTTTTTGTTGAATCATTTTGTTTATTTCAATTCCTTTTAGATTTGACGCAGCCAAGTGGTTGTGTGCCCCATAAAATGACTTTGAGTATGACACCTGTGTTTTAGCAGCTTTGTCCAAATGAGTTCTATTCGGAAGCAAGAATCCCGGACCAGTGGTTCTTAAATTTTTACACCAATCACTGTCCCCAAAAAACAACCAAAAAATCACACACACAATGCCGCGAGACATTGTCAGGTGTGCCGCGGTAAAATATCCACTTTGTATGGCTGTGCGGTCTATGGCCCAGAAAGTAATCATGTAGTACCCTCCCATACCGCTAGGGAGCAGCAACAGCTAGCCAATTGCCTTGTGTTTCGACGAGAGACAAGCGAATTTGTGACGCATAAATGCAGGACGACGGTATTTGAGGCCCGAATGACTAAGTTGCATCTTACATTGCATTTTTTTTTCCCCCCCTTCTCCCGTTTGCAGAGTGAGTCAGTGAAATACTTCCTGGATAACTTGGAGCGCATCGGTCAGCTGGTGAGTCACGTTGACGTTCAGCGGCGGCAACTGAAAGGTTGGCTGTCAGAATAACTCATCCCAAATGTCCTCCTTTTACCCCCCAGAGCTACATCCCGAGCAGGCAGGACATTCTCTTCGCCCGCAAGGCCACCAAAGGCATCGTCGAGCACGACTTTGTCATCAAGAAGATTCCCTTCAAGATGGTGGACGTGGGCGGGCAGAGATCACAGAGGCAGAAGTGGTTCCAGTGCTTCGACGGAATCACCTCCATCCTCTTCATGGTGTCGTCTTCCGAGTACGACCAGGTACCAGACGGCGAGCTCACGTAAGCCCCCGCTGGCGAAGCAGACAGCGGGCGCCTTCATCTTTGCCGCGTGTCCTTTCTGGAAAAAAACCACAAAATTGACAAAGGACATCTGAGGTTGTGGAAGCACAAGCCTCTCTTTGTCGGTCGCTTTGATCAAATGCGACTGTGGCCTCAGCGCCGGCTCCTTTTCCAATCAGCAGTCATATGACAAAGACTGATTCCTTGATCGCTGTGCAGTTGAGCTCCACTCCTATATTTTTCGGGCCACGAATCATGAAAATCCTTGTAGAACTGACGTCCGTTGAAATACATCGGCGAGTGTCGACACCAGAGTTATGCCGGCGACGGTGATTCCCAGGCAGGTTGCCGTGACACAAATGATCCAATTTCCTTGTACTTTGTACGAAAATTATTATTTATTCATGACAAGAGCCCAACCGATATTGATTTTTTTTCAAGCCGATTCCAAAATTTGGTGGAATAAAATTCCGATAACTGTTTAATCATCCGATTGATTTAAGAAAAAAAAATGTAAGGAATCACTTTTTTTTTTTTTTTTGGTTCTTCAATGCTTCGACCATCAAAGTTATGAATTACAGGCCGAACGGTTTTACAAAAAGTTGTCCTTTAATAATATTTTAACCTTCGAAACGAGAAAAATCGTCAAAAAAGGGGCACTTTTTTGTGGACAATATTTAGGGGGGGAAGCAATGTCTGAATGTCAAAGAAGTACCGTATTGGCCCGAATATAAGACTGGTGTTTTTAGCATTGAAATAAGACTGAAAAAGTGGGGGTCGTCTTATATTCAGGGTCTAGACATTATACCCATTCACGACGCTAGATGGCGCCAGATATCATTGAAGCGAATGCTGAACTTGACTCCCCGGGCCAAAGCGAACCGCTGTCACGAAGAATAAAAATAGCAAAAGAAGAAAATAAAAAATAGCGGGAAAGAAAAACGAATAAGTTTACATATTTAAATGTTCGAATTAAGAAAGGAATCTTTTTCTCTCAAATATATTGTTATCTCATTTGTTGAACTGTCATTATTTTCTGTATAAAAAATTAATTTGGTGTTCAAAAGTCTTTTTTCCAAACTTGAGTAAACAGGGCCGTCTTACAATACTAATTTAATTTCAACGAGTAAGCCGAAGAAAGAAATCTTAACTGTTGAAACGTAAACAGACACTTCACACATTAGATGTGAAATCATCATTCGTGCCATTTGCCTTTTTTTTGGCAGTTGATCCGCCTTGATCAAAATGACTACGAAGGGCTGACGATCGGGTTCGCGCTTCACCTTTTTTTGCCACCGGCGGTACTCGTGACATCACAGTGACGTCGTCTCGAGACTAAACGGCTGCGCGTTGATTGCAGGTCCTGATGGAGGACCGCCGCACCAACCGCCTGGTGGAGAGCATGAACATCTTTGAGACCATCGTCAACAACAAGCTCTTCCTCAACCTCTCCATCATCCTCTTCCTCAACAAGACCGACCTGCTGGTGGACAAGATCCGGACCGTCGACATCCGCAAGAACTTCCCCGAGTTCAGGGGAGATCCGTGCAGGCTGGAGGACGTGCAGGTACTGACACCCCTTCCGAGTGGAGAGTCCGATCACATTTTTTTATTTTTTTTTTAACTGATCGATATCAGCAAATTGTTTAATACTTTAAAGTCGATTTTATGATGTTACTATTCTATTTTTTTTTTAATGTACAATATTTTAGAGTGACATTTGAAAATAAATATTGGGGGGCGGGGGGGATTGATTTGACCTAAACCAATCTCGTCAAAATACACTCACTCTTTTTCCACCGTGTCTCTCGTTCCCGCAGGCGTTTCTGGTCCAGTCGTTCACCCGAAAGCGGAGAAACCGAGGCAAGCCGCTGTTCCACCACTTCACCACCGCCGTGGACACCGAAAACATCCGCTTTGTCTTCCACGCCGTCAAGGATACCATCCTGCAAGAGAACCTCAAGGACATCATGCTGCAGTAACACTCAAAAGCATTCTTGAATCTTGGGGGTGGGGGTGGGGTGGAGGGACCTGTGGAGGCCCGACGGGACCGGGCTGCTTTAACAGCGACTTGGAAAGGAATCTAGTGGACCCGCTGAGTGGTTCGAACACAACCTGTGGAGCCGTGACCCAACCCATCTGATACATTCCAACGCGTACAGTATCAGTCAGTGTGTATTGGAGTCACATTCTTGCCTTTCGAACATGGGATTTGAACAACACAAGCACTCAAAGTGTGTGTGTGTGTGTTTTTTTTTTTTTTAAATAGATCTCTAAAGGACTGCTTACAACACAGTCACTAAATCAAGTCAGGAGACAAAGTGGGAGGGAGGGGGGTCCGCATGACCCAGGGTTGGTGCCATTGAGCTCATATGCGGCGTTTTGTAATCAGCTTGCTCAAGTGTCCTGTCGGTGAACTTGGAGCCCGAGAGGAGATGATGATGATGATATTTGATCTCGCGTCAGTTTTTCTTCTCGCGTGGATTTCTTCCATTTGTCCAGTCACTCGTGCATACTAGTGGGGGCAAACTGTGTGTTCGTAGTACTAAAAAGTGACTTCAAATTCTACCACTGAACAACTGGTTCACTAGTAGTACTACAGCAGTTACAGTAAGTACTGCAGTTTTACCTCACTAGTAACATGAATGTGTCCTCCCGGTATGCCAAAATTGTGTTCGTGTACATAAAGGTCAAAAGTGTGTGTGTGTGTGTGTGTTACTCTCTAGTGAGTAAGGCTGAATAATTTTGAAAAATACAGTAATTATTTTTTTTTTTTTAAAAGTCATGTTGGGATACTTTTACTCGAGGTTAAAAAAAAGACACAATTCAGATGCTCTTTTTTTCCCCCTGCGTAATGCATTTTGTTGCGGTACCAGATCGAGAGTTGGTACCAGTAGATACTCTTAAAAAAAAAATTTTTTTTAAGTGACTTTGATCAAAACATCTCTAATCCAGACTGCCGTACAACTCCCCCAAATTTTACGGGCAAATCAAAACATCGAACAGCCACATGTTCCTAATAAATAACAAGAAAACATGTCAGACGTTTTGTATGGCCGCTCATAAGAAAAAGGTCCCAACACCGCCGGCTCCAAAGAGTTAATGAGCACTTCCACATGTTTTTAATACAGTGCCGGGTTACAGTTGTCTAATTTATATCTGTTTGGTATTGAACCGATGCCCCTTTGTTCCTGCTCATATTTCCTGTATATACACGAGTGTTCAAATGTCTGCCACTGTGTGTGTGTGTGTGTGTGTGTGTGTGTAAAAAAAAAATGCCACTCTAACAGCAGCACTGTAAATGCACAACTAACCCACTTGGCACACCATTGTTTTTTTTGTTTGTTTTTTAAATAAAGTTGTAAATAGGTATCGTCACAGCACTGGATACATGCTGAGACAACAACAAAGGACAAAACTGTGGCGTGAAGGAAAATGAAAAAAGGATGGAAAACAGGACAGAATAGAGGCTTACGAAAGTCTTGGTGCCGTTCCCTCGGTTTGGCCTTCTGCTTTTGTTTTGTTTGTTTTTTTTCTTTCTCTGTGCCTTTATTGGCTCTGTGTTTTGGGGTGAAATACACTGCCGTTTACCCAGAGGCTGTTTAACTCTTCATTTGTCTGTGAGTGTGTGCTTGTGTGTGTGGCTAAGCAAGAGGGCGCCACCGTCAGCATTGTGCTCGCAAAGAGAGATCGGCACCCAGGGAATGACTGCACAATTTTAACTCGAGACGTCCACTCAAATATTTGGTCTCCTTTGGCAGAGGCCTCCGCCAAGGCTCACTAATCCCACTTGGGCTCAGTGCCAAATTGTCACGTGTTCTTTATCCTCTGCGTAAAATGAGTGCCATAGGCTACTGGCGGAGGGAGGATTTGATGCCTCAACGAACAGTGCATCCGTCTGTCTTCTACTGCCCCAAGGTGGGCAGCAGCACAACGGCTATTCAGTCATATAAAGGGGGTTCAGTGATATATATAAAAAAAAAATGTTTTCATTGTTTTTGCGGCAGCTCAAATAAGAGCCCAAATCACATGAATTCATACATGGAATCAGGTCTGCTGGAAAGAAGGAAAAACTGTAAAGAAGAAGAGATGGGGGGGTTCAAAGGGCGGAAGACAAGTAAAAGTACCCGAAAGGGGAGGTGGAGGGGGTTAAGTTTCCTCTGCGGAGCCGACTTCCTGTTCTGTTGCTCAAGAGTGAGTGTGGATCCACTTTCCTCTAGTACACACACGCGCACACACTGACACAAAAAGCAACTTCATGCACTGTTCTGCAAAAGGAGGCGAGTGCAGCAATAAAGCAACGTAAACTGAAACCCCCAGTGGCTTGCGAAATACATGGAAAGGCGTTCATTGAGGCAGGACATTATGTGCTTTCGGTGTACATGCGCAGTATTTTGGGCACCGGACTAATATAATATGCGCAAATTTTTCCATCAGAAAACAAAAGACGTTGACAAGGCTGGCTGCGGTGTGTTCACATTGAAAGCAAAAGGTCACTTGAATCAAATACGTTTTTAAATGGACTAATATTAAAACACAAACTGAATTATAATCCTTTGATTTTTTTTTTTTTTAAATCAGTACAGTGGTGCGTTAAGAGCACCAATTTGAGATATGAGAGGTCGAGCTATCGTGCCAGTGAACTCACTTCACAACATGCATGACAGATAGTCAACAATGACAACAGAAAAAAAGGCTTCAAGATGTTAAACGCCACACCCAGTTGAAGTGTTACGGTCAATGTAAGCATTAAAAAAGAATTGCTTTGCCTTCCGAAAGTTTCCTTAGCTTAATGCTAACAAGCTAATAGACGGCATTGACGGTAGCTGCGGTCTTATAAGCAACGATAAACATTTACACAAATAGAAGAGTACTCACAGGCGTGCCCTCAATGAAAAATGATGACTCCAGCATTTTACTTCACCTACAGTAGCACAAGTAGGCTACATTTTTTCGTATCAACTTAAAATATATCGATAAGACGCTAAGCCAGTGCATTTTTAGGACGCTTGTACAGGCCCCTCGCCTTCTTACTTTGATGGCTCCCCGTGGTGCATTTTGACTGGAGCCACTGTTGAACTTTCTAATTAGTCCATACACACTCACTCGCGAGCTAAAAGGCAACCTACGCAATTTAATAAAATCTCAACAGCTCATTAAGTGACGATTTGGCCATGAAATGTCTGTTTCTACTACAAGCGTGACATTTCCCTCTGTTGGTCAACATGGAGTAGTGCAACATGTTACAAAATTGGGACTTCCAGAAGTCATTAAAAATGTCTTGTCATGTTGGGTGGTTTTCAAGCTTCGACGCTTTAAAGCATAACAATTCGTTATATTGGATTTATATTTCAAACAAACACCCAGTGGGACATTTTTTCCCAAAAACTCGGCTCTGAGTAATATGGTCTGTATTGTTATGTGGATAGTGAACGCAAACACCAAAATGTTCATTAGGGGGAAAAAAAGGACAATTGACTGTCTGTTTACAGCTCACCAAGTGACTTCATTTGTTTTGAAGGACGTCTGGAGACATTTCCATTAAGAGTTTTTTCCCACAAGTAAATAAACCATGTTAAGTGCCGGTAGAGTAGGCTGTTGGCAAATAGTCCCTTAAAAAAAAAAAAAAAAAAAGACCCAAGAAGGCTGTGCAATGTGTTGACATTCAAAGCAAAAAGATCACTTCTGTTAGCTTAAATGTAATCAAATGTACACGACAGACAAGACACACACACACACACACATATATATATATATATATATATATATATATATATATATATAATATATATAAATGGATAATAGTGTGAGAGAGAGATGTGTGTGCATTGTGCAATATATGAATAGACAGACAAATCTTCCAGATAATTATTTTCATAGAACACGGGAGGTTGGATGAAATAAAATATGGGATCTTATTTTTCAAAAGAAAAAAAAAAAAGACATCAATGCCATTCATTCTTGGAAACAATCAAAGTAGAAATTTAATTTAGAAAATAAGGAAATCCCTCAATTTTGGTTCTACAGCAGAGCAAATCGTTAGTGTGCAGTAAGAGTAACGGGTTCATGGAAAAAAACAACTTTGAGATTAAAAAAAAAAAAAGTGGGGGTAAACATTAGGTTTCAGAGTAAAAACGACAGGTATCATGTGGAGCAAAGTGGTTATCAATGGAGACATATGTTTTGTCAGTCAGTGTTGCTACCTTCAGAAGTACATGTTTTTTTTTTCTTTCTAGAAAGACATTATCGGCCGTTGCTGCAACAAGTGCTATTAATACAAATGGGACTCTTTTTAAAACCACAAAGTAATCGATTCCTTTCAAGATGTAACTCGACATATGACGGAGCGCTTGTGAACGTCCTCTTTCATGGCCGTTAAAAAAAATAAATACATAAACCAAGCCAAGGTATCTTCAGGTGTATCTAAAAATTGCGGGAGCTTTACAAAAGCAATAACGAGGAGGAGTGAGAGGAGTGTAGCTGCTACTTAGCGCCAGGGGGCATGTAGTAGGGGTGAAACAGTCTCTCGTGGGCATAGCCCTGCAGCGCATTGTGCGTGTGCATCAGTAACTTGGGGAAGCGGACGGTGAAGTAGCCCACGAAGCCGTCGGGCAGCTCGCCCAGGCTGTGCTGCACTTCGGGCGGCAGTTGGTGGTAGTGAGCCTTCTGCAAAACAAAAAAATAAATCAATCAAAACACAGACAGGAAGTCAAAAGAAAAAGCGTCGGGAGGAAGTGCAGGAAAGAAGCCAGCGGGCTGACCTTATTCCTCATGGCCCTCAGCAGTTCTCGCACTGAGCTGCCTTTGTACGTCCTGAAACGCCTCAGGTCTGCACAGGGGACATGGAAAAGTTGCATCATTGTCAAAAAAAAATATTTTTTTTAACGACGCACGTGGCAGACAGAACAATTAAATGCCGCTCCACTAGATGGCAGAAGATGAATTTAGACGAGATCATTGTACAGTGGTACCTCTACTTAGGAACGTCTCTTCATACAACATTTTCTAGTTATGAAACACCTCAAAAGGAAAATATTGCCTTTTGTTAAAGAAATTTCAAGATACGAAAGGTAAAAATACAGTATGGGCTGCTACTCAAAGCTCAGAGTTTCCTGAACGCAACATACTTATAACTGCTCTGCCAGTGGCTATTACCGAGCATCATCCGGGCATCCCGTTGGCTAAGGGGGACTTCTACCGTATGTGTTTGTGCAGCGCCTTCGTCATTCGCCCCTCGGGTCTTGAGGCCTTTCCGATAGTTTTATGGAAATCACCCATAAAAAGTGTTCACCAGTCCAGCGATCGCTCACGATGCTGATGTTTGCCTTGGACATTTTTCGAAGGATTGTTAAAAGCCGACAAAAGCAAATGTCCTTGGATCAGTTCTTTGTAAAACGCCAGGCAAAAACCACTTCTGAGAGAGAACATGAACTAAAGAGGGCAAAAAAAATAACAGATGAGCTTCGGAGTTAAGTTAAATGACCATTTTTATTCTTTACTCTGTTCTTTGTTTGTTACATTATGCACAACTCTCATTTATTGTGCAATAATCTAATTGTAACATGTATTTGTTCCATATTTTGATGCATTTTTATGCTTTGGAAAACATTTAGGTCTAAAAAATTTTTTGGGGGGGGGGCTTGGAACGGATTAGGGCATTGACATGGAAAACGCGTCTCTACTTACATTTTCTAGTTAAGAAATTTCTTCCAGAACCAATTCATTTCATAAGTAGAGGTACCACTGTATATTATTTCAGTACACAGTGAGTCAAGCCATTTGCGGGGGGATGCCATGAATGGCGAAAATTTGAAAAAGGGATTTGGACTTACCTACGAATGCCACAAAATGGTTTTTCAAAATGTTGTATCTTAAAAGTAGAACACGCATTGGCATTCCGTTTGGACTGATTTACCAACCCAGACAAAAATAATCAACAAAGCATCAACACCATGCATCTAGCATGTACACAATCATAAACCCATGCTACAGAAACACATTATTCAAAACTAACAAACAATCTTCGCATGAGGCTCAATCATAATAACCAGCAGTGGGTTTCTCAACCTTTTATTGCCAGAGTGCATCCATTTTAAATATAAAAAATTCTCACAGTACACCAGCAAAAAAAAATGTAGTTTAGTAGAAGAAGTCGAGCAATGCGTTTCGGTTTCTTGTGTATTGCTGTCATGTATGTTTTGCATCATTTTCTTGATCTGCATTGAGAACCCCTTAAAACCGAAAGCGGCGGTCCTGCATGTGGTTCAAACTGTGAAGTAGTTTTCAACTTTGCAGCCTTGCATATGGATGCGCATCTTACCCATCTGCAGCGGGGTAGAGATGTGCAGCCTCCAGTTGGTCCGGACCACCCCTCGGTGCTCGCTCTCAAGGTTCACCACAATCTCACTATCGGCTGGTTCGTTTTCAATGCGGTCGCTCACATCCTGTGTGAAAACACACACACACACACACAGCAACTAAATGAAAAAAAAACCAATCCATCCATTTTTTTAAATTGTGCTTGTTGGGCTCAAAGGAGGGTGCAGTAGCCATACATTGTACTCAAGAGTACAAAGAGTACTGTTCCAGTGAAACTCCTCTACAGCAGCAAGACATTTTTCACAACAGGGGGTTTTTCACTGTAGCAAATTTGATCTCAGATGTAAATACACACACACACACACACACACACACACACACACACACACACACACACACACAAATGTGTGTGTACTCTTTATTTGTATTCCAATAGTGCATAAGTATGAGCACACACTTATTTGACACTTCATATAGTCAAGTGTAGAAAGAAAAAAAAGGGAAAGAAATGGCGAAATGTACGATCAGCATTCACTTACATCAATTTCTTGGATAATGTCTTTTATTTTGCTTCCTCCGTCTTTCATTTTGATCACTTTTACCCTCTCTTCCAGCATCAGAGCTCTTCTTGTCCTAGCTGCTTGACATCCAAAGGTCCGTTTTGTAGCCATTTTAGCAATGCAACGTTCTTGCTGCGTCTGAAACTAACAATAACAAATGCTTCCTGGACTACTGTGCATGTGTAAAACAGTGTGGTGGTTGCTGTTGCCATTTCCGAACGAAGCAGTAGAGGTCGCTGTAGGATTAGACTTTATTGTAGTGAATCTTGTCGCGAGGCAAGAGCAGAGAAAAAGATTTCGTATAACGCAACAGGGTTTTTTTTTCGTTTTATGGGGGGCAGGAAAGTGGGAATGGTGTTAATGCATGAGGATTTTTTCACACTGGGGGGTGTTTTCGCCCATGTAGGTTTCGCTGTGGAGGAGTTTTACTGTATTTTACAATATGACTCAAGTCAAATACAGTCCTCCAAATACAGTAGTTACTTGGGTAAGTATTTGGGCTGAGCGCTTTTGAAAAATATAGAATTGTACCGCCCTAGAGTAAATATGAAAATTCAGAATAATAATATAACCAATTTATTGTCTGTGGGCAGTCAACAAAGTGACTTAACTTGTTTTGCAAAATTGTCCGGAGAGATTTCCATGAGCCCGTTTTCAATACAAAAACAAAAAGCCGGTTGCCAGCTTCCACATGCGTTTGGTTTTCAGACATGACTCAACACGGCAGTGCAGAGTGTCCGACATTATTCCAAACAAGAACTCGTGAGTAAAGCGTGAGTAAGTGAGGCAACTGACTTGGAAGAAGAGCAGCTGCTTCTCGTGGCTCCAGAAGAACGGATGCTTGAGCACGCGGGCGGACGAGGGACGAGACTCCGGGTCCGCGCTGATCATCTGCTTGATCAGATCCTCAGCCACAACGTCTTCTGATGAGGCAAAATATCGCTGGAGGTTAGTCACTGGAATTGCGTAACTGTCCACTGGACAACAGGGTGACCGTCATAAGAGGGTTAAAAATATATTTATTAACACGTGCAATGATGATTTAACAAGATTTCACCAAAACAACCAGTTATCATCATAGATGTACTCACTTTTGATTTTAGCATCCTGGTCAAACATTCACCGTTACATGTTAAAGCCGCTTGTTGATAACGGGTGTACTTCCAGTGTTGACCACTAGGGAGCAGCACACTTGTTTGGTTTGAGACTACATTTGAAAGTGAGACTAAAATAGGAAGTGTTTTATTGATTGTCATTTGCGCAATTCTGCTTTTTACGCCTACAAAAAGTGACATCTTCGGGTCTGATAATTGATTTATACTGTGCGATGATACGATTTTTATTTTGGATTTTGTTTTGCTGTAAACACAGTGAGATCTATAACGTTTGTACGGCATGTGACAATTGACTCGACGTTTTTCACGACGTTATTTTTGTGACGCGCAGCTCTGTTATGCTTGCGTTTTGCTTTAAAATCTTAATTCTTTACTTATTGGCAAAATCTAAACACCGTTTAGATCCTTTAATTCAGCTCTTTTGTGTTTTATCCATTACTCCCACTTTCAATATGTGTTTAAATGTGTTTATTATTTAAAAGGGTTGAAAGACATTTAAAAAAAAATAAGTGCCACAAATGCTATGAGAAATATGCCTATAGGGTATTTCGAAATTGCTGATTTCACTTATTGTGAGGTAGGTATGAAACATAACCCCCATGATGGAGGATGGATTACTATACTGTACTGTATTTCATAAAAACATACTCTCATGATAATTATACATAATCTAAAGCAACAGACACAAGCACACGGTAATCTATCCTCACCATGTACAGTATCCATGAATTGCGAGAGTGAATATTTGCCAGACAGGATGTTCATTTGCCGCATCAGAGTCTCGCCAAACGGGTGTTCACCCCTGCTGACCACGTAGTAGAAGACGCAGCCGGCTGAGAAGATGTCCACAGCAGCAGTCTAGAGAGAGAGAAGTGGGGGCGCTGAGACGTGCAGAGAGAAGGAAAAACGCGTATGCAATTTGGTAGAAACGTGCGAGACTCACCGGTTTGCTGCCAGGAATGTTCTGCAGCATCTCGGGAGCGATCCAGCCTTCGGTGCCCAGTATGCCCGAGCACAACGAGAAGCTGTTCCGACCATCCTGGATCTTTTTGCACAGACCAAAGTCGGAAATGAGAGCTCGGACTTTCCCCAGTGCGCAGGGAAAGGAGAGCAGGATATTTCGAGGCTTCAGGTCCCGATGGACTGGATGAAGGATGGAGTTGGGTAGAAAAGGGAGAAGAGCACAGAGGCCATTTATTCTGTTTTTATTGACTTCAGATTCAAAATTGACATTCTTGTTTAAGGCAAGTCAATTCAAGACTTTTTATACCACCTGAAACGACATTTTACGACCAACTTTACAATAAACAAAAGTAGGAAAATGCATCAAGTACATAGGGTGGGAGACAATTTGACCAAAATGTTTATTTTAACCAAAACATGATTTTTTGGGGGATCCACAAAAGTTTCATTTTGAAACAAATAACATTTTCCACTGGTGAAAAAAAAAAACAATATATAAAATGATGTATACAGTAATCCCTCGTTTATCGTGGTTCATGGGGACCGAAACCACCCGCGATAAACGAAAATCCGCGAAGTAGCGAATAATATTTATAAGGCCAAATTTAATGGTATACATTCGTGTTTGTAGTAATTAACATTATTTAATCCTATATACTAATATATTTAAACATGTACACGTTAGGTTAGGTTTGTGTATGAATAACGAAATACAGTAAACGCATACATGTAGTACTGTATATGTTGCTCTCGCTGTTGTTTTGCTGACTTTCACTGCCTCCCGCGGGCTTTTTGCGGCATTTTCGCTTAAAAAAAAAAAATATAATATGTTTGAAAAAATCTGCGATGCGCCGAGGCCGCGATAAATTTGAGGCTTTGTGAAGTGCAAACCGTTTATTGTAAAAATACTCCAGCTAACAAAATTTATATACAATGTACGGGGGAAAAAAAAAAATTATTGTTGTCTATCAGCACCAGGACTTGGACAACAAAGCCAGGCTCCAATATGAGCCAAAAAGGCGCACGCGTAGGCTACTTGGTGTCGCTGATAAGAAAGTGTATGGACTCGTTTACAGCTGGGGAACCAAGATAGCAACAGTTTTAGCAAAACCCACCCGGATGACTGGCAATGTTCATGCATTTTTTTCCCATTAATGTCAGAGAGGGCGATGCTGTTAAACAATACATGTATTATACTATTTATTCGTTCTTTTTGAAGAATTTTGGTGTTTCAATTTTCTTTTTTTCTAATGCAATCTCGCTATGGCGGGGATCGACTGTAGAGTAAATAGAGTTGTTTAAATCGATATACTGCTCCATCTTCTGATCAAAGCAGTGTTTTGAGTTTTTTCTCTTCAAACGCGCTGACCGATCCCAAAAATCCGGATCATATAAAGCCTAATAACAAGATATTGATCATATTAATTTTTATTTTTTTAAATACTGTCTCGTTCAAGGTCACGGGTACACTGGAGCAAAAGGCGGACTATACCCAGGACTGATTATCAGTTCGTCGCAGGGCACGTACAGATTTGAACAACCACTTTTTATTATTTTATCCAATCTATTTATCGATTTAAAAAAAAACTTGTTTGGAAATCAAAAATCTTAACTTTGGCTTGTCATATCACAGCCTAAGTGTGTGTGCGCGTGTGTGTGCGCGCACGCACGAGTGTCACAAACCTATATTGAGCGAGTGGAGGTGCGAGAGGCCACACATGGTCTGCTCCAACAACATAATTGGACTCAGGTCAGGAAAATTTGAGGGATCCTCCACATACTGCGGACAAAAACAACATCGAAAATATACACTACAACTCTTATTGTCATTTTCAAACAACATTTTGGAATTCATATAGGGCAAACACACTGACCTGCTGCAGGGTGGCGGCGCACAGCTCGATGGCGATGTACGTGAAGAGGTTGTCCCTTTCCGTGCAGAAATACCGGATGACGTTGGGATGCGTGTCGGACTCTCGCAGGAGCTGCACTTCACGCTCCGCCACCTCCAAACACCCGGGGAGGATTCGCTTCACCGCAACACGCCGTCCGTCAAAGTTGCCCCTGGGTCGCGTGCAACCCGACGTTCCAGATTAAGTGATCACTCGGTGGGCGTACGCGGCCGCTTTCCAAACATACCTGAAGACAAATGTTCCCGAGCTGCCGCGCCCAAGGGCTTCGGATGTGGTGAAGGAGATCTTACCCAAGTGCACCTCCTCGCCGTTTTCCGCTGGAGAAATGAACAGCGGTCAATTCAAAGTCATCGGGCGGGATCGAAAGAAAGTAGCGCGCAGTTGGGCTGCTACCTATGGCGGTATGAAGGCCCGCCGTGTCATTAGCATCCACACTGGAGGCTGCGCTGCTGTCAAGGAAAGGATTTAAAAGAGTGTCTCCTGCTGCATGCTGGGAGTCTGGGCAGAGAAAGAAGTAAAGAAGTACTGTAGTCTTTTATCTTTTATTCACTCAGTGTTTTGAGTTCTGTTCGGCACACCACAGTAGAGTTTGAAATGGAATCCGGCATATGTTTCTATTGCAGGTTGAATTTGGAATTTTTTGAATTTTTTTGCCTGGTCCTTTGTGGACGTGTCGTGCGTGCAGCGTAATGTGACAATGCAAGAATAATTTGTCCCGTGTTTACCACTTGTGTTGGTAAAAAGGGCCCGGTCAGAGGATTCAAGGGTCGGCATCGGCGTGTCGGTCTGCGTGCGCTGGACGCAAGTTTCAAACGCCTCCTCCAGTTGCTGCTGCAGGGCTTTGAGCTTCTTGGCTGCTCGCTGGTTAAGAAACATTCCGGACGTCAAGGGTCGAGATATCCAGAACAGAATGAATGAGGTGAGGGTGAAGAAGTACTCAAGCGGAGTGACTCACGGTATATGTGAAGGCCAACGCCAACCATCCTCCCAGCAGGACGGTCAGCACAGCCAGAGCCAGGCAGTCCTGCGTCATGTAGACGGGATGCACAGCAAACGACCTCTGGGAACCTCCCGATCCTCTCCTGTCGCCGGCTCCTGGGCAGTCTTCGCCATCGCTCTGGACAACTGGCCAGAACTGGAGGATGACAGAGGCATGAAACGACGGGGATGGATATCCTTGAGAAAGGAGATATATGCCCCCCCCCCCGGATAAGGACTCACGGGGTACTGGTTGTAGTGGGAGGTGCGCGAGGATGGAGAAGTGGGGGATCGAGGAGGGATGATGGTTTCATCGGAGCGCGGCAGGCTGAGCCGGGATTCCCTTAACATGGTGGTGTGCGCTACTGGCGGGACCTCGTGGTGGCCTGCAGCACATTGAGGCCTTTAGAAGGATGGAGGCTTGGACTACAATTACGCAAATGCAAATCGACATCGCGATGTATTTGAATGCAATTTTCAAATTACAAAGGTTGCAATTTGGAAAGGGGGGTCAGGGGGGGGGGATTCCTCATTTCAGTCAGTTGATCGGCTTTTATACATACAGTTAGGAAATGAATTGGTTCTGGAAGAAATTTCATAACTAGAAATTATTGTAAGTAGAGACGTGTTTTCCATGTAAATGCCCTAATCCGTTCCAAGCCCCCTCATAAAGCATAAAAATGCATCAAAATATGTAACAGAAAATGTTACAATTAGATTACTGCACAATAAATGAGAGTTGTTCATCATATTAAAAAACTAAGACTAAAAATGATGGTCATTTCACTTTTAACTGCGTCCACCTCGTTTTGTGCCGTCCTTGGTTCATGTTCTCTCTCAGAAGTGGTTTTTGCCTGGCGTTTTGTAAAGAACTGATCCAAGGACATTCGATTTTGTCGGCTTTTAACAATCCTTAGAAAATGTCCGAGGCAAACCCGCCTGGTGAACACTTTTTCTGGGTGATTCACATTTACGTAAACCGATCAGAACGCCTCATGGCGTGGACACAAGACTGTGGTTGTGGGTTTTCCCCATGGAGAGCCGCTCGAGTCGGCAACACTCACATTACACTAAATATTAAGCAGTTTCTTCCATCTTTCGCAGTAGTAAATACCAGAAGTACATTGATTCAATTATTTGAATTAGATCGGCGTAATTTCCTCCGAAATTGAGAGGATGCATTCCAAGTACCTATTAACAGCCAGTGGTTTTTGCGGCTGCTGGTGCTGCCAGGAGGATAGCGCACATCAGTGGACGGCATGATCTCACACTCCCCTTGACCGCTGACCGTCACGCCGGCCGTCTCGGGACCTTCAATCCGTCCCAGGGTCAGACCTCGAGGCTGCCGTGGAAACGAGAGCCCGTCATGGAGTCCGCTCGTCACAGCACGTGCATCGAACGTGGTATCGCATGACTGTTGCTAGGCGAGACTGGGAAGCGTCGCCACCAAAAACGTGGCCCCGAACGGTCACGGAAAATACATTTGTAATTCAACTCACCACTAAGGAGAATCCGTGGTGAACGAGGGAACAGGAGGCATAGAGGTGCGAGTCCAGTTTCCCGACGTAGAGAGTGGGCCTTAGAGAGACAGTAAAGCCAGTAAAACATGGGAGTTTTATCCTGTTAAAAATTAAAAATGGTTACATTTCCAAATGTCAGTTTACAAATACTCATTGTGAGTCGCTGAAAATGGGAAAATTCAAACTCCAGGTTTACGCTTCAGTCGCGCGTTTTTATTGTTTTTTTTTTTTCATTTCTTTTTTGCAGCGGTCGGCCTGCCTCCTTTCCAGCTCGAGTTTTCAACGTTCCGAAATGCAAATTCATGGGTCCCTGGAGTGCCTCTCCCACCAGTGTATCATTTCAACAACGGAGTCAATCTTTTCTTGTACGACTTGTTCTTGAAACACGTCTGTGAGCGAGCAAAATTCACCGCAGTACTGGAAGCGGAGGAATGAAAATCACCCGGCCTGCAGGGAGCTTCCTGACATCACTCACAACAGCACAAAAAAGTTGCAGACTTGTTGCCAGTTGCTTGTTTTCGAAAAACGGTCATTCAATGGAGCGACATTAGTTATCACGTTGCCAACAATGAGAAACCGCGCGGTCTGTCGCGAGCCCGACTTGCGGACCCACGGTTGTCATGGCAACAACCGCCGTACTGAGACCAGACATACAAAAAATGTGACGCGCCAAAATGGGAGTGATTTGAACCAGCGTGACACATGTGAATGTCACCCGAGAACTCTTTTAACCCGTTCATGCACCCGGTAACCCGGTAACATGATAAGATGTGCACTGTAGTAACCGCTGTCCCTGAATGGGTTTAATCGGATTCAAGAATACTGTACCTTGGGAATATTTCGAAATTAATTGGTAATTTGTGGCTTTTTTTGTGGCTCCAAAATTGTTGCCGTAAATTCCGATACATTAATGGGTCTCCACCTTTTAAATTGCACTGACAAGAAAAACGTACCGACGCTCACATCTGTTAACTGCACTTATGTCGTGTTATTTTGCGTGCGCGCGTGACACACTTACACAAGTTGTGTTTGTGCGCCGGCTTGCTCCTTCACAAACTGATAGCTCCACTTCAGGGTGGAGTGGGCATCCGTCTGCTTGCCGGCGACGGGGGAGGAGGAGAAGGTGAGGAAGCGCAACGTCTCAAGGGCGAGCGACAGGTGCGGGGCGTGTCTGAGCGAGTCGCCCGAGTACAGGTAGACGCCCACCACGGGCGAACCGTAGTCCTGACTCCAGAGCACGTCACCTGGAGGAAGACGAGTTGGAATCTCACTCGGGCTCAAGCGGGAATAAAGATGCGTTTTCCAAATGGAAGAAGTCCTTACCCGACTCCCTGTCAACGGTAACCACAAGGCCGTTGCCACTGGACACGAGATGAGCCATCCCTGGAAGGAAAACGCATACAGAAATACATACTTTTATTCATTATGTTATGATCTAAGTGTGTGTTTTTTAATGAGTTGTTTGTGGATTTCCCAGTGGATCAATACTAAAAAAAAAAAAAAACCCTTATTTTAAGTACTGGTTGAAAACTAATAATAATGTAGCGACATCAGCTACAAATGTAGCATTTCCTCTTTGTACAGTGTCCTTGGGTGACATGAAAGGCGCTTTTAAATAAAATGAATTATTATTATTATTATCATTATCACTCTCCAACTGTGCCTAAAAAGGGCGGCACCTTTTTTCGGTGTGTGCGCATGATGGACAAATAAGGAAAAAGAATTGGCTACAGACTCTCTGCAGACATTCCGCAAACAGTGGGAACAGTTTTACACATCGGGCGCCGATTACCCGCACGCTCGCCTTGGGTTAAGCAAAGCGTTTGTAAGAATCAATCCACCTCCTACGATGGCGATAGCAAGCGCGAGGAGTAGCACTTAACGGTAGTCGAGTTTCTCGTCATAAGGCAGAGCGGAGTAGTCGTTGTACGTGGCGTTCCATCGCAGCTCCTGCTTCTTGGTATCGAACATGGTGACCATGTACTCTGCAGAGGGGGGGGGGGGGGGGGGGACACAAGGGCAGCTACGACTATGAGGGGAATGAAGACGTGGTGAAAAAGTCTGCGTGCGCGTCAATGTGCGTTCCACCTGTGCGTCCGAGGTAGAGCAGGGGAGTGTTGGCACACATGGAATCAGACGAGGATGTGGTTAGACTGGTTTGCTTTGCTCCTGTTTCAGGATCCATTACAAACCACACATCCTGCTTTTTGCCTGTGAAAAAAACAAAAACAAAAAACGTTCTTTTGGAAACCCCACTCATCAGTACCACAAGTATCCTCTGACCCCACAAATAGTCTGCTAGATGAATTTTCCCTTTTTTTTTTGTACTAACGTACATAGTATTTGTACATAAATGTAACAATATATCTAAATATTTGTTCTCTTATTTTGAAAAAGACTTAACTGGTTCTAACGGAGACTGAAGACTTAGATGTGGCCTGAAATACTTATCAGCGTATAAATAGAATCTCTCTGTGGTCATGGGGAGTGTAAAAATTTAGAAATCAGAGTACCGGTAGACGTATTTCTGAATGTTTTAATATTTCCTGTCAAAAGGGGTCAGAAAGTATATTTATTCTTCCCTCCACTTCTTTCCATTTAAATTTGCCATGTTCATGTCGACATGTAGGCTTTTCTTTGATGGAATGAAATCAAATGGGTTTTCAGGCGTGATTAGAAAGTAGCGGATTTATGTTATCTCTAGATACTCATAAACTGTAATCATGATTTGCTGTTCACATCTGGTTGCTCTCCGCCTGAACGCAGTTCCAGCAAGACCTCTGTGACAAGTGTACTGTACACCTTATTCTGGGCGCTCGCGACATTAGCATTTCACATTCATTTAGCAGTTAGCATTAGCTTCTCCATCTTCTCAGGTTCTATCTTGTTACTCTGTGTATTTGCATACTTGACCACTTTTAGTGATAGCGTTACTTGTTAGTTACTCAGAGGAGAAGACCCAAGCCGCGCAGCCCGTAGCGACCCCCCCCCATATCGGTGCAGTGCAAGTTAGCTTAAAAATATAAAAATAAAAAAACGCATCTTTGACGAGCACAAAATCCTTTTGTCTGATATCCTGATCTGCATCCCGAAATGAGAAATCATTCAACCCTACTCAGAAGAGTGGGAGGTTTAGCGGATGACGGGTGGGTTATTTTTTTTTCCGGCATGATTTAATGGTTCCATGACGAGGGGGTGCGTGCACCTCACCTGTATACAGGATGCCATCAGAGCTCCTGCACGGAGCCGACTGAACCAGCTCTGGAATGGTGAACGGAAGTTTCTGGAGAACACATCGCCAAAACAACATTATGAATTGAACACACCATCTTCTCACTTCATTCCTCACCATGAGGCCTTCTTTGTGCTTGCCACCTAATATGTATAAGCTGCCGTCGTTGGGGTCCGGGAGAAAACTTGGCCTAGGAAAAAATACATATATATATGACAAGTGTCTTATGATGAGTGTGTGTGTGTATGTGTGTGTGTGTGTTACAGACTCTGTGATGTTGAAGGCCACTTGTATAACAGGATCTGACAATTTAAAAAAAGGGCACATTTATTATAAAACAGTCAAACATATGACATAAAAGGAGAACTCCCTGTTATACAAACCTTCTCTTAGGGTCCACTTGATGTCTCCCGTCTGTTTGGAGACAGCATGCAGACTTCCATCCAGCGTGGAGACAAACAGAAGGGATTCTGGGAGGGTGACCGCCTTGCCCCCCGCCACCTGATGGCCATAAACAAACACATGAGTGTGCATATGGGAGTGGCAGGTCCTCAAATCTTTCTACTCCATAAAATATTGCAAGTTCCTTATTTAGCAGGATATCCTGACAAACACCCATCCCATGTTTACCCATAGCCTGGTCGAAACTCTCATCTACACAATTGTGCAGTCCATGGACCAGACCCTGACATGACGAGCAAAAAAAAAAAAAAAAAAAAAAGAGGAATTCATGTCCTACCTAAAAATGTTTCTCTTTTCCGGCGGACTGAAATGAAATAATGCTTTACTTTTTCAAATTGCAGCCTTTATGATTTGGACATTGTATTCTATTTCACTTCGATGTCGATTTAAATTTGATTAATTGTTCAGCCATTTTAGCGAATAAGAGAAAATGGGTACAAAAACCAAACACCGAAAAGTGGAATTGCAAATAGTGAGTTTTCCTACTGTTTGAAGAATGCACAATTGCAAGACACTATTATTATTTTTTAGTTGCTGTTGTTGTGGTGATTAGAAATTATACGATCAATTATGTGGCGGATGGATGACTCAGAGAGTAACACCACTGACTTCCAACGCCGAGGACTGGGGTTCAAATCCCCGTTACAGGGAACAGTAGCATTCAAATGGATTCATCGCGGTTCGGCGTTTCCCCGGTTGTCGCCATGTTGCGTCAGAAAGGGCATTCGGCGCAAAAACTGTGCCAAATAAGTCATGCGAGTAACTCGCTGTGGCGACCCCTGACTTAAAGGACTGGGCCGTAAGTCAAACAACAACAACTACGATAAATTATGCCCGATGACAACTTTGAAGTGTTGCTTGAAATAGCCACAGAAGCCCATTGTGGGCTTCTGCCCACTGTTAATCGTAGCACACAAACAACATGAAGTGACAACCACATCAAAGACAGTAAAAAGAACAAAAAAAAATTCACCTGCGATATTTTGACTTCCCACGACAGAAGCAGAAGTAGGCACAACAGCAGGCGCTCCAAAGCTCCCATGACACCCACCTTCGCCTCGAGGCTACGAACTGAACTCAAAACCAAAGGTCGAATTGCCCCTTGAAATCCCAGTGCGGGGGGCCCACACGTAACGTCATTTCAAAGCCCCCGTGTCGCATCACAAGAGGTGGACATGTCACCGTTTTAAGGTAGCGCCATCATTTTCAACTTGTCTGAAGCGCAACGCAACCGTCAGACACGTTTCCGTGTTTGGGACGACCAAATGACGTCATAACTCAAAGTAGGAGGGAACCTTTTTTTTTGTTTTGAATGACACTGCGCTCACGGCCAATGAGAGAAGCGATAAGGAGCTTGGGGGGCGGGGTTGAGGGAAGTGTCTAGAACACGTGGTAAAAGACACAGCAGCGGTGGACAGTGTCACAGGGGCGCCGTTTTGTGCAATAGAAAGTGGTGGAGCCATTCATTCTTCACTTTGTGACCTTACATTGACCCACGCACATGATTTCACAACAATTTAGCCCAGTATTTGAAGGCTCAGTTCAGTTCATTTGAAACAAATAAAGTCTTCATTTAAGACAGAAATGTCTTTTTGGGGGCAGGCGTGGATTTGTTTTTTTCCCTAATGGGGTGCTGGACGAATACTTAAGAGGGGCTGATAAGACGGTTTGTAAACATTTTATAATAATTAAATGCTGGAGAGGCCGGGGATGATGCCACAATGGGGCCGGCGAGGGGGTCGGGGGTCAATAGCCCTGTCAGAAATCCGCATCACCCCAGTTAAGCCCTTCCATCATTGTATTTGATATTCTAAAATATACTTATACCGGTACATCATTTTCACAGCCCCGGATGTATTGCGAGAGATTAAAAAAAAATCATGCATCCAGAGATTTTTTTCAATGAAAGAAGTGTGCCTTGGCTCGAAAAAGTTTGAAAAACACTGATCTATGATATACCACTACAGTATTCATCTTCCATAAATGCCACAATTTACCGAACAGCTCAGTCTCATTATTTAAACAAGGTGACACCCACCTCTCATCCACGGGCAAATAGGAACCTAGGAAGGCTAGTAGCACACTAGCTAGCACCTCTCATCACCCCCCCCCCCCCCCCCCGGCATATATTATTGCCACCGGCATTTGCAAATCCCTGCTCACCTAATCATAAGTCCGTTACTTTGTGTTATAGTGGAGAAGTGGTTAAACAGACAATAAGATACTGTTTTTCTTTTCCAAACCATTCTGAAATGCACTGGCCTCAGTAAGTTCACTTTCAACCAAAGTATGCCAACGTCAAATAGTTGCAATCACATTTTTTTTTTTATTACCCTGCAAAATATGTCTCATAGCTTTCTCTACCTATAATTTATCAAGAAGCCCATCAAAGTGCTTTAACATGGGCAAATGAAGTGTCTTTTAAGTGATTGAGCTGCATCCATTCCCAAGTGAGACAAATATACAAAAATACGGATGGAAGACTGGTAGGCACTTGTTGTCTCATGAGGTATTTGCTCAAACAAACAGCATTGCAGACAAGGTCTTGAAAAGCTTTTTTTGGGGGGGTTGGTGGATGAGAAGCAGCCTACTGGTGGTGTAGCACGCCGTCTGGTTTGGGGTAGCCAAACAGCTCAAAGTCTGGTTGGTAAAGCTTGTACAGTTCTGTCCTCATTGAAACAGGAATTTGGGCAAACCAGTCCCTTTCCCAGCTGGCTGCCGTTCGGTTTCTCGCCCCCGAAGGGAACCGCAGCAGATGATCCACTTGCAAAAGCTTGAGAAGATGCTCGGCATCCGTCTCCAGCGTTTCCAGTCGCCCGATGAAGTCGTACTTCACCTGGCACGGATGGCAGAGACGGTAAACCTAAAACGTATAAAAACACGTGCATTTTGAAATACAATATATTTCAATGTATTCATCAATAAACGGACCACACAACTAACTTGTGTCATGATAGTAAACGCTTCTCAAATATGACCATATGTCCAGTGCTTGGGAGGATCGTGTACTGAACCTGAAGCCATTTTAAAAAAAATATATTGTATGTCAAGCATTGTTATATTTGCACTACATACATATATATATATATATATATATATATATATATATATATATATATATATATATTGCTATTATAAGTACATCCTTATTTGCTTTGTGAGGTATTCAAAGTTGGCTACAAATGGGTCATTCTTGCAGCTAATGAGCATAAGATGGTGCCTTTAAGTGCTGCACCTGTCAAAACAATGTTTACAATAGCACACTGTACACTTTATGGTAGTAATATAAAGTAGTAGAACGGAAACTCATGCATGATGTCATTGGTACACTGGGGTGGTTATTTACGAATGACCACGCAATGGTGGGAAGTCAAAAAGTACTGTGCTCATATTTTACTGTGCTTAAGTAGAGGTATTTGTACTTTACTTGACTGTTTCTTTGATTTGGCAACTTTTTATTTTCACAGTGGTGCCTTCTTTTTCAGATTTTTTGGGGCTTCAATTCCATGGGACATGGTGTGCATGCCTTTGCCACAAGAGGGCAATATAATACAGACATACACACACATGAAGTGGCGTCTCTAAAGAGATTTTAGGTCTCTTTACAACCACACTGGCTAAACCCCGGTGGGACGAAAGAAGACGTGGACAGGACAGCTATGGTTTAAAGAAAAAAAAATATTTGAATAGAAAAAGAAAGGAAGAGAAACATACAGATTGGCTGGAGAGAGAGAGAGCGTGTCCGTCCGACTCCGAGCGTGGTGTCGTCTCCACTGACTCCACTAGCTTAGCTGTTCGTCGTGGCTAAACTAGCTGAGCTGTTGAAAGATATCAAAGCTCTTTGATACGTAACGTCCGTTGCGTCAGCACTGATTGGTTGAGGCCAAAAGAGGTGTGCGCGTGCTTGCATCGCTACATCTCACAACTGACTTTATATGTTTCAGTAATATTTGTCATTATTCACAAAAGGAAAAAAATATATGCCTGTGAGTAATGTTAAATATCCTGTGGCTGCACCGTTACTGTTCAAATATCTTTTGCTTAAAGGGTCACAACTTAGTGGCACAGATGCTATTAGTTAGCCCGTCCGTGTATGAAGCTTTACTCTATTTTATTAAGACAAAGCTATGGGGTTGTTTTAAAAACACATAGAAATTACATTTGTTTTATGTTTAGTTTGACAGTAAAATTCAACTGAGAGAGGCAATAAACAGCTTGAGGCTTCTTTTTGGAATAAAAAAATTGTGGCAAAGCTTTCGTTGCGTAACAGCCGAGTTAGAGTTGGCTGGGGCTTGGATTAAAAAAACAACACGCAAGACCAAATGTGATTTTGTTCTAAACACAAGCACTTTGTAAGGAAATAAAAGAGGGAAACTATTTTGTGGGCAGAGAAGTTTTTTTCCCCCTGTTGTTATCAAAAGGATGGGATGTACCGTAAGTGACAGTATTTTACACATCATTACTTTTACTGAGGTACAACGGTTGAATCAGTAATTCGACTTTTACCGCTTCATTTTCTGAACCATGCGCTTTATTTTTTTTTCCCGACACAAGTAGTTATACGTCTACTTTGAGTTTGAGTACTTTTGTGACTGCACACAAGGAGGTGCTGGCTCCACTCGAATGCAAGGTACTACCTGGCGCCAGTGCTCATTAAAGATGCTCTCCTTCTCCGTCTCGGCATCCAGCAGGTACGAGATGAACTGCTGGAAGGTGGGTTTGATCCCGGCCGCAAAGGCCTCAGCCGCCGTTTCCGGCAAACTCCCCGAGAGGTTGCCGTAGTGACGCAGGATGACCGAGCCAAACTGGCGGTAGAAGTCCTCGTTGGGCCTGATGGTCACAAGACAGGTTGAATAGCTCACTCATGCGTCCCGGCATCGCTGTGGTCGTCACACCTTCCAAATTTGTTTCTGAAGGCCGAGATGAGGCGGACAAAGGGGTCGCGTACAAACAGGAACTTGGTGTAGTGCTGGAGCTTGAGCGCCATCAGGTGGCGGGACAGAGAGCCGTAATGGCGCCAAAACCTGGTGGACACATGTCAAATGATGGTTCACATTTTTTGTATTAGTGTTGCCACACATATTTATGATTCTGCAGTCACAATTTTTTTTTTGCCATCCTGTTATTCTCTTAGGAGTCTAAGTGTTAAAAAGTGTGTTTTTGTGTATTCACAATTTCTTTTTTTAGCCGCTATGTTATTCATTGAAATATCCACCTACAGTATTTGCTGTTTTTGTGCGCAGACCAAAACCATGTCTAATTTTGAAATATTGCTTTGGCGCCATCTTGTGGCATCTTGGTATCAAGGAACTAAGTTCAAGGCGAAGGAGCTTCAATTAGTGAGCCTCTTCTCACAGAAAAAAAAAAAATGCTTTGCAACCATCTTGTGACATTTATAATCTATTACTAAGATTTATCGGGGGCGGGGTTGTCAGTTACCCGCATTCATTCATTATTTGCAGCAAGGCTCAGTTCCTAAAACTGTACAGGGAGCCAACAGTTATCACTGCATATCTGTACACAATCACAGACTCATAGTACATCAAGGACTGCATTTAGTAGTTCAATTCTTCAACACAGAAAAACCACCTACACATACTGTATGTCTCATCAGCAACGTTAGCTGCTATATTAGCCCAAATAACATGCTAGCACAAACGAACCTAACAGTGAGAGAAAAGAAGGGCAAAAAAATGTACACACTAGCACTTGACACAAATGATAATTAATCATTAATCTCACCTTTTGGCATTTATACACAATAATAAATGTTAGGGAATACGAGTAAACAGTAACAGCAAACTAGAAAACAGGGAGTATGTATCAGTAGCCGCATCAGGAGGGAAGCAGAAATCTACAGTCACTTTTACTTTTTGGGTGGATTTAAGGAGCAAAACAAGGATGAACAAGGCCCCATTGGGTCACGGAAGGAGTCAGATAAGAGACCGGTGTTTCAGGGTCACAAAGTCCCGCAAACAAATAGAGCTGCGGGAAAAGAAAGCTCAGCCTGTGCCTGCTCCTCACACTCTCCTCTTTCAGCTCAGTAAATAACTCATTTTTGGGCCACGGAGAGTTGGCAAAACATGTATTCCAAGTCCTATGGTGGAAGCTTCACCGAGGAAAATTCTTGTATTACGTCATTGAGGAATGGGTGAATTTACTCACACGTCAGAGCAGGGGGTTAGGAGCAATGTTGTTTTCATACAAAATGTCCACGGGGACAACAATAATATTAAAAAGTCATTACTGTGCACTATTATATTTATTTATTTATTTAATGGTTTTTTAAACTCTGTCCAAAATATAATTATTTGACTTCATCCTATGTGCATCAGTAAACTTTTTTTTTTTTTTTTTTTTTTTAAATATGATGGAATCAATGTGAGGATTCTCACTCGCATCCGAAAATAGCAACATTCTTTGGAAGTAAATGATGAAAACTCCTCAGCCCAGGAAATGATCATCACTTCAAAAGAAAGTGATAATTACATGAAACTGGTTTTTCATTTGCGTGACCTTGATTTCCAAGCTCAGTAGTTCCGAAAAGCCTTATCGTAACCGTTGAAAACCTTTTACAAACTCAATACATTTAACGGTGTAAACTTTACATTTTACTATCAAATTAAACTCTGTGAGAATGTATACAAATTTAGAATGAGTAAACCCTCATTGATCGTCTCCACCTGCATATGATAGAATTTTCCTATTACGATATGTATGGAAAATGTTTTTTTTTTTTAAATCCTTAGGACTGTTGTGAACCAAAGGAAAAGAAATTCTGCTCTACCAAAACTTTTATAGGACCTCACTTAGGTCATGTTAATCCCTTGAAAGTGCTTTTTGGTCTAGGGCAGTGCTTCAATTGTTTTTTGTTGCACCCCCCCAGGAAGAAGAAAATATTTCGTGCCCCCCCCCCCCAACTCTCCGCTATGAATAGCATCGTTTGTCTATAAGATTTCTGTAAGTAGCTAACACTCCTTGCGTACTGTGACAATAACAGTGCCATTGCCACCTACTGTACAGGATGTGCAATTACACTCTATTCTACTACCCACAGCCCCAACAACAACAAAAACTGTTCCCTGGAGTCACACACGCCCCCTCTGGCATCACACCCCACCTCGCATTGTGATCATTTTTCAACTGTATCGACCAGACCTATTTTCCAACTTCATTGTGTCACGCTTACTTGGTATTGGTATCTGTGATTGATATTCATACTGGTAAAGGTCTAAAAAAAAAAACAAACAAAAAAAATGAGTACTGAACATCCATATATAATATTTCTTCAGGTTCCACGAAGAAAGTACACATTCTGAATTTGAACCTAGCCGCTGAAGGTTGTCAATCATGTGGCATACTTGGCAAAAGTGAGATGAAGCGTGGAATTGTGTACGAGGTCCGGGGGAACCGACTCCGGGTCAGTGTAAGGCTTTCCTGAGACGGGCGAGACCAGAGACTGGGACAGGACCACCATCACCCTTTTCCAGTTGGTGCACGCCACCTGAACGGACATACAAACATCGTGGTGAGTGAGTTATTCGGAGCGTTATTACATCGAGCAATTGTGACGATTGAGTTCAAGTGTTGGTGGGACAATTCCACACACGTCAGCGGCGCCGTTCGCGTTTTCATCATGCGTTTATAAAATTGATTGATATGTGATTAAATGGATTGGAAAATATTTTTGGAAAGTGTCCTGCACATCATCATTCAGATTCTCTGGAGGCCAAAAGTAAGTCCACTCATCTATTTTTTCGTATCGTTTATGATCAGTCAGCTAGTTAAGGGACGGGTTAAAATTTTGGCCCAATCTCGCTCGCTACAACAGTTTATTTTTCCAATATATTTTTAGAGGCGCAACGAGTAACTGACAAGTAATGGATCATCATAATCCATCATTATTTTAATAATCGATTAATTGTTTTGATCATTTTTTGTAGTCATCCATGAAAGCAGACCCATTATTTCTGTGCTGAATCAAAACAAAACCATTTGCAAACATCTGCTGTTTACGAAAACAACAATCATCATTGTTGCCTTTTTTTTTCCTGACATATTTCGCACCAAACCAGGGACGTAATCTTTATGAGTTTTTGTTGGTGTATTTTCCGCGCTGTTAATTTGAAATAATGTCCTGGTTTTTTTTAAGGATGGAAATTAAACTTTTTTAAAAAATCACAGATTCATTGACAAAATAATGGACAGATTAACTGATTATTAAAATAATCATACTGGCTCCCCGATACGTGTTTTTCAATCACTTTAATGTGCTTCGTGTCAACATGCAATTTGCAATGTTTGGTGTCACTCAAATCAGAACTTTCAGTGTCATAAAACCATGACACAAAAAAATGAGCTGCCTCAGATGGACTAAGAATCACATTGGAATAGTTCAATAAGCGTATTAACAGATGTGGAGTTGAGAAGGATGCAAATGCAAAATTATTTTGAGGTGTTTTGAGGTAAAAAAAAAAAAAGCATTTCATTTGTGGTATTCTCTACCTTGGGCACATAGCAGTAGATGATCTGATGCGTGTCATCTACGATCAGATGATCCAATTCCCTGTTTGGGATCTGCTCAAATGCACGAGACCTTCCGGGAAAGTCGTTCCCCGAACATACATCCATGATCCTCTGCTTCCTCGCCATCTGCTCTCGGCTTCCAACCGAATCCCGACTCTCGTCCCCTTCCTCATCTTCTCTTTCCAGCTGTGACCGCTCTCTCCCCTCCGCGCTTTTGTTCATCATCCCCGCCGGAGGCCACGTCGTGCTGGATATTCTGGCAGAAGACGCCGGGAGCGTGGGGGCCGGGAGCGGGCGCCCCGTGCTGCTCTGAGGGCAACGCTCGTGTTTGCGGTCCCGCAGAGGGTAGAGGTTAAAGCCGCCGACGTCGTCCCAGTAGGTGATGATGAGAAGGATCATGAACAGAGAGCCCAGGATAAACGCCACACGTAGGCCACGCCACGTTCCCATGGTTTATAAAGTGCGAAAGCTCCAGGCTGGGCCGAGATTGGTGCGGAAAAGAGGAAGAGGTTATCTGAGCTCCATGGCGCAGGACGTCTATCGCGGAAGGGGACACTTCCTGCTCAGCAACTGCAGCTGAAACGAGCAGGAAATGTGATTTGAGAGTTTGGCTCCCTGACAACATAAACGGAGCAAAACTGGTCAAAATAGCGAGTGAGGTCACAGCAGTTTTTTATGTCATAAATTGTGAATCAATGGAACACTGATGTTGCAGCGGTAATAGAGCGAAACAATTCATTACATTCCATTTGACTGGAGTGGAATGCAAATTTCAAATTGTGAAGGCTGCCATTGGGTCATTTTGTTTGATCAGCAGGCTTAAAATATGATGTTTATCTATCAATATATAGAGAGAGAGATGTTCCTTCAATTTTTATGTTACTATGTTAATGTTAAAATTGGTGAAAATAAAACATATTACAGTTTGCTTGTACAGTATTTTACATATTAACTGCTCTCCTATTACATGTGTACAGTTTACAGTGTGAAATTGTAAAAAAAAATGTGGTTTAAAAAAGTTGTTTTCTTGACTTGGAACGGATTAAATTGTTTTACATTGATTCCAAAGGGAAACATGGTTTCGGTTTTCGAACCATTCGGTTTTCGAACAGTCTTCTGGAACGGATTAAGTACGAAAACCGAGGTTTGACTGTATATATATATATATATATATATACACACACACATACAGAAAAAATCCGTCTATAATTGACAGCCATTGAAATGCATTGGACAACCCGTGTGGATCCACTGTAAATAAACCTTATTCTAAATTAACAAACGGATCATCCTACAACATTCATGCACACATAATCATGCCCAAAAATGTACACGATAAAAGGAACCAACAGTTCTTGCTTTCTGTAGGCGTAAAAAGCAGGATTACAGCGAATGACATTCGATCATTTTCAAAACGGTCTATCTGGTCTGATGTAATCCACAAAATCCTCAACCAAAATTCGTCAGTTCTGAAATAATTCTCGTTTTGTTTTTGTTGTCACAAACTGAATACGTGTGCTGCCATCGAGTAGCCAACAGTGAAATCGAAACCAGAATAAATTAGTTTGACTAAAATAAGGTTATTAACTGTACAAAAAAATCAAATAAAATCTGGGACATAGCAGGACTGCAAACCTGGAACACACAAGGGAGTAGTGTTTACTGTAATGAAAAACAGAATCCATCACCCTTTTTCACAAGAGTAATCATGTCAAAATGCCATCATGCGTACCAGGATGTGAAAAGAGGACACCATCTGGTCTCGAGTAATCCACAAAATTCTCACTGTGCCTTCTTCACAACCCGTTTCTAACATCTGCCACTGTAATCTTCCTCTTCCAAGTGTGGTGATTTCATTTTGATATTTGGATCGTTGTGGTTGGTTTGCTAGCACATCGGGAATCTCATTTTAAGTTTGTGAATGTGAGAGTTAATGCTTGATAGTCATTTTTGCCCTGTACATGTGGTACCTACTATTTTGCCAGACAAGTGTCCTCAGCAGAGCCGAGAACAAAATGTCTTTGCCTAATTGTCTAGCATGCAGTGTATCGAAACAAAGCATGATGAGAACGCAATGCACAGTGTTTTTTTTTTGGTTTTTTTTAGTAGGGCGGGTGGAAGTGTCCCAAGAGCCTTTGGGAAGTACACTAGCCCTACTGTGGGCCCTCGCCTGTCACGGAGATGTGAACAAGCGGAGGCAGAGGGGGTGGATCACCTTCACTAGAGTCAGTCTAGACCAGTGTTTCCCAACCTTCATTGAGCCAAGGAACATATTTTACATTAGAAGAATCTCACAGCACACCACCGAACAAAAACGGAGAAGCGTCAGTAAAACAGGCCAAAATCTATAATGCCGACAGAGAGGCAGAGCTAGACGAGAGACATTTAACCAAATGCGAGAGTGAGCAAAAATAAGTCTACAATCCAGATTTAAACATTTCTACACAGGGAGCTGTTCCAATTTCCATACTCCAGGGTACTGGAGCCCAAACAGGTCATACTCTTGAACCTGCTCACTTGTTTATTTAGGTGTCAGAGTCACGAGAAGATCAGAATGGAAGTGGACGCATTTTATAGTGGTTGGTAAGTGGATAACTTCTCGGGCTATGTTGTCCCACGGCAAAGTGGGTGGGACTCACTAGTGAAGACTCTAGATTCACACAAGTGTCAAGTTCAAGGCCTGGGGAACACATTAGGCAAGTTTTCATCCTTTTTAAATAGATATTCCTTCCACCAGATCCTTTTGCAAAATTTTATAAACAGTATACATTTACACACACACACACGCAAACGCACACACAAACAAATGTGTGAAGTTCAATACATTTGCAATCAATCTTGAAGAACACTTTGTTTTTAACATTTAGGTGCAATTTTTATGAATTTATTATGGGCGAAATATTCAATTCGAATCATTGTTAATGATTTTTTTTTAATGTTCCAAAAATGTATCTTGTATTAATTACCTACAGTACAATCATCTTTTACTTTTAATTACAATGCATTTTGCATGTAGGCTTTTCAAATTGTTTGTTGAGAAGTATAGATTTTTATTTTCCTCTATTTAAATGGAGTGTTTGTGTTAAAACTGTGCATTATGTTACAGTGGCTAACAATAACGGTTTTTTTTGGGGTGGGGGCGGGCTGTACAAGGTGTAAAAAGTTTCTGAAGCAGCTAGTGTAGGAGATGTTTTTTTTAATTGTATGTGTAAGCAAGAAAAAACATCTGCAAATGGAACGTCTGGTTTTGCTGGTAAAATAAGCAAGGAGGCAGAGAACTCATGCACGCAAGCCAGCCACTGGAAAGGAGAGAGATTATTGTTTTTGTTCCTCTTGCTTGTGGTTTCTTTCCATTTCCAAACACTCCGCGTTCACTTCATGCTTCTATTTGAAGAACATCCACTAAGTGTCACATTGCATATCTTGAGATAATATATGCATCGTCACGGAGCACAACATCTTTAGGTTCACTGAGGGATTTTTCAAAATAGTAGACCCCCGGAGGGACTACTTTCCCTTGTTTTGTCAGCTTATTGTGAGCCTACTAAATGTACCACAATGTGTCCTTTCATGCGAAAAAACACTTTGGCGCTCTTCTTCCATCACATCCAGCAGCAGCCGCCGAGGAAAAAAAAAAAAAAAAAAAAAGCCCAACTCCCCCCGCGAATCCTTTCATCCAGTGAGAGAACGAAGAAAGCCCGCTTCTGTTCCCTGGACTCCCTTCACGCCGGGAGCATCACGACGGCTATTAAACTTCATTCAGCTTGACATATATCAATTCAATAGATTCCAAACCGTCATTGTGATTTTGCGACTTACCCGGCAGATGAGCTCCATGGTGGCCGGTCGGTCGGGTCGACTGACAGCGGCGTGTAGCCGTCCTTCCACCCGGTGGGGAGAGTGGCCAGGCGGGCAAGCTTTGTGGGGTGGGCTGAGCGGTTTGCTTGGCTGGCTGGTTCGGATTGCAGTCTTGAGGCGGCGTGAGCTTTATAAAATGTGGAGCACATCTCGCGAGATTTGCCCTACATGTCCAGTACTTGAGGTATTGTAAATAGATAGTGCAGATAGATATGTTCCAACTGTGATATGATCATTTAAAATACAAAAACGGAATTCATTTAACTCACCAAAATGGATATAAAAGGGATTACTGTAAAAAAAAAAATTAAAAACTGTGCGCTTACAAGTAAGAACTTTTTATATGATTGAAGGGGGGATATTTTCCAAGTCCATTAAAACACTCAATATTGATTATGTATAAACTTCAATGCTTAATTGCATTGTAGAAACCAGCCCTTATAAGCGAAAATCCGCATGTAATTGATATCTAATGAATTGAATTGGGGATATATAAACTGCTCCAAAAAATAGAAAGGAACACTTGGAGTTACATTGTGCTGTTGAAGTGTTCCCTTTTTAGCACTATATATATATATATATATATATATATTATGTGTGTGTGTGAACGGTGCATTTTTTTCTACAAATATATGGGAGTGGTGAGACAAAATATTGAAATAAAAATCAATGAATATGTAAAACCGTTGGGGATAACATTTCCTTTAAAGACAAAGTGACACTGCACTACTAAATATTAGCACAGCATACATTCTGTTGATTAACAAACCATCAGTTTTTTACTAAATGGCTAGCTTGGACTAATTACTTGTCTCACCAATATAAAGAATGGGACCAAACCGGGCGGAAACTACAAGCACATGAGGAAGCATTCCCGGTAGTGCCCCGGGCTCACAAACACAAAGCCGGCATTTACTTTTTTAAATGCTTTAAATAGCCAGCCTCAAATTCACAACATTAATTGTTGGATGAATGAATGACAAATGAAATAAATGAACATCTATATCCTACTATTTTGAGCGGCACCTTTCAGTATTTGTGATTTTGTCATTCTGCTTATATTGGCAGAGGTAATAAAAAGACTCACACAAAACAAGTTCGTCCAACTGTTTATTTAAAGTTATTCCCGCTGCGCACGCCCTGCCTGTGTGAAAGGCGAGTCTGAAAGGAGGAGGATACAAGCCACTATAGTGCCACACCAGCACATTCACTAACAAGGCTATATGTTTAACACGTCGGCACCCCGCTGCTATGGCACTCTGCTCCGCACACCAACAACATGCCAGCATGATGACAGAGGCCAATTCCGGAACCACTCTCGACTCCGATTGGTAAACAGGAGGTGCTATTAGTAAATATCAAGTTCCACAAGGGCAAGAAAAGGGAGGCGGGTGATGAGTCCCTCAATGTGGCCCTTGATCAGCCAGGCCAGCTCTGATGATGTCACTAGGGAGGTGAATGGTGAGGCTTGTGACGTTGAACCCCAAAATTCACAGTGTGGTCGTCGTCCTTCTCCAGTCAATGACGCTGCTTTGTCTCCTTCACACAAAAATGGATGGACTGTGCCGGAGAGAACAGAGTAGGATGAGTGTCCATGTTGCCATATTTCAATTTAAATCCTCAGTATGATTTGCTTGCAGCGAACAGGAACCACAATCAATAAAGGCGCATATTCCGAAAAAGTAGTCAATGCTTGGATTGAAAAACAAAAGATTGCAAAAATAATTCAAAATATTAAACACCAAATTAAGATGAATCAACATTTATGGATTAATCATCTCAGACTTTGTTTACCCACATCACACACTACTAATACCTTACCTGCGTAGCGGACTACAGATCTCCGATGGGAATGATTTCTTCGTTGATAAAAAATTCAATGGTCTCCTCCTCCCAGTCCTCCACGTTGCTGTCTGGCTCGTCGGTGTCCACTCCTAGAAGAGTGAAAATACACACGTCAGCACACCGGATCAGAGCTGTGGAAGGCAAGAATCAGGAGATGAAAAATGATTTAACAGAGTAATGGCCGCACCTCCTCGGAGCTCCATGCGGGCCTCTTTCTGCTCCTGATAGATCTGCAGGGCCTGATCCCTGTAGCTACGGTACTCGTCCATCATGGTCCTGCGCTTGTCCACCAGTTCCTACTCACACAGACACACAAATCATAAACGTACATTGAACTGTAATAGTAGAAACTAAAGAGAGTCGCCTTGGCGTGTCCAAAGAAGCAGAGCGAAAACAAAATGGAACCTTTGAAGCCTTGGACTGGCTCAGACGATCCTTCTGCTCAAAGATCTTGGAGTATTTCTTCAGATCCTTCTTGATCGACTTCAAGAAACAACAATGGAGAGCATATTCAAATCATTAAATAGAGCAGAAAAACATGATATTCAGATTCAGAGCAGCAGGTCAAGTTTCAAACTTTTAAATATCTTTCATACACATATGCACTTTTTTTTCTCCAATGTTTCAACAACTTTTGTGCCGTGTCGGTTAGCAATAAATTCCAGCATCTTCCGAGATTTGTTCGCTGCCAAAAAAAAAAAGTCCTTAATAAACAGAGGACACCCCTGTACAGTTATGGTCACATGAAATACAGGGGGGAAAAAAAAAACCACTTGGTCAATAAAAATCCTACCTTGACCTCTTCTGCACCGAGCAGGCTCGGGGGTCGGGGTCTCCAAAGCAGTTGGCAGAAGCGGTCCTTGTTGTTCTTCTGAAGAAGGCGACCCTGGAATGTCCACAGCCAGTAAGCGTTGTCCACCTACAAGAAAAAAAGAGAGCACGTGAAGATCAGGAACAGGGCTTGTTTCGCAGAAGGTGTCACGGTACCTTGTGGCTCCACCAGGAGACTGAGGTGACCACATAGCGTCCGGTGGGGTCCCACTCCACATCGGAGGCCATGTAGTGCTCTGCTATGTTCATCAAAGTACAGTCGGACGTATCCACAAAGGCAAGCGCGCCATTCATACTACAGGGGGGGGGGGGGAAGGAAAAACAAATTCGTACACATGTGAAGGTTACTGATATAACGACATGAAAACAGAACTGTAGAGGATAGGTTCTCATAGTCTAGTATAGATAATAGTGGTACTTGGGCGCCCTCTGGTGGTCCATGCAGAGCGATTGAATTCAATATTGAAACTTTTCATGTTCGTGGCTTTACCTTTTATGAATGCAGTACATTTATTTAGCAACTTTCAAGTACATTAGCGTTGCACTTAATCTTTTAGACATTTCATAAGTACAGTGTCTTGTAAGTACAATTAACCGATAATTTGTATTATACTTGATTAGGCATAATAATTTACATTCTGTGCAATACATTTTTATGACATCATTAATTAAGCAAATTTTTCATTTTCCCATCTTTAAGCACAATGTTGAATTTCAATTTACCCATCATGCTTCAGTGGCGCAAAGAAAAGTAATTTAATTTGTCATCAGTGGCTTGATTTGTTGTTTTTTTTTTTAAACAAAAACTAACCAACTCCACAACTGACCTCCTGAGTCCAGCCAGAACCAAGAACTGCCCTTGGGGGCTCCAGAAGATGCTGTTAGCCTGCTGCTTGTCAAACGTCTCTGCAGAAGCCAAAACAGGTTCACTGAGTGCCAGTTGGGGGGGTGCTTACACAATACAATCTCTTGCTCTGTACTGTGTGGCCGACATACTTATGGGATCGATCTTGCCGTTGTTATTGACGTGGTAGAAGGAGACGTTGATCCTGGGAGACTCGCCGTGCAAAACTGCAAACTTGCTGCCGTTGGGCTCCCATGCAAACGCGATGATGCCCTCTGTGGTAAAACAGTACTCGTGTTTACTGCATGCCTTTGTTTTCTGCTGTTGCCTCGTCGACGGCGTGTCGATGTACGCTAACCTTTCATCTCCACCACATCAACAGGAACTTGTTTCTCTCTCATACGGAAGATTTCAAAGTTGGTGACCACGCCCTGGATATGAAAGAAAGGCACCGTTAACATTTCAACATGCACAACCCCCATGTTTGTCTGTTCCCATCTCAATGGGCATGTACCTGTGTCCCTTTCGGAGTCCTGTCTACTTTCACGCACAGATAGTCTCCGTTCCTCTGCCAGTGGAGCTTGCAGTCCACCACGTTGAAGAGGTTACGCACGCGGATCTCCTGACGGGAGGGCAGCTGCATCAGAGTCACCCTGGCAGGGATGTCCTTGTCCTCGGGCACCCAGAAAGCGATGATGTTGTCGCCCGGAGACCACGAAAAGTCCCTGTGCATGCAAACATATCACATTTGAACACAGAGGACACATAAATCCATTGAAAGCACCGATTGTGGATGATAGACTCATACTTGATTCCGCTGATCTTAAGACTCTTCTTGTCAAGCAGGCCCATAGACTGAAATCAACACATGGGAGATTTTTTTTAAATTGCAAATTTAACGTTTTATATGACTGAAACGCTCCTATTCTATCTTCTTACTGGAGTCTCATAGATGCTCAGTGTGTCTGGTGTCATCCGAGCAAAGAACTTTCCATCGTGGCTCCATCTGAAAACAACCAAGCCATTTAAGCTCTGCGGGAGCAACATTTAAAGATTATTACAAAGTGTATGCAAATATGGTGGACAAGTGCTCACTTGAATATGGGCCAGTGTGCGGCACTCTCGCAGTGAAAGCCTCTCTTCTTCTGGCCCGTCAGAATGTCCCAAATGATGATGGCCTGCGGGTCTTCTTTGGTGTCCATCAGCGGGCTGAAGGTCACGACGTACCTGCACGTCATCAGAAAGACATGCAGTCCGTGAAAATGTTTAATATATCCAAAAATAAATCAGACCGTGGAGGCCTTGCGCAAGTGCTGCTGAGCAACACTATTTACCTCTCACAGGGCGAGAAGTCGATGAGGGACACGCCCTGATGGCTGAACCTCTGAATCTGTTTGAATTTTTCGCCGCCCCACAAGGCGATGCCCCTTTGGTGGAAGGTGGCCAGGTAGGTGCCTTTGGGGGACCAGCGAACGTATGTCTCGGTCCAGCGCTGCATCCAAAAACAGAAAAGGATTCATGAAAACACGGTTGTATCACCCCCCCCCCCCACACACACACACACACACAATGTGTTGAAATCTGAATTAACACATACCGCTCTTTCTTCGGAGACGACCGGATCCTTAGCGTCGTTGGCGAAAATGGCGGTCCTTTCACCAGCTTCATAGATCACACTGTACTGGTCGCGGCAGTCAGCGTCCTCGATCCAATGACGCATGTTACCCTGAACAGACAAAGAGTTCATATGCAATGCAAAACGGTTGCTATTCACATTTGTTTGGCTTTTGATAGATCGGTCAAGTCCTTTGGTTTGACCCCACTGGAGAAACACAATGTACAATGGTAATAATGTTCTGCACTCACAAAGTCTTTAAAGGGCTGCTTCTCAGGAGTTTCCCACTCATCATTAATGCTCATGTACCTTTAAAATAAACAGAAAATCTGTGATTAACTTGCATTCAATACATCTATTTTTGCTGGACTTAGCAGCGTACTTGTCGAAGTCGGTGAAGAGGTTGACCCTGAACGTATGCTGTTTGTCCAGTTTGTAGCCGTCTGCGTTTTTTACCGCCTCCAGAGCCTGGTTGGGCGAAGCGTACTCCAAAAAGATGTAACTGGAAAAACACAATGTATTCATTCATTCATTCATTCATTCAATGTGTCTGTTACATTATCTCTTCTTTGGTCATCGAGCTCAAATTTAAAAAAAAAAGTCGTCTTACCCTTTGGTCAGGCCTTCGGTCTCCGGGTAGAACTCAGTGGTGATTTTCCCAAATTTAGAGAAGATCTTGTGGATGACGTTCTTGAGCTTTTCCAAACGCTCCGGGCCAACCTGCGGGACGTTGTCCACCACCACCACGGAGTCGATGCCGTCAGCCTCCTGGGGTTTCTCGCTCAGAAGGTCGCCCAGGAGCTCTGTAGGGACCAAGGAGAGCCGAGTGAGAATATGTTCAAAAGCTCGTTGAGCCATCATCACATTATGTTTATAATCTGCATATTAACACATACGCCCCGCCCATTTGCAGTTTGCCATTCCTGAATTAACCTACAATGTTTTTGACTGTCATCTCGTCTCTATGCTGTTTCCGTAACACTCTTACATTCCACAAGTTGGTGCCAAAGCCCTGCCTAATAAGCAAAAAGTAATTAGTGTCAAGGAGGTGTCCTGAACTAATCCATAAGACTAAGAATCTAACATGCGTTTATGTCGGAAAGGAGATGAGGTTAGCCTGGGTTGTGAGCAGGAGTTACAGAGAATCTTTGCCAAATGTGTATGTTTTTGCTCTGATGAGTGTCCAGCATCAGTTAATTTAAGGCGGCCTCGGGTCATCCAGCCACTGCTAGTGTTAGACCATGCCTCGCATTCCAGGTCCACACTCACTGCCTTTATACATCGACGTTCTCAAAATGTTCATCACCACCAATTATAGTATAAAGCAAAATGTTCTTGAAGGCATTTATTCAAAAATTGAGGAAGACACGTAAGCAATTTTGTGGGTCAACAAAAGCTGATACGGCTCATACTAGAATGGCGCTATGGGACAGCAGTTTCAGCTGAACCTGTGAATGTCAAATAATAATTTATACTTTCATTGGAAAATGTTTCATTTCAGGTGATTTGCTGCGAAGCCAAATGAGATTGAGAGGTGAAACACGGTGCGTCAGACTGCTTCACATCGTTGACTTGTCGCTCATTCTACGTTCAGACAACAAGAAAATTGCTAGACTTGGGCTATATTCAAGGTGAAGTACTTTCTTTTTGTTTTTGTTTTTAACTGTGACAAGGTGATTGTTATGACACGCCGTCTACTCCGGCTTAGAATGCAGCTAATGAAGCTAGCAGGCCGTAAAGCCGGCGATTTTCCTGTTTGCGCTCACCCTCTTCGTCGACGTCATCTTCGAAGTCCTCCGGGTCGCTAAAGGAGGGCTCCTCCTCCTCGTACTCGGGGTCGTCCGCCATTTCTACCGTTTCTTGCATTTAACACGTTAGACGGGACGGGCTTTCTCGTGACTGGGAAGAAAGACGGGAGGCTGACAGTCTTCTACCGGCGCGCCACCATGTGCGGTCTCGAGGAAAATGGACGACCTGACGGCAATGTGGCACAGGAAGCAGTTTGCAAACCCGGAAATGTAGCTGAAATGTGACAAAGTTGTATATCAAGTGGATGAGTGGTTTTACATTGTGACCGTCATCGCTGCGCATCCATTTTGTTGTTAATTACTGAAATCTGTTGCGGGGAGGAAAAAGGAAGACGTATACCGGTTACAATCAAGCGATTTCCCGCGAGATTATGGGAAAGTCAGCACATTTCTTTTTATTATCAGTACGTTGTGAAGTATTAATAGTTTATTTTACGACGTGAGTCCGCTCTCTGTCGTGTAACACTCGCACACAAGCATGGATAGGGAGAGTGCGTCGCTGCTGGCCACCGTGTGCGCACTCTTGGCGGATTCCGCCAAACCTCTGCCCGATGACACCAGTCTGGAGAAACTACTGGACCGGCTTACCGAATTCTCCGAGGCAGGTTCGTGATCCCTTTTGCCTCGAAACGCGAGAGCAAATGACCGCCCACTGGCCTTGGCCAAGGCGTTTGGTGCAGTCCTCAGAGGTTACATTACAAAGAACGCATACAGTCTTTTCAGACTTCACACATTCAATCCCATGTACTTAGGTTTTCTTTTTTCCTACCTTTTTTTTTTACCAAGACTTAAAGTTGTTTTTATAGCTCGTACTGAATGAGTTAAAGGGGACATATTCTGCAAAAATTACTTTTTCATTGTGAATCTAAACAGCCAACTAAATCATTTGCCTTATTTCAGAGTCTTTAATACCTGTACTTGAGAAGTTCCATATTTTCTTGTTTCTCTTTAGGTGTATCACTTCCGGATAGTTGTCCATGTCTTCTTGACTTCATCTCTACCATAGCCTCCAACTCCACTTCTGACCCCAGCATCCTCTCCTTTGCCCTCAAGCTCAGTGGCCTGTTGGCAGCCACCGAGGATGACTACAGAGCCTTGCAGGTAGGGAGTAAACAGACTTCTGGCACATACAGGTGCGTGTTGATAATAAATGTGAAACTTGTGGAAAACATTTATTTCAGTCGTTTAATTGAAAAAGTGAAACTAGGGCTGGGCAATTATGGAAAGAAATAATAATCCCAATTATTTTGATTGGCGACCTGTTGGTCGATTGGTTAGTCCGTCAACCTCACAGTGCAGAAGTTCAGGGTTCGATTCCGGCTCCAGCCTCCCTGTGTGAAGTTTGCACGTTCTCCCCATGCCTGCGTGGGTTTTCTCCGGGTACTCTGTTTTACTCCCACATTTCAAAAACATGCATGGCAGGTAAACGGAACACTAAATTGTCCCGAAAGTGTTATTGTGAGCGCGAATGGTTGTTCATCTGTGTGCCCTGCGAATGGCTGGCAACCAATTCAGGGTGTACCCCGCCTGCTTTTATAAATATCTGTCTGCTTTTCCATACAGGAGCGCTCAGTTCTGGATATAATCTTTAGTGTGCAGCGCTGGAAGGACGCTGAGCTATGGGATGACCCTTGTATCAGAATTGGCTGGATTCAGGGCTTAAAGAGAATGCTTCTGCACCCGAAGGCGCTTGCTTTCTTTGTGCAGTCAGGTCTGTCCTCTCTTTTTACATTTTTGTTTGCAAGTTAAAGCAACAAAAAAAATCGTGTTTTCATGATTCAATGATCTCAATTCTGCCTAGGTTTCATCACGCCACTCCTTCAGCTCCAATCAGATCCAAGCATGTTTGTTGCTTCTGCCGCTAACCAGCTACTGGCCCACATCCTCCTCGCAATTCAGCCAGAAAACGAAGAGCATTCAAATATCAAAACCAATACAGAACACAGCCGTGTTCTCTTGCAAACGACTGACCATATGAAGGAGTCACTGGTACCCAAAGAAGGCACACTGGCAGCTGGTAGTCTGCAGGTTCTCAAGCTACTGGCGCTGATCCTGGACCAGGCCCGGCGTCCTCTGCGGGACCAGCTGCTCACGGCGCTTGCTGCCTCTCTAGAGGAGCTGGCAGAAGCGGCATACAGTCAGATGACACCGGCTCTAATGGATGTCATTATGGCTGGGTACAGGTAGACTGGACAATTAATCCATTCAAAACGACATCACAATGTAATAGAATGAAATGTTTATGTTGCAACGGTTGCAATATTTGAAAAAACCTTGAAAAAAAAATTCAGCAACACAACAATTGAAGGAGATAAACTGCGTTTCATATCAATTCATTGTTCAGTTGCCTTTATTTCAGCCTAAACTTAATCTATAACACCAAAACATTTAGATTGTTTATGCAGTACAAATTAATATATTGCTTGTGTTTGTTGAAAAAACAATAAGAGGGCCTTGAAAAAAAATCACCTATTCAATCGCAATATTGTGGGACAAAAATAACAATTAGATCTAGATGAGCCTCACCATCTATCTAGCTATCTAGCTATCAAGCTAGCTAGCTTTGCATCTAGCTAGCTAGCTAGCTATTGATCTGAATTTGCCATGTTTGTCCTCAGCCCTGACACTGACGACGTCACCAGCCGTCTTTTGTCCTCTATGTTGAACGTCAGCAAACCCGCCGACCTCGTCCAAGCCGCGGCGGCGTTTCTCCACCAAAGTCACTCACGTGCATCAAGTGACGCGGCCAACATAAGACAGGCTGTGAGAATCCTCCTGCTGCCCCTCCACTTTGTCACTGAGCATCCCTTGCTAGGAATCGGTATGAACTGTACATCGAAACAAAGCGACTGGTGTAACCCTTTGTTGTATAAAAAAAATCTGTTCAGCCCCTTCAGCAGACACCGCAGTAATGACGGCACAGCTGAAGAATAAAAGCACGTTCATCTCCATGATCTGTGTCTGTCTGAGAAACACCCCCCAGGTGGCACTTATGGTGAGACACACTGTAACTGTGTGCTGTGATGATTACTGTCATCGTATTTTGGCTGATATTGATCTCAACCAAATGTATGGCTGTGTGCCCGATTAACCGCATGTTGAGATAGCTAGCTAGCCCATCAGGTATGCAGAGCTCACAGGAGCCTTTGTTCCGGCTTGACTTGCAATTTTGAAATAAAAATAAAACCAAAGATGTGGTAAAAATCTACAAATGCTGAGCTGTACTGCTATTTGCATTTTAGGTTCAATGAAGACTCTCAATTGTAGAAATTGGACTGGATATATGTGGTTTAGAAATCCTCCTTTCCTTTAGCCCCCAGGCATCCTCCCATGTCTCCCGGCTATGATTGTCCTCTCAGTTGTCACTTTGCTAAGAATCTGCAGTGGTGACGCTTCCACCTCCTCCTCGTCCTCACTCGATGGCTACAAGAATGAGGTTTACCGGTGCGTCGTCAACAGTGGCAAAGTTCAGAAATCCGCTTTGGAGGCTTTGGCTTCCCTCAGCAGCAGCCCAGGTAATCTAACCAAGCAAAAAAAAAAAAAAATCCTTCTCCTAAAGCAAGTTACAAATGTATTGATTTTTCATATCTTCATATTTTCTTGTACATCAGATGTACGGAATGGAACATATTTTGATGTTTGCGTTTCAGGGGCTGACAGCACAATGAACGAGGTGTATGAAATCTTGATCAATTATATGAGTAATCCCGATTCAGACCCCACTGTAAGTACTATTTGTATTTTATAGAACGCGGTAGTCACTTTGGAAGATAAAAGCGTGCCCAAAGTGTTAGAAAAAAATTAACGAAGTATAGTATGTGTGTTTTTAGGTACTGCAAAAGTCCTACAAGGCATTTGTACAGTGGACGAGTGTTTGGACGGACCTCTCATTTATTTCACAGCAACACAGAGAAGGTAGTGTTCAGTATCCCTTTTGTGTTTACAGGAAAGAAATCCTATTTCCTCCCAAAACTTTTGATTCTACTGCTTTTCCGTTCTGTGAAATTTCTCCTAAAAAAACTGCGAAAACCACCGGATTCAAAAAAATGTCAACTTTGAATTTAGATCTCCTCACGGGAGTGGAGAAGCGTGCATGCGATCCACGTTGGGAGGTGAGAGACTCCACCGTCGAGTTTTTGGGACAGCTGTACTGCCTCCCGTCCCGGAACTCGGCTGACTCTGCTTTGTTGAGCGAGCGCCTTACCGCGCCGCTTCTCCGGGAGGCGCTGCAGGATCCGGAGAGCTACGTGAGAGCCAGCGCCGTCTCGGCACTGGCGCGGGGTTCCGCCGTGCCCGGCGGGCTGCGGGGAACTGAGTTGTCTCAGGAACAGGTAAGCGAATTTGACATCTTTCACGAGTTCGAAAGCATTTCTTTGGAAATTAAAGCTTGCATTGGCGAGACCTGATTCTGATGCTTTGTGTGCCGAATGTGTCTGAACCAGGGTTATAATAGTTTTGGGTTTTTCATTAACGTTATTTTCATTTTATGTTGATTTTTGTTTTGGTTGGTTTTTTCAATTAGCTTGTTAGTTTTTATGATTTTTTTTGTTGTTGTAAATTTTAGTTTAGATTAGTTTTAGTACTCTTTTTTTGTTTGTTTTAAAAACACTAAATGTAGTTTCAGTCAGTTTTCCTTAAAAAAAAAAGCATTTTTATTTTATTTCATTAACAAAAATGTTTTTTTAATTAATTAGTTTTTGTAAACTAGCAACATTAGTCTGGGAAAAAAAAAATCTGGAGTTGTCATTGTCGTCTATTTCCAGACTGACACAGTGGGTCGCCTGTTAAAGATTCTTTGTGAGGACACGGAAGGTTTCGCCAGGCGGGCCGTGGTCCGCTACTTCATGACCTGGCTCTCCGCTTGTTCCTCCCCTCCTTCGTCGCCCCCCTCGCTTCTCTTGGAGTCGGTGCGCGTCGTCCTCTCGCGCGGCAGCCTGGATTTGGACTGGGAGGTGAAAGTGAACACGTTAGAGTTGGCTGAGCTCCTGCTGGACGCCGCCTTTTCGGATCACGGGATATGCACCGGTGCAGAGAATCACCCTTATGCGACACTTTCAACGCACGCTAATGGACAGGCGCGGGCCGGGGATGCCGCGTTGAGTTCTTTAGTGGATCAAGGCGTCTTCTCGGTGTTGCTGAGCGGCCTGGTGGACTGCGACCGCCCCGTTGCGCTGAAGGCTTGTGAACTCCTCATAAGAATCAGAGAAATAATCTACCCGGCGGCCGACGGGACGGCCGACGTGATGTCCGGCGTGTCCTGCGAACTGCCTGAATGGGGTTGGGGGAAGGAAATCAGGAAGGTGCTCAAGAACGAAGGAGACAAAGGCCAGCGCGTGAACGTGTGCGAAGTGTTGACGTCACTGGCCTTAGACGAGCGGCGGGTTCTTCTGAGCCAGAGCAGCGATCACGTTCACAACTCCTTCCAATCTCTGCTGCAGGACATCCTGAGCGCAGGAGTTACTCTCGGGGACGCCGGCAAGGACGACGGTCAAGAAGTCATAGTGGACTGTTACTGACTTACTTTTACAGTACTCACTAAAAAGTTTGCCATAATGGCCTCAGGGGTGACATTTTAGGATGAACCTAAAATATTGTATAACATTGACCCGTGAACTTCATTTGAGCTTTTCGAAACGTTTGAATTCACTGTTCAGTGTGTCACAACTTTTTTTTTTTTTTTGCACAACACGCTCTTCTCTAACAAGAAACTGAATGGTAAATATCATTTTTGTACATTCTTGCTCTTAGCGAGTCATACAAAGCCAAGCAATAAGGACTCTTTTTAAAAAAAAAAATTAAAAAATAGCACATTAAATGTTCAGCAGAAGTCGAAACTATTTTTGCTGCCATTCAATATTCATAATTTTTCTTGTCTTTTGTGTCATTCAAGTGCAAGCAGGTCACATTATAATAAGCCCTTTTCTGGCGTAAATAAATTCATGATGACATCACTGTTACATAATGATAAATAATGAAATGCCGAGGAGGGGATTTGTGTCGTCTGTTATTTATAGACACGTGGGTTACTCTTCATTTCTAATCGTATCACATGAATAAATGTGCTATAATAATAAGGAACTATTTGACCAATTAATTTATGATTGTGATTTGTAGTTTGTTTTTATTGCCAGTTGTCATCCTGTGAGCTCTTTTGAATATTTTGATGACCTTTAGCGACGTGGGACATTGCGGTTGGAATCTCGTGACAACCTTGTTGCAGAACGCCTGGTTGTCTTAGTAAAAGCTGTGCTCGGCATGGGGGGTTGGGGGGGGGGGGGCGTGAACATGAGTCAGGACAGCACCCTCAGTCTAGGCTGAGTACAGCTGAAAAAAAATGTGGGCTGTAAACAATTCCAGTGTGGAGTTTGGATGTCTTCCCATGCCTGCGTGAATTTTCTCTGGGTATTCGAGTTTCCTCCCACATTCCAAAAACACGCAGGGTAGGTTAATTAAACACTCTAAATTGTTTAATGAGTCATGAGAATAATTTATTAATTTGTACTCGCATTTGCATGTAAATTCATCACCTCAGAGGAATTTTATGAAGCTCTTTATCTCTTTAACTGTTAAGCAAGAAGTGTATTTCAGTGGGCCACCACCATCTGCTCTGCCTTTATCATGAAATGCCTCAAATTTTAAATAAAAAATATTTGTTTCAGCATAGGAGACATTTGTACACCAAAGCGGCACAAAAAGAAGTTGAAATGCAATGTCTGTGTTTTTGCGTTATTGATCAAATTACTCATTCATTCATTCATTTTCCGAACCGCTTGATCCTCACTAGGGTCGCGGGGGGTGCTGGATTTTTCGCAGTAGGCGGGGGACACCCTGAATTGGTTGCCAGGCAGGGCACACAGAGACAAACAACCATGCCTCGGGGACAATATAACGAGCCTGCACCTGCAAACTCCAACAGGGAGGCCGGAGCTGGGATCGAACCCGGTACCTCTGCACTGTGATTTGGACTAAAAATTACTGTACAGTATTTTTCATATACATATAATCGGTTTTCATATACATATAGGGCGCAACACTTTATAAGCCGCACAGAATAGAACCTACAATAGTAGCTGCGGTTACGTTGGGCGTCCACTAGATGGAGCTAAAGGGAACACAATGCGGCTTTATTTATATACAGTAGTGCCTTCACAACCGCTGCACCTGTAACCAAGGGCTTTACAGAACATTTAAAATACTACGTCCAAGAAATCAGAATATTGATCCACATATAAGGCATATCGGATTATAAGGCGCACTGTCGGAAAATGTAATGCTTTTAGGTGTGCCTTATAGTGCAAAAATACGGTATATTAAAATAACCCATCTTCCTACGGAATTGTTTGAATGATATCTAGCTCATATTTCACTGTTTCATTACTTTTTTTTTTTTTCAATTTGATGATGTATTTTATTTTAAGCCCCACTGCCCTCCCCAGTGCGTGATGCGTGCGGACATGAGCCGGAGCCACAGCAGGCAGTCGCTGCGTTCACGTGTTCACGCACACAAACTCAGTCACATGGAGAAGCAGAGGGACACACGGGTGGAGAACCTCTCCTCATTAACTAATGGGTGGCAGCACACACACACACACACACACACACACACACACACACACAGAACGCAACTGCTTCTCTTCTCCGTAGCGTAGCCCAATCCACGCGCTGGTCTCTCACCGCTGTCATCTCTCCTCATTGATGAAGTGAAGCGTGCTGCTGGTGGCTCGTCTCTCCTCTCCTGGATTCCAAAGCATGGAGGCTGTGGCAGTTTTCTCCTTCGCCGCATCCGAAGCGGACGAGCTCAGCTTCCAGAAAGGGGACATCGTCAAGGTAAATGCTGACGTGTCCCCAAGTGTGTGGCGTTGAGCCATAATAATGCTTGTGTCGTGTATGTACAGGTGACAGAAATGGAGGAGGATTCTTGTTGGTACACAGCAGAGATGGAAGGCAAAAGGGGCTACGTGCCGCAGAACTACATTTCTCTTCTGCCTCATCCGTAAGAATCGTTTTACAAGTCACTTCCGTAATTCCCCGGTACCACGTTTGGTAGTCTTAAGTTAAAATGAATGCCTACCTGGCTGACTGTATAAGGCAGGAGAAAAGTAGAGTGGAGGTAAAATTTCATGCAAACAGTTTAAGAATGCTCTGCTTGATAAGGTCCCGTAACTTCATAAAGACAAACTGCAACATATAGTTACCAAAATAAAATAAGTTACGTGTTATCCTCCCAAAACACTTTTTCGGTGAACTTCTGAAATCCCAATTTTTCAATCCAAAGAAACACAACACAAATGACGCAAATGGCTTATGTCTCGACAAATGACTTTATATTTAATCTGTGTGGTTTTTTTTAACATGTATTAGTAGTAGTAATAGTTGTAGTATTTATATTTTTCCTCAATGCTACCATTTTTATTGGCAGTAGTTTTAATGTGTAAATTGTGCTCAATTATTTTTTTTTTAATTCGTCAGTGCAGTAGTCAGAGTCGTGTTTGTATTTTCCCGGGTTATTTATCGATATTGTTATTGCTACTTTTATTATCGTCCCTATTTGTTTGAGTATTTATTGGTAGTTGTATTTTTATTTTTTATTATTAGTAGCAATATTTTGCAATTTATCATTATTATTTTTAATAATACAGTAATAATGTTGTCGTCGTTACCAGTGGTAGTAGCAGTGGTATTGTTGTTACTCTTTTCCTCTTTTATTAGTGATTGTTCTTGGTTTTTTTCCCCAATTATTAATTTTATTACCGGCAATATTAATCTATTTCTGTTATTGTCTTTGTTTCATTGTATTACAGTATTAGCAGTACTGTAACTGAATTTTGATTTTCCCAAATGTTATTTTTGTATAGAATTACTACCTTGTTGTTACTCTTCATTTCCATGATTATCATTTGTATTTTTTTTCCATACTCTAATATTTCAGTTTTCTCGATAAATTCTCATTCTATTTATCAGTAGTAGTATTCATAGTAAATCACACATATCAAAAATCACCCACTGCATTGTAGAGACGGGTGTTCTTAATAATTTAGTTTCTAGATTCCTATAGGAGCAAAATATTCAAAACAGAACAGCTGGATATTGGGTTCTATTAAATCATATTGGACAAGTATATGAGTGCATCTTCCTTCCTCTTGCCTGCCTTGCGGGGTGGCGCACTGGTATGTGCAGGTGGTTCGCGGGCCCGGTGTCGAGACTGGAGGCGGAGCGGCGTCTGCACTGGCGGGATAGCGGCACGTTCCTAGTGAGGGAGAGTGAGTCAGCCCCCGGAGAGTTTTCTGTCTCCGTTAGGTGAGCAAAGAGAACACTGTGGTGCCCCAGCAGACCATCATATGTTATTACTATGTTATTACTGGTCATAGTCAGCCGCCAGGCTTTCTCTGCTGGTTTGGCATCAACAGTTTTGCCGATTTACTGTGCCATGTGGTGACATCTTTGGTGTCAAAGAAACGATTGCAAGTGAGTTGAGGAGCTTCTTTTAGACCAAAGTAGGCCTTTCCTTTAGAGGGTGCATGTGTCATCAATTACCCATGGATTGGAGTAGAGTTTTGGGGGGGGGTTCTATAATTGCGACATGATCGTGGTGATATTAAAAGGTTGATTAAGTCGAGTTACTCCCAATTCAAGGACTAAGTAGGAATTTCCCTCAGTGTGTTATTACCATGTTATTACCACATTATGGCAGGTATATTTCAAATTGTGGATATAAACATGCAAGGGTTGCATAAAACACAGAGGCACTAGTGAATGTGCCTTTTGATGTTTGATTTCCATCCCACTGAGCACATTAGCTACTTGCAGCATCCACATGTCTGTGAGCGTGCATATGTCAGGCTCAGCGCATATCTAAATTTGTTCGGCAAGAACCCATTTTAACTAAAAATATCACAACCTCATGGCCAGCCAGTGCATGCAAAGCTGCAATTTGGGTCACCAAAAGTGACAACGGGCCCATTTAATCAGGAAATGTGCTCAATAATCAAGGCCGTTACATAAGAGCATTACATCAATTAAATGCAGGTATGTTATGCAATTAACACATGTGCCAGAGATACACATGTAAAAGTACAAGATGTGCCGCACATGTAAAAGTACAAGATGTGCACGTATGAATGTTGCAAGGCTTAACATCTGCCTGCTCTGGGAAAGGTCACGTGCCTGCTTTATTTATATTCCGACACTGTCATGCCACCGCACTGCGCAAAACTCAAAATGGTCAACAGATGGCGATAATACTCCAGCACAAATATCAGATTCACATTAGTTAATACTTTGTAGGTCATGTAGACCAGTGGATAGTGATTAAAAAAAATTATTATGCAAAATACCATGAATGAATATTTTTTTCCAAGGTTAATCTTAAATATTTGACATACTGATTTGATTTTTTTTTCGTCATATACATTTTTCAATTAAATTACAGAGTTAACGGCAACACATAAACAAAATTAAATGACAGTATTTTATTTTATTTTTATTTTTCACGAATATACTTTTTTAACTAAATGAACTGGGTCCAAAATTGCAAATGAATCCTATTATGATCTGAGTCTCCTTATGGTATCTGATTGAAAGAACCCACTAAACCCTACATTTTAAATTTCCCAGCCATAATAAATGCAGGAACGTAGTCCTATCTAATGCTGCCAATTGCAAATTGTTGATCCAAAGTCCAGTGAGAGGAAGGACCGACTAGAAGAAAACATGCTTTCAGGCCTTACTTTGTCTCCCACACATTTTTCTCCGGCAGCTATGGCGACAGGGTGGAGCATTTCCGAGTGCTGGAGGGGGGCGGTCAGTACTGCATCTGGGATGAGTCCTTCAGCTCCCTCAACCGGCTGGTGGACTTCTACAAGACTCACAGTATCGCAGTGGAGAAGGTGGTCCGCCTCCGAGACCCCCCCTCGGATGTGTCCCTCCGCCAGGGTTCCCGCACTGGCCGTAACCCTTATCCTAACCCATACAAAAGCACCTCTCTGGAATGCCTCCCTTCGGCCCGCCTCCACGGCCCTCACCCCTTGAGAGAGTCGTCCTCTGTGCAGCTGCTGGAACAGGTTTTGGGGGTACGACTGTTTGATTAACACAGGGTGGGAACGAGGGGGTGGTGGGTGCGGGATATTTTTCCATTTAGTTAAGTGATGGAAAAAAATGTCCCAAAACACGTTTAAAAAAAATATCTATTATGAAAATTTCCAATTCGAGTGCCATACTCAATTTTGCTGTCATGTATATATATATTTTCCCCCCAAATCTTGGCATATAATATTTATAACCTTCGATACAGACTGCAACAGTACAAAACAAAATGGAGTTGAAGGAATATAAAAAACGTGGGTGTTGAAAAAGTGGAGGGATTGTGACACACATTTAATTCAAAAACGACTGCTGATGATTGGGGACGGGCGAGTACCGATACCAGGTATCGATATCGGGATGATACAGCCTTCTTTCAAGGTATTCAGTGCTCATGAGGGTTGCCAATTGCAGCCACCAATACTTTTGTTGTTTTTGTTCCTGATTGTAAAGTGTCCTTGGGTGTCTTGAAAGGCGCTTATAAATAAAATGTATTATTATTATTATTATTATTATTATTATGGAAAAAAGAAATCTGACATACACCAAGTCCTCCACACCAGTAGTTGGCGCTACACAGCAGCACTTCGACACATTAGTGGATCATCAAGTGCGTCGAAAAGAAAGAAAAGTCATCGTTACAATTATCAATCGTCAGCTTAATTGAAATTGTATCAGAAGTCCTTGGGCTATCGGTACTCTGTATTAGTTATCAATGGTAAATACTCATACTAGTACTGGGTTGATATAATTATTTAATATCTTATTAATGCAAACATTTTTAAATTCTAATTGATTTAAATGTAGATTTTTTTTAAATGCACATGTATACAGTATATTATAGTGCTCAATTCTAATTAATTGTCCTTTCAACTAAAGTCCTCTGATTGCCAAACTGAATTTATGAAAATACAGGATATCAACCAAGCTTCATGAACAGACCCGCCATCTGTTTTTTTGTTTGCAGAAGCCGCGCCTGGCTCATGCCCTGTGCGACTACGCCCCGCCACACACCGCCCACCTGCATTTCCTGCGCGGTGACCTTATCGACCTACTGGACTGCTCTGGCTCGCGTTGCTGGAGGGGCCGCTGCCGCGGGCGCGTCGGCGTCTTTCCGCCGCAGTACGTCCAGCCGCTGTACCATTGACAACATCATCTCGTGTCAGTCACTAGAGAGCTGCGTCACTGCCACTGAAACATTGCCTGGCAAGGAATCAAACAATACAGTGGAACCTCGAACGTTTAATGAATTACATTAAACGTTACAAAGTCGTGTTTTAACATTACAAAGTCGTGTTTTATAATTTCGCTTATTTTTCCACTGACCCTTACACTTCCAGTTTTTGCAATGTGAACAGATTGCGGTCAAAATTTGGGGGTTCCACTATGTGATGAAAATTTAAAAGTTATCCAATCAAATCTTTTGCTTCCCTTCCTACTGTCTTTGGCTTTAAGAGTCATTCAGAATTCATCATTTGAATTTTATATGCTTGATGTTGGGCAGTTCGTCTCACTAAGAGTTTTTTTTTTTTTTTTCCCAATTCACTTTCTGGAAGCTTTTGTTTTCATGCAATTGAAGTTAGCAGTATTTGCACCTGCTTTAAACTTTTGAAATGATCTAATATGATGACCAAGTCGCAGACGTACACTTTAATAGTTTAAATAGAATATATTTCGGTAAATATCCTGTTTGTTGCAATGCGTGTTTTTCGTCCTGCCACCCTTTATCAACCTTCTACAAGAAATATGAATAAAGAATTGTATTTTACTACTGCTGTTTTGATAGCTCTCACTCCCCTGTAAACATCAGAGAACACAATATAAAATGATCCAAATAAATGCGTAATAGACCTAAAATTAAGAGTTCATCTTTTGCGTTAGCATCTCTTATAGTGCTTGTCCTGATTATGATCTCAGGTGGTAGACTTACTAACCACAACTCCACTGCTCAAAAAATGAGACTAGCCAATTCGAATTTGCCCCACATTTAATGTTTCCAGTTTCTTACTTACAGAGCTAAATAGTTTCTTATAATCATAGTTAAAAAAAAACCCAAATACAAATCATTGTTTGAGAGGAATACAAATTATCAAATGACAAAAACAAAAAATAAAAGTCAGAAAATGTCATTTTTAAAACATCAAAATTTTTTGAAGTTGCTAAAATTGATCATACATTGGATAAAATTTTCCCCAAAGTTGAGAATGATTAACGCAAATAAAAGTGACCCATAAAAAAGTTTGGGTGGTCATTTTTCAGCTTAAGGAAAACACTCGCTATAGCTACCCATCTACACTACTCACAAAAATTGACAGCTTTTGGCTAAAATTTCAGGTAGTACCGAAAATTTCCTATAACCTTTACACGTGAACTTAATTTGGTCTTCTGTAAACTGAAATATTCGAGCACTTTTTCCACAACTTTAAGAGTAAGATGTCCACTTTCTGTGATGCTTCCAGTCCGCCAGTATCTCTGTTGCAACTTCCTGATGACTCTTCACAGTCTATTCGCTGTGGTCACTTCCCTTTGAGAACATCAGTTAGCACCATTGATCAATCGGTCACATGATATCAAAAATATCAATTGAACTCAAAATGTATCAGACCATTTATGACTCCACCAACTGTAGTGAATTTTAAACCGCAGCTCCTTTTCTGCAAAACGGCCAGTTGAGCAAAAAAGTTCTGAAACATTAAACTTGGTCTGGAGAAAGTCAAATCCGTTTACCTATAAAAAAGCCTCAATTAAATTTTAAGTTTATCTACCGAATCAATGTCACTTTGATGAGGACTTAAATATTTGAAGGTACCCGAAATATCGTGAACAAAAACAAAACCCCTCCCCCCCTCTCTGACAAGGGTGGGAGCAGCAGAGTTTGTGGTTCCTTGTCATGAAAGATTGCCTGGTGCTCAGCGAAATCGGGGCGAGGCAGGATGTGCACGCGCGCTCAAGCTCAGGCGAAGTATGCGTAGAGAAAAATGTTCACGCCGACCAGCAGGAGAGCGTTTGCGCAGCAGAACCTCGACCAGAAGGCGCTCTCGCGGACGCTCGGAACTCGGGGAGTCTCCTGCAAGCGGCGAATTGCTGCGATGCACCGTCGGAGGCCGTGACCGCAAGTCATCTGACTTGCTGGCTCAGAGTCTGCAAGCGCGCACACACACGCACGCACGCGCACAAGAGGAAGTTGCTCAATTACTGTGTCATCATTTGTGTGAATGTCTGTGATGGATGCTTTCCTTCCAGGGTACAGTGGAAGCATTTAACGGTGTACAATTAGTATTTATGGGAAGAATACTAGTGTTGTCAAAGAGGGTAAAAAAAATAAGCCGATAACGACAGAACAATTTAAGGAAGCGTGGAGCTTCACTGGCAAACTCGTTCAAACGTAGAGTGGGTACCTCTACTTACGAACGTCTCTTCATACGAAATTATCAAGTTACGAAACGCCTCAACGGGAAAATATCGCTTCTTGTTACGTAAAGAATTTTAAAAGATACGAAAGGTAAAAATACAATATGGTCTGCCAGTCGCAGCGACGAGTTTCCTGAACGCAACATACTTATAGTTGCTCTGCCATTGGCTATTACCGAGCAACATCCTGGCATCCCATTGGCTAAGAGGGACTTCTACCATACGTGTCTGTGTGTGTAGATAAGTACAGTAATCCCTCGTTTATCGCGGTTAATGGGGACCAAAGCCACCCGTGATAAACGAAAATCCGCAAAGTAGCGACCAATAAACATACTGTATTTTGTTTTTTAATTGCCCCGGGTGGGCCTTCGCGCTTGAGCAGAGCGCACTAACACACAGACACACGCACACAGACACACACACACACACACACACACACACACAGGCCAGCTATCCCCTTGTGCAGCAGATGTGTTTATGATTAGTCAATTAAGACAATTAAGGATGAAAGAGACCTGCTTTTGTTCTGATAAGCCTCCTCTCTATCTCTCTTTCTCTCAGGAACACATGTACACTCACCTGCGTGCACATGCACACGCGCGCACACACACACACGTGCCCCACGTGGACTTTCGTGCTTGAGCAGAGTGCGCACACACTAGCACGCATAGTAAACAACACTTCGAGACTGATTTTTGCAGACTTAAAAAAATATATTATATATTTATTTTTTTATGAATATGTTTGAAAAAAATCCGCGATGCACCGAAGCCGTGATAAACGAACCGCGAAATAGCGAGGGATCACTGTAGATACGTTTGTGTCTGTGCAGCGTCCTCGTCATGTTTTAGCATTATTTATGCAAATGCATTGCAAACAACAGTTGCAAACACTTTCGGATGTTTTGGCAAACTTCTTCGAACAAGGTTGCAAGTCAAAACGGTTTACTTCACACCGGCACCTCCATGCTTCCGTAAAAATTCAACTTATCGCAATGAAAATATTATACAGTACGGCAAGATTTAATGCCTACCTTGAGAACTACGGTGACCAATAGAGGACATTTTCTGTAGAGGGATTTCTCTGGGAGACTCCTCGGTCAGAGTCCACCAGGTCAGGTTCCTCAACTGCAGATCAAAGTGGGGGAAAGACTTCATAATGTAAACATGTGTTCATCCATTTCCTGGTCATGCGTGTGCGTGTGAAGTGGGCCATGTCGAACCAAGCAATTGTTTGATTTCTTTGGATTTGTTCCAATGTAAATAGCAAAGTAAAACATTTATACAGACAATAGCTTTTTGTGTCGTCTGTCATGAGTGCGTGATGGTTGTGGACCCTCCCGCCGCACCCCCCAAAAAAAGCGGGGAAGCACGAAAAGGAGAGCGAATCAAACATAACACAAAGTCCTAAAAAAACCACAAAAAAAATTAAAGTAACAACAAAACACTCCACTGTGACAAACAAAACAAGGTGACAGGATAGAAACAAACATTTAAAAAAAATAATAACATGACAGAAACACAAAATAACATGACGGAACTAAACACAAGGAAACTGACGAGACAACAAGGAACACCTGAACAGGACACAAAGGGTGGAAGGAGCTGATTGGTTGATGGCACACCTGAAAACAAAACCCAACGAGGAAAACAAAAGCACAGGAGGAAACAAAATGACGAAACCAAACCAAACGTCATCTTAACAAAAACAGAATCACGACACTCCAAATTCAAATCACAATGAGTCAGGATTGCATTGTACACAGTGGCTTTTTTTTTGTTGCATTGCTGTAAGCGTCACCTACTTTTTCTAAGCCAGGGGTAGGACGAGTTTCGACGAGTTGTTCTTTTGAATCAGTTGTGTTGGAAGAGGGAAACTTCGAAAACAAGCAGAATCGCGGCTCTCTACGGTCCGGAGTTTCCTACCCCCCGTTCTTGACAAAACCAGCAACGTCTTTATATGTGGAAATACACGACAGAGCTGAAATTTGAATTATTAATCTATATTTTCAGAGCAAAATATGCCACTTTCTACTTAAGCACGTCTAGTTATCACCTTTGAGTCGTATTGTAACAACAAAAAATTCCGGTCAAATTTTCCCCAAATGTTTTTTTTGAAGTCAAATGATTTTTTTTTTAATTCTATTTTGTATTGTTTGAATAAAATACAAGGAATCAATGTAATGAGCAAAGGACTGTGGTGTTTTTTTTAATGTATTGAAAATTTAATATGAAAAGGGCAAAAATATTTGACAATAAAGTTGTATTCTATTCTATTCTATTCTAAAAATTCATTTGTCAAAATATACATAAGCCATTCTTTAGGAGGCTGGTGCTATTTCATTATCATCATTACCAAGAGGCTCAATACCGAGAAATCTTGGGAAACCAAGAAACGCTGCTAAACTGGTTGCTCCTCACTTTAAAAAAAAACTCACTCGAGTGTTGGAAAAGTCACTAAATACTTAACTGACTTCCATAAATATGCTAGCGCCGCCCCCGGTGGTCATGGCAACAAGAGTCGTGCTCGGCATTCGTATGACACGGAACCGACCACCACAAAAGTGTGACTGAAACCAGAATGTAACAATTGGATGTTAGGTGTGCTGTGTTTTTTTATTTTGGGGTGGGGGGGGGGGGGCATTTTGACACCTAAATGGCAAAAAAGTTTTTGAGTTATTCATCTGAAAACTGCTTTAACCCTTTCATGCACCTTGTAACCTGATAACATGATAAGCTGTCCACTGTAGTAACCGCTGTCCCTGAAAGGGTTAAATCGTGAAAATGTGCATTTTCAAGCCACTGTTAATACGAATTGAAGCACCGTCAGCGTGGCGCAAAGTAATACCGCACACGAGTCCGAATCGTAATATTACCACATACCCAGACGCCCACACAACACAAGAGGCATCGTGGCTGAAATCATCCACCACTAAAAACCATTTCGGGAAGGGCCAACATGTCATCATGTTATTTTAGGGTCCGATTTCTATAGCTTGTTGCTTGAGGGCAAAGACTGAGAGCAAAACCGGAGATTACCATTTGAATTGCGTTGCAGCTCTCAGGCCTTGGCCAACAGCTTTTTGGCTCGTGACCGAAAGAATGTATTTGCTGTGGCCAAGGCAGTTGGGAGCAGCTCTGGGCTGTTTCATGAATAAAAATGATTGTGAATACCAACTTGTTTTTGCTTTGGCTAACGCAGTAGAAGCAAATATACTGTAAGATTCAGACTGAGGACTTTTGCTAAAGCACATGATAAAAGGTACTTTTGTAGACTCGTACAGGCTCCTTAATTCAGTGGTTGCAGCTGTTTAGTACAGAGTTGTTTTGAAACGGTCGTATTCAGTATCACATTTAAAACCTTTGACATGTGTTCCGAAGCAAGTCGCGTCAGCTTGAAGGAAGAGTCGTTCCAGTGATTCATGATCACATGCTGAACAGAGTCAAGTCAGCAGATCGCAGGCATTCATGAGGTGACAAAAGCCAAAGAGTTGCGTGTGTCACCGTCGGCCGCGCAACAAAAGTGCTACTGTGCTAGGAAGCAGTTTGCAGACATCATTGTTGATCTTTGGATTTTGTTATCAACGGATCCACGACACAACATCCAACCATACAAACGTCTTCTGACGTCTCAGTGCGCGTCCGTATGTACCTGGTCGCGGCCCGGCGGCGGCGTCAACAGCGACACCACAATGACCACCACGGCGGTGAGCCCGCAGAGCAAGATGGCAAAGTGGAGGTAGTGGACGCGGCGCAGAACCGCAGGTGCCAAGTCCACCACGCCGCATCTGGCAGGGGGGAAGGAAAACTCCAGCACCATCCTGCACACCCCCACCACCAAACCCACCATAAGGCCCCAGAATGCACCCTGACAAGACAAAAACAGACAGATTCAGGCTCCGTTGCTTTGTTCATCTTCATGTGCGGTAATTGCAAGACACCGGCAGCAGATTTTGAACCAAATGTGCCAAAATCGATCTGGATTTGGTTAGATTGGCCAGTCGTGGCTTTGCTCATCTGCCATTCGTTTGCATTTCTACTCCAGTTTGTGCTCGACTTGAATGAGGACGAACGCGATAAAAGAGTGATGGACGTCTCCTTTAAAGTCGAAGCCCAAATTTTTCTCATCAATAACATATTGTACGAGCCCCCGCTAGTCGAAACACAGCATTCTGATTAATATTACGTTTGTGGAATATGAGTTAGGTCAGTGTGCCGCGGTAAAATATCCACTTTGTATGGCTGTGCGGTCTATGGCCCAGAAAGTAATCATGTAGTACCCTCCCATACCGCTAGGGAGCAGCAACAGCTAGCCAATTGCCTGGTGTTTCGACGAGAGACAAGCGAATTTGTGACGCATGAATGCAGGACGACGGTGAAACAATAAATATGAAAGATGAGAAAATACTGTTTTCTTTGTGTTCATTTGATTCCAATTCAAGCTGTTATAACGTCATTCTTCAATGTTAAAAACGGTTATAGTAACAATATAACACGTTAATTGTTAAAATAAGCGGGGGGCGGGGGGGGGGCGTTATATTTTCAGCTAGTGGTGTGCCGCGAGATTTTTTTTCAATGAAAGAAGTGTGCCTTGGCTCAAAAAAGTTTGAAAAACACTGAGTTAGGCAACAAAATCCACCTGTTTTTCATCTTCTCGGGGGAGGTGGGCGGCCATTTTGCAACTTGTTGTCGACTATAAATGACGTCACGGTTGCTCAGGGCTCAGGTAACGACCAATCACATGTGAATTGAAAAGTGTTCATTTTTGGAGCCAAAGTAAGGCATTAAAAATTACAAATGGCTTGACTTCAGAGGTTCAATTGCAAAAATGAGATATGCGCCGTGAAGTATCATGCAGATGTACAATGGCATTTCAAAAAGTGGACAACGTGCGAGGAACAGTAGTGGGTCACACTTAGGGTGTGCGTGTGTTTGTTTTTCCACACACCGCTCTTACTTTCTCACCCTGCAACTCTTGTCAGCGTCGTTCTACTTCTCACCTACGTTTTCACACGTGCAGTGACACCATAGTCGCTTGCCTTTCTTAAGCTTGCAAAGAATGCCACCAGTGTGGTTTGAATCAGATACGCTGCCCAGAAAAAAAATGAATAATAAATATTAAAGTCAAGAAGATCACCTGTTTGGCTGAAGGAAAGAAAAACACATTTTCACTTTTTAAACTGAACGCCGAATGTTGTAAGGTGAGGAAGTAAAATCAAATACAGTACATACCGCTCATGAGCTGTCCACTCAGACAAAAACATGAGTCGCACCCTTACAACCTCAAGAGATCCGATGCAAAAGCTGAGCATATTCAAATCAAGGCAGTAAACTTAAACAATCTAATTTTAATGTAAGAATATTCATCTCAGTCCATACACTTTAAGACATATTGTATGTGCGTATCCTTGTTGCATGTGTTTCAGTAATGTACTTTGTTTCAACTGCCGTTTAAAAAAAAAAAAAATTTTAAGTACTCGATTTAAGTGACGGTGTCACATTTCCATTCATACAACATGACACAAACAACTGGCAGGTCTTATTTACTCTTGAGTGTGCAACAGAGCATGTGACACTGCTTATTTTCCTCACGTCTGACCTTTGACCACCAGTAGCTAAAGCCCCCCCCCCCAAAACAGGTCTGTTTCTTGCAACAGAGTTATGGGCTTAGCTCAAAAGTGAATGCACATAAGCATTCTTTGACTTTTTTTTCTTTTGACTACTGTGCTCTTTTGTGACAGGGAGGAACAGACTTAACATGGAGAGTCAAGGAGAAAAGAGGAAATCAGTCTGTCAGCAAAAAAAAAAAAAAAAAAGGCACACCCTCAAGTCGCTTTACAAAAACATCAAGTGACCCTCGAGCCCAAGTCGGGACGGGTCTTCACTAGCGTTTACAGTATACTTCTCCATGTGTACTATAACTCTTTTATCTTTTCTGTCCCATGCACCCTACGATTTTTTTATTTTTTGTAATCTCTCGGCAATAAAATTCCTCTTGCACGCCGACACTCTGTTATCAGACGTGCACAGTCACTTTCATTTGTTTGCACGGGAGACTGCGTTAAATTAGCCCTTGACAATTCCGACACCAGGAATGAAAACAATATGCTCGACGTTCCAGGAATGTTGGCGCTCGGCTGTATCCCATATGAGGCTAATAAAAGTGCAGGAAGGGAACACTCCAGAATGCTCGGCAAAGAAGTCCGGTTTAGATAGGGATGAAGTTTGTAATCAACTTTGATATGATTGCCATTTAAGAGCACGTTATGCAATTGTGTGTTCCTTGGCGCTTAACACCAACAGTGGTAAGTGACAGTAAATTGTTTGCTATCATTCTTTATTTTGTGTCTCTAAAATTCTCATAAGCTTTTAAAATCATTGGATGCAATATGCGCAATTGCAAAAAAAAAAATCCTTGGTTGATAATCTGGCTTTGCATAACCTTTATAAGAATCAACCATGAGTCATGTTAAGTAACATACAACAAATAACAATAGAAATATACAAATATAATGTTTGTCAGCAGATTTAGCACGTCGGCTTCACAAGTGCAGAGGTTTCAAAGCTCCGGTCCCTGTTCATGTTCTCCCCGGGCTTGGTTGGGTAATCTCCGGTTTCCTCCCACATTCCAAAAACATGCATGGCAGGCTGATTGACCACTCTAAATTGTCCCTAGGTGTGAGTGTGAGCGTGCATGGTTGGTTGTCTCTGTGTGCCCTGCAACAACCGATTCGGGGTGTCCCCCGCCTACTGCCCGAAGACAGCTGGGATAGGCTCCAGCACCCCCCGCGACCCTAGTGAGGATGAAGCGGTTCGGAAGATGAATGCATGAATGAATGAATGTTTGTCAGCAACCCCCACAGTGAAAGCGAATTTAAATGTTCTGCCTGGCACTGCATGTCGCAGGCATAGATAGGTGACCAAGGATTCAATATTTGGAGTCAATAAATATTTCCTGGGGCCAATTAAGTGAAATGGAATAATTTCCTACAGGCCACGGCACAGTGGATGGGAATCACAAAGTCAAGGGCAAAATCGTTACTGTCACCTGCTCGTTGGTTCTCTTCCAGAAGACAGCCAGGGTGAAGACAGCCGTGACGGGCGGCGCCAAGTAGCTGGTCACCGACTGAATGTAAACGTACAGTTGGCCACTGTTGGCGGACTGCAAAATGGGGATCCACACCACGCTCACCACCACTAAGATCACCGTCACGATCCTGAGCCAAAAACACAGTGGTGTGATTAAAATATTCCATCCATCCATTTTCTGAACTGATTTATCCTCACAAGGGTCGTGCAGGGTGCTGGAGCCTCTCCCAGCCGGGGGACACCCTGAACCGGTTGCCAGCCAATCGCAGGGCACACATAAGCGAACAACCATCCGTGCTCACACTCACACCTCGGGAAAATTTGGCGTGTTCAACCAGCCTCCCGTCCATGTTTTTGGAACGTGGGAGGAAACCAGAGTACCCAGAGAAAACCCACACAGGCACCGGGAGAGAATGTAAACTATACACTGGAAGCCTGGAGCTGGAATCAAACCCACGACCTCTGCACTGTGAGGTCAATGCGCTAACCCCTGGTCCACCCAGCACAGTCCCACGTCAAGCATTTTTGTTTCAGCTATCATGCATGCCTACAATGAATACTTGACATGCACGCATTTGTCTTTCAAATTTAACAGTCTTTACCAAGTCTTTTTTTCCCCCCCATTTTGGACACTTGGAGTTCCAAATCGTTTCATACCTGCCGACCAGAAGCAACTCTCTCTCCGAGGCTCGAGGCCGGTGCTTCTTCCAGATGTCCATGGTGAACAGCGTGGAGCTGCTGTTGAAGATGGAGGTCAGTGATGACATCAGAGCGGCCATCATCACGGATATCATGAGCCCACGCAGGCCTGTCCCAAACACACGCAAACGAGTTGAAACTTTAAAATAAACGCACAAAGCCAAATGCTCCCTCTGCAGTTGGACGTGTTCTCACCGCTTGGCATGAGCTCAATGACGAGTTTGGGGAAGGCGATGTTGGAGCAACCCACCTCAGCTCCACACACCCGCACACACTCTTCGGGGTCCACGCATCCCACCGTGTCTGAAACATGAGGTAGTCCACCATCCGGAGGGGTCAGTTACACACAAAGAGATGGACACGGTAACCAAATATTCTTCTCATTCACAATTCATGTGCTTTTGCTCTCATTTCTTCTTTGGGGGAGCGGGGGGGGGGGGGGGCTTCTCAAAATGTCAGTAGACGGTCCTTAACAGGAAGATAAGAGGGTAACTCAATGTGCTTCACATAATTTAAAGTACAACATTTAAAAGCATTTTCAAACGCTAGTAAAAGACATTAAGAAGCAAAGTAAAAGAAAAAAGAAGGAAACTAAAAGTGCTGTGGATTAGTAAAATTTACGAAAAGAACATACATTTTGTTTTAGAGAACGTGACTTTATAAATGTTTTTTAAATACCTCATTCATAAGTACAGAAAAAGATCATAGTTTTTAACCTTGATTTAAAAATATTAAAAGTCGCTCCGATAAAGTGCCGCTGCCATCATATTCAATCCGCAACTGTTTTTGTGTCTGAGCACACAAATGAGTTGTGACATTGGGTAACACAAGCACTTTTTATTTCCTGTTTTCATTATTTGTGGGTTAGTCTGTTTCTGTGAAACTGCGGGTCAGGTAGAGCGACGGTTCCAGGAAGACCCAAAACCAAAGGCAGGTTGGCTTTGTACATAGAGTAACACAACATTCTCATATGTTTCCCTGAGAATATTGCATTGATCTCACTGAAAAAATGTGAGGCATTTGCAAGTGAGTGTTTATGAAGGTGTGGCAATCGAATTTAGCATTGTCTATCTATGTAACACGTCATAGTAATGGTTAGCTCTGAAACCTAATTACAACTAACTGAATTAAAAAAAAAAAAAAAAACTAAAGTTGAAGCAAAACAAAAACTGTCATGAAAAATGCAAAAGTTTACCCAAATGAGCATAAATGGAGAATGGATAGAAGGCTAAGCTGCTAAAGGCAGACACTGGAAATTATTGAATGTTCAAAGCAAGTAACCCTGAACATGGTATTTGATCCAGTATTTTATTATGACTACTAGTATGCAATGTAAACTCTGTTGGCTTTTCACTGATAACATACCGGGAGAATACTGTGAGCATTACACTATGTTACATCATTTAGCCTGCGGTCAGATAAGCTTTGCTTTACCCTAATAGGTCATTGCCTCAAAACCACCACATGTAACACTTGTTCCTTGGAAGCCTTTTTATTTGTATTTTTTTTAACAGTCATATTTTTTCTAGATTAGCCATTCCATTTTGTACGAGGCCCAAACTTGATGGCTGCAAAAAAAAAAAAAAGTTTATGCCCCCCTTCTCAGAAAGAGGGTGGAGTTTGTGCTCCATGGACAACCGGACACTCCGCCCCTCGGTCCCCCGGTATCCAAGCTTCCGTTGCCGGATTCCAGGTTCTCACGTACCGGCAACTCCACGCTCTCTCGCCACGGACGTCCAAGAGGTTTTTGTACGTTGGCGCAAACTGGATTAACATTTTGTTTTCTTTGCAGATGAGGTTTTGTAAGTGCCACGTAGACAGTCAAAATTCCGCGACTTTTTTTTTGTTGTCTTTCGTGGAGTTCAACCGTTTCAGTTTTTAAGCCGTTCGGGAGCCGTCACCCTCGGCTGGGCCCCCGGAGCAAACAAAAAGTATCTCGTCAGACTGAGTCACTCGATTTCTTTCAACTCTTGAATGCGAAGGTGGGGATTAATGATTTTTTTTTTTTTTTTTTTTTTGCGTGTTCCGCTCTAACTTGACTCACTGGCTGACAGCAAATACAGTCATCCGCCAGACAGCTACCCGCCTCCCGTCCTGCCTCCCCCGTGTTCGCCGGTCCCCGGTGAACTCAGCTGCCGGTCTCGTGTCGACCCCCCTTCGGCAGGTGTAAAGGCGTGGCTGTGTGGGCGGGGGAACCTTTGTTCTTACAACACCTTGAGTTTGTTTGAGAGAAAGTAGACATTTGTGTTTGTATAGTCCCCTTTTCATGGACTTTTCATTCCCCTCAAATGAGAAGTTCCACTGCGGAGGAATACTGGTCATGCTTATCTCTTCCCGGTGTGGTGAACGACAGAACCGGAATGAAAGCAGGGTAGATTGTGAAATTTCTACGAACCGCCGAGTGGGAACGAGTGTTATTTTCTAAAGTATTTCGTAACGAGTGGATTCATCGAGGTCATGGCGTTGTCTCAAATCCAATGTCTGGACGACCACCACGTCAACTGGCGTGTTTGCGAGAGCAAGCCGGAGTTCTTCTACAGCGAGGACCAGCGGCTAGCCCTGGAGAAGCTCATCACCCAGGGACAGGGTGCGTTCACGGACTACCTCCGCGAGAACGAAGTCCGGGACTTCCTCTCCGAAACCGAGCTGGAACGGATCGCCCACACGGCCGAGCTTTACCGGCCCGGGCAAGAGCACCACCAGAAACCGGACACCCCCGGGGGCCACGCTGGGAACACGACCCCAGGGTCAGGTGAAGATGGAGCTTTGGACGGCCAGGTGTCCCTCCAATACTGGCCCGACAGGTCCGAGGCCTCTGTGGCGGAGCTGGACCTCGGTTGGCCCGAAGCCGTCTCGTATCGTGGGGTGACGCGCGTGACCGTTTACACGCAGCCCCCCGCTGACGGTCAAGCGCACATCAAGGAGGTCGTGCGCAAGACCATCGCTTCAGCCCAAAAGGTAGCCATGAATTCACCAGTGGCGGGAAAGTAACTTTAGTACAGTTTGACATCTACACTTGGAATATTAATTGTCTAACAATATTTAACTTGTACTCTCAACTAGGGCTATGACTAATTATTATTATTTCAATAATTTATACTGATTAGTAACACCCCCCCAAAGAGATGCGGTGTGCTTCCATACCACTGCAAAGTAGAAACACCATTGTGAACGTTTGCTTTGTGAAAGCGCATTAGACCATGCGAGTGGACTTACATTGTAGCCCCGTCGGAAATCTGTATAGCCCCTGTTAAATCCCATCATTTTACCTGATAATCCAATGTTCAATAAATAGTTTTTTATGCCCACCTATGTATTTAGCCCCGGGAGAGAAAAAAAAAATCCTAGCGACGTAACTATGTACTAAGTTAGCAATTTAAATTTCCCAACTTCATCTCTTAACTTTCTATTTTTGGTGTTGGGAGGAATTTGCATGCCTTATCGGGCATTCAGGATTAAGCCCCGCACCAACTTGTGAGATGTCGCAAAAAATTCAACAACTCATTTTAATTGCTTTTCACATCCTGACTTGTATGGTTAAATTGTTTCCATCCACTTATTGGATTGTTCAACCTCTGATAGGAGTTGCATAAGGCATTATTTATCGCTGAGGTTTGGCTACCTCAGTAGTTTTCTCCATGATCAGTGTTGAGGTTTGGGTATAAATTTTAAAATGTGAGCAATCCCACCTGGCGAGGGGAAAAAAAATCACCAGGTGTGTCTGTCGGCATTTAGAGATGATTAACCGCCCACCACATACGTCATGTTGTCTCCAGCATGTGTCATAGTACCATTAAAAACCTGTGAAGGGCAGCACTGTGCCGTAAATCACAGAAGAAGAAGTCAAAGAAAGTAAGGTCGCGAGGCCATTTCCTAATTGGCTATTGTTTCGTTATTCCGTCACAATTCCGAAATTCGTTCAGTGTCGAGCACACACGGACTGATCATTTTCCGAGCAATTAGAAGGAAAAAAAAAAATCGCCCCACATCCACACTACAGGATCACTTTAGACCAGGGGTGTCAAACATATGGCCCGCGGGCCGAAACCGGCCCCCAAGGAGGTTCGATCCGGCCCGCAGGGATGATTTAAAAGTGGGGAAAAAAATGCATTGAAGACACAGAATGAATATTTTAAATCAAATGCAATTTGTGGATTATCTGCTCGGGGCACACTGTTTTGATCACAGTAGAAGACAACATTGTTTTGATCGGGGAAGAAAACGGCAGTCTCAGTCTGTCACCGAGATCGACCCAACGCAGCAAATGATATGAAAGCGCCAATCAATGCTTCTTGAGACCAAAACAAAGGAAAGAGATGACATTTTGGTGATTCATAGCACAGTATGGTATAATGTTAATGGTTCGGCCCACTTGACATCTACCGAGTCCGTATGTAGCCCACAATGTGAAATAAGTTTGACACCCCCGCTTTAGACGTTAGAGAATCTGACTTTTGCGGAGTTTCATCTCAAGGGAGGAAGAATCACAAAACATGGCCTGACTGATGGAATGTGTTTACCCCAATTTAATCTTCCTCTGTCATTTTTTAAAAAAAAACTGGCTTTGGGATGAGGAAATTGCTCGTGCTCAGGCTTTAAATCTGGCACCAACGTTTGAAAGTTAGAAATCACAGAGAGTATTTTCCAAAGCAATTGTACCAAACAATTCACGTTTTTAATCGTTTTTCACATCCGATTGGCATTTTTAACTAGTGTCCATTTTCTTACTGGGTTGTCAAGAGGTTTTACAGATGAGATTAGACGTCCTCAGCATTTTTCTACAGTCTCAGTGCGGCGCGCCGCAGCCGAGTCTTGTCTTAAGTAACTAGGTCATCGTGCCTTTGTCATATGCCGAGCAGGATTGATGATCTGAAGGTGTTCTCGCACACGTGTCGCTTTGGCACATGCACTCGCGTGCCAGAGCATTTACAAAACAATCCTGACTAGTGTGTTTGTTGAGTGTGCTTATTCAAAGTAACATAAAAAACAAAAGCAACATGACATCATGAAATTTACATGACAGAGGCCTTGAAAGGGAATGCCACCTTACTAGGTCAGCGTTGGTGCTCGGAATAACACAGGAAGCTTGTTCTTCTAATTAAGGGGAGTTTTTAACCACTGGAATGCTGACTTCAGTGCACAAAGTAGAAACTGAACGTCTCAAAAGCACTGTTTATTTATCCATGTATGCTTTTATTACTAACTCTTATCTCTGTGTATTTCAAAATGTTTCTTTTTGTTTGCCTTTGTTTTGTTTTTTTTAACTCGGTGGCAGCGTATGCCAACCCTTCCCTGCCATTTCTGAAGTAACTGATGTACACAAGAATCTTTTCATTGATCTGAAATAACTTCTTGAAGCGGCGTTCACAGTCTGTAGAACGAAAGAGGACTTACGGGGAGGTCTCGCAGATTTAGAATAATAAAGGCGATATCGATTTTCCTATTTACCAAGTCAACTTCAGCAATGTTTCATGGCAAAATTAATTTTTAGTTCCAGTGAGAAGACATTCTGTCACAAGGGGGGAATTTCAAAGGATTTGCACCCAATCTTAAACTGCTTTAAAAAAAAAAGTCACTATTGTAATGGCTGATCCACTGAGATATGGTTGTAGAATACTCAGTCATTTATATTCGGTCCAACGTGTGTGTGTGTGTGTGTGTGTCTGTCTGTGTGCAGGTGATAGCCGTGGTGATGGACGCCTTCACCGACGTGGACATATTTCGAGACCTGCTGGATGCCGCCTACAGACGGAAAGTTCCTGTCTACATAATTATCGACATGGTGGCAGTACCCTCTTTTCTTTCCATGTGTGGTCGAGCTGATATGCATCGCGGACACCTAAAGGTACACCCGCACGCTTTATCGACACACACAGGACGTTTTGTGGATAGATGATGTTTTGATAACCTGAGAGAAGAGCTGTTGGGACAGATGGCTCCTTTTGATAACAATATTTTCCAGTCGGCTGGTCGATTTTTTTGATACATTCAAGTTTATGTGTCTGGATAATTTATTTTTTTAATCTATTTTTATCACGCAGCGCTAGCGACGCACTGCTTACACGATCAACATAGCTATTGAAAGACTTGAGATATCATGATATCCAAAAGTCACAATACAATAATTATCACGATATTGTGGGTAGGTTAGCGACGTAAAAAGACACTCACAATACTGTATAAACACTTATTATATCGTAAAAACAAAGCTCGTGGAGATGATGCAATAAATAAATAAATAAAGCATAATACTGTATTGTGTTATTGTACATAATAGCAGCAGTGAAGAAAAAATAATAGGCTTGTAATTTTATTTGTCATGTGTTCCTATTGGCTTAGCAGAGCAAAGTGTCGCGGTCTATGTAGTTCACAATGCTGTGTTTGGCTGAAGCCGGCGAATAGTAATGTGTTTTTTCAAAACATGGGCTGCTTTGTATATCGTAACATGACAGCGACGATATCATGGCAATTTTAATATCGCGATATCGCCGTTATCGTGACATCCCGGCAGAATGGAGCTAGTTTACAAAAGCACAGCCGGCGTTGCCAAATTAGCAGTCTTGTAGCTATATTTAGGGACTGTTACTGGAAGTTAATTTCTGTGTGTGTGTGTGTGTGAGGGCGGGGGCACCTACTGGAAAAAAAGACTTTGGTTTGGTTTCGGGGGAAATGAAGAAAATGATGAAAGGGGGAAAAACCCCAAAGGGCAAATCTCATTTTGAATAGCGTTGTTTGTTTTTGGTTTGTTTGTTTCTATAACCAAAGAGGCAGGGGTGGTGGAGAGCGCAATTAAAATCAGAATTTGGGTGAACAAAAAATTTATTTTATTTTGGGGGGGGCCGTATCGCCCACCTAGTACGATTCAATTTGGAAATATTGAAAAGCACCAGATGCTGTCGATCGAACCGATACATGTTCTCACTTGAAGGCCGCGATGAGCTCAACAAGCAGGAGCTCGTCAGTCGCTATAGGCTACATTTCTTCGTGATTCGTTGCCTCTCCAAGTGAAACTGGTTGGGCCAGTAACAGAAAACACCTAAATGGAGCTTTTGCAAATATGGCAGACTGGAGACAATACCTTCTAAGCTCACACTGAAAACATTACTTTCCTTTTCTCTTTCAACCTTGCCGTCTCATCTGTCATTTTCACCCTTTTATAACTATTTTTGCCCCCCCCCCCCCCCTGTGAGATTTCAGCCACAATATTGAGCCATGAGGTAACGTAGCGGCTCGCGCCACACCCTTTGATCACAGAGCAGAAGACAAACACAACAGGGTGTGTCACACAGATAACCCGTAGCATCTGTAAACACAACACAGGTGTCAATGAAGAGTCCGCCTAGCTTAGGCCACACACGCAAAAAGAAGAAAAACGTTTCAAAATCTTTTTGTCTCCTCGGTCGATCATCTCTCACGTGAACTATTTTTCTATGCCTGTGTTTAGAATCTTCGCGTGCGCTGCTGTGGAGGCGTGGATTTCTTCACACGCTCAGCACAGAAGGTTCGTGGGTCCCTGAGCCAGAGGTTCCTCCTGGTAGATGGAGACAGAGCCATCTCCGGTTCATACAGGTGAGCTTGACAATACAGTAAGACTATATTGGGGGAAAAAAAGTCAAGGAATGTGTTTCCTAATCAATATATTATCAATCAATCAGCTCCTCCTTTTTTTTTTTTGTGGTCATTCCAGCTTCACGTGGGCCTCGTCCCGCTTGGACCGTAACCTCATCACGGTGATCACAGGACAGGCAATGGAGACCTTTGACTTCCAGTTTCGGGAACTCTTCCTCTTGTCACGGAGTGTGTCCCTCAGCAAGGTTCCCATGGTCGACGAACCCATTCCCGACCCGCTCCCACAGGCCGCCCCTGTTGTCGTGCCAGCTAGCGTTGCTAAGAAGCTCATCAACCCCAAGTATGCATTGGTTGCTACGGGAACGCACACGAGTCCCACTTCTTCAGACCAGAACTCCAGCAACAAGAACTCTCAGGTTCCAGCTGGGTTGAAAATTCGTAAGGGGCGTCTTAAGGGTGTTTCCGAGGAGCCACAGATCCATCCGGCGTTGGTCAATATGGAGAAAGCCTACCTGATACCATACCTCCCCACCTGGCCGGAACCGGACCCGCCGAGTGACGTGATAGGTTTTATCAACATCAGGGACGAGAAACGAGCCAACCAGGTTCACTTGCAGAGGTCCGAGCGCTTTACGGTCAGTCAGGCCATTCGGTTCAGCTCATCTCTGACCCTGCCAAGTCCTACCGAGGAGTCCGGTAAGGACACGAAAGATGAAGCGCAACCCGCAACTGGCAATACATCGGCTCCTAAAAGTCCGCAGCAGGAAGTCGCGACTCCATATAAAGACAATGCTGATGCAGCAGATTCCAGAGCGCCCCCGCAGCAGCAGCCCGACTCACTTCCCGCGCAGGAGACACAACAAACTCCCACTGCGGCGCCTCAGCCGTCGAACAGCTCTGGAGAAACTCCAGAGACGCCAGCTGTAGCCCCTCCTGTCCCCAAACGGCGAACATTACACCTGGTCATAGATCCAACCCCCTCGGACCAGCCCATCGAAACGCAGGTCACCCTGGTTAAAATCGACAACGTGGAAATGACCTCCAACAACAACAACAACGCCCCGCCCGGCCTTGGCCACGTCACCTCCAAGGAGGAGGGCGGCGACTCCGGCAGCAATGACAACGGCAGCCAGGACAGCACCAAGGTCATGTGCGACCGAGCAGGCCCCGACGTCCCGTCCAGCGCTTCCACGGCGTCCGAGGAGGAGTTCTTCGACTGCTCCCAGCAGCAGCCCGCCGACCCCTTGGCCGACAGGGTCAGCACGGGGTCTGGCCGCGGCCACCGGCTTATGGACGGCGTCAACATGATGGCCCGCCTCTCTCAGAGCATGCTGGACCTTCGGGACCCCCCGAGCCAGAAGGAGGACAGCGCCGACCTCATCCGCCAGTCGCAGCAGCTGCGCAGGCACGGCCACGGCTCACCGCACAGGCGCTTAGGACAGGTGAGACGGCGTCCCTTCACGAAAACTCTTTTTTCCCCAATTTGAAACAGTTGGTGACAACATGCTTTCGTCACATTACCTCAAGGATCAATCATTTTAGTCCACCTTATGCACCCGAATGTTGAAGTTTGCCCCCCCCCCCCCCCTTTTTAAATTATTTTTTAAAAACTGTTTTATACAAGTGAGCGGCTGTGCAGTGGAACTATTTGTAGGGATTGGGACTAGGCTGGCCCACGAATAGTAACAATCTGTAGGTGAATTTGTACTTAATTTTGTTTGTTATCCTTTAAAAATATCCAAAAAGTGCTGATAATCCCAAAATATGCTGGGGGAAATTGGTGAAGGGAAAAAAACATTCAGAAGCAAATCCTCGGGTGCCGAAAATGTACATATGCCGGGTTCACTGTAAACAACCCACTCTCCCCCCACGAAGACATGTCCAGTAGACAGTGTGTCATTATTGTCATTATGTACCATAATGGTACTTCAGTCATTTTGTAACATAAAAAAAAGGCTAAACAGGATGCTTTAACTCATTGAAAGGAGTGCAAAATTGACCCAAAACTGTTGGTAAAGACAGAATTGGGATGCAGTTCGGGGAGAACGTAAAGGGCTTCTGTCGATGATATACATTGCGTTACGGTGAACAACAGTCCACTTCAGTTCTGTTTAATCACATGCCTGCCATACTGTTTGTCAAGAATGAATCCATCTTTTGAATACTGAAAACAGCACTTGTAAAGCCCGGCCGGGTATACGATATCCATCTGTCCTAACCTGGGTAGAGAGCGCGGCTGATCATGCCCGGCAGGATGATGAAGATGAAGGGCAGCATCTTGAGATAGGCAGCCAGGATGGACGCTCCCTTCACATGGCTCATGTTTTTTGCAGAGAGGGATCGTTGGACGATCACCTGCAAATGCCAAGAAAAATGTCAGCCACCCATTCATTTTCTAGCCCGATTATACAGTTTAACCCTTTCATGCATCCTGTAACCTGATAACATGATAAGCTGCCCACTGTAGTAACTGCTGTCCCTGAAAGGGTTAAACGTGGAGAAAAAAAACATTCCCTCGTAGGAATAGGTTCAGTCAATCAGATGATAAAAAATGATAAATGTGAAGTGTGAAAACATTGTGGGAACGAGTAATAGTCCAGGAGGTACTCCTGGTGAGAAGTATGTACTGGATAATGGCTGTTGCTAAGGTTTTTTTTTATTTTTTTAACACGTCTTTGTGCAGTTGTTCCAATTATCGAGATCACCCGGTCGCGATGGGAGGCTGAGAGGCACAAAAGTCGTCATCGCCAAACCAGGGAGCTTCCACCGCCCGCAGCGATCCACCGGCCCGGTGATCGGAGGACATCGCTACTGGCATGGACAAACGCTACAGCCGGACGCCGAGACACGATCCAGCCGCTCGCCGCGCCGCCACAGCCCGGGCTACAGAAAGGGGGCCAACGCTTCCTCGCCATTGCCGGCCGGCAACCCGAGTGGGGGAATCGCACCTTTGTCTAAGCTGCACAATTTTAGACATTCGAAGGTACGAGGTGGAGCCTTGCAGAAGAAAGTGTCTCAGAACAACAACAGGGCCTCCAGGTAGAAATGATTGCCAGTCCAGTTACTCCAAGAATGCTTGTTGATGGTGACATGTTTTCAAAATGGGTGATGCTTACTGTCGCGTTGGAATCTTGTCGAAACTTTCAGGTTCAGACCACATGAAAAAAAATGTGGATTTACATATCGTGAATGAGGAATTGAATGTAAATAAAATACATTGTCTTCGAGGTGAAGTGTAAATGTATGCACGCATACATTTGACTGGCTATTACTTAACAATGCAGTCTCACAAATGACCTTCATTTTTACTGGAGCCCCTTGACAAAGACTCATTCAGATTTTTGCACTGCAAATCTTGGACTTACAAAACTCAACAATGCAACACTTCTGGCGTGAGCCAAGTCTACAAACTGGTTGGACACTGATGTAGGGGGCGGGGTGGGGTGGGGTGGGGGCGTCTAGGCTTGTTGTTGACAACCTTTGCCTTGCTGAATTGTACAGATGTGCGTGGTGTTTATAAACATGATGTGGGACCAAAAGTGAATGCTGCCAATAAAAGATTGGATTTGGGATGAAATATTTGACTTTTGCCTTTTAGACATGAACTAGAAAGGTATTTCATGTATCGCTAAGATCTCAACCAAGGCAGAAAAAAATCCTTACTTAGCTAACTCATTTCGTTGGTGATGTAGATGGTGTTTATTAAAGTGTATTTAGAAGTGCTTACTGCCAGACACAATAAGATTTTTTTCGCCACGGGTCAATCTTCTGTTTGATGGGTTACTACCTAACATGGCCTAAAAGCAAGCGGACATAACATCAAAACAAATGCCTACCAAAATGTAATGGATTATTCCTTGACCACGGCCACAGTTTTGTTGTTGTTAAGTTCCGTAGTTTCGGGAAAACAATATTTGACTAATTTGTCGACTTGAGAGATGATTGTATTTTACAAAGTTTTTGCAAACTGCCAGAAACAAACGGTTCCTTCTGCCGGATCTGGATGGTCACTGCCCTCACTTGGCCCCAATGTAAGTGGACTATTATTTTTAAAAAGAGGAACAATCCCCACTGTAGCAACATTTGCACCAAAGTTTGACAGGAAAACCTGGCACCCAACACAAAGTTTGGCATAACGTTTGCATAATCTTGATCACCAAACAATACTTGAACTAATTGAGCATTCATTTGACAGCCAAGGCCAAACAAGCTCCATCCACGGGATTTGTTGGTTCTCCAGTTAACCCGAATTAATACATTCAGAGGTTCTGACAGTGGGAGGAAGAGAAATTCTTCATCTCAGCCTTTTATCAAAATGAAAATTCAGACTCAGAATAGTTGTACTTATACCACAAGGTGCAACGAAATGGAACAGACAAAACCTGTCCCACGAGACGGAGAATAATGATGAGCACCAGGGATAACCCTAGACTAGGTTACCTGCAAGGTGAGCTCAGTGTGAAAATTCAATGGGTTCATGTTTCAATACAATGGATGCATGTATGTAGATCTACCTGATCGGTGCACCAGTACCAGGTGGCCAGGATGGTGAGCCCGAGCGTCATGCCAGGCCAGGGCAGGTCTCCCGTGACAGCGTCTCGGAACAGATGCATGGCGTCTTGTCGAGGCAGGTGGCAGGTACTGTTGGGTATGATCTTGCTCGGCACCGCCATGCTGTACACTTTCTCCAGGTTACTGTAGCCGCCGATCTTGTTGAAAGCTGAGAATGACGACCACGCTTTGAGTACGCAAGTATCACTGCATTGCCGGGTGGAAATGAATTCACATACCCGTAATGGTGAGAATAATTGCCCCTACAATCATCACCAGTGTTTGTAGAGTGTCGGTGTAGATGACAGCCGCAAGACCACCTGTGAGAAAGTCAGCGTGAGGCTTCGTTGCCGCCATATTGGTCAGGGCAACACTGCTGAACAAACAAAGCTAAACCTAGCTAGCTGGATGTTATCTTGAGTATAACCTTATTTTATTTTGGTACTTTAATTGTAGCTCATTGTTTATGTTGTTAGGCAGGGGTTAGCTGATATTTTTTTCTAGCAAGCTAATTTTTTTCTAGCAAGCTAACTGTTGTGCCGTGTGTGTCAATATTAAAGCCAATGTGCTACTGACAAGCTAAGTCACATTTTTTTTGTTTTGTTCTATGCTTCTACTCAAGTAGTGTGTGTAATGACTTTTGCCACCGCTCTACCTAATGAAGTGTCACAGCACACTTTCATTACACCCAAGTATAATTTACAATCATCTGTAAAAAGCATCCATCTTTACTTAAGTGTGTTGACAAGCCAGTCTTGCCTGGAGCAACTTGGCTCCGGTGAGAGCAAAGTACCTAATGACCATCAGTCAATGTAGCGTCTGCGTGTGTCTGTGAATCTAATGTACTGTTTGCGTACCGGCGATAGTGTAGAGCGCCGTGACCACCAGCATGAGAACGGTGGACAAGTAGAGGTTCCATCCCAGACACACTTGGACGAACAGGGCTCCCGAGTAGAGGTCAGTCTGGTGCAGGGAATGAACAAGCGTCAACGTTTGTGTATTGCCAACTGGGTCATCAGGTGTCTTCGTGTTCGTCATACTGATATCTTTGTGAAGATCGACAGAAGCAGTGAGAGGACAGCCAGGTAGGTTCGAATCCTCTCGCCTCCGAAACGCCGGCCCAGGTACTCGGGCATTGTCACAATCTTAACAAAGACACTTGTTTTGGTCAACTGTGTGTGACATTCTGCTCAAGAGAAATGTGTCGTTCGCACTTCCCTGTGTTCTGAAAATAATTATGACCCATTAGAGAAGAGTAAGATGTCATTTGTGATGCCGGAAGACGGATGAGTTGTGCGGTGGAGTTGTGTGACACCCAGCTGGGGAATTTCCAAGGCGGGGAATGCTTGCAAGGACAGTGCCCCTTTTGGCATGCCAAAATTCCTGCTGAACCAGCCGTGACAAGCAGAAACTGCAGTGCAGGTGTGTGTGTGTGTGTGTGTGTGTGTGTGTGTGTGCAGGCGAACCCCTGAGGAGATGTAGACAGGAACGAACACCCAGGCCAGAGCCAGCAACACATAAGTGGCCTGAAAGAAAGGGTGAGGCAGAGCGGAGAGGTTCCATTGGATGAGTGCCAACACCAGGAGGACAATCGCAAGGGGTCAAACATAGAGACATCCTACAGGAAGACTCTTTCCGCAGGTTTAGACAAGAAGTAGACTGCATCTCGACTAAATGTATGTTTAAAAAAAAAAACTTGCCTTTTGCTCATTTTAAGAAGTTGGAAGAGACCAGCAGAAGAGAAACAGGGAATGCTGCATCCTTTTACTCAGAGATTGGCGGTGACGTGAAGAATTTATCGTCATTTGAGAGCTAGAGTTACATCAAGGCCATTTTGAGTCACTGCGCTTATTAAAGTTTCCTCTAATGCCCTCAGGCCCAAATTACAGCCTGTATATCCTTTATTTATACAGATATGATATATGTAAACACAAACAAAGCCGAAATATCAGTTAAAGTACTGTATGTCAACTTTGGTCTGCTGCTTCTGTTGTGCAATTCTTGGCCTCCAGGGGCAGTGTGATGCAACATGCACTTAACACATAGGATTAAAAGACACAAAGAAGATTGTCAAGCCGTCCGAATGATCTAATATAATACAATTTTGTCTGGAGTAAAAAAAAATACAGTTAATGACTGTGTATTGTTACATGATTTTTCTGTAAAATTTGCTGCGCCATTTCTGTTTGTATATTTTTTTGGGAAATATTTCCTGAATACTGCGACATAGATGGTACAGTAAATTGTTTGTGATTCAGTGGTTGCTTAGCATTTGAAGATATAAGAAATGATGGAAGTCACAGTCACAGGAAGTTACGAAAAAAATAAATAAAAAAATACAAATAATCTATATGTATTGTAAATTTGATTTATATTACTACTGAAATGTGTCGACTTGTGTGAATTATTTTTCCAGTCACCCATGTGTGTTTTAAAGATCCAAATTCTGGGTTGTGTTTTCTTAATTAAATATCAACAGCTTTGGTGGGCGCATGGACGAGCGTGTCCACTCACATTCCATTCAAAGCCTGCAACAGCGATGCCCCCAGCAGCTCCCGTCCCGGCCAGACCGATAAACAGGCCCGAGCCCTCTGAACTGGCAAACAGGGAAGCCCCAATCTGGGAAATTTGACATTTGAACCAGTTAATGATTGTAGTTCATTACAAGACACTTTTATAATGAAATAAGAGATTAGAATTAAATATAGAGTCATTAAAAATATATTGGTTCACCTGTCATTATAATGAGAAGAGACCTGCAGGCTCTTTCTGTTTCAGTGACCATTATCATGATATTTTTTTTTAAATGGCAGAGCCGTGGAGTATAACTCCAACCCCAGAGCCTTGTAGTTTATGACAGGAGTTTTTTAAAAAATGACAACATATTTGTGGATATTTCTATAAATGCTTTTTGTCATGTACAACTTTCTCCCAATAACATTTTTTTTTTTTTACTTTGAGGACTCACATGGTTTTACTGTCTCACAGGAAGGCATGCACCATCCATTTTGATTTAAATGGCCAAATATGCTATCCTCGCTCGAAACATTGCTACGCCAGCATCACATCACACCACCACAGCAGCAAAAAGCCAAAAAGTGTCTCTAACACACAGTAAATTTAAAAACATAGTAACATTACAGCAACATTAGTGCACGCGATGCAATGGAGAACTCACCGGCCACCAGGCCATGTCTCGTCCTGCCAGAAAGTAGCCACTCAACGTGTTTCTGCTCACCCTACATGATGACTGACGACACACAGACAGTCACAGACAAGTAACTGGGTATAAAATTGAACATTCACCTAAATGCATCTGTGCGACTTACCCAGATCCCCACAGCCAGGTTGAGAAGGAAGTAGGTTACTATGACGATGATGTCAGAGAAGCTGAAGGATTGAGACAGTGCGTAAAACTTGGTGGTGGAATTGGACATCCTTGCACACTTGTAGAATATCCCTTCATGTATTTATCCTCACGTGTTTATTTTTTCTTTTTATCAACCTCTATCCCCATTTAAAATCTCACACCCATTTTTTGTGAGCCCCAAAAGAAGGCATCACAGTCACACACATTCACCCCACTCCTTCTTTGCTGAACCGTCGACATCAAAATTAGGCAGAAAGTGGAGGTGTGTGAGCATGGGTGTGTGTGTCCGTGTATAGTGTACGTGTAAAGAGGACCCCCCCCCCCCCCACATGAAACATCACCTTAATGTTGCGCGCGCACACACACACACACACACACACAGACAGGCCTTGCTAGGGGACAGTGGAGTGTATGTGTGGGTGAGCGGTGGAGTGCAGCAGATGCCCATGTGGACCGTAGCTGACACACAAACACACGCAGACACACACACACTGATAGTCAATCATTGGCTGTGTGACAAGTGTATAATCATTAGTGTCTAAATACACAAACATGTGCTGTTAATTGTCAAGAGCAGTCGGTCACTTTGTGTGTGTGTGTGTGTGTGTGTGTGTCTGTCTTTTTTTTTTTTTTTTAAGTGATAAGAGGTACAGTACAAGAATTCCTCCCGACGCTAGCGATATACATATATATTAGGGTTGTAACAATATGTGTATTTGTGTCGAATCGTACTAGACAGTCTTGGTACGCACTGTATCAAACAATATGCTTCTTTCCTCCTTACATCTTAACTCTAACCATGAATTCAAATCCAAATGGTTTTCAACAAGGTGTGCATCATAAGGAACATTCATGCAAGAGAGTTTGACTTTACATCCACATCTATGCTTCCTAGGTGAATTTAACTTAGCCTCTCACACACACACAAAAACCTCTGGCCGGCCTGTTTTTTTCCGAACCGAAGAGCAGATGGCGGTGACGGAGCGCCCTGACGCCACACACATCATCATCATTAATCTCATTTACACACACATGTATGCACGTCTCGGCGTATGTCGCTGAAAGTGTAGAGAGTGATGATGAGATGATAGGTTCCCCTGACAGGACAAAGTTTAATCTGAGAAAATGTTGGTAGTAAGATTGGTATTGTTTTTAACCACAACTTTATTGATTAGCTGGTAACACATTTCTTGGTGGATAATATCCTCAACCCAATGGGTATGAAGTAGTATTGGCTTTGGACCTTTTAGACCCAGCGCTGGTCGAACTATTTTCTCCATTTTGGGTTACTACTCACCCAGCATTTTTTGACTCTGAAAACTCCTGATTTTTTCCCTGTCATATGTGAGGTCATTCACATTTAAAGAATGGTTCAATGGTACCCTACTTGAGTTGCTTGCTATCTTGCCATTTGTGAAGGTTTGGCAATTTTACTTCAAAGGGTTTGAATACATTTAAAATGAAAAAAGATAAGAAAACATTTATTTGTCGCACAAATGAGAAATTCACAATTTACAGCAGCAAAATAGAGTATAGATTATAGTGAGCTTTATGCCAATCATCTAGTTTGCTCTTCCCAGCCAACTACTTGGTGTCCTATTTCGTGAAATTTTGCTTGATTCATTTGGTATGACTGTACATTAAAAGATAATGGAGATTAAATGCAACGCTCTACAAAATTGATAGACTTCTGTGTTGAGAACAGCGCCCTCTGTCTGCCAAAAAGTCTATAGTAAAGGATGCCAAAGCTGTCTGTAGTGAACGTTTAGTTTTGTGATTCGTTGGCTTCGATATGCTGGTACATGGACAAACAATTGGAGAATGAAGGAAACCTTCCCCCATATGCACTGAATAATGTTATATTTCATTTTTTTCCGCGTTGCACGATAACCCGGAAAAGGAAACTTGAGTCAACCAATCACTGGGCTGATAGCTTTACCTACCCGGAAAGGCGACTTAAAAATGCCGGGAAAATGCATTTCGTCAAAGCTGATGTTTATGTCGTTGAACATTGATATTTAACATTTTAAAAAAAGTTAAACACATATTTTCTGCGCGTTTAAGTGAAGCAGCCATGGATGAATATGACGAAATGTTTGAGATAGAGGACAACTTCGAGGAGCAATTCGCCGACGAACTGGATGCGCTGGCTCAGTTGGAAAGTGAGGAGCTATACAAGGCTCGGTGCTGTCAAGCAGTCGTGTAGAATGTTTTTGAATTTTATAAAAGTATTCATATCCATGCCCTTTGTTGTTCCCGTTTCGTGTATTGGCATTGTGCACAAATTTACGCTTTTTCATGTTGTTCCATTGTCACCTGCTTTTTTGTAGGTTTGCTATTTTTTTCCCGACCTTTTTCTTGAGCGTTTTAACATTACACAATACGGTCCGAAGTGTTTGGACATTGACAGAATATGGTGTTCATCAATTGGGAAATACAATGGAATACTTAGTAATTACCTAACTTGTTAGTTAGCTTCATGCAAAGAGCCTTGTTATTATAATTGTTTGTTGTATTTTTTAGATGAATCCTCCAAGCCTGCGAAGCGTCAGAGACGGAGTTCATATAACGACGCCTCCTCCACAGATTACCAGCAAGTGTCTGATCAGCAAATCAGTGAGGATGCATTCCACGTAGACTGTTCAATACTGTGTTGTAGTTGGTACATTTGCACCCTGACTGTATTTATTTATTTTATTTTCTTCACAAGCTCCAACCGCAAAGCGTCACAAGCAGGACGCAGGTGTGGTGAAGCGACTATTCAACTCCGTGCAGTGTGATGACATCACACCGCCGTCATCTCCAGAACACTATGAATCACCTCACACAGTGAGGTAGGAGAACTGGCCAGGAAATGTATTATTATGTATTCTTATAATATTAATGTATTTTCGAAAACTTAGAAACAGCAACTTTAGCAATGGTAAAAAGTCATCAAAGTCTGCCGACTGTACTGTAAAACTGTCCTGGAACATACAGTATAAAACACCTTGTTTTGCTTTCTAGGTCTTCCTCAGCTCCTGCTCTCGATATCAGTGGATTTGAAACAATCCCAGAGTCTCCTAAGCGACCTGCTGCCGAGGCAACGCAGTCACATGCGCTGAGAAGACCCCCACTAGAAGGCGACTACGTCACTGTCACCGACTCTTCTGGATGTCGCGTCTACCTCCGCCAGAAGGACACCGAAGCAGAGGAGGTGGACTGAAGCATTATGAATTAAGCAGGAGTGCAACACCTTAATCGTAGGTAATTAATTCAGTCTGAGTAAATGGGGTCCTTTGTGTTTAGGTGAAAAACTGCAGAATGGTACCCGACCCTCAGGGTTCATTGGGGCTGCTAGCTGTTCCAATTGATGTGCTGAGAGATCAAGAGGCAGAGCGAGTAAGTAGATTACCCCTTGAGCAGATATCGAAGTGCAGACAGAAAAAAAAAAAAATTTGAAGTACGGGTTCAAATCCTTGACTGAAGTCAATGTAAAACTATACAGAGTCCGATATAACAACTTCGCACAATTGGGGGATGGAAAAACTTCACTGTGCGCCAAAAAAAAATGTTCCTTCTTTTATTAATTTACATAGTGCTCATACTGATTAAAAAAAAAAAAAATCACAGATGACATGACTGGATGAATAAACATCGACCGTCTATAGGATTGTGTCAATAATATAGCATACAGCATGTTAGTCTGACAAATACAAAAATCCTTGATTGATGCAAAAGGAAAAAGAAAACAATCTAGATGTCAATGAATTTTTCTTTTTAAACTGCAGCGTCACCAGCAGTTAGTAGAGCAGACACAGCACCTCAGTGAGCGCCTAGCCAGGTACTTAATCATGCTGCTTTTTATTTCTTTTCTTCACAAGCTTGGATTCCCTGCATTGAAATTGAATGCCGCATTGTTTCATATTCCAGCAGCGTAAATGACGTCTTGGTTGAGCCTGAAATTCGAGAGGAGGAAGAGAAAGAAGAGGAGGGGGATCTGGAAGACTCCGAGGGTCAAAGCTATCGACTCTGGGTGGATAGATTTTCTCCCCAGCACTACACCGAGCTGCTCAGTGATGATGTACGGCGCGGTCTTGTCCATACTCTTACACCTACACGCTGTACATCATTGTAGCCTCTTGGACTATCAATGACAATTCGTATTTGTGTTTTTTTTTTTTAGTTTACCAACCGTTGTCTGCTGAAATGGCTGAAGCTGTGGGACACGGTGGTTTTCGGAAAAGAGAGGGTGTCTCGCCCGGCGCGGCCCGACAGACAAGCCCGCGTGCAAACTTCATTCAAACCCAATCAAGCCAATCAGAATCAAGCCAATCAAAATCCTAATCGCTTCAAGAGCAAGATGGAGATGACTGAGGAGATACTGGAGGCTGAACTGGACGTGTGCAAACGGCCCAAATTTAAGGTAGGAAGAAAACAGTGTTAAAAAAACAAAACATGAACAGATGTTTCTGGCATCACCATTGAAATGCATAAATAAAAGGGAAACGCATGTCATCTTTCAATTTCAGTTTACTTCCTGTCATCAATCAGTTAGCTGTGATGTCTTTATTTTGTCCGCCTGAAGGCTTTGCATTAGAATCTGTTTAACTGCGAAACTCTTACTGATCACATTTATTTGCATACCTATTCCATTGAATGATGAATTCCAATAATTGATGCTTTCTCTCTCTCTCTCTCGTTGTCCAGGTGGCATTGTTGTCCGGTCCTCCGGGTTTGGGGAAAACCACCTTGGCTCATGTTATTGCAAAGCATGCCGGTTACAATGTCGTGGAAATCAACGGCAGGTTCGAGACGCAAGCATTCAGTGCGAACGCTTAACTTTAAAGTCATCTTTCTTTGCTGACTTTGTTGTTGTTGTTGTGCAGTGACGATCGCAGCGCAGAGGTGTTCCAGAAACGCATCGACACGGCTACGCAGATGAAGTCCGTTTTAGGAGTCGGCGAGAGGCCAAACTGCCTCATTATTGACGAAATTGACGGCGCCCCGGCAGTACGTTGTTTGACCACAACCCTAATACTAAACATATTGTTCAATGAATATGTCTCAGTGCAAAGAAAACGGATCAATCTTATCTTTGTAAATCAACAACTGATGCGGCTCTTACATTGGCTCTAATTTGGTTTTTTTGTGATGTGTAATGTGCATATTTTACTGCCCTTATAGCTGTTTCATTCAATCACCAAGTCAGGACAAGTTATTCTCCTCGTCAGTCTAAAACAAAAGAAAAAGTACAACTCCCCCCCCCAAAATTCTTGGATGTATTTTGCTTTTCATTACAGGCTGCCATCAATATTCTGTTAGCGACCCTGAACAGGAAAGACGGACACAGCGGCGAGGCAGCCGCCGAGTCCGCAAAGAAAAAAAAGAAGAAAGAGTCCATTCTCCTGCGGCCCATAATCTGCATCTGTAACGACCTGTAAAAAAAAAAAAAGATTCTTAAGTTTAAACAGCAGCCTGAAGCAAGAAGCCTCTTTTTGTAATCTATTTTTTTTCTTCTCCCCCATCAGTTACGTTCCAGCTCTCAGACCGCTGAGGCAGCAGGCCTTCCTCCTGACGTTCCCCCAGACTCAGCCGTCCCGCCTGGCTCAGAGACTAGCAGAGGTACATGCTATACGCACACACACCAAGTAGCTTAACACATTAAAAACAAAAACAAAAATAATATGAACGACACGTTTGTGTCCTTGTAGATCTCTCTCCGTCACGGGATGAAAGCAGACACGGGCACGCTGATGTTACTGTGTGAGAAAACAGACAACGACATCAGGTCTTGCATCAATACGCTCCAGGTAAGATGCTAAACATCTCATTGCTGAGGTTTGTGCGCCTTTGTAGGTCAGTGTCACTATGGTGGACTTCTGAGTGACGCGACGAAGGAATTTTTGGCGAAGGGAAATGAACATAACCAACACCGGATGGTGGAATTGGAACTTCACGGCGAGCAGCAGTTTTCCGCTAGCTTGATGCGAACGCGATGCAAATTGCCTTAGATGGGCTTACGGAAATGACAATTGATGTTTTGGTAGTGGGAACCCTGTAAGCAAATGACATACTCGCATATATTCTTTATCCTCTGCAAAATGATTTGTGTCATGCAGTTATGAGGTTTGAGGAGACCATCTTCTTCCTGTATTTAATGGTGATTTATACTGCCCCCAGCTGGCCAAGGGACATACCGGAAGGAGCAGCACAATGCCTATTGAATTATCAGATAAAGTTTAATTCTCTACAATTTATTTATGTTAGTACTGTTTTATCGTAACTTCAATACTCTAAAAAAATATATTTTATTTTTTTAAAGCACATTACAAATATATTTGTTGGTCTTTTTTTGGGTGGCTGGAAAGGATTAATGACATTATTTCAGTGGGGGAAAAAACGATTTGAGATAAAAGCGTGGTCACAGAACAAACAAACTCGTAAATCAAGACACCACTGTATTTTTATTTCTTTTTGCCAGTTCCTTTTTGGTCGGGGCCACAAGCAGCTCAACACCAGGATCATCCAATGCGTGTCTGTGGGTCAGAAGGACCAAAACAAGGGATTGTTCCATCTGTGGCAGGAGATCTTCCAGTTGCCACGCACTAAACGGTACGCTCGCTCCATTTAAAGTCATGTCTAAAACAAATATGACTTATTTCTTTGACAAAAGGCACTACTGTCTTTCCCTCTCCGTTTTGTTGCTCGCGGGAAAATGACAAAAGAAATCGCTGTCCAATGAATAGCAGGCGACAGGGTTTCAAGTTTCCTCGTATAAGTATGCAACTTCTTTAGGAAACGTGTTGGTGAGCGGTTTGAGGAAGTCCCTGGTTCTGGAGGCAGCAATCCGAGGTTCCAGCACATTCTTGACTTGGCCTCATCTAGTGGAGAATATGAGAAAGTTTCTCAGGTAGTAAACATCCCATATTATAATACTTAAAAAAAAAAATTTTTAAGCACCAGTAGAATCCTAAGACCAACTCTCCTTTCCTCAGGGTTTGTACGAAAACTACCTGTCCATGAGAGTGCGAGATCCCAACCTGCAGAGTGTGTGCGACGCCCTGGACTGGATGGTCTTATCCGACCGACTCAACCAAGTCATCATGCACGGGCAGAACTTTACTCTCATGAAGTACCTGCCCTTCCTGTCCGTCGCTTATCACTTTCTGTTCGCCCACCCGCACGTGCCACGCATCAGCTATCCGCACAGCCACCTGGAGGTGAATATCAGTTGTTGGACAGATGCGTACAGAAGATGAGAGATGCATGTCTACTACAATATGGTTTTAATATTTCAAACTCACTTTATAAAATTACCCCTATGTCGGAATGTTATGGATTGGATTGCGGTGTTCCACAAGGTTCAATACTTGGGCCTAGTAGACTACTGTATATTTTTTATCATAATTGTGGCACTTGAAGAAACATTTTTTTTGAGGTTGAACCCCTGCTTATCTAATTGTACATTGGTCTATCTGTGTTGCCACATGTTCCGTGAATTGCTGTGCTGTCCTCTGTAGGCGACCACTCATCTCCAGAGCTGCAGGAACGCTCTGTCCACCATGTTGTCTGACATTCCGGCCAGCATCAGGACCAGGATCAGCCATCTCAACCTCACCCTGGACATTCTCACGCTGCTCCTTGACATTATCTGTCCCAAGCTGCGCCCTGTTCGTATATCCCTGAAGCTCCCCAAAGTCATTCCCCGTGACAAATATGGCTCAATAAAATCCTGCCTGTCCTCCAGGTGAACCCGCAGCTCTTCAGTCGTCGAGAAAAGGAGCAAATGTGCGAGCTGATCGACACCATGTTGGCGTACAACCTCTCTTACCGGCAGGACCGCACACCAGAGGGGCAGTACACATACCTCCTGGAGCCGTAAGTACACACCAGGGTCATAGTAGTTTGGGCTTTTTCATTGCATTTGCAAAATAGTGTTTATTTCATTTTGAATTTTCTTTTTTTAAATTCAGTTAGTGTTAGTTTTAAGGGGTTTGTTCAATTTTAGATTTAATTATTTTGTTCGATTTCATTTACTATAAGGACCGTGGTGTACACACACACACACACACACACACACACACACACACACACACACACACGTTATGATTTGGGGATACTTTGTTCCTTCAGAACCTGGACAGTTTTCCGTGACGAATGGAACAAATGATTCTGCTGTCTGCCAGTAAACCCTGAAGGCCAACGCCGGGCCAGTCAGTTTGTACCCTCAAGATCAAGCGCTTTTGGATTATGTGGCAGGACAGTAGTATATGCAATAAATAACACGCCGTCAAAGGGATTGATTTTGTGATATTTATAGGCATGCGTTGAGTACATGCTGAGGTTGGGGGGTGGAGATGGAGATAATTGTTAAGAGGATTATCTTTTTATAGAATGACTAAAATCCAGGTTTGATTTTCAATGTACGATTTTAACCAAGGAAAATGGGAGATTTATTCTCCTCTCAAGATTGAAAAATACACACTCAGTGCCACTCTAGCTATGTCTCCTGTCGTTGTTCACACTGCGTGCGCCTGTGTCCACAGGCGTGTGGAGGAGGTGGTGAGGTTCTCGGGCTTGCCTCCGCGCCGCCAGTTGACCTATCAGGCCAAACAAACCATCAGCAGAGAGATGGAGCAGGAGAAGATGAGGAGGGCGGAGCAGCTGTTGTTGCAGCGAAACCCCGCAGTGGTGACACTTTTTTTTTTGTTTGTAGGGCTTGACCGATATGGAAATTTTGCAGCTCTTGCTGATTCCAGTATTTGCCATCATAAAATCCAGACTGCCTCAAAATGCTGGTATTTTGCCCCAAACATTTGAGACGTGTAAACATTTGCAATGAAATGTAAATGTTCGACTCATGCCTGTGTGACAATTAAATTTGTATAGAAATGTGAACCCAGCTGGGATCGGCTAAAAATATTCAGTCTGGATCCCTGTAGTTTTTAAACACGGATTCTTCTTTGAAACCCTACTTTGAATCCTCAACCCTACTTTGGAACACTGCTCCGAAACCATTCCCCTACTTTGAACCCCCTGTTTGAAACGCTGACCCTAACCCTAATTTGAAACCTGAGGTCACTCATTCTCTTCGTTTAACTTTACGACAGAGAAAAATCATCAATAATCGGTAGAATTTTTTTTCTGTAATGTATTACTGTGTTGAAAAATGGCAACATTCATAATTTTTCTTTTCTTATCTTAACACCTAATATTGGCCTATGAGATTGGCTAGATCCGATTCATCGGTTGGGCCCTGATTGTTACGCTATTTATATTCACTTGTCAGAACGTAGTACTGTTTATCTTTTTGTGTGTGTGTGTGTGTGTGTGTGTGTGTGTGTGTGTGTGTGTGTGTGTGTGTGTGTGTGTGTCTGCGTTATGCAGAAAGAGGCAGCGAAAACAAGCGCTGCTCCCAAACCAAGCAGGAACCATCATCAGAGGTTGGAAAACATTGTCAAGCATACCACAGTGGAGCCCAGGGTGAGACACCTAGCCTACTTATTTTGTAGTTGTTTTTATTTGTTCCTTTTTTTGTATTCTAACATATATATAAAAAAAAGGTAGATAATTATAATAAATACTAAAACTACTATACTAATAGCAAATACCATATGGAAAAAATACCATTCACCCGAAACGGACTGATGTGAGTACTGTATACAGTACAGGTATATGGTTGACAAATCTTGGAAGTTGTGATGTGCAAGTTTCAGCTGCTGCCTGAAGGCGGTGCTCGTGAGTACAATTGCTGTCGTTTGAAATAGAAATGAGGACAATTGGACACAACCGGGATGAAGTCCCGTATGGTGAGACTGTGAAATTAGGCTAATGAAGACGGAAGTATTTCTTGACCTTAAATTAGGCCATTTCTGACTTGCGACTTCTGACTGAGTTCACAGTTTTCAAACTTCTGGTGAGATTTGAAGATGGCCTCTTTTCAGTTTCAACAAATATGACAAAAAAAGTTTTTTTAAACGCCAAACCCCCACCCTTGAACTTCTCAATGCTCTTGCGTCCTAACAGCAAGCGTTGGACTTTTTTGGTCGCCCCGTTGCACCCAAACAGACGACAGCTGCGTCATCCTCAGACACAGGTACTGAAAAAAAAAGTGTTCATTTCCACTGACTGGTACTGTTTGTTTTGCAATGGTAAATCATCATCTGGTTTGTGTATTTCCACAAAGGGGCTTTGTTGATCTGAAAGTACAACTTAAAAAAAAAAAATAATCCTAAAACGAGGGCTCTCAGTTTACTAATAACTGATACAATCCATTTTCACAGTGTTTTAATATTACAGTGAAACTCCTCTACAACGAAATCTACATGGGTGAAAATACCCCCTAGTGTGAAAAAAAATCTTCATGCATTAACACCATTCCCACTTTCCTTTGTGTGTGTGTGTGTTTGTTTACATCTGAGATCAAATTTGCTACAGTGAAAAACCCCCTGTTGTGAAAAATTTCTTGCTGCAAACATGATTTGGTTGTGGAGGAGTTTCCCAGTATCGCAATACATGTGGATAAAATAAGATTGTATTTTACAGTACAGTCAACTCCCGTTTATGTTCCAGACCTGCCACAGTGGTATTGCAAGACCGTTAGGATTTTTAAAAAATATGTGTGCATGTGCGTGCGTAGACAGCCCGGTGGTCCAGTGGTTAGCACAGTGCAGAGGTATAGGGTTCAATTCTAGCTCCGGCCTCCCTGTGTGGAGTTTGCATGTTCTCCTCGGGCCTGCGTGGGTTTTCTCCGGGTGCTCCGGTTTCCTCCAACATTCCAAAAACATGCATGGCAGGCTGATTGATCACTCTAAATTGTCCCTAGGCGTGAGTGTGAACGTGGATCATTGTTCGTCTCTGTGTGCCCTGTGATTGGCTGGCAACCGGTTCAGGGTGTCCCTTGCCTCCAGCGGCTGGGATAGGCTCCCACCCCTTCCACCCTTGTGAGGGATAAGTGGATCGGAAACATGGATGTGTGTGTGTGTGTGTGTGTGTGTGTGTTTTAGATATGTGCATGTGACTTTAAGAGGCGGGGCCTGTTGATTACACGTGACAGCTGCGAGTGGCCACAATCACCGAAGCAGCATAGAAAATGGATGGATGACTTCCAAAAAAATGAATTTGTTCCTCAAAAATCCTCACCGTTTTTGGGCACCCCTTTGTGTAGTTTGCTTATTCCCCGTACGAACCGTAGAAGTGGCCCGGCGGATCCACAGGGACAAGATCTTAAAAGCAACCCTCTCTCTGTCACTCTGTCTACAAGGCCAGAAGTGCGCCGTGCTCGCCATGGGGAAGGCGGTGGGCAACAGCGATGTGTGGTTCCGCTTCAACGAAGGCATGTCCAACGCTGTGCGACGCAACGTTTACATCCGGGAACTCCTGTAGCCTCCCCACCATCACCACCACCACCACCACCAAAAACACAGAAGTATGCCACCACTTTGGTTCAATGGAATTCTAAACAGTCTTTATTTTTGACTGACAGTGTAAAGAGCCAATAAAAACAAACATCTAAAAAGCTACTCGGCGCCATGCACACACGCACACACACGGCAGTCTTAAAATAAGCGCATTCAAAGAATCCAAATAAATAAATAGTTATAGCAGTGCGTAGGTATGTGTGTGTGTGTGTGTGTGTGTGTGTGTGGTGTGTGTGTGTGCGCGCGTGTGTGTGTTTAGTGCAGCATGACTGTGTGAGTGCACATTATTCGTGGTGCAGCCGTGCATTGAGTGCGAAGATGTATTTTCACGCCAGTGCGATCATCAGAGGATCACACACTTCCCCTTCTCCACCCAGGGATTTGCTCTCATCAGCTCAGGATTCAGGAAAGGGTCCTCGCACACGCAACTCTCAATCCACTTCACCAACCTGAAGAAAAATGTGCACTTTAGGCAGATCACACTGATGATACAGAACAGTGTACCAATAGACAACCCTTGGTTATGATTTATTTTGAGCATATGTGGTGTCAATAACGGAATCCCTGGCATGACTTTTGGCAGCAGTATAGATATAAAGTACACAAAATGCTGATTTGTGGCCAGAAAATGAATTTGTGGCCATGAACGTAGGTCTTTTGCGCACACAAAAGTATTTATTTACTTTCGGTGGATCAGTAAGCTATGCCAATCAGTTTTTGTCATGAATCTGTATTTTTAGCCAAGGTAAATTCAAATATAATCTCAGTGAGACTAGAATAGCACAATTGTTACATCCAAGTTTGATGAGCAAAACCACCGTATAGTCTGTAGTGATATGCATGTTTTTGTCATGTTCTTACAGTAGATCAATATTTATCATGTACTGTACATGGTTTTGTCGTGTGCTGTTGGAGAACATTTATATACGGTCGAATTGACGTGATGGGATTACGAGGTGGATTAAGCCCCCACCTCTATTTCATAACCACAAATGATCATTTTGTCCACTCAATAAATCCATATTTTGGCCACAATTAAAAAAAAACATTCCCGACGCCAATGTCCGAGGCTCTCGACATAAATATTTCAGTAGGCTTGTTGTTTGCACTCACTCGGTGACTGTGATGGAAGACTTCTCCCTGTTGATGGCCAGCTGATACTGAAGCGATTCCACTTCCCTCCGCATTTGGGGAACGTCTAAGTCGTCCATCGTCGATATTAGTGCCGCTGCCAGAACGACAAAATGGAAAGAGCGCGTTATCGAAGCTGCTCTTGTGTTTTGACATCAATAGTAGTCTCAAAATAGCTCCAGTCTTCAAGTGCTAAACATATCTCTTTGTTTGCGGCAGAAAGACACAGGAGAGACTGATGCAATCTATCGATTGAGAGCAATACACATTTAAAAAAAAATCAGATCATTCTCGAAATGTGTGTGTGGGGGCGGGGGCAGGATTATTTTCATTTCGACTTTTTTTAAATTCAGTTTAAATTACTTTTTTAAAGTGGGTTTGTCTCTTTTTTTTCAAAAATCCTTTTGTTTTATTTTAATAGTTTTAGTATATTTTACTTGTCTATGTGTAGTATTTGTTGCATGATATAAAAATAAAAATGGTAGAATAAATATTGTGTAATAAGGTAAACTACAATCCCCCCTCCCAAAAAAAGATTATCTTGTACGGCTGTACAATGATATCAAAATACCTTTAAAATAAACCTTGAAAGCTCATGTATGAACTTAATTGACAGATTGAACTAAGGATTTTTTAGCTTTGATTCTAGTTAGTTAGTCGTTTTAGGAGGCGTGAGTTATTGTTTATTAAGAGCACTTTTGTTTTTCATTTCATTTAATCCCAAAAAAAATAATTGTTCCCCCCCCCCCCCCCCCCAATTTTAGGATTTTATTTCGTGAATTTTCGTTAACTATAACAACCCTAGTTCTCTTACACACCCAGTTCTGGGTCGTTGAACGTTTTGAGAGAACCTCAGAATCAAAAGTTACCTGAAGGTTAAGCGGCCTATTTTGGACACAACTGCATCTTCTTAATACGACTAAAACGCTCACTTCTGCGAGCCTCTCTCCTTGCGTGCCCCACCCTGCCGGGATGCGGTTTATAAAGCCGGATGAGGCAGCCCGAGACCCCGTTTGGGAATTGTAAATCACGGATTCTCTTTCCCACCAACCCATCTGCTTAATGGATCTCGCGTTAAGTAGGTCGAGTCGCCTCCTCCATCAGCATCCGCCCTCCGTGCGTCTATCACGGCCGGCCGCGCCACAAAATCAGACCGCTTCCAATGTACGCCCCCCCTTCCCTCCCCAATGAATTAATATAAATCACATCAAGACGCAGAATTCTCGAATGGTTAGCTTCAAAGTGTCGCGGAGGTTAGCGCTACGCAAATATTCGAGCATCGGGGCCTACCGGAAAGTCCGCCCGGTGATCAACAGCCGCTGGTAGGCGAAGGCGAAGCTGGACGACCGGTAATGAGCTCAGACGTCGCTTCGGTAGTCTGGTCTCGGTTCGAGCGAAGAAGAGGAGGTGGTTTAATGGTGAGGAGGATGCGGCGGGTGTATGTTGGGCACTCCCCAGCGTTTGCGACTGGATGGAGGAGGACCGAGGGGGCGGGTCCCGGCCGCCTGCTTTGACTGGCAAAGCGTGCGCGCACCTGCATGCAAACGTGAGGCACGCGCACGCAAATGAGGACGATGAATCAGGTCGCGTTGATAGTTTATGCTGTGTACTTTCATTGAGCGAGGAATTTAAGTACTCAGATTTTGCAAGAAGTACTGATGCGATGCAACTCCCTGATAAACGAGAGCTCTTATTTAAAATGTCAGTACAGCCACTTGTGACTCAGCACCGGTGGATTAGCGTTTTTTTTTCTGGATTTCCCCCCGTTTTTCGCGAGAAACGTGTATTGAATGTTTAACACGGCCTTTTTCAAAGTTGTTGAGGTAGAACATAAAAAAATAGTCCTTCCCCTTGTCCATTTCAATGGGCTTCCTTTTTTTTTCCAACCTGGGAGTAATTAAGGTTATCTTATGTATGCTTTTGACAAAGTCCACACAATACAAGGAAACAAATGGCATAAAAAAAACACCCACACAGATCACAATTGTTCCTTTGGCAATGAACGTTTTATGTAAAACACACTTTTCAGGATCCTCAAACGATTTCGACAAAACTGGGAAGGGGGTGTTGAAGCATTAAATGCGGCAGCCTGTTGCGTACGAGCGGGACTGCAGACAGCCCCCGCGCCGTTGAGATTTAACATTCAGCAGTGGTGTGAATGTCTAGAAGGACGCCGAGAACACCGTCACCTGTGGTGAGAGAGGAAAGAGGAATTAGCGCCTTCATTTGAAAGCAATGATGGTGTCTAACATCGAGTTTATAAGCCTCAGTTTAAAATCTTAGAATCATGAAGTTCAACTGTCATAGTAGGTGTCAGAAAAAAATTATTTTATTTGCATCACCGGCTCAAAAGAGGCTCGCTCACAGTTTAATTATAAACTCACCAACTTTCACATCCTGTTAGGTGAAATGCGTCCCCAACTCAGACCGGTCCCTCGTCACCTTTGCGGCATGTGACTATGTATCAGAAAAACAATAATTATGAGGTGACTGAAAATGCATTATATATATTTTTTTAAGCAATGATAATAAAGCCTCAGGATAAAAAGTAGAATCACAAGCTGCAGGGCAGCTGTCATAGTAGGTGTCAGAAAAGTTAATTGATTTGTCATCATCGGCTGAAGAAACCACTGACAGTGTATATTAAAACCTCACCGTGCCTCACATCCAGCCAGGGGTGCGTTCCTCATTCAGACTTGACCGTCTTTGAAACTTTGACTTCATGTTGTATTCTGAGCAAAAGATAAAAAATATTAGCGGTAACGTAAAAGGCATGACTAGTTTTTTAAAAATATATTTAAGAAGCCTCAGGATAAACTGTAGAATCACAAGCTGTAGGTCAGCTGTCATAGTAGGTGTCAGAAATTAATTTGTCATCGCCGGCTCATTTGCATTAAAGGGGGCCCTCGATTTACGACGCTACCGCCAGTCCAAGGTTATAACCACAACGTAGCACAAAGCGGCAGACCGTTTTGCATTGGATTACAATATCTGTAGCCTTGAATTGGTTTTAAACGCTAAAAGATTTTCTCTTCTGATAACTTTGGCTCGTATATGCGGTTTTGCGTACAAATTCGTCGTAAACAGAGGGCCCTTTTAAAAAAAAATTGGACTCACTCTGCTTAGTGTCCTCACGTTCGTTGATGGGCTCTTCATCTGCTCTCACTGTAAAATGAATTGGATTACCTGTGTTACAGTCGGCGTAATAACAACCAGTTGATACTTTGCTCAACGTTTCCTAAACGCTTTTAAGTTAACTTAGCGCCCAGTTAATAACAACAATACAACGTATTAGTTAAAGAATTTATTTGAACAATTTGAATCCAATTTTGCTCTTCATCGCCCACATGGCAAGACACCACATGGTGTCGACCTCCGAAGCGTCTAAGACAAAAACTCACCTCTGCTATGTTCGGTTCTTTTCTTTTTCTGCAGTGGTAAAACCTCTGAAAGTTAAACAGGGAACTATGTGGACCGTCCTTGCCATGATTTGGTTTTGAACAAATTTGTAGGGAGGTAAATGAGTCCACGTCAACGTGGCCGTCCATCGCTGCAGGAAAGGAACGAGAGCGGAAACGGAAAGAGAAATAACTCAGAGGTCCAACCGGAAGTACCGCCCCCCATACTGTACTCTCCAGAATAAAATAGATCAGACGAGCAAAAAGTGTGTACGCTTGTTTCATACGTCGCCCTAAAGCAGGAGTTTGGGCACTAACCTTTTCGACAGTGACAGCTACTTTCTTGGTTATTGATGAATGCGAAGGGCTGACAGTTTGATAACCACATCTGTCATAGTGCATATATAACAAAACAGGAATTAGTCGTATCCCGATGTCTTTCTCACCTGCGCTGTTATGTCCAATGAATGGAATGGCCATCCAGATAGATCATAAAAACTGCCGAAGCAAGCGAATTAAAGCCCAGAAAGTGCACAAGTTCAATCCTTACATTTATTCTGTTCACATCTGTACAGGAACGCATCGTCACAGCAGAAAACCAAACCTTGAGACCCGACTGTGGCACAACGGCCTTCACAACACATTCAGCCATAAATGAACAGACTTGATCAGCTCGCCGCCGATCCATAATTAATATTGTCATTTTTCCCTTATATCTGTCTCTCAAATATATTTTGGGATCTTTTTTTTTTCCAAAAGGGAATTAAAAATACAAGTAGGCTCTTTATTGGGGGGACTCCACCAGTGGAAATCAGGAGCTGAGGGCAGGGGGGGGGGAGGGGCAGCAAAGGTGACTGAGAACAGCTTAAAGAAGGGCTTGCAAAAATGCTTCTCAAGAGTCAAATGTACAAGCGTCTTCTAACATGAATACGCTGTGAGATTCATGAGGGGGGGGCATCAAACAAAAAGAGTCGGCAAACAACAACAATAACAACAACAACAACAACGGGGGAAAAGTATGAAAGAACACGACCAAGGCACAGAGAGATGCAGAGTAAACAAATCATTGACACTGGGTGGAAGGTGGGAGCAGAGGCAGTTTGACTAACCGACAATAGAGGGAGCTCTAACAGCTCAAACGCCCAAATACTGTGTCTATCATCAACTATACTGGATCTACTATTTAAAGCGTTGAAATATAGTATTATCTTTGAAAGAAAATTAAAAAAATAAAAACACCGTTCACTGCAGCGGGACGAGAGGGATACATCATGTGCTTGCATGTGTTTTTGCATAATGCGTGTATGTAATTTTTCATTCTGAGCAATCACGCCACCAAAACAACCAGCAAGATTATAAAATAGGATGTGAATACGTTTGTGTTTTGCAAAGGTGGGAGCAAGTCACAAAGTGAGTCTCAAGTATTAGCCTGTAAGTCTCAGGTTAGCGTGTCAATGGAAAATCTTTGTGATTGTTTTTTTTATTTTGTAATTGACGGATGGAGTTTGATGTGGTCATTGTTGTTTCTTATTTGAGTTGAAAACGCTGTCAGTCTCTTTGTCATTTGAACCCCTTCAGGGACAGCGGTGACTACGGTGGACAGCTTATCATGTCATCCTTCAGACTAAAAGTAATTAACTTCTGAGCTTCCTCCGTAAAGCATTTCATGAGCAAACTCTGCACTGCGCATCACACTGTTGCATGTATTTAAAAAGCAAAAACGAGCGATGCCGATACCAGCCACCGATACAAAAAAGTCCGACATGGAAAAAGTCTTCCCCACCTGAAGTTGGCGTTACGCGACGCCATATCGGTGAATCATAATTTGCTTCAGAAATAAAGAAGGGTCGTTATTCACAATTATTTGCCATGATGTTTAATTGACCCTTTCACGCACCCTGTAACCTGATAACATGATAAGCTGTCCACTGGAGTAAACGCTGTCCCTGAGAGGGTTTAACCCTCATGCAGTATTTTTAAGCGGCTGCATGAAGGGTATTACGTCCCAAAAATGGCCCTCTTCCAATGTGCAACAACTTTTGTCACTTTTAATTTTTCTTCACTTTCAACCCCTCAAAATGTTCAGTGGGAATTGGCCAAGACATAGATATACATCCTATGCAAAATTTCAGCTTCGTGGAGTTATTTTCACTGTTTTGTCTGTGGTGTCCATTTGTCCAACAGTCCAAAATCATCCAAAGTGTCCGAAATGTCCAATTTTGGCATGGGGGTTAAAATTGCCATTTTAAACATCATTACAATTTATTTATACACAATGACAATGAGATAATGAGACTTAGTCTCTCAAAAGTACAAGGTACTGTTACTCAGTCGGAAAAAAAGACTATCATGAAATAATCCTCTTTGTGTACTCACGAATACTCGGCTCCCCTGATTTGCTGGTTACTATCGATTTTCTAGGGCTGTGAGGAAAACAAAAGTATAACTTGGAAAAGTCGGCGCCCTGCGAGGTAAATAACGATGAATTGTCTTGTATTTTCTCGCGAAATGACAGTAGTTCAATTCTGAGTCGAGTCTCGGAAACAAAGTCAACGTTAAGTCTTTCAAAAGCGTTAGTCAAGCAAGTCCTAAAATTGGCGACTGAAGTCTGACTCGAGTCAAGTCACGTGACTCCCATCCCCCTCCCCCCACCTCTGGTGCTTCGGTGCCCGCCGGAATTGCGGGCACACATCCTTTGCGATCGTTGGAGTAAGTAGGGTGTGAATTATTGGAAGGAGGACATTGACATTTCGTTATAGGACGACACACACTCCTAACTGGACGACAACAACGGCAACAACAACGACGTGAACAGAGAAATGCATCTCACACACACACCTCAGGAGCTTCTGTGGACCGCTCTCCTTCATTCACATGGAAGAAGAGAAGTAGGAAAACTGCATCCGCGGGAGACGGGGTTGCACATGGTCTATTTTGCATGTTGCTTTTTTTTTTACTTCCTGTGTGTCCCTGCCTTCCTCTCCAGTGAGTCAGTCCATGTGCTTTTATTTTCTTCTCGTCTGATGAGATGAGAATGATTGTGCTTCTTCTCTGTCAGCTCAGAGCATCAGTGGCCAAGTTGTGTGTGTGTGTGTGTGTGTGCGTGTGTGTGTGAGAGAGAGAGAGAGAGAGAGAAAGTAGTGGGCCCCAAGTGAAGGACACCTTGGACACTTGCGGCCTTTGGAGCGATTTTTTTCGACGCCATCGGGAGGGAGGCGGCGGGGGGGATGGACGGGTGGGATTAAAACTCGATCAGTCGAGCATGGCGTCCAGTTGGTCGGCCAAGTCGTCAAACATGCTGCCGATGTCATCCAGGATGGACACGGTTGTTTTTTTGCTGGAGAAAGAGAGAGAGAGGGTAGAGCAGCGAGAATGAGTGCATAAGAAGTAGTGGTGGAATGAAAACCGATTTGAATTGGAAAATGTTTGGAAAATGGGATTTTGAGTCGTATGGTAACAGTATCGAGTTGAATCGTGATCCCGCTCAATTGAACCAAATTTTAAAATTTAAAGAAAAAACGGAATCGTGTTGCACCCCTGGAACCTGATGACATGACAAGATGTCCACTGTAGTAACCGCTGTCCCTCAAAGGGTAAAGACAACAATCCTTGTAATCTATTTTCCCAAATTGGTGACTTTGGCCACAGCGGAAGGTCCCAAAAGCCAGATGTGGCTCTGGCGCCGCTGGTTGCAGACCCCAGATTGAAAGTTTCATTGAAAGTTGGCTCAGTGATGTTGCTCCCAAAAAGGAACTGCGATTCCCAGCAGCCTCCGTGTGCCCACCGACGTGGATTTAGAGGCCATCTGGCGCTAATTAAAGCTGTGCCCATTTCAGAACACTTGCGACACAAGTGCTGCCCTACTTGTCCGTGATGTCCAACAAGTACAGACGTGAAATTGTTTCCGCCTCCCCGCGTGGCAAAATACTCACTCATTTTGCGCATCGTCTTCTTGGATTTTGTGCTCGACAACCTGTAAAGCTGCAGCCAAAGAGGCGCTGGTCTCCTCCAGACGATGCTGCGCCCCCTCGTCTTCCTCCCCTTCCTTCTTCACCGACTTCTTCTCTTGTTCCTCCTCTTCCTCTTTGTGCTTCTTCAGCTCCCTCTCCTTCCTCCGCTCCTCTTCCTCCTGCACTCCCAACAGGTCGATGGAGAGGCCGGCGATGGAGGAGCGCGGCGGTTTGACGGGGTGAGGAGACGGCGTGGAGGGACTCTGGGCCGGCGAGGGAGACGTAAGGGGCAGTCCCGGCGACAGGGATGGGCCGGAGGGCGCGTCGGGAGCGGGAAGGGGGGCGGCCGAGGGCGGCGGGGAGGGTTTGGGGGCCTTGGAGGGGCTGGCGGCCGCAGGGCTGGTGGCTGCCGGGCTGGTGGCAGTCGAGGCGACGGCAGCCTTGCCTGGTTTGGGTGCTGTCGGAGGGCCGCGAGGTTTGGGTGACACAGGAGGAGGAGCACGCTTTGTTTCTGCCGTAGAAAATAATAGAGAGGCTATCACACATACATCAGTTTTAGTCACGAATGATTTAGGAAAAAGGTATCCCCATCATAACAGAATTTGACATTGATACATCCATCCATCCATCCCATCCATCCATTTTCTGATCTGCTTTATCCTCACAAAGGTCGCGGGGGGTGCAGGAGCCCATCCCAGCTGTCTTTGGGTAGTTGGCAGGGGACACCCTGAACCGGTTGCCAGCCAATCGTAGGGCACACAGAGACGAACAAAGATCCACGTTCACACTCACACTCACGCCTAGGGACAATTTAGAATGTTCAATCAACCTGCCGTGCATGTTTTTGGAATGTGGGAGGAAACCAGAGTACCCGGGGAAAACCCACGCAGGCCCAGGGAGAACATGCCAACTCCACACAGGGAGGTCGGAGCTGGAATTGAACCCGGTACCTTTGCACTGTGTGGTCGACGCGCTAACGACTGGACCACTTGATATGTATGAATAATAATAATAACATACAAAGTAGTACAGAAAATATACAAATATCCATTCTATATTTTCAAATACACAGTGATGCCTTGAAATACCAGTGTCCAGATGAACGTGTTTTTCCAGCTGTGAGCCATCACTTGACCATTTTTTAGATCTTAAAATACAAAGAAAAAAAATGGAGGTACTGCGATTGGCTGGCAACCGGTTCAGGGTGTCCCCCGCCTATTGCCCGAATGAAGACAGCTGGGATAGGCTCCAGAACCCCCCCCCCGCGACCCTTGTGAGGATAAATCGGATCGGAAAATGGATGGATGGATGGTCAATTGCAGTACGACAACACCAACGTCTGCCTAACATCAATTCACATGGGTTTCTTTGCAGTGGAAGGACAATATCAGACGGTAGCAGTGATGCCAAGAAACCGGCTTCTCAAAATACCGAACAAGAAGCACAAACAGAATATCAAAATCTTCATGTGAATGTCTTACCAGGACTCTGTGCAGTGTCAGCGCTGTCAGGACCAGGTATGGGGACCCGTCGAGTCGGGGTTGGAGGGTCGGGTTGCGTTTTTCTCAGCGCCACCGAGGAAGGTTTGGGCGAGACCGGTGGCTTCAGGGACTTCCTGGCCTCCATCCACTCACAGCTCTCCTACTCTTCTCCGTCCTGTCAGACGTCTCCGACACGGGCCTCCGCCTCAGCACAACGCCCCCGTTTTGCTGCCGGCAACTATCGCCGGGACTTTTGGACGAGTCTGATTCTTGATCGCTTATTTGGACGACGGCTTCTGTTTGCTCAGCCACTCGCTGCCTCCTCCGTAAGGTATCAGAGCCGGTTGTCATGGTGACGACCGTGGGAGACACGGGCGATACGGGGTCCGTCGAAGGGGGGCGAGGTTTCCTTCGGAGCGTCGACGAGCCGTCTGAGATCTCGGCGCCGGAGGAGACAACAGTGGAACGGGGTCGCGGTTCTGGACGTTGCTGGGCCGGTTGCGCGGGGACCTCCTCCTCATTGCCCTCTGGTCGACTGACGGTCCTGTGTCGATTCAGGACGTCGTCATCTTCCGATCCAAGACCGCCTGAGCCGGCCTGGCGACGGAGTGTTGGGGGGCTCACCTGGAAAAAAGACATGATCGTTAAGACATTTCAAGCGCGGAGGCTAAATGGAGCGCCTCTTGATCCGCTTCTACCAAACTGTACGTTGGTGAACTGAAGCAAATTGTCGTGCTTGATGGAAACCTGGTTCAATACGTGACAAAGACCGTATCCGGACTGAACACACAAACACCTGCGTGGAGTTGGCGCTGCTTCCCAGATTCCTCGGCAGGGTTGAGGCTCCGCTCACAATGGACGTCTCCAGCATGGCGGCGAGGCTGCGCACACTCCCAGAAGCCCCCTCCGACCTCCCCAGCCCGGCCGACTCCTGAACTCTTAAAGCCGAGCCCAGGCCGCCGCAGTCGCTTGCTCGCCTTTCTCGAAACGTCGGCAGGCCGAGGAGCTCCTCCCCTTGTCCTTCCCCCTCCCCGTCGGCCCCCGTGATGGAAGAGCAGGACCGCTTCGGAGGCGTCGGGGGCCGACCTTTCCGCCGAGGACGGAGCGTGACCGACGATTGGCTGCGGTTAACGGTGACGTCGTTGGCGGGGCTTTGCGCGGAACTGCTGCGGCACACGGTGGCGTAGCGCGAGTCCGTTTCGGAGCCGATCAGGCTGTGAGTTCTCCGTCGCTCCTCCTCCTCGCTCGGTAGCCGGAGCGTCGGCACGGGCGAATCTGCCACCGTCGCCTGCTGGGTGGAAGGTCTCGGCCGAGCCCGAGGGGAGGCCTGCTGGTTTCGAACGTGCGTGGGTGTTTGTGGTGGCGTTTGCGTCGGCGTGTGCGTGGGATTTGGAGAATGCGAGACACTCGGGCGTGGTTTCGCCAACGGGCTAGGACCACCCTCACGCTGGACCCTCGCTTCCGTGTGGGGCTCCGAGACGCTGCCGCCGCCAGGACTTGATGGAGGGGTGGAAGGACTTTGCTGAGCCTCTGGATCAAGACTTCCTCTCTGTAAGTCCTTCAGTCTCTTCACTCCTAACATTAGCTTCTTCTGGTGGCCTGAGTGGAGACAAGCGGAAGGAGCGTAGGTCAAGAAAACGGATACATTTCCTATTCCTCCAACTGGCAAGGATGGACCGAGTTTGACTCGCGAGCGTGGGTTAAGAAAACAGCCGACGATTAAAACTCGATTCCCTCAATAGGGAGGCCGAGGTTAAGAGAACAGTCCATGACCAAAGGATTGAAGCGGAAAAGCGAATGAGCAAAATATTGCCTCGATATTCACGTCATCAATTTAAAAATGTCTGAGCAAAAATCCAAAATGACCTCCTAAATGGTCTTACCAAGTTTGGAAATGCCGATCTCCTGTAGATCCTCCAGGCTGATGTCCGAAATGAAGTCGATGTTTTCATAACCGTTCTGCACCAGGACTTGGTAGTATTGACTGAGACCCAAGTGAGAAAGGAAATCTGCCAAATTGGCCTACAAAAAAAACCACACACACGGGGGCCCGGTGAAATGAACGACGGCTCATTTCGAGCCTCTTTGCATTGTTTTGTAACGGACTGAATATGCAGTGTGTGAATCAGCTTATGAATGCGCAGAATGCCAAAATCTACTGATCCTGTTCACTTTGCGATTTGTCAAGTCCACGTGCGTTCCTTACGGGCTTGTGCTCTGGCAGCCAGTCCGCCGAGGGCAGCTTGCTGATCTCTGACATTAACTTCTTCCGATGTCCGGGCTTCATCACCCCAATCGCCGTCATGTCCTTCGATGCAGACAAAAAAAATAAATAAAGATACGAAATTTACTGCAACCGTTTCGCTATTTTTGAAATGCAAACCATTTGATGCATCCAGTCGAGATTTGCGCGGTGTGCATTTAGCTCGAGGAACGTTATGTCTTGATAATCTCTGGTGAGAGGCCCCTGCTTAAGGGGTTTACATCATAGCGCCGCGTCAGCTTTAATACGCAGACGCGGTCACATCCATGGACACACAGTGGCGCACTCTGGGATAACTGCAGAACCCGCTCAGGCGGGAGTACGCAGCCATTTGAGGAGAACACAGATATGTAAATGGAGCAGACAGAATATGGGAAGCGACTGGTCGAGGGTGAGAAAGAAGGTGTGTGGACTGGGGGTGGGGGTCAGGTGACTGAGACACGAGGGTCACGATGACATTGTATGGGTCCGTGAGGGTGCGGGTGGTGGGGATGTTGTGAGCTATGTCGAGCGAAATCTTGACAAACAAAAGGGGCGGGGCACCAGGGGGTCAGGGGGTCTTGACCTTACCTCGGGGGTCATGCGGCTAACAGTGTCCAGATCATATCCCGCCGTGAGGAAGTGGGTGGTGTAGAACTGCAGCTGAAACTCACCCAGCCACGCCACCACTGCCTGCTTCTAGAACACACAACACAACATGCTCGTGCTCGCTTCGAGACCACAACACGCGGCTGTTGGAATCTAGAACCGAGGGATTATTCCGCTGCCTGCTTCTAGAACACAACTTGCTACCGCCGACTTCTATCGCACATGACACTGCTGTGTGCATCTAGAACAGAGACAGGAAGATAACACCGAGTGATTCTAGACCTAAACATGCTACTCCCAGCTTCTAGAGCAGAGGACAGTGCTGTGTGCAGCTAGAACACAATAACGGTGAAAGATTCTAAAGGAGGTACACTGTTTCGACTTTGTAGAACGCTTCTAGAATTTGCTACAAGCCTCTAAAACCGTTGCCTGATTCTAGAACACAGCCACTACCTTTGTATCCTTCATTTTGAGCCTAAAATAGATCCTACCGCTGTCTGCTTCTATTTTACTGAACAGAATAGTCAATGACTTGCCTCTAGAACACATAATCTCAGTGTATGGGCCTTGACCGTGGGGAACCAGATATTTCTCGACATAGCTTCGTAGCGCCTGTTTCTAATGGCTAGTACACCACTGTAAGCCTCTCGAAAGGGACCACCATGACACACCGCCTGTTTCTACAAGACAATATACTATCGCTTTTTTCTAGAGCGCACACGGTAGGCTAATACTGTCTTTTCTAGATTACAGAATATTTTGCCATCTTGTAGGACACAATATACGACACTACTGCCGAATTGTACAACACACTACAGGACCGAGAACACATTATACAATTCACTCAAGACAAGAGTTCTTGAGCTGAAAAATGTTGGGTTGGTTCCCAAACCCACTTAACTGGGTAGTTCTGGATTTCAAGCAGACTGGGTTACCTTTACCCAGAGATTGGGTTATTTATTAATTTTTTGGGGGATCCAGCAGTTTGGGTTGAAGATTGGTTTTGGGCAGGCTGAAGAGCTAAAATCGGTGACCATTTTAGAGTTTTGTGAACTGAAGTTGAAGTAAATTTCAGGAACGTTTTTTAGAAAATGTCAGTGGGTAACACGAGTGGCCTCGGACGCAAGGATGAAGTTTAAATGCAGGTCAGGGCATTTGGGGCACCCGGTGTAAAAACTGTGCCCACACATCATGTGAGTGACTTGTAGCAACCCCCGGAAAGGAGAAACCTGCGTCTTCATCATTGGGAATATTAGTCCTAAAATGATTTTTAACACCGAAACCAATGACTTGGTAGTTGTAACTCTTCAGTGTCGGTAGTTATTAGCCCAAATCCTCAACCCAACGCACGAAATAGCCATTCCACCCAATTTAACCCTCATGCAGTATTTTTAAGCGGCTGCATGAAGGGTATTACGTCCCAAAAATGTCCCTCTTCCAATGTGCAACAACTTTTTTCACTTTTAATTTATTTTCACTTTCAACCCCTCAAAATGTAATCTTCAAATCTATAGGAGTCGTTTAACAGCGGGGTGAAGGCGTATTGCCATCACACCGTGGCAAGCTGTGATGTAAAAAAAAAAAATTCATAAAATAAATAATAATAACACAAGTCGTGTCTGAGTGCTAAAACAACAGTTTGCAGTGGGCAAGAAGAGGACAATTCAGAAGCTCTGCTGACCTGCGACTTGAATTTCTGCAGGTGACGGAGAGGAAAACAATCTTCAATCCTTCAGCAGATCATTTCATGCAGTTTTTCGGACAAAGAGTGTGCAATTTGAAAAAACGAGAATGTCCAGAGAGAAACAACAATTTCAATGTCACGGCTTGGCTGCGTGACGATACAAAAATCTCGGCAAAATAACGCTCAGGGATCGAAGCGCGGCGGAAGAAAGGATGAAAGTCATTTGGGGCAAATATGTTTGGCAGAGCAAAAAAAAAAAAAAAAAAAGAGTGTGCATGTCAAGATTGCGCTCGCTGCTTTTTTTGTAATTAGGGTGAACCGACCCTTCAAATAGCTTTTGGCACACGCCCTGAATGATGTCCGCGGCTAAGTCCGAGATAATTCCCTCATTTACCGCTCCCTGCTCGAATCGGGGAATCGGATGGAAATGAACACATGGGCGAGCTGGCTCAGCAAAGTGAAAAGAAAACATTTTTGCTTCTCCCTGCATGATTAATAACCATCACCAAAGCCTTGATCAAACATAGGCCATGCATTAGAACGGATTGGCCCGAATATAAGACGGCCCTGATTATAAGACGACCCCCTCTTTTTCAAGCCTCAAGTTTGGAAAAAATACTTTTTGAACACCAAATTAATTTTTATACAGAAAATAATGACAGTACATCTGAAACAAATGATTCTAACAATATATTTGAGAGAAAAATCATCTTATTTTGCCTCGTTCCAATCTTAATATCTGAACATTTAAATATGTAAACTAAAGTGCAATCACATTCGTAAAATGAATGGCTTCTGCTTTTTGAAATGTAAATTATATCATAACTTCTCCTGAGCTGCCGGTTAACCTGGCCGATCTTCGAACCACTTTTCTCCAGATTGTTGCTACGTTTCTCCATTTTCTGTTCTCTCTTCCATTATTTTCTTCTCTTTTCTTTCTTATAGCTATTTTTTATTTTTCTTCTTTTTGGTACCGCTATTTTTATTTTTATTCTTCGTAACAGGGGTTCGCTTTGGCCTGGGGAGTCAAGTTTAAGCATTCGCTTCAATGATATTTGGCACCATCTAGCGTCATGAGTGGGTATAATGTCTAGACCCTGAATATAAGACGACCCCCACTTTTTCAGTCGTATTTCAATGCAAAAAACACCGTCTTATATTCGGGCCAATACGGTATTACTATTTATGGGGGGGGGGGGGGGCTCTCATTAACTCACAGTTTTTCACTATTCGCTCCCTGCTTGATCCTGGTTATTCTAATATGTCGCTGTAGTGTACTTATTCATCCACAAATTGTTTTTCAGTGCCGCAGAGCGTGATGTCACTGTGAGCCCCTCCAATGAGGAGAATGCGGCGCAAACAGAAGCTCGTAGAAGGCGCCGCACGCTCGCTTCAGCTCCTCACATCACGCAGTGCGGCCGGCAGGTGAACGGCGCAGCGGCATGAGAGTGCAAGTGCTGGGAGACAAGACAGCCAAGAAACCCACTGATTCTTCCATGTGTCTGTCACTCTGCCTGTCTCCATGGCGACAGCGGGAAACCGAGGAGTCATGAGCATTCGCAGGTAAAAGCGGAGACCGCACTCCCGCAAGGCAATCCCTCCCTAACCAGAGGAGTGAGAAACCAGCCCAAAAATAAAAAAAACCCAACAACTCACTTTTCCATCGTCCTCCTCAGCCTTGCGCTCAAATGGCCGCTGCTCATGAACAGTAGAAGCAGAAGAGCCTTGAAGTCAAGGTGAGGGGAAAAAACAGAAAAGAGAAAAGAGACTATATATTAAAGTCAAAGCATACCGTATTTTCCGCACGATAAGGCGCACCTAAAAGCATTGCATTTTCTCAAAAACCGACAGTGCGCCTTATAATCCGATGCGCCTTAGATACGGATTAATATTCTGATTTCTTGGATGTGGTATTTTAAAAATTCTGGAAAGCGCTTGGTTACAGCTGCAGCGGTTGTGAAGGCTTGACATAAATAAAGCTGTATTGTATTGTATTCCCTTTAATGTAGCTCCATCTAGTGGATCCATAATGCAACCGCAGCCACTATTGTAGCCTCTATTCTGTGCGCCTTATAATGCGGTGTGCCCTATATATGAAAACAGTTTTAAAATAGGCCGTTCAGGGAAGGTGCGCCTTATACTCCGAATCGCCTTATAGTGCAGAAAATACGGTACATTTGGATATCATATCCAGTCAAACCTCGGTTTTCGTCCATAATCCGTTCCAGAAGGCTGTTCGAAAACCGAAACCAGGCTCTTTTTAAAATAAAAATGTTTATTGAACACGTCTGCTCACAATGGAAAGCAACACGAGGAAGCGTCACTTCACTCAGTTTGTGACTAATACTGCTGTGGTAATAAAGTCGTTTTTGCGCAGTGCCGCTTGTAAATCTACACTGCAACTGCTGCTCCAATCTGATTAGAAGAGACAGACGGACCTTTAGAGAGATCAAACGATGACAAACGGGATCCACATCACCGTGTGACATTCTATTTCGGAACGCCTTGCGTTTTGTGTGAAATGTTTTGATCCTTCCCGAGCGGTTGTGTTTAATCACATCAGACATTAGCGCTCCATTTGGGAATCACCGTTTGTCAGAACGACGACATTGGGAAACACTGGTTGTGCTGCATTTGCGTGTTCTTTTGGCTCTTACTGGTTGATTGCTCAATGGACTGCGACTGCTCCAAGAGATGTTCCTTGGCTTTTACCGACTGGGACAGGACTGTGGCCAGTAGCTAAAAGAAGACACGGGACACATAAACACTCATGCACAATACATATACACACATACACACACACACACACACGCACACACACACACACACACACACACGCATAAGCAGAGGCACTCAAAATAAGTGCATCAAAGTCATGACAAGCGTGATACCAACACAAGGTACACGTGTATAATCAGTAACTGTCGCATCTGTGACTTTTGTGTGTGTGTGTGTGTGTGTGTGTGTGTGTGTGTGTGTGTGTGTGTGTGGCTTTAAAATGCAGGGTCTGGTCTGGTGAGTGACGTGGGTGTCAATGAATAAGAGTGTAGAGTTGGCTGGCTGTTAAATGGCTAACACGTTAGCGAGTCTGCGTGTTGATCATGAGTTGTCACCATTGACAGCTGGTGTATCAATATGCTTATTATTTATTTATTTATTTATTTATTCTCACTCCCCCCAACACGCACACACACACACACACACACACACACGCGCACACACAAAAGTGACAAAAAGCGTGTCGTACCTTGACGCCCTCAGCTTGCGCATTCAGGCCCGGAGCGTTGAGGCCGTGCGTGTTGACTCCCGGTGTGGGCGCTGGGTGAGGACTGGGCGCGGGCGTGGTCAACACATGCGTGTTCCCCGAGCCCTGCAGGCTGCTTGACGAGCGGGCGCTTCCGAGACTGCCCACGCTGCCGCTGCGTTCACCACCTAGAGACCAAAGGTGGCAAAAGTACTCCCACTTCAGGAGAAGGAAAAAAAAAAAAAAAAACCTCTCTGAGAGTAAAAAATATTTGTACCATACCCGTTTTAATAAATTGCGCCCAAAATAATTTCCCCCTTTTATTAAATTCCGAAGCGAGTGTACTGAGATTAATAATAATTAAAAAATAAAAATAATGTTTAAAAATAAGGCCGTCAATCTCGTTGTTTGAGGGCTGGCTAGCACTGGCTAGGTTTTTATGCTTTGCTAACATTGTTAAATGAGAAAAAAAGCCTCTTCTTTGCAAACAAAATAATTTACCCCTTGTATTAAACTCCAAAGTACTCGTTAGTGAGAATCAGCCAAACATTTGCCAGTTTAAATATATATTTTTTTGTTTTGTTTTTTTGGTCAAGCAAAGTACATACTGTACACTACAAAATCTACTGAAGTACATTTACAAAGGATTGGCACTATAGTTCCTTCCCAACACTGCATGGAGTCTATTTATTTCTTTTTTTATCAGTCACACACACACACACACACACACACACACACACTCTCATGTTTACCTGCGAGCGGTTTGCGCAGCACCCAGATGTCCTCACTCGTGCTGCTCTGCTGGCCCAAAGTGGGAGACCCCTGAGGACTCAACTCGGTGGTCCGAGAACCTGTCAACACACGCAAAAGGACACACACACACACACACACACACACCTTATGACCAAACACATTTCCGCTAACTTTTTTTTTTTTATTATACAAGAGCGAGAATAGGACATGTGATCCCTTTGGAGTGGCCTGCATTTCCACTTAAAATCGCTGTAAAATATGATCAGCTTTTTGCCCGTGGTCTACTTTAACTGAAGCCACTCATAAATTACCGTACGTTTTTTTTAATGTTGTCATTGAACACAACATTAACACCCAAATAAAAGCATGAAAACACATCAGTGTGGTGCTTCTTTAAGAAGTGTTTTTGTATTGTGATTCAGATGTGGATGAAACTCCATTTTATGTTGACTAATGTTAAAAAAAATCCAGGTAATTCCAAAGGGTTCAAAGTAGACTTTTTTTTTGCCATCTAGCCAACAAATTGGACTTCTAAAAATTCCTAAACACCGTCTGGCTGCTTGCGTTGTGCACTCAGCGGCCACTTCATTAACAACACCAGCACAATCGAAATCGCCCCAAAAAATACTGCTCAATGTTGACTGACTTTATCGAATTAATTAATTTGTTGACTTGAATTTATCGACTGAAATTGCAAAACTAAGCATTGTTTGCATGCTGTGGCGCCATGCAAACATGTTTATGTGTGGGAGGATTAAAAAATCGGAGCTCTTAGATCACTATTTTTTTTTGTGTGTGTGTGTGTCTCTCCAAATATTGTTTAATCCTTAATGGAAAAAAAAAAATCAGATTTGGATTTTGAGCTATTAACAATGTTGGATAGCAAGAACATTGTTGGCACAGCATCACAGCAAGACAAATTGTTTTTTGTTTTGGCAGATGTTTTCGCAACAAATGATAAAACAGACAAACGAAACTGGTTGAGTTACTTCCTGGTACAGTCTGCTTTCTTGAAACTTCATCCGATTAAATCATGGGTATCCAAAGTCTGGTTCGGGGGCCATTTGGCGGCCGCCTCACTTTTCACGCAAGCTTAGGCTATTCCTTTTGCTGCTCGTCTTAAAACGATTCACACCAGTGGGGCTAGTGCGTTGGTGTCAAACATACGGCCCGCGGGCCGGAACCGGCCCCCGAGGGGGTTCGATCAGGCCCGCGGGATAATTTAAAAATGTATAAAAAGACCACGGAATGAATATTTTTAATAAGATGCAATCCATGTATTATCCGCTAGGGGGCACACTGTTTTCTCTTTAGTTTGTAAAGTGTAGGCGGGGGTTACATTTAGATTTCATATGCACATGTGTAAATGGTTAAAAAAAAAAAAAAATCTTCATAAATCTCGTTTAATCTTAAAATGCATGACTATATTTTTAAATACCAATTGTTCAAGTTTTGTGCCTTTGTACAATCATTGGGATCAGTTTCAATGCATATATGTGAATGATAAAAGTCAATTGAACATTTGCCTAAGGAAATCTAAGGCGTTTCATGAAATGTTTGGTCAATGAAATGTACATGTAGGTACATTTCAACATTTTCCTCATGTTCTTGTGCTTTGCTAAATCAAAACAAAGAAAAGGCATGATATTTTGGTTATTTATAGCAGAGTATGGGATCATTTTAATGGTCTGGCCCACTTGACATATACCGAGGCCGTATGCGGCCCACAATATGAAATGAGTTTCGCACCCCTGGACTAGTGTGACTGCTGCCACAAAGTGAAGCTCCATTTTTGTCACCAAAATATTATGCCCAATAATAACTGTACACTCGGGGGCACTTTATGAACCCTTTCAGGGACAGCGGTTACTACAGCGGACAGCTTATCATGTTATCAGGTGATTCGGAATCAATCTTAAAAGGCTACTATGAAGTGTACTACTGTATGTACCTGTCTGACTTTGCTGCTCCTGAGAAGTGGAGAGAGGAGGAGGAGGAGTAGACAGAGGAGGAGGCGGAGGAGGAGGAGGAGGAGTGGAGAGAGAAGGCGGAGAGATGGGAAGAGGCACGTACCCGAACGAGGAGAAGCGAGGGAGGGATTGCGCGTTGGGGTGAGGGGTGGGAGGGGAAGGCAGGTGCAGGGGGAGAACTTTGGAGGGGGGGTACGAGTGTCCGTTGAGCGAGCCGACGGGACAGGGGTTGGGCCTGCGCAGTAGCAGCGTGTGGCACTGCTGGGATGGGGACAGGCCTGGGCTCGGGGCCAAGAGGATGATGAGGAAGGTGCAAAAAAAGAGATGCAAAACAACAACAACAACAACACAACACGACAACTCATCAGTCCACTTAAAAAAAAAAAAGATAAAGTAAGAATTCATCTGAAGAGAACGTAGGAGAAAAGATCATATCCAAATGTACTCATATAAGGTCAAAAGAAAAAATAGTACCACTGTAGCAAGAAAGGAAATAGAGTGAAAAGCATTCTATCTCCACATGGCGTGACTTTGTAGCCATATCATTCATTAACGCTTTCGGGGACGGCGGTTACTACAGTGGACAGCTTATTGATTCTCATTATAAAAGCATTTTGGAGAAAAAAAAAAAAATTCTAGAAACCCCCCAAATGGGGATAAATCTCCAATATGTTAAAAATTTTGTCTTTTTCATGAGAAATGGGGGCATGACATTGTGAATGAAACGATGGTTTTCTTTCAAATACAGTAATCCCTCGTTTATCGCGGTTAATGGGGACCAAAACCACCCGCGATAAACAAAAATCCGTGAAGTAGCAACCAATTAACATATACAGATAAAAAAAAAGTTTTTTTTTTTTTTAAAGTCCGCAAAATGTCCCCGAGAAGCTGCAAAACAACTGCGAGCTTCTCGCGGCCTGTTTGCAGACTTTTGTGAACTTACATTTTTTTTTAATTTTAACATATTCATTAAAAAAAAATATATATATTTTTTTTTAATAAATATGTTTGAAAAAATCCGCGATGCACCGAAGCCACGATAAACGAACCGCGAAAGAGCGAGGGATCACTGTATTTGTGAAATGACCACCACATTTTTTGAACAGGAGATAGAAGCTTTTTCCATGACAAAAGTAACGTATGAACAAGCAGCACGAGCATGCATAATAGAGGCCTTCATCACAAAGCATTACACAGGGCTCTCTCAAAATTTGTATTTCAAATCATCTTGAGCCATTGAAATGAATGGAAATGCCATTAATCAGTTTCGGTCTCCACTAAAAAAGAAAAAGACAGCATCAAAAGATTCACTCTGTTCCTTTTCTTGCTGGCTATTTTTGAGTAAAATGTGAGAAAACAGGAACAACACCACATGCTAACGTGAGCCCAAAAAAATGAGACTTGACTGCTTTATCATTTTAACATATTCAGATTTGAACCGTTCTTGGCTATTTTTGCAATACTTACTCCGAAAGAAGTCGATGAGAATTTGACTACCGTAATTGTTCATCCCTAATGGTGAGTATCAAAGCAATGTGTCAAACAAAAGAGATTGATGAAAGGTCATTCAAGGTTGCTTTGTGATTCAGGCCTCTGTTGAGTTTAAAGGCTCCTTCCATCGACTGTATGATTATATCTGGACAACATGAATACATTTAGTCAAAATATATCCGATATGAACCACCTAATCCTTAAAGGGGCGGTGAGATGAGTGAGTCTTACTCCCACCGGTCAAAATGAGGTCGCTTTTGGCCTCACTTTTGGCAACACATTGTCCATTGCCAATCTACAGTCTACGGTTGGATTCATTAGGTTGGATGGAACAATCGGAGAAATATTCACGGAGAGGGGAAAGACGGGTTGAAGTGACGGTTTTTTTGGGGGGAGGGGAAAAGCTATGATTCACGTGTTAAAATGGCCGATGACGCTTGTAGCCATCTACTACTAATGAGTGGCTAAAGCTACGTAAAGAGGCTGCTGAGCACACACACGCGCACCCACGCACGCACGCACGCAGCTGTGGTGTGAGTGGTCACCTGCCCTCTTGATGACTTCCACCATGTTGGACGGGAAGTAGCCCACGCGGTCATTCCCCGTGCGGTTATCGTGAATGCATCCCTTCCATCGGCCATCCGAGTGCTGCTCTAAAACCTGTCAGAGAACCACCAACTCTTATTTAAAGACCACATATGTGAATAATGACTCCATGTGATACATAAGCACATTTAAACACTTTTGAGAATGCGATACTGTAACTTTCATGAGGTGGAGGGTGGGGGAGGGGGGGGAAAGTGATTTCTATTGATTTTCTGAAGTAGAGACTTGAAGGAATATACAGTACTGGAGTTCACAAGGTAAGGAGGGGATGGGAGGGGTGGGTGCTCGATGTTTTGTACCGTAATAATGTCTCCCGCTTTGATGTTGAGGCTGGTGAGGTCGTAGTTGTTGCAGTAATCCTTCAGCGCTCGCACCTGCATGGCAGCGGATGCGTCTGCAATGCACAAGTGAAGCTGAGCAGAGTCAGTCTCATGAAAGGAAGCAGTCGGCAAAGCCGGCGAGGATTTTCCATCTCATATCAAAGCAAAAGCGCTTTCCATCCGGAGTGCTATCATTTTCCTTTGCTTTCGTTCCAAAAACCACAAAGATCAGAAAAACAGAGCCACACTACACACTACTACATCCATAAATGCTTTTACGAACCATCCAGAGAAGTCATTCTCAACCACACTCGTGGGGAATGATCAAATTTCACGAACAAGAATTAGTTCATTAATTACTGTACAGGCAATACGTAGAGACAGAAAAAAAAACAAAAAAGATTTTCATTTTGTTGTCACATCCCTTCACCCCAGTAGTGTTAAATTTGCATTCGAGAGCTCACCTCTGAGGAGTTGCTTGATCTCACGGCTGGCCTGTGTGGTGGTGAACTGGTTCACAATGTCCAGTGCAGTTTGACTCAAAGTGTTCCTCACTCCGGCGCTGATCCCACTCTGAGTGAATGAATTGACAGTCATGCAGTATAACGTTGGGAGTTTCTGTATAGTCTGTTACGTAACCGACAGGCCACATCTACCGATGTTGTATCGCTTTGTATCACTAGCTTTCCATACCAACCATGCACACCGTTGAGCAACCCCCGTACCAGTCACAACACTCTCTTTTTTAATGAAGTCCACTTTTAGCAATACTGTCATCCATTCTATTCATATCAACGAGGAAAGATAATTTGTGATACAAGCGATGAGCGTGGTCATGAAACAAATTCAAGTCATAAGCCATCTGTACTTATTTTAAGACTCTAAAATTATATTCTTTCCTTCAATCGGGGGGGGGGGGGCTTTCAGTTCAATTGCCTGCATCCTTATGCTTCAAATGTAGAATGTTCATGCAGTCTCACTTTCACTCCAGTGAGTCACTGCAGCCTCGGTCTCATCCAGAAGGCTGACAACAAAAGCTCCAGAATGACTTTTCCGGCTAACGTCCTCAAAATTGCATCATCTCTCAAGCGTGACAAATACTGCCCAGCCTGACATATTCCGTCAAAAAATCTGCCAACGCTCAACTTGTTTTCTACTCAGACCATTTTGCACGCAGAAGGGCGAAAGTGGCAAAAGATAATCAAGTTGAAGATATTTGAAGGTGGCACAGGCTAAAAAGACAGCTAGCATGTAAGAATGTTTGTTGCTAATGAGCTAACAGGCTAAGCTAACACCCGCTAGGCTTCAAACGTTAGAAGACGACGTTCCTGATCCTACTGCAAGGAAATCCACTGCTTACAGCAACCGATAACATCATATAAAGACAAAAAACAAAGGGGAACATTTATTTACAAACATTATGAACACATTAATGTTGAACCAGGGTTGTCCAACCAAGCTAAATTCATTCCATAGAACAATGATGTAGTGTTTACACATAACAGTTATTTTGAAATAAGCTTCCCGCTAAAGGTGACTAAGCAAATAATTAAGGCCTTTTCAGTATATTGAGATGAACCTAGAAAAGCTTTAAATAAAATATTTTTTTAATTAGTATTAATACTGGTCGTAACTTCATATTTTACAGCCGAAGCAAGGCGACTTCGGCAATGCATTTGCGACTTGAAAGTACATATTTCAAAGTGCAACCGTAACTGGGAGGCGCTCTCCCCTGGACCCAAAACGTTTGCCAACCCCTGACCCTGAGCGACTTACCTCAAGCAGGAGGCGCACTACTTCTGTCTTCCCACAGAGGGCAGCCTGATGCAGAGCTGTACCAGACTCAGACTGTCTGTTGATGTCGATGCCAGCCTGAATCAACAACCTGCAACACGTATTAGCCCGATTGGAATGTCGCCAAACCCGCACTTAAAGGCGTTTTTTTTTTTTTTTTTACAGACTTAAAATTGTTTGATATCATTTGCCAAGTCTTCCGACCGTATCACGTCGATGTGTCCGTTCTTGGCGGCAAGATGGAGAGGCGACACCCCGTTGGGGTCGGACGGTTTGGGCTCCAGCATAGTGGCGCACATGTTGCTGCTGAGCAGGAGCTGCACCACCTAACACAAATATGCAATCCAAGTGTGAAAAGGTGGAGGAAATGACACGTTTTGCACGTTTTACTTGTGACATTTATCTTGCTTTCAGACTCACTGCCACACGTCCAAATTCGCAGGCGAGGTCCAGCGGTGTTTTTCCCGCCGTGTCCGAGATGCACGTGTTGGACTGGTGTTGCAGCAACATCTCTGACTGTAGACACACAAAAAAAAAAAAAAGCGCTGCATTATAAATGTCACGCTTCGTCAAAGCAAAACGTATGCACGACGAGGCCCAGATGAAGAACTGACAGAGAAATCTATGAGCAAAATGTATCATGTTAAAGTTTCATTTAATTTGAGCACATCTAAACGTTTGGGTGCGTATCCAGCACCCCCAAATGCCTACGCATTAAGACAAAGGCACCGGCGACCTGGTCGGAGGGCTTTTGAAGTCCACAATTACCACGTCAATGCAGAGGGGGGCGAACAGAGGAGATAAGGATAGACCCGGTCACAAAGGGGGAAGCAATAATTTGGGAACAGCGGTTGAACATCAAAAGACGATTTGAGAACACCCGTCGCGCCCAGGCGACATTTGTCTCCGCAAAGTCTGCAACATGTTGATTCAATGTTGACCAAATGCTAAGGTGTCAATGTACCGGTGGTTCAAAGCTCAAACCAAGGTAACCAATCACTACCGAGGGGCCGGACCAGGGGTGCGGTATGCAAATATGGGGGGCAATGTTTTTCTTGTATTCTGTAATAAAAGTTGGAATTGGCGGGAAAGGACGGAGAGTGTGATCGCGGAGCAACTAACCGTCGTTCGCTCTCAGAGATCCGCTCCCGTCGATATTGAAGACAATTTTCCTGTGTGCCGAGTCATTTCTTTAACTTTGTCCGAGAAAAATCTCTGACAGAAACTTGGCGTCACGAACAGGATGATGCGCTTGTTCGAACGGATTTGAGCTGTTTGTTGGACTCTCCGAATTCCTCCGGTGGACGATCCGTGGCTGACAACGCGTTTTGCGCCTTCGAAGTCAACCAGACCCGTGGAAACTTTTCCTGAAGAAGCCAGCCGCGCACCGGACGCCGTGGGGAACGAGCAATCGCCATCATCCAACGGACCTGGGTTCAGCTCGGCATCGGGACAATTGTCGGGAAATTTAAGGTCAGTCGACGAGGTGGAGTACCGTTGCGTAGCCGGTCTCTCCACTGAATGACGGAATTAGACGGGTTAATGCCGAAAAGGAGTAGGCTAGCTCGAGTACCGTTTTGTGGTTAGCGGTACGGGGGAAGTTCGGTTCCCACGTGACACAGAGCCCAAGCGCATCTGTGAGAGCATCTGCTCATTTAGATACCGTTTCTTGCTAAGCATAAACGTGAGGAAGCTTTGCCTTCCTGCAGAGGTTGACCACCTCGGCGTATGTTTGTGTCTAACGTCGTATGTGCATGTTGCGCGTATCTTTTTTTGTGTTAGTGCGTGAGTGATTGGCGATCACGCTATTGTGGTAACGTATCCCATATAAATTTCGGCGCGGGTACGTACCGTTTCCTTCGGATAACAACCCAGAACTAGATCGCGACTTTTTGTAAAATACCTGTAAACGCTTCTGGCTGTTGCTAGGCAACAACATGGCGACACGGAAGGCCGGTGGCTGCTGGCGATTGAGCGGAACGCGACAGACAACCAGCACTTCACGATAAAGAAGCGTTAGTCGAAAAACACGCGATCAGCTGAAATTGATACAAAGGGTCAACGCGATTCGTGAAAAAGTGGAAAATAGAAATACGGATTCTCGGGAGACGTTAATGATTGCGATGAATTGAAACAGTGTTAGCAAATTATTATGTCGCTGAAAGACAAAGAAAAGCGTAAAAAAAATGAACATGAACGGAAAACATGGTAAAGTGTAAATCCTCGTTGAAAGGGCCACGAATACGAGCGAAAAGTCGAAAGACAAACGTCAAAAGCTGGATGAGGATTTAATTGCAGCCTGCTGCCGCAACGGCCGCTGTTTCGGGGGAGCTGTACCCGCCATTCCCCCCAAATTCGCAAACTACGAGAGAAAATATATCCAGTACCCCTCCGTCCTGGCGAACGAATCAAAACAACTCCCGTAACACTCCCCGATCAAACTACCGGACATTATTGGGAGTAAAGATAATCCGTTACAAGCTTACCCCATATTGAAATGCCGGGGGCGAGGGGGGGGGGATCGGTATACCCTCTACCGGCCATGGACGCCGGCGACGAATTTCGAGACATCGCCGCGTCACCCAAAACCCAAAGACAAACCCGACGGGTTCGTAGGAGAATTATTAGATCTAGTCCACAGTCACAGGCTAAACGCTGGGGAGCTCTGAAAATACTCTCATTGACTACGGGTCCAAATTTGGCGCAGTTTGGGCGACTTTAATGGTAAAAAAGTTGCGGGAGTTCTGTGCTATGATGAACTCAGCAGCTGGGGGGACCCTTGACCAAATTATCGAACGTTGCACCAAGGCGTACCAGCGGACACAAGATCCGAAACAAATTGCCACATGCATTCAAAGGGCCGACGAAACTACGGACGATTTTTCCCACCGTCTGCGGTCGGTGTTCAAAATACACGGCGGTATTCCTGAGACGCAGTCGGACTTGTTCAATTCGCATTTAAAACAGCATTTGTTGAACCAAGCACATCCTGATGTTACCCAATATGTCAAAAGGCATATTTGAATTGGCTACATGTCCGATCGATGAAGTTTTGAATTATGCACGGAATTTCGAGCGACTCGAGAACAAAAAAAGAGACAGACGAGAGTCACGTGACTAATGTTTATTACCCGCAAAAAATCCCACGCGCACACAGGAAACACCCTGGTCCTCCTTATAAGCTAATAAACAATAAGGTCGTTTGCTCCATTCAATTAACCCTAGGGACCAAAAAACGTTTTGTGAAGGTAGATGTTTCCTTTGTGGGCAAAAGGGTCACATGGTTAAAGAATGTAGACAACGGCAGAAGGACAGGCGCGCGGAGCGCGGGCGGGTAATAGTAGCACAGAGACCTCCTCATCAGATGAGGAGGATTTACGACCAACACGGAATAAAACGAGCAGGTAGCTATGACAGCGTTAAAGGCCTCTGCGCCTTTGTTTGAATCGCCTACCTCAAGTGAGGACGAAGGTGACATCTTAGCCGATAGCAATCATGTGTTCGACACGGAAAACTACCTGCTGAGAATTCAAACTTCTCCAATGACTAAACCGGAAATGACGCTGATGGTCGAAGGAATCCCGACTGTTTTTCTTGTTGACACGGGCGCTGACATCACTGTTCTCGGTCATTGGGATCGTGATACCGTGAAGCCAGGCGCCAGCAAAATTTACATGAAGGGGGCACATGGCTCCGTGCACCCCCTGACGTTATCACAAAACGGTAACCATCACTTCCCCCACAACCCAGACCGAAAGGCACTCGTCAACGCTGCGTTAAACCCCCGCTCTCCACAATTTACTGGGACGGGATGCTCAAACGCAACTCGAGATTTACACCATCGTGAATCACAAGGGCCAGGTCGAAGCCCGCATGGGGAGTAGTCAGGGTGATGCTCGCTATTTTTGGACACTCGATTTTACCGAATGATAACGCGACTCAAAGTTCCGAAGTCTGGTTCGATTGGCAGGTACCAAAGTTAAAGCCAGGAGGTAACGTGCAGAGACGGCGAACAACCTGCACGTGACCATAAGACGTAAGCAGACACCGGGACCAGACCCGACTACACAAGTTTTCTGGGCCTGGAACCCCGGGGTATTGTCATTGAACATGTGTATTGGAAAGATCAGTGGTGTTTCGCCACGCGGGGTGGGAAGGGCGGTTAAGCCCCCTACTCCAACGGGCAACACATTTACATACCTCGGCAAACCAGAGCAACATGAATGGGAAAGCTTGAATTACCTTGCGGTCTGTTCCCAAACCACACGTGGAGCCCCACACCCACCAATCCGGGGTGCGAGGAAACACAGCATGGCTGGGTGCGTCAACACATCAATGGAAAGTGGTGACTACCCAGCCGTGCATTTCAGCTGACAAATTGCAGTAACACGTAACATACTAACGAGATAGAGACACAGAACACAACACGATGATTTGGAATCAAGACAAAGTCTAGCGCCTACACAGAGGAAAAATATTGGACAAATAAGAGAGCAAAACAGATGACGCAGGGATAGAGATGGAAGACGGGAAACCATGGCTTCCAATCTCTTTGGGTGGCCGCGAGGTTGACACATGGCTTGTCACATGTGTCAACAGGGGGATGATAGCACGATGATGGTGCACCAATTTCACACACATGGTTTACGCACCTTTCATTTTTGTTTTTTGTTTACGTTGTATAATCTGTCTGAAAACCAATGCACAAGGTTCTTTAAGACCGAAAAGAGGAACATTCTAGGGAAAACGATACTGTCTTGTCTTTGTTGATGTTTCCGAGCACTCGCGATGATTCCGTAAATGTCGTGAAAGCGCTGTGTGAACGCATAATTACCATGTAGACTTCATAACCTTGCACCGCGCCGTTGGCGATGGGTGCTTCTACCTTGGGCTCACATGAAAAGACTATTGACCGAAAGAGATGCATAGGCACAATGACTTGCCAGGATGTTCTGCTCCACAGATTGCCAGGTCCAAAGTGGAGACTGGTCTTCTTCAAGGTGCTGAAAAGACTTCTCTGGGACAGTGAACGCTGGGATGGCCCCTTCCAAGTGATTGCAGCGACAAAAAAACTGCGGTCAAGGTCGAAGGACCGGCGGGATACACACCAGTCGCAGTGCAAGCTCCTTCGATTCGAGGTTGTTGTGGGCCTAGCGACGCCAGTCCCAGGAAGGAAAATCGCACCAAAACGCCAGCGCACTGACCTTGCGCGCCGCCGAAAGACCACAATGGGAGAGAGGGTTTCCGTGGTAACCCCCCCCAAGAAAATGGAGCACCACAGAACGGAGAGGCAGGAGCGCAGTCATGCGTTTCCTGCTGGCATCACAAATCATCGACCTAGGTGCGTCACTGTGGGCACACAGGCCACGAATGGAGACTTGCCTCATAGGGATTCGACGCCGGGGAGGCAAGAGACGTTGTTTGTATATGTTTATGTTCCTGTTTTCGTGTCATTTGCGGAATCCTGCTGGTCAGAGGTTGTGCTGCCAAATTCATGGATGATATCAAAGTGAAGTGGCGGCTCAGCTAACTGTGGCCATGTCTGAATACCAAACAGGTGCACACGGATTTTGATGAAGATTATTTTAACACTGATTTCGACGATGATTTACTGTAACCTTGCGTAAGCCCGTATGACGACTTCACAGAAAGGCATTGCAGATGTGAATGTTTGATGTTTTGGGTTGGCTTACTTTGTACATAGTAGTTAGTTATTAGAGTAGTTAATATAGTTTTTTTATATTAGATTAGATTTTTTTGATTTCCATTCTGTGTTTTTAGATTAGTTTTGATTTTCATATAATGTGTGTAGCCATTGCCCGGGAAGGGTTTTCTGTCCTGATCTTGTTACACTCCTCCCCTTTTCCTAGGACAGTTTTCCTCACACCCGTGCAATTGCATATCGATGTCACCTGGGCGTCTGACGAAACTTAATTATGATACAGAGGAGGGAATGACAGAGAAATCTATGAGCAAAATGTATCATGTTAAAGTTTCATTTAATTTGAGCACATCTAAACGTTTGGGTGCGTATCCAGCACCCCAATGCCTACGCATTAGACAAAGCACACCGGCGACCTGGTCGGAGGCTTTTGAAGTCCACAATACCACTCAATGCAGAGGGGGGCGAACAGAGGAGATAAGGATAGACCCGGTCCAAAGGGGACAATAATTTGGGAACAGCGGTTGAACATCAAAAGACGATTTGAGAACACCCTCGCGCCCAGGCGACATTTGTCTCCGCAAAGTTGCAACATTTGATTCAATGTTGACCAAATGCTAAGGTGTCATGTACCTGGTTTCAAAGCTCAAACCAAGGTAACCAATCACACCGAGGGGGCCGGACCCAGGGTGCGTATGCAAAGGGGGCAATGTTTTTTCTTGTATTCTGTAATAAAAGTTGGAATTGGGGAAAGGAAAGACGGGAGTGTGATCGCGGAGCAACTAACCGTCGTTCGCTCTCAGAGATCCGCTCCCGTCGATATTGAAGACAATTTTCCTGTGTGCCGAGTCATTTCTTTAACTTTGTCCGAGAAAAATCTCTGACAAGAACGCAAAAAAAAAAAAAAAAAAGGCCCGAGGACGCAGCTGGTTACCCCGTCATAGTGTCCGTGCTGAGCAGACAGGTGGAGCGGGATCTGTCCTTCGTCCGACTGTCCGTTGACGGACGAGCCTGCCTTCAGCAGCATTTTCAGTGGTTCAGTCTTGCCCTGCCAGGCGGCGTAGTGCAGAGGACGCATCCCTGCATAAACAAAAGTGACACCCTTAAGCGCACGGATGCGAGGAAAACTTCCAGTAGTAATTTAACATGACAATATTAAGTCACAGAATTTCTGGATCCAGGGGGGGAGGAAAAAAATGGGTTAAATGGGGACACCAACGTACTGTAAGTCGGCTGCCAAGGCAACCGTTTTTCTCTTATCTTCCAAAGTGATTCGTTGTAAAATGTTATAACTGAAATAAAGTGCATATTTTTTATTGTCTTGTGATCAGTCCAAGTCAGATAAAAACAAGGGATGATGACTAGCCACTGCCTTCTGTTCATGGCTCTTGTTGCTAGGCAGAGTTCGTCGGGTTCATTGTCCTTAATTAACCCCCATGCAGTAATTATCCCAAAATTGGACATTTCGGACACTTTGGATGATTTTGGACTGTTGGACAAATGGACACCACAGACAAAACAGTGAAAAATAACTCCACGAAGCTGAAATGTTGCATAGGATGTATATCTATGTCTTGGCCCACTGAACATTTTGAGGGGTTGAAAGTGAAAAAAAAAAAATTAAAAGTGACAAAAGATGCTGCACATTGGAAGAGGGACATTTTTGGGACGTAATACCCTTCATGCAGCCGCTTAAAAATACTGCATGAGGGTTAAAGCCAACGTCTATTATGATTGAAGCTATATGTGTTGGCGCACATATTTGTATTGCTGCCCTGATTTTTTGTATTCCATCACTCTCTTGGCAATCGTGGACATCTATCCGTCAAACCAATCATGTTTGGCAAGGATATGAGCTGTTGTCATTTGCACCGATGACAACAAAATGACAGAATATAACGAGCATCTGTATGGCTTGTCTATTGCCTATCCCAGTTGACTTTGGGGGTGAGAGGCAGGGTACATCCTGGACTACTTGCCAGCCAATCAATCACAGGACACGCCTGGATCGTAAAAGCTGCCCCCAAACATGCATCCAAACATGTCGCCCAGTTAGTGAGTGCCCTTCTAATGGCAGCCGCCCAAAAAGTCCTCAGCTGTGATTCAAGTGATGAGCCACATCACCGCGCTGAGTCAGGCGCAGTCTGAATGAAGGCCTACTTACACTCTGAGGGGAAATTCCAGCATGAAGAAGAAGAAGGAGAAGAAGAAGAAGAAGAAGAAGAAGAAGAGAGCAGCTGCAGAAGGAAGAGCTTGAGAGTCTCAAAAGGATGACTGACAAGCTTGGAAACGCTACAGAGGAGGCATATTATTGGATATGATGCAGCAAGTCCCCCAAATGACTTCATTTAGGACTAATTGAATGGTTCGCATAATGGAGACACATTGTACAAAATTGCTAGAAGGGAAAACACAAACATTTTTCTTGCATCTGGCGCAGGGGTCTGCAACCTGCGGCTCAAGAGCATCTGCTATTTAATTTCAAACAACTTTGTTTTTCAAATGTTATTTCCGTATTTGAACATTACACTGATCTTGGGACGTTAAAATGTAACTACTGATTTGTTTTTTTTTTGGGGGGGGGGGTCCAAAAGATGCGTCACGTTCGGCTGGTTGCGGGTTAGGGTTGGGGTTTGGGGTGTATAGGATAGGAGGGTGAGTTAGGGTTGGTTTAGGGTTAGGGTTGAGATAGGGTTAGGGCGTTCGGATAAACGTTAGGATTAGAGTTAGGGTTAGGTTTAGAGGTTAGGGTTAGGTTTAAGGTTACGGGTTTGGGTTAGGCCTTTTTATATTTTATAAAATATATCCTATACTATCTATCTATCTATCTATCTATCTATCTATCTATCTATCTAGCTAGCTAGCTACCTAGCTAGCTAGCTAGATAGAGAGCTAGGAGCTAGCTAACTGTGGGTGACTGGTTATACATCAACCTCAAAGTTCGATTCCGGCTCCGGCTTTCCTGTGTAGGGTTTGCATGTTCTCCCCGTTCCTGTGTGGGTTTTCTCCGGGTACTCTGGTTTCTTCCCACATTCCAAAAACATGCATGGCTAGTTAATGGACCACCCACAACTCAACTGAACTCAATTCACACTAAGCAGCAGTTTGGTCGAATGGTGTATGACAACAAAATAATCTTGGTTTGTTTTGACCCAATTTTTTGCATGAGTAAACCCAAAAGTTTGTTTTATTTGTAACCCAGCTGTTTTTGAGTGCACCCTTTCACGCTTCAGCACGTGGGAGAACATGGCTCTTGAGGTGTGTGAGCAGTGGCTGCGCGTCTCGTTTAAAAATTGACACTGTTACACACTTCGGTCAGGGAACGCTTTAGAATCTCTCGCTCAGAACTCTGCCAGCAAATTCCGCGTAGACAAAGCGGGCACCACATTACACACCATTTGCTATATTTAGAAAGATCTTCCACTACCCCCCAGGAAGCATGTTGGCTCAGCTGATTGGCCACCTTCCGGGTTGCTTGTTTTTTTTATTCCAAGGCAGGAATCAACAGGGGTGCCCAGGTTCGACCACCTAAGCGGCGTTTTAACTGCTGGCTGCCTTCATACGAGGCTGTCTAAACGTTTTCCACTGTCGGCCAAATACAGAAAAATGGAAGGAAGAAGGGGCCCAATTCACGTTGTGTTTATGAAACATGTAAAGAATTCAATATGCCAGAGGGTTAGCGCTGGGGAAAGCATAGCCTGAGGGCCAGTTCACAAACGGACGCAAATGATTCCGCGCTTTGATCATTTGCATGCACTCCAGTGAGTCCATTTCTGCTTCCATAATGTCAAAAACTGTGCGTCCGCTAGTTGAGCTGAATTTAAGGGCATGAGTGGAGCCGCTTTAATTGGCCGGGAAGTTAGTCGGCTGTGTTCACTACCACAACGGCGCTAACAGCGCGTTCAGAGGCATATATTCTTTATTGTTTGTATAAAGCATTACGGGGGGGGGGGGGGGGGGACCCCCCAGACTTACAGCTGAGCAACCCTGGATTTACCTTGTCATACATTTTGGTTCTTCAATATATTTATTTACATTTTTTTTTTCTGTTTTTGGTGTCTGTGTGTTTATATTTCTCTCTCTCTCTCTCTCTGTATTCATTCATTCATTCTTTCTCTTGATCCTTTCGCGGGGGGGCTGGAGCCTATCCCAGCATATCCTTCAACCGCTGAGGGCATGGTTGCACAGAGACGAACAACCATTCATTCTGGAGCTCAATGCGCAACTAGCGAACATTCACTGCACCTAGGGACAATTTAGAGTGCCAACGACCTGCCAATGTGGGATGTTTTTGGATGGGGGATGTAGCTGCAAACTCCACGCTGGACCCTAGGGCGAACCCCATACGGAGCACCGGAGAAAACCCACGCAAGCCCGGGGAGAACATGTTTTTGGAATGTGGGAGGAAACCGGAGCACCCGGAGAAACCCCGCAAGCCCGGGAGAACATGTGAAGCCGACGTGAAGCCGACGTAACCGACGTATATATATATGGTATTATCTGTAGATACGTATATACAATATATATATTATATCTATATGTTAAAAACTACCTTAATCTCACAACCAACCATGTGACTTTGTTTATGTTTCGCAATTGGTGAAATTGGTTCTATATGCCATAACTATAACATGCACAACGCCTCCTACATCCCTTCAGGAGCACAACAAACAAATAATTGATGGGTTCCTCGCAACATCCTCTGTGGTGAACGACTCCATGAGGTACAGCAAAAAGAAGGCCGGGGGGGGGGGGGGGGGGGTCCCAGCGTCCATTTCGAGACACACCGTGCATGACAGACTTGGGAAGAGGATTTTACGTCTCCCATCTGCATTGAGACTTCTGTCCTGTCCTGTTCTGCCAGACTGGGATGGATGGCGATATTAGGGGAGGGGTGTGGGGAGGGGGGTTGGAGAGGAAAAAAAAAGGCAAATCTGGGCTGTGCTGCTTTCTCTTGGCTCAGGCTCTCACGTCTGCTCTCTGTTTGCTATGCACACAAATCTGTCATTTTTGTACAAATATTATTTCTGTCCTCAGAAAGTCCGCCGTTTGATTACATAACAGGGGCTTGTTTTTCTCCGCATTTACGGCCGCAACAGCTTTTTATAAACAGCACCTCAAATTTGAGGCGCACCTGTCGAGGAGCTGCAATTATTGAAAACATTTCGGATCTTGTTCAATATTTCTACTGTCCTCCAAAAATGTTTGTTAGATGCATTCCGGGTTTGAGTGCACTGCTTGGTTGTCATTATTATTCTTGAAAAATGACTTGATTTTTCCCCCTTTATTATTGTCAAGAAATTCTTTTTTTTCTCAGAATACCAGGACTTGACTCTTGTAACATTTTTGTGTTGTAAAAAAAAAGATTTCCTGTAAAATCACAAGTTTGTGATGTCATAATCTGATTTCATTCTTGTAAAATTGGCATCAACCCACAATGCATTGCTCACGAGCAAGATGGCGTCCCCCATATCTTACCACTTCCATTCATTTCCCAATGAGAATTCTTCCCCCATTTGCTCAGCGTTGTAAACCTTCAACACAGCGAAATGAAACATGCAAATGACCTTTTTTTTAATGTTTTTTTTTTTTACCTTTATTGTCTTTAATGTCCACGGCTGCCTGAGCCTCCAGCAGCAGAGAGATCATCTCCTTATTGCCGCTCAGAGCAGCGTGATGCAGAGGCGACAACCTTCACACATGCACAGATGAGGTGAAAACGTTACACGCCAATACACGCGTATGCGTAAAATCAAGAGCATAACTTGAAGCCGAATTAATCTTTGGCATAGAACAGCTCCACCCCTCGGCTCAGTGTGAGAGCGACGAAAGGGGGCGGGGGGGGGGGGCGTTCAAATGACCTACTTCCATTAATAAGCAATTGCTCTGCCCTAGAGCCTGGCATACACACATAGCGCATGTGTGTGTACGTGTGTGTGTGTGTGTGTGTGTGTGTGTGTGTGTGTGTGTGTGTGTGTGGGGTGTGTGTGTGTGTATGGACATGCGGGAGTGTCTAATGGATCCCCCGTGAATATAGAAGCCGGGCCCTGGAGCCGAATCGACCAATCATCAGTCATTAACGATGCAGTTGGAACCAATGAAGTGATTCCACTCAACTTGTTAAAAAAAATAAAAAAAACAATCCAAAGCCAAATGGAACAACAAACTACGATGAAACCAATCACAAAGTCTAAAAATAGCCCAAAATCAAGAGTTGTGCATCCAAGGGAACACTTCAAAAAAAAACTCCGGGCCAGCACACAATGAATTTTACTTTGCCTTTTGGGTAAATTGTACTTGGAAGAGTCGCTCAAATGTTGCACACTAGTTTTTTAGTTATCTTGAGCATTTTTAAGACTACACGTGTACCTCTACTTACGAACGTCTCTTCACACGAAATTTTCAAGTTACGAAACCCCTCAACAGGAAAACATTGCCTCTGGTGACAAAAGAAATTTCAAGACAGAAAAGGTAAAAATACAATCTGATCTGCTACTCGCAGCTGCGAGTTTCCTGAACGCAACATAGTTCCAGCTGCTCTACCATTGGCTATTACCGAGCATCTTAATGGCGTCCCATTGGCTAAGAGGGATCTCTACCGAATGTGTATGTGTGTGTAGGTAGATAGATATGTGTCTATTCAGCGTCCTTGTCATTCATCCCTCAGGCCGTGAGACGTTTCGATAGTTTCACATCAATATGAATCACCCAGAAAAAGTGTTCACCAGTCGGTCGATCGCTCACTATGCTGATGTTTGCCTTGGACATTTTCAAAGGATTATTAAAAGCCGACAAAAGCAAACGCCCTTGGATCAGTTCTTTACAAAACGCCAGGCAGAAACCACTTCTGAGAGAGAACATGGACTAAAGAGGGCAGAAAACGATGACTACGTAATTAAAAGTTAAATGACCATCATTTTTATTTTTTATTCTTTGTTTTTTACGTCATGCACAAATCTCATTTATTGTGCACTAATCTAATTGTAACATTTGTTTGTTCCATGTTTTGATGCATTTTTCTGCTTTAGTAAACATTTATGTCTGAATTTTGGGAGGGTTAGGAACGGATTAGGGCATTTACATGGAAAACGTGTCCCTACTTACAAATTGTTCTACTTAAGAAATTTCTTCCAGAACCAATTAATGTCGTAAGTAGAGGTACCACTTTAATTAAAAAAAAAAAATACTGTTACATTGAGATGCGTTCCACTTGCTAATTGCTACTTTTGTTCTGATTTACTATTATTTGTTTTGGATCATCAAAGAGACTTGTGAGCGGTCACCAGAGCTGAACAATTGTGAAAAATCATCTTTTTTATTCCCCTGTATCTTGCGATTGCGAAAGATTCGATTCATCCAGTTCCATTCGAGTTGTTCACTTAGCATGACGACTTCAGGCCTGTCCTGTCAAACGTTTGACTCGAAGCGATCACAAAATAGTAGCGACGGAAACATTTTCTTCATTTTAAACCATTATTCTCTCATCAAACGATTTAGGGGAAAAAAGGCGTTTCTCCTTACCCGTCTGCATCCTGGATGTTGACGTTCACACGCTTGGCTGCTCCGAGGAGCTCTGAAACACAAGAAGATTTTCTGATAGAGTCTGAAAAAATATGTACAGTATTCATGTATTCTCTGCTCTCCATATTCATTGATTACCCCCGCAGGTTTCCGGCACGCTGCGCCACTTTTCAACCTCCGGGGTTTCAGTCGAGGTGAGCTCAGGGCAAGTGACCAGTTGAATGGAAGCACAATGTCACACTGAGGCTGTGAAGGAGCCGACAGAGTCACCACTGCGACTGAATTACAACTACTTGCTGGATATACCGGGCCAAACATTCGAGTGGTGACGCAGTAATGTAAGAGACGCTATTTTGTCATTCATCCTTCTGTAGTGGTCGGAAGTAAAGAAGTACAAATTACATTTTTTCAGCTAGCTGTACCAGAGTTATAATAGTTTGGGATTTTTTTCTATATATTTTATCCATCCATCCATCCATTTTCCGAACCGCTTTATCCTCACTAGGGTCGCGGGGGGTGCCGGAGCCTATCCCAGGACTCTTCGGGCAGTAGGCGGGGGACACCCTGAATTGGTTGCCAGCCAATCGCAGGGCACACAGAGACGAACAACCATCCACGCTCACCACTCATACCTATTCAATTTAGAGTGCACCATCAGCCTGCCATGCATGTTTTTTTGGAATGTGGGAGGAAACCGGAGCACCCGAGAAAACCCCGCAGGCCCGGGGAAAATGCAAACTCCACACAGGGAGGCCGGAGCTGGAATATCCCGTCCTCTGCACTGTGAAGCCGACGTGCTAACCACTGGACTACCGGCTCCATATATATTTTATATTTATCTATCTATCTATTTATACATATATAATATATATATCTATATAAATTAATTTAATATATAAAAATTAATATATATTTCTTAAATTATAATAAATTTAAATAATTTTATAATATTTATTTTATTTATATTATTTATTTAATTTATTTATATTTTTAAAAATTAGTTTGTATTATTTTTTTTTTTAAACGCATCGCTGATTACGATTAAAATTCTGCTCATCGTATACCAAATTCTACGATGAAAAACAAAACTGTTTTCCAATTTGGTGGCGGCGAGGGTGGCAGATGTGGATTTATCTTTGCAAAAAAGCGCAGTGTGAGTGTGTAAGGTAGCCATGTTTGTTTGTTTGTTTGTTTGTTTGTTTGTCAACCGCGTATATTTTCCTAATGTTTGCCGTGTGCGCATGTGAGCGCATCGTGATGTGCGTGTGGCGATAACCTTGATCTTTGAAAGCACATAAGAAGGATGAAGACACCAAACTGCAGCAAGGAGCGCTCATGTGCACATTTACACACGCACACACACACACACACACACACACACACACACACACACACACACACACAACAGTGTTGGTTTGCTTCTCTGCCTCTACTTTTTTTTTTTTTTGTGAAACCCTCATAATCCGTGCACCAGGCCGTAATCTGAGGCTGTTCTGTAATCTGGGCAAAAGCTCCACCCCCCCCCCCCCCGCCCCCCCTCCTCCACTCCACGCATCCCTATCTGCACTTCATCCCTTCATCCTGCTCTCACACTCTAATTTCGACTGTAATTTGCTAAAAGAGTGGCATCTGATTGGTGCTTGTGCGGCTCTGTTTACACTCGGCGGCTGACGAGAATGCCTGCGCGTGTGTTTGCACCCTTCCCGCTGCCATTGCGCTTGGATTAAATGTGGGGGAAAAAAAAAAAAAGAGCCGTCCCTTCCGCCCCCCCTCCCCCCCAGTGGACTGGCAGATGAATCAATGAGTACGGAGATCTGTGTCAGCGTCAGACTGTCAGTTAGTCACATGAACCCCCAGCAGCCGGCAGCATCCACCCTGATGATCTTTTTCCCAATAGGTTGGTCTCGGGGGCATGACGCTGCGCCTATATCGCTCAAATCCATCAGCATTTGTGTTCCTTTTTGAAGCCGTAGAAGAAGGGAACGTTTTCGGAATTGCCGTCCGTGTGATGCAATGCGGTTCGGCGTCACTTCACATGGCCGTGGGGGGAGGAAAGGTGAGGGCCCCATGTAATGAACCACGGCTAGGCTAGGCTAGGTAAGGTTGAGCTTTTACAGTCTTGAAATATTTATTGCGTGAAAATTTCCCCCCCCCCCCCGCACCCCTAAATCAGAAGACAAAAATGAATTACAACAGCATTTTTATTGATTTTCTTTCTGATTTTTTTTCTCCTTCAAAATGTTATTTCCTCAATTGTATTCATTTATTTCATGGAGAAATACTTTTTACTTTAGGTTTTAAAAAACGTAAATGACCAAGCATTTTTTATCATTGAATAAATATTGGCGGAAAATAGTACCTAATAAAATGACCCCAAGAGCGATACATTATTGAGCATTTCATACCATTAATTACACATTTTCTCATCATCGGTGGGTCGTGCGGAGTTCAAAATGCTATGTTAATTTTAGCGACGATGCCGCATCCGGAGACTATGTTACCGTGGCAACCGCTCGACGTGCCATTGCATATGCATCTCGCATACGCTCGGCCGCTTTGGCTATGATATGAGACTGTGATATTTTTCCCCGCAACAAAGCTCGTCTCGCGTGGCAATGTCCAAGCGTGCGGTCCGCATGAAATTATTTCCCATTTCATTCGCATTCTACGCCGGTAAGACGCTTCCGGGCAACTTTTTTGGAATAGACTCTCTGAAGACATCCCCCTCGAGATGGGAAGTGGTGAGGAGTGAGGTTCTCCTGGGTTCTCATTATCAGGATTCCTCATGTCCTGTTTCGACCTTTGTCTGTTTGCACATTTGCACACGCGCGTGAAAGTCAGTCGAGGGGATGCCGTTGGAGATGATTGAAAAGTAGCAAAACATGGAAAAAAAAAAAAAAAAAGGCGTTGCAGCTCCGTGGTACTAAGTCAGTAAAAACTGCACCACGCTGTAGCGCTCAATTGAAAAGCGCATCACCAAGACGTCATTTTGGCTTCTCACAATCAGAGAAGCATCATAACATCCATACATTGTAAATAGCACAGCCACCTTACGCAGTATACATGCAGTTGCATGTATGCTTATATCTATATTTTATCTATATTTTATTTTAGATTGCATTCTGTACGGTGTACAGTTCTTTTTTTTCTGGAACATTTATTTTGTGCATGTAATACTTTGTTTTTCTTTCTAACCCCCCCCCCCCCCCCCCCCGCCCCAATTCTGTTGCTGAAGATTGCAAATTTCCCCAGTGCGGGACAAATAAATGTTTTCATATTCTTATTATTATTATTATTAACTGAAGAAAATCTCTTTTCATTCTATTTAATTATGTCAATATCCATCCATCCATTTTCTGATCCGCTTATCCTCACAAGGGTCGCGGGTTGTGCTGGAGCCTATTATGTCAATATCGCATGCTTAAAAAAAAAAAAAAGGGAAAATAGTATAGAGCGGCCGGTGGGGGGGAGTGGTTAGCGTGTCGACCTCACAGTGCAGAGATACCGCGTTCAAATCCAGCTCCGGCCTCCCTGTGTGGAGTTCGCCCTGTGTGGGTTTTCTCCGGGTACTCCGATTTCCTCCCACGTTCCAAAAACATGCATGACAGGCTGACTGAACACTCAAAATTGTTTCTGGGTGTGAGGTGAGCGTGGATGGTTGTTTCTCTTTGTGTGCCCTGCGATTGGCTGGTAACCGGTTCAGGGTGTCCCCCGCCTACTGCTCGGAGCCAGCTGGGATAGGCACCCCTGCGACCCTTCTGAGGATAAAGCGGATCAGAAAATGGATGGAAAATAGTCCAGAATTGTGTTTTTCTCATTAAAAAAAAAAAATCAAAAAAATATATTTTTTATTATTAATATTATTTTCTCAGAAGGCTTGGTTTGAAAAACTCATGGTTTCAATCACCACTAATACTGGCAGTCACCAGTATAGGTGAGGGGACGTCTCAGCAAGGAAAATATGATCGGCTGGTGGCAGAGGTGAGTCAACGAGCTTTATTTCTACTTCTCGTGGGCAGAGAGGGGAGGGGTGAACAGTTACACGCAGAGGAGGAAGAGACAGACACTCCAAACACGGACGTCTTTTCGTTCTGTTGATGAAAAGGGGAAGTCGACCTCAAAATGTTTCTTTCAGATCATATGTTCTACGCAGGCAGCACGATGGGCCTCCCAAAAATCCATATCGGTCGTGCCCGGAAAAGATTCGCCTCGCTAATTTTCCTGACCGCAGAACATGAAAAAGTCTTGCTCCTCATTGACGACAGGGAAGTGCTGCGAGGATCTTCCAGCAGCGAGGCCTGTTCAATTATTCAAATGCAAATCCGCTCTCCTGTCGCGTCGCACACCTTCCATCCGTCACCCTTTAACCTCTCGTCGTGACTTCCTGTCTTTTTACCTCCTTTTCTCCAAACAGCCCACCTCTCTCTCTCTCTCTCTCTCTCTCTCTCTCTCTCCCTCTTCCTCTCGGTCGTCGAACACAGTGGACTGAACACTCAGAGCTGATTTGTTCTGGCATTTGAGGAGAAGCGTTTTTCCTCGCCGTGGCACTGCCGGCTGAGACGAGGAGCGGAGGAGAGGGGCGAGCGGAGGGGCCAACATAAACGGGTCGAAATAGCAGAAAGGAGACGCAATTAAAAGGCCAGGCGACGAGGGGAAGACGACTCGAGCGGGAGGCGATGAAATGGGCGAGGCGGAGGAAGGCACAGTTGGCAAGACTGTAATTGAAATCTAATTATCACCTCCAGTCTCAGCTGACGCCCCGTCAACAACTCTCGGGCACGAGCGCGCCGGAGCGTCGTCACGTGCACTCTCGTCATCATCACACTGTTACCATTGACATCTGGCGTCTTTACACACCAATAATCTCCCTGTCCCGAGAGCAGTGGAGGACCTTCATGCACTTGCACCTCGCACGGACACACACACACACACACACACTAGCACAAAATGATCTGACTCATGCACGCATACGCGCACACACACACACACACACACACACAGTCTGTCTCACTTTAAGTCATACACAACCAGTCTCACTTTTATACACACGCACACACACACACACACACACTCACACAACCTGTCTCACTTCAAACTCACACACACATGCACAGCCAATTTTTTTTCTTCGACGTCTAAACAGTCAACTCGATAGTTCATATCTTTATTGCTGTAATCATTAACGGACTCAAAAAAAAATCATTTCTTCTTTTTTTCACTAAATCATCCGAATTATTCTACCAAATATTTGAATCTGCCTCATAAAATCCATATTGGTTGGGCCCTCCTAAAAAACACTCAAATACTATCTCAAATACTATTTCCCCATTGAAATGAATGGTAATGCCATTAATCCGTTCCAGCCGCCACAAAAAAATCAGATTTTTTCTGTTTGTGTTTTTTAAGGAAAACAGCCCTTATAAAGACTGCATTTTATGAAAACATAGTCACAACATTGTTAAATAGAAAATAAACAAACTGTTTGTGCATTATGATTTAATGCTACAATCCAATTCACTGTACTGCTTCTCCATGTGTACCCATCTTGGCCACTGGGAGGCAGGAAAATTCTGTACAGTTACACAGGCACAAAGAAGAATCAACTTCATCTGCTGCTGTTAGAGACTCATTAAGACTCAGAAATATCAGTCCTTTTTCATGGAAGACAGAGAATATAAACCTGTGTTGTTCCATTATATCTGTCTACATGCGTTGCGCCACCATTACTATTTGAAGGTGACTAACGACGTTAGAATTAGCATTTCAATGACATTTGCCATTACGCGTTAATATTAAGAGTACACTGGCGTCATGCAACAGTTATAGCTCAGGTTTGCGTTTTGCAAGGCAAAGCAAAAAAAAAAAAAACATTTTAAAATCTCAATGACGGCTGGTGTCGGGTCACTTGTGTGTCACTGTACTAGCGAATGTGCACACACTCAATCACCAAGTGCACATTTTAGCATTGTGTGAAGGACGGGTACAAATTTCTACACACACACACACACACACACACACACACATACACACACACCAGGTAGGATGCCATGGGTCATGCCGCACAAACAGAAAGACAAGTGCAGCACGCACACACAGTGTACCATCCTCCCCACCCTCTAAACACACACACACACACGCACACACACACACACATTCAATCGTCACCACCATCACACGCACACGGTCTGTGTGCAGTTTAAGCAGCAATCCCAGAACTATTCTCACACGCGTGCAACGTCATCACAATTATGCTGACGTCACAACACACATACAGACGTCCTCTTGAACCCCGCACCTCCCATCCTTTGATTCCTTGCAAACACACACACACGCACACGCACATACGCAATCTGTGCATGGAAGAAAAAATAATTCAAGTGCAGTTTATGTCCAGGTAAATGCTCACACGTGCAACGTCACTCACACACACACACACAAATACACGTACACACACAAATCTCAAACATTTCGGATTCATTGGAGCTTGTACTTTGTGTACGTGTGTATGTTCCAGAAGGGACGGAGGGATGTCGGGCAGATACTCACTGGCTTTCCCGGGCCGAGGTCTCTGCAGGAGGCGCTGAACTGTCAGCAAGTCCTCGGTCTTGACGGCCTGGAACAGCTCCTGGTCCTTCCCCATGTCCTTCCCTTTCCCTCCACGTCCCGCCGCTCTCCTCCACCGTTAATCCGCTGCTACATCCCGTCGCCGCTCGGGGCCTCCCTCTGGAGCAGAGGCGCGCAGGGGGAGCAAGGGATGCTCCAATTCGGGGGGGCCTGAGCGCTCCAGCACCGCTACCGGTTCCGTTCCGCGTCTGCCGTCTCTTTCAACGATCCGACAATCCCGCCCGCGCGTGTGTGAGTGGATTTCACCGGCTGAACACGGCGCTGGAGCTCTCGAGCGCCCTCCTCCTCATCCTCAATCTTCCTCCCAGCTCACGCGTCACGCACGCGCAGGGGGGGGGGGGGCGCTCCCGCCGGCGCCAAAAGGATGTGAAATAGATACAGGGGGTGCCTGCACATACGAATTCTATTTGTTCCGTGAACATAGTCGTAAATCAAACACTCAAATGACGAATCAACATTGAAATTAGATCTGAATACAGTCAAACCTCGGTTTTCGTACTTAATCCGTTCCAGAAGACTGTTCGGAAACCGAATTGTTTGGAAACCGAAACCATGTTTCCCATTGGAATCAATGTAAAATGTTTTAATCCGTTCCAAGTCAAGAAAACAACTTTTTTAAACCACTTTTTTTTTACAATTTCACACCATAAACTGTACAAATGTAATGGGAGATGACCAATTTTAACATTAACATAGTAACATAAAAATTGAAGGAACATATCTCTCTCTCTATCTGTCGTGGGGTGTGCGCCTCTCCCAGCTGTCAGCAGGCAGTAGGCGGGGCATTTCGGCATCCCGAACTCCTTCGCCAACACAGACACACGCACACCTGACTCATATTTTGCGATGAAATCTTTCTTCAATTCTATAGTTTTGCGCCCTATTTTCCTCTTTTCTTCACCAGGTTCACCACTTCCACTTGCTTTCTTTGGTGCCATGATTAGGGGCTGATACACGATGCAAAAATAACAGTCCAATATTACGTAGTTCTCACCAAACACGTCTGCTTTTTAAAAAATAAAATAAAATCTTAATCGAACAATACAAACTCGTCTGCTCACAAGCTGTTTCTGTACGATTATTGCATAATAATGAGACACCGGACACCAGAGTGTTCATTATGTGCGGCTGCATTGAAAAAAAAAAAATGAAACATCCATCCCAAACAAGAGCTTCTAGGTGTCATGTTTTTCAATGATGGTGACGATAATGAAGCTCCGTCATCACGTTGAAGGTTAAACAGCATCGTTTAAAGGCAAAGAAAAGTGTGTCCCGGGCGATGAGTTCTAATTTAGAATGAAGGGGGCCGCTGCCAGTCAGATTTAGGGCATAGGAAGTAGAACTCATGGAGAAAAAAAAACGTAGTAAAGTAGAACAATGAACGAACGATGCAGAAGTACGTTCAGGACGTTCAGAGTGCTTTTCCGGCATCTTCTGGCATCTATCGGCAATTACGCCGTCAACACTTATAGAGGTCAGTCAATGTCAACGTGCCCATCGCAAGCAAGGAAGCTATTTAAACATTCAGTTTGGTTTCTACATATATTTATTCCCAATCTATATTTTTAGGGCAATGCCGTACACATAATTACTCATCAGTGACGTTATTACAGTAGCTCAAGAAATGAAACTGTGACCATAACGAAAGGAGGAAAAAATATTCCTGCTCCATAAATTAACATGGCCATTGTGTTGCAGTAGCCGTCATGGTACCTCCTCACCTTTCCTAGGCAACGCACACCTGGATATTACAAAAAAAGTTTCATACCATATTCATAGGTCACCCAAATTATGTTTTTCTGCCCCCTAGTGGACATTTTTTCCTTAAAGTAAGTAAGTAAGTAAGTAAAGTTTATTTTTAAAGCACATTTAACCACAGCTTGCACTGACCAAAGTGCTGTACATAGTGCATAAGCTAAAACAGGTTAAAAATAGAATAGATAAGTAAAAAAATTAAAATACACATACAGCACAGTGATTTAAGCTAAAATGATAACAACACAACACTTAATTACAGACAGCAGGGTAAGACAATTAGGGCACAGGGAAGGCCAATGTAAAAAGGTGCGTCTTGAGCTTAGTTTTGAAAAGTGTTATTGAGGGGGGCATTTCTGATATCAAGTGGCAGTTGGTTCCATAGCTGAGGGCCAGCAACAGAAAATGCTCTATCACCTTTTTGTTTAAGCCGGGACCGTGGGACATGGAGGAGGCCTTGGCTGGAGGATCTGAGGGACCTGGGGGCTACATGGGGGTGAATGATATCAGCTATGTAGGTGGGTGCCAGGCCATGAAGAGCTTTAAAAACCAACAGCAGTGTTTTAAATCGTATTCGTGACTGGACTGGAAGCCAGTGCAAGGAGGCTAGGACAGGTGTGATGTGTTCATGCTTTTTTGTGTTGGTGAGCAACCTAGCTGCTGCATTTTGGACCATCTGAAGCCGTGCCACCAGTGTCAGAGGGAGACCAAGATAGAGGGAGTTACAGTAGTCTAGACGGGAGGTTATGAAGGCATGGATGACTTTTTCCAGATCATTGTATGATAGAACAGATTTGAGTTTGGAGATTATTCTTAATTGATAAAAACTGGTCTTTACAACAGATGAAATTTGCTTGTCCAGGTGGAGATGAGAGTCCAAAATGATACCCAGGTTACGTGCATGGGATTTCACATAGGGGGCAAGGGGACCAAGGTGGCAGGGATGGAATTGTTTGATCTTGAAGGCCCAAAGACAATGACTTCAGTTTTGTTATTGTTTAACTGAAGGAAGTTGTCAGCCATCCAGATTTTTATTTCTTCCAAACAGTCTAAAAGAGGCTGCATGGAATTGCCAGACTTCAGTGGGATGTACAGCTGGGAGTCATCTGCATAGAAATGGAATGAAATATTGAATTTCCTGATGATGTTACCTAGGGGGAGCATGTACAGGCAGAACAGTACTGGACCCAAAATGGATCCCTGGGGACACCATAAGACACAGGGGCGGATGATGAAGTGTACTGGCCTATGGATACCGAGAAAGTTCTTTGGTGGAGGTAGGAGTGAAACCAGTTAAGAGCTGTACCCTTAATGCCAACCCACTGTTCAAGACGCTGTAGTAGTGTGCCATGGTCCACAGTGTCAAATGCAGCGCTGAGATCCAACAGGACCAGAATGGCGTTATCACCTGAGTCAAGGGTGAGCAACAGGTCATTTGTCACCTTCAACAGGGCTGTCTCAGTGCTGTGGCGCGCTTTGAAACCAGATTGGAATGGCTCTAGGATCTCTGTTGAGTTGAAGAATGGAAGCAGCTGTGTAAACACCACCTTCTCCAAGATTTTCGAGAGAAATGGCAGTTTTGAGATTGGCCGGAAGTTATTAAGACATTTTGCATCCAGATTATGCTTCTTAAGCATAGGCTGGACAACCGCATGCTTGAAACATATAGGAACTGTGCCGGTGGCAAGGCAGGAGTTGAGGATAAATTGGATGGAGGGACCAATAGCATCAAAAGCATCTTTGGTGATCTGTGAAGGGATAGGATCGTGTGGAGCTGTTGATGGTTTCATGTGGTTTACAATGTCCCATAGATCAGTGCAGGACACTGCTTGGAACTTGTCAAAAGTAGCTGTAGTAATGGGGATATGGGGTGGAGTGTCTGCTGCAGAAGGTGTGAACTGTGCTCTGATGTGGTCAATTTTCTCAATAAAAAACTTCAAGAACTCTTCACAGCTATTGGGAGATGCCACGACCTCTGGAGAGACTTGGGGGTTTACAATTGAGTTGATGGTGTTAAATAATATTCTAGGGCGATTTGAATGTTTGCTTATGATGTTGGAGAAATGCTTAGCCTAGGGAACATACTACAAAAACTAGACTATAATTGCTTGTATACAAATTAGTTGGGTCACTGGAGAGCCTGCCCGCCTATTTAGCATGAAATTAAACAGACAAATAAATCTTTGATCTGCTTCTTTTTTCTTTTTTTTTTGAAAACGTTTAAATGAGCGAGCTGTTCTGCACTAATGTTCAGAATAATCACCCCCGCCATCATATTTCTTTGCTGGAAGATTGAGTGAAGATCCCATGCCACTTCTAAACAGCAGCCTGACTGTCTCAAACACTATCATCAAAGCGGCACTTTCAGGCAAAAACATCATCTCAAAGTTGCAAGGTAAGCAGAGCTGCGGTGAGTTTTCACAGATGCACAGATGAGAGCTGGCTTCTGAAAAAAACAGCCCGTAGGGTGAAATTGTCGATGCAGTGGAAGATGAGGTGGGTATTTGTTATTGCGGCCAACCGCGACACACGCGCAGTGTAGGGTATGAAGTGCTGCTTCGATGAGTACACATTTTTCCTTTCTTTTCCACCTGCTCCCACATATAGAAGCTCCTGTAAACGGGACCGCGGTGCCCAATCACTCACTCGGATGGGTACGGATCCACCTCCTCAAATGGGCTAATTTTCATCCTTGGGGTGTTTCGATGAACACATCCCACTGCCATGTTATTTAGACACCAAGGAACTAAATATTGAACTGTGAAAAAAAAAAAAATGCTTTACCATTTCCTCCTTGGACAGGATAAGATGAATAGAAAGTGAATGGTTGCCTTTCGCGGCGGCGATGTTGCCGGCGTCAACTATTTAAAATCGCTATTTAAATCGCATATTCAGTTTCAATTCATTTCTCCTTTTATTATTTATAATTTTATCTGTCGTTTTATTGTTCTTGTTTGATTGTAAAGTGTCCTTGAGTGTTTTGAAAGGCGCTTATAAATGAAATGTACTATTATTATTATTATTAAATACTCACAAAGTGCATATATTTGTGAGTGGGGCGGGGGGAGGATATGACATGAGTTGAAAGTGGCGGGTAACACATGAGTGCAAATTGTAAACACAAATACCTGTCATTTAGCGCACTCAAGCTGCGGGTACAGTAACAAACACACATAGTCTACGGTACTCACAAAAAAAGTTGAGGATCCAGTTGTGGGGTTTCTGGCTGAAGCGTGAGGATGAATATGTCAAATGCAGTATATGACCTTAATCGGTGAACTTCCAACTCGTCAATGCACTTTTTCAGTAGTTTTTGGAATTTTTTTTGGGGTTTTTTTGCACTCGATCTTGACCAAGGTCTTGATTGGACTTTTTCTTGGCTATGTTGAGCTGTGGATGGACGGATGGATGGATGGTGTCATGTCTGCATGTTTTATTTTCAGCCCCAGCTGGAGGGAAGGGCGTTTCCCTCTAGCAGGCACACCGGTTCCGAGTTCACCAATCAAGCCTGCCATATATTTAAGAACTGCCAGGCTGCCTCGCCTCTTGTCGGATTATTGACCTTGCTCGCTGTCGTGCTTCAAGTGTTGTTTTCTAGACCCCTCGATACTCTCAGTTGCTCTCGATATTCATAGATTTTCATTTGATTTTTTTTGAATTTTTCTTATTAATCTTGATCTTTAGCTTCGGGTCATTGGCTTCTTGACATTTCCTTTGGTTTATTCTTGGTGTTGCCTTGTGCAAGCGCTTTGCTTTATGCATGGCTTCTCCTGGCTCCATGTGATCAGGGATTTCTGTTCGTACTTGTACTCTGTAAATAAATATTTTTTTTGTTATCGCACTTTGTCTGAGCCTGCGTTTCTGGAATCCAAATCCATTATTCGCTTGGGTCCAGAACGTGGATTTCTCCTCTTTCATCTACTGTATAACTCAAACCTCAAACAAGATGGATGACACACACACACACACACACACACACACACACACACACCACATTCGGCCTATATCGAGTAAGGGTAGGCAAGAACATAGTCTTTCACCTCACAACTGAGTCCTGCTAAATTTCTTATGTTCTCGGCTCCATACGTGTGTACCATCGCCCTCCTACAAATCTGCTTGAGGCGCTCGGGCCGTTGCTGGCGAAACGGCGCGGTCAGTTTGCACAACGGGCTCCTGTAGTAAGCCAGCAGATAAAAGAGGGAGGCGAACGTCTTTTGGCTCCCGCAGAGAGCGAAGAGCAACTTTCGGAGCAGTACGCGGACGCTCGTTGGGCCATCTTCGCTGTAGTAGCTCAGGGTGAAGAACACGTCCGGCTGCCCGCTGTCTCTGGAAAGACAAGATTCAGTCATTTGCATGTCGTTGTGATTTGTCCCATCAGGTGTTGCCACAGCAAGTCACTCTCATGAATTGGCAAATTTTATGCATGATGCCTTTCCTAACGCATCCCATCCATTTTTTTTTTCTTTTCTGAAAACCAGCTTGCTGGCTAGTGGGGCACTGAGCAGGAATCACTCACTTGCATGAGTAGCAAAAAAAAAAAAGAATCCACATATGTCCAGAGATCCTGCAGCCCAAATACATCACACATACCACTTAAGAGAACGTTATCTAAAAAAAAAAAAAAAATTAGCATATACAGTCAAACCTCGGTTTTCGAACGTCTCGGTCTCGTACAATTCGGTTAGGGTTAGGGTTATTTGCATCGTGTATCAGCCCCTAATCATGGCACCAAAGAAAGCAAGTGGAAGTGGTGAACCTGGTGAAGAAAAGAGGAAAATAGGGCGCAAAACTATAGAATTGAAGAAAGATTTCATCGCAAAATATGAGTCAGGTGTGCGTGTGTCTGTGTTGGCGAAGGAGTTCGGGATGCCGAAATGCCCCGCCTACTGCCTGCTGACAGCTGGGAGAGGCGCACGCCCCACGACAGATAGAGAGAGAGAGATGTTCCTTCAATTTTTATGTTACTATGTTAATGTTAAAATTGGTGAAAATAAAGTATATTACAGTTTGTTTGTACAGTATTTTACATATTACCTGCTCTCCTATTACATTTGTACAGTTTATGGTGTGAAATTGTAAAAAAAAAAAGTGGTTTAAAAAAGTTGTTTTCTTGACTTGGAACGGATTAAAACATTTTACATTGATTCCAATGGGAAACATGGTTTCGGTTTCCGAACAGTCTTCTGGAACGGATTAAGTACGAAAACCGAGGTTTGACTGTAGCTTTCTAGCTGTAGTAGTAGAAATGGGCCAAGTACCATATTTTCACGACCATACGGCGCACAGTATTAAAAGGCGCAGTGTCAGTTGTGGGTGTTATTTCTGAATTTAATACATAGACAAGACGCGGTGCATTTTTTTAAAAAGGCAACGGGAGCAAAACTGAGTTTGGTGGTGATAGGCCAGACAAGGGACAATTCGCCCAGGGCGCAAATCTAGCCAGGACCACCTCTGAGGTAACTCTAATAACCTTTTTTTCCAAATTGGACTTACCGGATGAGAAAGGTGCCCGGTGATGCCAGCCTGAGCGTGTTGTGCGCCTCCTCCATGTTCATCGCTCCCCAGTAGTAGGAGCTGTGCTGGAGCTGCTGGTGAGTGCGCTTCACCAGTTTGTACTCTTCCGGGCTGCTGAACGAACGCAGGTGAGTTGGCAAGTTGGCCGCGTCCGTTTCACCCTGCACGTACAATCAACAAAGAACATGAGCACATATCACACACATCAAATGTCTAGTTTCCAATTCGATACATCGGGGGAGCCTTGATTTATCAGTCAAACATTTGCTCACATCCTTATCCCCCATCATCCAACCACCAGGAGGCAGTAGAGTACAGTCATGCAGACACAAAGGAAGACTAATCGTATTTTTTTCTTTTACCGGGACTGTAAATGATTCATTAACATACGGTCATATTTGTCATTTTTCATAGAGGATAAAGAATACATGCATGTCAATATTGTGATATTTTCTGTCCACGTGTGTTTTCTGTCCACTGTAGGTGTTCAAATATTCATTCCTAAAAAATATCTGGGCAAAGTGAGGCACAGGGGCCAAATCTGGCCTGCCTCACAGTCACCATGAAGTCAAAATATAATATATGTGGTGCTTTTATTTTGGAAAGTGTATCTATTGATGTGCACATTTGTGATGCTAATGGGTTGCGGACATGAACGACGACGTGTGTCTGAAGTGTTGCCAACTTAGCGATGCTTTCGCTATCGTTCGCGATTTTTTTCAAGCCGTCTAGCAACTTTTTTCCTCAAAAAGCGTTTAGCAAAATTGACAACCGTGGTCCAAATGTTGGCAACATTCGGATGGAGGAGGGCCAAGAAAATCTGTCATGATAAGATTTAACGCAAATCTACAGTTGACAGACCGTACGTATTGGGTCGGTTATAATTGATCATTGTACATCACTTTCAATAATATTATAATTCCTGTTTACCGGCGTTCTGTATTTGAGTGTCCTGAACAGGAACGACTAATATATAAGTTGAGTGTCGGTACACAAAATGAATGTTCTCATCTTGAGATTTCGTCATTTCACAGCAACGTTTAGATCCGCTACTTCCCCGTGAAGCTAAAAATAGTTCCTCGTGTGGTGTTTTTGTATGCAACAGGTACGGTGTGATATTTAAAAGCGAAACCAAGATATTTTCCAGACCTCTGCTTCGCCCTTATTCCAGTATGACAACAGGAGTAGTAACAAGAGCCAAGCACCTGACACCAGGTTTCAAGTTGTTGATCTGAGAGGTGTAGACTGCGTCGCTGGCTCCAGTCCAGCGTTTCCAGCGGCTTCTCTGCGATGTCCTGGTTCTGTTCCGTACTCTGGACTTGTTGAGGTGTCGCAGGCTCGTCAGGAGCTGGACTCTGCTTCTGTTGGCTTGCATTCTTTTTCTTTCTTATTGTTCTGTTAGGCTTATCTCTAACCATCCTATCTGAGGGAAACCTCGGCTGGAAGAGCACATATTGCACCATTTCTTCCCCCGTCCGCGGCCTGCAGAACGTCGGGTCCGGGCACCATCAGCCGCTCGGTCCGCTTTGCGGCACCATGGCGCTTGGAGTTGGCATTGACCGAGGAGAGCCGGCTGCTTCCTGATTCGATCCCTTGTTTGACGGAAGGCGAGGAAGTGCTGAAACACACGACACAATGGCTCATTCACACATGCAGGAATTTGCCCAACAGTCCAAACAAAAGTGGCACTCACAGGTGGCAAAAGTACTCACATTCTGTAAATACACACACAAAAAAAACAAAAACGGAATTGGTTTCCTCGCTATGGATTTTGAGCAATTAATTTTAGCAGTTAATTATTTTTAACCAGCAGATTGGGTCGAAAAGCTGAAGTTGGTTGCCATTTTTGTGTACTGAAGTTGATGTTCATTTAATACAACATTCTTAGGCCGTATTATTTTTAGCCACAGCTGTAGTGATAACCCAGTAACCCATTTCTTGGTAACTTTAACTCATCAATATGGGTAGTTTGTACCCCTTGTTGGATCAAAATCTTGACCTCAAGGGGCTGGGTCAAATCCTCAACCCAATGCACTGAGTAAAAATAACCCAGCATCGGCTTGGTCCCTTGTGGACCCAAGCGCTGGGTTAACTATTTCACCCAATTTGGTTTACTTTTGACCTCATTTTTTTTGAAGAGCGTGAGAAGCACAGACGTGTTTGTAAAAAATAAAATAAAGACTAGCAATAGAAGTATTAATTAAATCCTGAATTTAGGTTAAACGTTTTTAAAAAGTACAGACTGAAATGTCAGCACAATATTTTTTTTTACATTGTGCTGTGAAGGGGAAAAAAAGATGATATTTTAATTTTAAATCAAAAGTTTAAAGGGATGTACAGTCACGCTCCAAGTAGTCACGAAATATCTTTTTAGAATGACTTTCTTTCATTGTCTGTTTTATGTGTTGTGTTGTATTATTTTGGCATTTTATGTTCAGTGTTCTTTTGATGGTGCCGCGGGCGGGCACCCGCAGCGGCTCCTTTTGTTGTCTATTTAAGAGGGAGGAAATTTCATCTGTGCTGTATGTGTGAATACATTTGACAATAAAGTTGTACTTAATACTTGATATGTTATGGCGCTTTTTTTTTTTTAATTGCTAAATTACATTTTTGCCAATTCTCTCAACCTGGTAGGGAACAAATAATTGACTTAATTTGTGTTCGTGCATATTCTGCACTGTCAATATGAAATATCCTGTTTTATGAAAATAAAGAGGACTCAAAACACATTCTTAAATCAGATTCAAAATAATTTTAGGCTGCAGCACTAATTAAAGGACTGAAAATGTTGATTTGCTCAACTAAATTTCCTTTGATCGGCTTGCTAATTTGTCTTACAAGCCAAAAAACTGCACCGTGAACTTTCTCAGTTAACTATGCAATTATTACACCCGCAAACTAATTCTGTAATGAAAACACAAGCTGAGCCATCAGGTTCCCTTACAATTTCGCTTTGGAGGCAAGACCCCATGCATTGTTGTTTTATTTTCAAGATAAAAGCACGTTGAAATGCACTTCTGCATGAATTAATAGCAGCAATCAGAAAAACATAGACATATTGTTCAGCACCTGCGTCTTCACCTATTTCTGTTTGTTTTTTTCAACATATTTTTAATTTTCTTTTTAAAAAATGTGGGGCAACCCCAGTTTTTTCACAGGAAACATTTATTGAAGGTTTATCCCCGTTTTTTCCTCAGTATTTGGGTAGGGGGGGGGGAGTTAAAAAAATCTGATTTTTTTTTTTTTCAAGGCATTTATAATGTGCGTCAATTATACACTGATTTTTAGCTACTCGCAGGCCATATACTCCGCGAATAACGGGGATCCATTGCCTATCAGAAAGATGCGAAATCTTGGTAAACACTGTGACAGTGAAGTCACTAATTTGTACCGTATCGTGTTCATCGTAACATTCAGCAATATGTCAACAAAATGCATTTAATTGAAACAAACGCGCATAACTTATCGGTGTGCAATTCTAATAATAATTCTAATATTATAAATGAATGAATACTTACTAAAGTTGCAGAGGACTTTTGTAGCTTGCAACTGGACCCCACTGGAAACATGTTTTACTTTCGCTTTAACTGCGGGGAGAAGCGGGACGTCCAAGAGGAGGAGGAGGAGGAGCTGTCAGATCCCTCGCAGCTTTATGCTAAATCACGTGATTGCAGGTAACGCCGCACGTCTAGTTTCTCTTTCGTTTATCTTTTATTCTGATAAGCGTTTCATTTTGAAAGGCATGCACCGGAAACGGTTAAAAAACTCGCTAGCTATGTACGGTAGCTGTTCTCTCGGCTAAATAGATGGATATTCCGTTTATTCTTTGAGGAAAATTTGATAGTCACAGCAGTAATATTCACATTTACACCAAAACAAATAGACCGTAAAGAGAAACGAAAACCGCATTCAAAAGAAATCAATTAAATCTAAGACAGAGAGAAAGATAAGGTGCTACTTCTTGGGTTTGGCAGTACAGTACGGTGAAAAATAACAAAAGCGTAAATAATGTCCAGTTGCTCAAAATTACTTGTCATGACATCTATTTTTGTATTAGAAAAAGCTTGATTAAAAGTGAAATAAAGTACAGCCTATATGTAATGTATTGAATATATACATTACATGGTTCATATTGGTTATGATGATGGTACTTGGGGAAACTCAACACTCATACTCAAGTTTAAGAACCAACCCTGTCCCTTTTTTTTTTATAATACATAAAATATATGCTTACAATTGTTGGTAAAAAAAAAAAAGATTAGGATGCATTTAAAATGTGTTTTACTAACTTGTTTGATTAAAGGAGGCGTAAAACTATTTCTTTTTACCCGGTACTGTATATGGTCTCCCTCTATAGTGTGGATTCTATTGCAGTTGGTAAATGGACCCGAGACTGATTAAGAATGCATAATTATTCAGCATCAGAATATCATTATCTGCCACGCATTATCGTGTCCACCAGAAGATACAAGCTGTTCCGCGATGGCGGCTTTTCGCGTGCAAGGAGATCAGAATGAAACTGAATGTGATTGCCCGCTTTCGCTTTTGAAATAGAGTATGTTGACATGTGATTCCTATCTGTTAGTTGGATTTTAAAGAAACAAAGAATGTAGAATGTTGTTGGAGGTATTTCCTGCTTGCTGTGATTACAATCACCTTTAGTGTCCCTCACCCCCACCACTTTTTAGGGCCCCCCTCCATAGGACTTGTTTAACACCAAAAGAAGAACTGTTGTCTCAAGTATCTGTGTTGCAACTATTAAGGGACTATGCCTTGTGTTGAGGAATTTCGCCTTACCATGAGAACTATTGATACTAATCTCTATAATGAACATCTGCTGAAGCACTTAAAACAAACAGGTCGTGTTTTGCTTGACTCCCCTCTTGTCCTTGGGCAACTTAACAGCCCCCAAAGATCTTCCTCACACCTTCTTCAAGGCTGGTGGTGGAGGTAGTCTGTACTTCGTCAACATGTCAAGATTGAACTGCATTGACCTTTCTTTGTCTCTGATTTTTACGTAAGGGGAAGGACTGCCTGCCCCTCATTTACATACTATGCCTATATAGACGTGTGACTGTATTTTTTCTGGGCTTCCTGATTCAAATCTGGACCACCTCAGGAGCCCGAATCGATTCGTAAACTGCAGTAAACTAAATTAAAAGCTTCGAAGATGACTGTTCATTGCCTCCAGCCTGTATTTGAAGAACCAACATTCTCCTCGTCCGAAAGACAACGAACAAGCGGGGGAGAGTAGGCCTGCTCGTCCCCCAACAAGTACAATTTGACAGCCTGGTTACAAATTGTTTCCTCTCGTCAGATGGATAAACATCCACTGATTCACCATGACTCCAGCTGTTGTAAAGAGAAGAGTTAAAAAAAACAAAATAAGATGACAATAGACATCATTTCCTGACAACACAAATATCATGAAACCTTTATTTCTGTCACATAATGTCCTCACGGCATAAATAATGGGTCAGACAGCGCAGTCCTTCCGAGCTTCCTTTTTGTCTTGTCTGTGCATGAAATAGGCCGTCGCTGTTACTAGCAAGATGCCATAAGTAGCCAAGACGCACTGTAAGAAAGCAGAGAGAGATTTTCATCATGTCCAGATGGAAAGCAATGATAATATTTCCTCATGTACAACAGGTCCCCGCTTTAAGATGATACAGGTATACACAATGCACTTGTTTGCGTAGTGGCATAAGAATACACTGTCGTTTTATATTTATGGTCAATAAGTGATTTCTATTATTAGGACAGTCTGAAAATATGATTTATTTATTTTTGGGACATTAAATAATGGATTGTATTTTTAGTTAGTGACCGATATCGTGATGCAGTATTGAAAGCATATGCATACATGTTGATTAAATTTCATACATTTTAAGATGGCAAATTTTGCTAATATTGCAGCTCTATTGCAATATTGCAATCGATCAGGCCCAAGTTATGACACTTTCCATAGAACAGTTTTACCCAGAGAAAAATGAAAGGAGATGTCAAGGAATTTATATTGCGCCATTTTTAGAGTACGCTTAAACAACAATTTACAATACATGCGTGTTCCGTACATTTCGGCGCCCCTGCAGCGTGTAGCTATTGAAGTGCTTTCTCAAACCGGTCAGTTCCGCCGACGCTGGCGCCTCGATGCCAAACAGCTGCCTCTGAAATGCCACATACAACAACACCCAATGAGAAATGAGCTGCAACTTGTTTTTAATGTCAACTCATGCAATTTGCTTTGTGGCGCATTGCCTGCTGAGGTTCAGATATCATGAGAAACTTGTGGGATGTCAGAGACTTGAACCCGCTGTAGTTTCCGGCGCTGTTTAAACTGTTGTCGGTTGTTTGTGAGGCACTGCGTGAATCTCGCTCGTCCCTCTGCGCGTGTGTGCGGGTTCATGTTTGTGCTTGAGCACATACAATGGGTAGCCGACCTTTCTGTCGCCCTTGCTTGCTATTTCATTTTGGATTCCTGTAACCCCTATTTATGCGGGAACGAAACCAATTTCCACCTCTCTGAAAACAGGTCACACGTCTCTTCATAGTGAAAGTAAAACAAAGTGGTACCTGTGTGGAGTTAAAATTTGGACTATGAGCTCTAACGTTTTTTTTTTCCATGCTGACGTATTCATGTTTGAAAATAAAACTATACATGATGACGAATTTGGAAGGCTTTTCATTTCTGCTCTACTCATACCGAAAAATGTGACATATTTCTGGTATGGCACAATTTCCGATAGCAAGGCTGAAATGTTTTTGATTAAAATAATAATAATAATAATAATAATATCACTGCAGTCTTTGCGATTGGAAAATGGCATTCTACTACGTTGCGATGGTAATTTTAATTTGAGTAATTGTTCAGCTAGAGCATGAACAGAGTATGTGTCATTGGAAGTAGTCTAAAATGTATGATATATGTCACGATCGTATGAAAATATGATACAGTTCTTGAAATGAATGGTCTGTCGAACCCCATTGGGAAAAAAAAAGCCACTGACGTTCAACTCAAGTCATGGATGAATCAGCGTCACTCACATATTTCAGGGGGGGCGGGGGGTTGCCACCTAAAGCCCTTTCCTTGTCCTGTTTTGTTAGTGGTGAGGTGTCACGAAATAAATTAAAAAATATTAGCTTCAAAGTCAGTGTTGTGCTCGCCCTATGTTTCTTTTTTGTTTTCACCTTGTTCAGCTAACAAAAGCACATCTGCATTTTTGCTGTTGCTGGTTACTAAACCGTAAAAGAAATACGCTTTTTTTTCCTGGAGAAGGAAGGAAAAGTCAACTCTTGTATCGTGAGAGTACAAGCTATTCTATGCGTGTTGAAATATCGTGTTTGCATCCATGTTTTAACAAAACGAAAGAAGAAGCACATATTTACACACAACCTGTAAACAAATAATACCAAACGGCATTCGGTATTCAAGGTTATCTCGCCCCGCCCCAGTTATTAAAACGAAATCTCATTCATGTTCAACGAAGTGCAGTGCTGCGTTTGAAAACAAACCAGAATTTCAGAGATTAAGATTAGCATGACGCCACCAAGTGAAGGTAACAAGCAAAGCATTTTGATAATATAAAATTATTCTATATTTGAATCAACTCCATTTACAGAGAGTCGAGCAAAAATGATGCTTACCTTCACCTCTGTTATTAGGTGCCCGAAACTAGTGAGAGGGATGCGGGTTTTAACAGGAGACGTCGGCATGACTGAACACTATTGACTCACCTTGTTTGAAAAAAACCCAGACATAAGTATAATTTGCTACGTTCAAAAATGTCTATTTATTGTCTCGAAGCAGACAAGAGGGGTCACTTACACAACTTACTTCATGAGTGCAATGTGTTCCGGTTTACTGTTACGACATCAAATTTGGACCAATCACAATTTTTTTTATTTACGATTGACCAATAGACGGTTAGCTTGGTGAGTAGTCGTTAGTTAGGATACACAGCCGACATGTAATTTATCACTTTCGCCGCATGAGGGAAGTAGATTCACACTTTTCCACCCGTATGACTGAAGATTTTTAGACAAATAAAAAACTAAATTTGACGTACTAGGAGTTATGTATTATAGTTCTAAAATTAAATACATTAGTTTATTTAATATTTAATAAATTTAATCACATTAATGTAATAGACAAACAAAACACCAACTAAATAATACAAATTACTCATTTTAATCAATGTATGGTAACAACACGCAAATCTGTATTTCAGTCAATACACGTGATGACAATCTTGTAATTCCATCTCTAACCTACTAACAAAGTCATACAGTGAAGATTTATGTGGGAAAAAAAAACACTTCCAGGCCAAAACTATGAAACAATCAAATGAAAAACAGTAAGTACGGCGGAAAATGAACGTGCTAGTTGGCACACCATTTGTACCCATGAAACTTCGTAATACTCTGTTAAACTGCGATCCCCGTAAAAACAATTTGCTATAAGTATGTTTCTTAAGTGAAGCCCACTTTGAATAAACTGACATAACCGCCCAACACGTTAACAACCGGTAGAGCGCCTTTGCCTGCTCTCAAACACACCCACTTTTCATCGAGTTTGCTCGATTGTGCACAAGCATGACAAACTGGCCAGGCTCTACTTTTGTGTCTAATTCTTTCTGGTTCACCTTCCGCTCCACAAACCTTTTTTTGGATGCTGTGGATAGGAGGTGCGCAGTTAAGCCACAAGGAGGAGGAGAAGTGACATGAAGCTCAAACGAGCAACAAGAGACAGGTCTGATTGGATGTAATGAGAAGATGTAAAATGTGTGTTCTTATGCTTATGATGTGTGGGTTGGAACGAGACAATTCTTAGAGCTGGCCTTTTTTTTTTTTTTGGTCAAAATGCGTGTCCAGTGTGCGTAATGGTGCTTGGTGACAAACAAAAAGTTGATTAAAAAAATATGAGTTCCTGGTGGATCACAATGACGTGTGATCCGCACACTGTGACCTGTTTATACTGTAATGCCCTTCAATAGCGGCAAGAAGGATGCACGCAGTCGCGGATGCAAACTGTCCTTTCTACGCAATCATAGGAGTTTTAACTCACGCTCATACGCTCCACACTCTGGTTGGCTGAGGTAGATATTACAATACTCTTTCACCTGAGACGATCTGGTCACTGTGTCTTTAGAGTGAATGCCCGTATATGGCAGAGAGAGACTAATGGGATCCACTTCAAATATTGTATTATTTGGATTGTTTTAAAATACACAGCACTCACATTTGTTATTTTATTTAACAGATGAATGTCAGAAAGAACATTTACGTCACTGGATTTGTAAAATGACTTTTCTTCTCTCCAGTTTTAAGCATGACAACCGCTATTGTGTTTGCTTGTCTTGTTTCACCACTGCATTGTGTGTACTAATGCTTTAAGAATCTCCACGAATGCAGCACAACCGCCTTGTGTCTTAACCGGTGTTATTGCTGTGGAGATGTGGACTGTTTTCTGTGTCACAGTGACAACTGGACATGTCACATATGGAAGTGGAAAAAAAAAAAAGTTTCTCCAGGTGAACCGAGTCCGGTTCCCTGGAGGAATATTTTTTTTTAACGTCCATAGTGACAATTGTGACCTCATGGCCGCATAGAAAGTAGCCTCGTGTGGCTATGTTGCTTAGAACATAGATATATATTTGTAGCGTTGGTTAAATTGATGACGTAATCCGGCATAATTATGGCCAACTAAATTCCAACAGAGCCAATACAATAACGAGACAATGGGTGCAAGACGTCCACGTTATGGTAACTAACCAACCAGTGCCAAGCTGTTTTCTATAACAAACCAAGGAGAACAGAGACCCAATCGGAGCAAAGCTCATGTGGAATATTAGTAAGGGAACAAGACTGCTCAAAATCACAAACAATAAAAATAGCTTGGAAAAATGGTATCCCACTAAATTTCAGGCAAAATTATCTTATATACTTTTTTTTTTTAAACAAATGACAGAAAAAAAGCTTTAAAACACAACTGATTTTGATTTTTGACTCATTATAACCCCCCCTCCCAAGTACCGGAAAAGAAAAAAAATCTGTAGGCATGCCGAAAAAGAATATACCGTAATTAACTGCAATGGATGAATGATACCAGTTCTTTGGAGCATGAAATCATGAAGCAACTGTATATATTTTTATTATATTTAAGTACATTATTACAGCATGCTTTAAAAAAAAAACCCGCATAATACTGTAGACTGCTGTTTGTTGTCAAAAACAAACAAATTGGGGCGCTTTCGTGTGACTGGAACGGATGAATGGCATCTCCATTCATTTCAATGGGGAAAGTGGACTTGAAATCCGAGTTACGAACACGGTCAAGGTACAACACAGCACGCCGTTCGTATCATCGAAACGTCGTAGGCAGGGCACGTCGTAGCAAGCGAGAGACCGAGAGAAAGGAAGAAAGAGCGAGTGAGGTAAGCAAAGCAGAAACACTGACAGCCAACAGGGAAGCAGGCGAGCGGCGCGACGGCGACACGCCGGAAGAAGCAACAGCGAGCACAAAACACGTCGGAACCGACCCAACGCTGACAGCAGGGGCGGGGAAGACGACGACGACGAGGGGTGGAGGAGGAGGAGGAAGAGACACCTGCACCGCGACTCGCTCTCCCCCCACCCCGCCGCCGTCGCTGCGCCCCTCTTCGGACCCCCACTTCCTCCTCATTCCTCTCCCACGGACCGCCGCCTCCACCACCACCACTACCACCACCACCACCTCCTCCTCCTCCGCCGCCGCTTCCTCGTTAAGATGGCTGACCCCGGCAGCGACGGAGAGGTGGCGGAGGGCGCGCGCGGTTTCGCTCGCCAGGGCGCCCTCCGCCAGAAGAACGTCCACGAGGTGAAGAACCACAAGTTCACCGCCCGCTTCTTTAAGCAGCCCACCTTCTGCAGCCACTGCACCGACTTCATCTGGTAAGCGATACATGTGTTGTTTGTGGCTGGGTGGACACAGGTGATTCACTTGATGCCGCCGCAGTGCTTCCCGAATCCGGCAATCGCAACCGTAGCACCGGGGACCAAGACGGTTTGCCATCCGCGGCTTGGCTGCTTCTTTTTTTTTTTTTTTTTTTTTTTTTGCCGCATCGCCACGCAGCCCCATCCGCAGGCACGCGGGGGCCTGCTGCATGCCCATGTGTGTCATTGAATGCGTCATGAGTAGTCCACATTAGTGGGTGAATATTGAAAGGCATTCACCCAACGTCCATGACAACCCACATTTTTTAACTACATAATTCAAAGCACTTTTTTTCATGGGGCTTTACACATTTTTTCAAACGATGCAAACCATTGCAATTTGGAAATATTCACAAAATTCAGGACCCTGCGGATGACTATTTCTCACTTTCTTCCAAATGACCACATTTTTCGTTCATTTTACACAATTGACAACAGTCCTAAATGAATGCAGACATTTCAAAGACTGACATCATCATTTGACATTTCTCAACTGTCTTAAACAATTCCAACTTGGAAAAAAATAATCACAACATCCAAGCAACTGTTTTTCATATTCACACATATTTCAGTACCGTATGACAAAATGTACAAATTATATTTCACTTCAAAATGATACAAAATCCAGGACCTTAAGGCAACTATTTTTAGGTTTTACATAATCAGGATTTTGGAGCCGATCAGAGAGTTTAACTAACTTACTAAATAAATGAAATATAACTGATCACTGAGCAGTTCAGAAGATGCTTTTGGGAAAAAACAAACATTTCACGTCTTCCACAATCAAACCATTCTCACTTCAAAATGTTCAATTCATTCAGGACATCCGAGTGTTATTCTTTTATGCTCTCTATTTTCATCATTCACTACAATTTCTCCAGGAATGACATTTTTCGTATTGATCTTGTGTCCGCAGGGGCTTCGGCAAGCAAGGATTCCAGTGCCAAGGTGAGGAGACGGTTCATTCACAAACACTTCTGGGTTTGTTGTCTTAAGTGTACCTCAAGGTCTGCTTCGTGTCACCGTGACCCCCGTCTGGGCTCTCACCGTGCCGGTGTTGGCGGGTGTTTACCTACGGGGATGAATGAGCAGTAGGATGATATCAAAGGCCAGACTAGAAAGTTTCCCCGCCGCCTTCTTGGATTTTGGGTGCCGGTAGGACGGGTGGATAGTTGGCAATGAGTGCCTGTGGGCCCGGCCGGGGTGTGTTGAGTTTCACGACGCCGTTCAAATCGCCCCCCTGCAAATGTTGCCGCGCTTGCTGTATCACTTCCTCTTCTCCACGCGAACACCCGCATCCACATCAGCATGTCAACACAGCGGCGATTCCTTTCACGAGGCCATTCGAAAACCGTGACAGACTCTGACGTGGTTCCCTCTCCCGTACGGCAGGTGGCTTTCACTGCCGCCGCTCTGCGAGGTGCTTGAGAAACCGTAGCCGCGGACTTCTATTTTTGATGGTGTGGATTAATTCGAATGGTTTGTTTTTAATTGTGCAGAGAGTGTGGATGTGTCCGTTTGAAGCTGTGGTTTGTGGATGATTTGTACTTGTTGTGTTCCTTTCGATTACGCAAGGTGGTGGTTCTCATGAGTAACTGGGTGGGAGGAGTGGCGGCGTGAATATTATGACATAAATACAGCGACTGATGGCCGTCAACTTTTTTTTTTTTTTTTTTGGTAGTACTTTTACTGTGGAGTTTTCTTCTTCATTGTGTATTATTTCGAGCAGTGGTGTTTATTTTTGCTGGGCAAGGTGGTGGTAAATATGAAGATTTGGTGAGAGAGAGAAGTTCATGTATGGCACGGCTAGTCTGTTGCTGGGCCTTGTCCCATTCCTTTCAGGGGTGTCGGACGAGGGCACCGATCAGCACACGTGCTCAAAACACAAACCCAAATTTCTCATGTGTTGCCGTCACATTGCCACATAACGTGTATAGATTTATGGAAGGGCACAGACAATCAAACCCCCTTTACCAGCAAAGTGATGATTAATAAAATAACTTGCATCGTTTTACCCAGAAATACCTGGAAAACTTTTTTTTTTCCCCAAGAAGTTTATTGACAACCTCGGTTGAAGTTTACAGTTAAATGTGTACAAAGTAAAACATCGAATTAAAGTACCGTAATTTCCGGACTATAAGCCGCGACTTTTGTCACACGCTTTCAACTCTGCGGCTTATTTAATGAAGCGGCCTGTATAAAGACTTTTTTAACGGCCGCCTGTGTACCGTCTTTCTTTGTAAATATCTCATGTAACAATATGGGCACCTGCGGCTTATAGACCGGTGCAGCTTATGTGTGTACAAAATGTTTTTTTTCCTTTAAAAATGTAGTGGTGCGGCTTATAATCAGATGCGGGCTATAGTCCAGAAATTACGGTATTCACTTTTTTTTTTAAGTCCACCAGATAAATGCTAACGCTAACAAATGTGGGGAAACTCAATTGATGTGCGAATGCTAGCACTAGATAGCATCTATGTTGGAGTGGTACAATCCATTAAGTTAACGGATGTTTGACGAAAAATAATGCAACATCCAACAGACAATATGACACGATTCGCATATCTTCATTTGGTGCATATCATCATATTATTTATGAAATCACCATTGGCACAATCGGGCCAGCATCTGTAAGGTATGTGGTGCCTGACACATGCCGTACCGGCCCAGGGCCATTGAGCCACCATTAACGTCGGACCGCGGATAGGTAAAAGTGAATACCGGATTATTCCTGTCCTTTCCACTAATCACAATTCAGTCACATATATCTGAAATGAAAATTTCCTGCTCATCAATACATCATTTATGACAGAAGAAAAACATTGTTGATGTGTTTGACAAAAGTCATTAGTGGAGGTTCACCTGATGTTGTGTGCCATACGCATGACGGTTGAGTTTCCTGCCCGGCAGCAGATCGCTAGCAATTAACCCCGGCAGCTCGTAGGGTTGCTTGTGATGTCAATATTGATCGCCTTCTACGTTGGTCCAATGACCGAGCAGTAGATCAAGCCTCAGTTGTGACAGACAATTGACAGGTTTGTCTGTCGCAAGTGATTGTCAGGGAGTAAAGGTCGTAATTGACAGAATTTACTATAGCTTAAGGTCCGCTTATATCCACGTCTTGTCATTGCTTTTGGGCAGCTTATTCTGTCAAATCGAATTTATTTAAAGCTGCGTTGGCTTTTTTTTATTTTTATTTATTTTTAAAGCAGTTTCAAGCTCAGAGACGTAGTTGCATTATAGGTGTGGCTAAATCGGATAATGGACTAGACGGCAACCGCAATAGTAAATATCGATATCGATGACATCAGCGAATACCTCTCTGACAAGCGCCAATCAAAGCGCTGTGGTCTTTGTGAAAGGCTGCGTTTTTTTGCATCGAGCTCTTGTATTGGTTTTCAATTAGAAAGAGCGGGCGTCATGGAGATTCGAGGAGAAGCGTGTGCAGTGCTATCGTGATGGGAGGAGCGCCAGCGTGGGAAGGAATGTCAGACACGCGGCGGTAGACGTGTTCTTACCCGTGTGGATGCCTGTTTGACAAAGGTGTCTCCTGTGCATTCTTCGCGGGTTTCCATACCTGTTCTGCAGGTCAAGATACCTCCCTTTAGTCCATCCTTCATGTGTTTTGATGAAGTGGTTGTTTGGTAGGAGATTCCCATGTTCACTAAAGGGGGCTGGGGGGGGGGGGGGGGGGGGGAAGGAAGTCACGTTCGCTTAATCTCCTGCGGAAGTGTCTCACTATATGCTTCATTGCGGGCATTGCGCAGAATTTAGCGATGACCTACCACTGATGAAGCTTTTCCATTAAACATGGCTTGGTTCTGCTCGGTCCGGCGCTTTTTTTTTTTTTTTTTTTTTTCCCTATAATTCAAAATTGTAGAGCAGAATACAAACAAACGGGGATAGAGGAGAAGAAAGGTCAAGTATGCAAAAGTTGAGATTCAGGGCAACTGATTGTCTCAGCAAGAGTCCAATGTTCGCTGTGTTTATTGTTGTCATTTCAAGGCGTGTGTCCTCAAATGGTTCGCAAGTCCCTGTCACAGTTGTTTGGTTTTTTTTGGCATTTATTATTTTATTATCCTGTGCCTTACGCAGATAACTCATAAAAGCGAGCGTGTGTGACGTATGTCGTTCATTTGATGCCACGTGCAGCAACAGATGAGCGCACCGTATCACTCTTAACCCCGCACCACAGGATTATCGTTCAGGAGAATCTGAGAATCGGGGTTTGGCAGACTTTGATCAGAGGGTGGAAAATGTTCAAATTCGGCTTGATTTGGCAGTACAGTGGTACCTCTACTTATGAGATTAATTGGTTCTGGAAGAAATTTCTTCAGTAGAAAATGTAAGTAGAGACGTGTTTTCCATGTAAATGCCCTAATTCGTTCCAAGACCCCCAAAATTCAGACAAAAATGTTTCCTAAACCATAAAAATGCATCAAAATATGTAACCAATGCATGCTACAATTTGATCATTGCGCAATAAATGAGAGTTGTGCTTAATGTAAAAAAAACAAAGAATAAAAACGATGGTCATTTAACTTTTAACTGCGTCCTCATCGTTTTTTGCCCTCTTTAGTCCATGTTCTCTCTCGGAAGTGGTTTTTGCCTGGCGTTTTGTAAAGAACTGATCCAAGGACATTTGCTTTAGTTGGCTTTTAACAATCCTTTGAAAATGTCCAAGGCAAACATCAGCATTGTGAGCGATCGCTGGACTGGTGAACATTTTTTATGGGTGATTTCCATAAAACTATCGGAACGCCTCAAGACCCGAGGGGCGAATGACGAGGACGCTGCATAGACACATCCGGTAGAAGTCCCTCTTAGCCAATAGGATACCAGGATGATGCTCGGTAATAGCCAATGGCAGAGCAGCTATGTTGCGTTCAGGAAACTCGTAGCTGCGAGTAGCAACCCATACTGTATTCTTTCGTATCATGACATTTCTTTCGTAACAAGAGGCAATATTTTCCTGTTGAGAAGTTTCGTAACTTGAAAATTTCACATGAAGTGAAATTCAACATTCGTAAATAAATGTACCACTGTATGCCTGTAATCTGCTTGAAATGACAATTGCAGGTCCCCTTCAATATTTGGAAAGAGTTCTTGGGGGGGTTGGATGACGCGCCCACCGCATAAAAAGTTTCACGGCTAACGTTGCGCAACTGACGAATGCGCAACCTTGAAGCCGAGGCTGCTTGATAGAATTGCCGCTGTCCAAAATGTCATCCTTGAGAACAGTAGACCTCATAAGGAATATTTCTTCCTCCAAGCAGGCCAGAAATGACTTCATTGATATGTTTATCTGCAATAATTCACGTCAGCCCAAATGCTTCTCCTTTATTACCTCCACCAAGGAGAAGTTTTCTTCAGCCAGGATGACGCATTGAATCACTAATCAGTTCCCGGCGCCCCTGACAAACGTTGCACATCCCCCATTTGTCAGTAATAAGATCATCATTTGAAGTCCGGGGTCTCATCCATAATTATTGTTCCTCCCATCAATACGCAAAGTTAACTTGAGAAGACAAAGGCGCTGTTCTCACACTTGGCACTCCACTGGCAGCCACTCATTTGCAACAGATTTGATTTCCTTTTTTTGGGGGGGGGCAGTAATGACAAGATGGGGGTGCAAATCTGGAGTTCTTCATTTCCAAAATGCCAACAATCCCAGAAATTGTCACGACTGTATCAGATTCGACACTTGTACCGGTGCGTAATTGTTATTGATTAGAAAGAAAAAAAGGCCAGGGCTGACTTCATCCTGCTCATTGACTGATTGACAGTGTTTATGATGTTGTCGTTCTACGTGACTGCTACTACAACAGGGGACTCAGCCGGTCTAAGTCATCGAATGTGAGGTGTGCATGGCATTGCAGAGTTTGGCTTTGAAAACAGACTCGTTTTGGTACCGCGTTGGCGAGTCGGCATGCTCGCACACGTCTTTTCATTGTTTCTACTCTGACAGCTCTAAGTCCTTTTTGCGTTGCGTTTTTGAAGAGCCAAAACGGCTCATGAGATTCACTTCACGTTAGCCTGCATTCCGTCATCTCACTTTAGTGGCTCGTCACTGAGGTCGTAACCTCAGTCGAACAAACTGCAGCTGTGCCCTTGACGTTTTTGCAGCTTGGTAATGCCCCTGTAGCTATTTGGCCCTGGAACAGTGACAGACTGCTACTGGAAGACACACAACTGGTTACTTAATTTAGTTCGATGTAGAATGGCCATAAATTGATTATTTGTCATCGAGCTTGGACTCTCACCCCAAATCCCCTTCGCTCTTTCTGTTGACATTCATGAACAAGTTCTGAATCCACTGGAACGGGATACCGATCGTACTTTTTGCGAAAAAAACACATCATAGTCCAAGAAATGGCAAATTCCGTTTTAAGCAAAATGCTAAGCAGAGTGCACTTATATTGAGCTTTATTTACATCATGGGTTGTCCAGAGTGCTTTACAAAAGCTTCATAATCACTTATTTGAAAACATATCTTTTGAACCAGTGATGTAACGTTGACGCAGACATGTCAACGTACAAAAATGTTTTTTTTGTTTAGCTTGAACTAGCTTTCGTTAACCACCAGAGTCCGTCGCCGTGCCCTGGTAGAAGCCAGTGTGTTTTTTTTAAATTCTTTGTTTGATTGTTTTTGGTCAAGTTTTAAATTCAGTTTTAGCTAGCGCTAAGCTAGCTGAGGCGTTCGTCTCTCCGGTATGACAGCATGAGAGGCCACGAGCAAAGCAAGCATAGATGCGTCGATACACGGCCTAGCGGGGCTTTATTGACTGACTGCTGAACAGTTTTATTGAACGCTCATTAGTTAACTAACTATTCTCACACACTTCCGGGATCTCATTTGAAGAGCCTGCCACCTGCAGTGCCTCACGCGACGCATGCGCACTGCCCACAAAAACCGTATGACGAATACGGAGTTGTAATTTGCATCTCCGGTGGAGTCAGCAACTGTTCGCTCTAAACTTCGGTGTACACTGTGCGTCTTAATCCTGACAACGGTTCAGCCACTGACTTGTGAATCGAGGCGGGTTTCAAGTGTTCTCAGGCATCGTAAGTCACGCCGCGGCGTCTGGGGGGGGGGGAACGACCGGGACCACCGCAGCTTCCGACCGGGTTCAATTTCCTCAAAAATAAAACACCGCAAACTGTGATGCAGCGAACGCCGCCGAAGTAGCATCGGGCCAGCTCACTGTGCTTTATTCAGTGTAAATCTGTCTCGAGTGTGAGTGCTAAGTGTCTGGGTGGGTTGAGGACTGTGAAGTGTCAGTCCTCCGGCTTCCTCCTGGCAGATGTCTGCAGGAATGGGGTTTCCCCCCCCCCCCAAAAAATGCTTTGATTTGCTGCGAACGCTGCCAGTCACTCTGAAAGGGGAGGCGCCGGGAGGCTCGACTGTCAGGCTCGCTTTGGTTGCTAGGCAACAGAGCAAAGACCTCCGCGGCGGGTCACTCGGCCTGTCTTTCTGTTGGATGCCTGTATGTGTGTGTGTGTGTGTGTGACTGTGAGAGTGTGTAGCAAGGAAGATTTATGAGCAAAGGGCTCGAGTGCGACTTGATGCTGCGCCGTTTGCTGTTCCGTTTCTGCTTTTCTGACACGCTGCAAACGCACACATATGAATCCTCCGCCCCCTCGGACAGCCTCAAAAACCAGCTGCGCTCCCCATCTCTTCCTGTCCACACACACACACACACACACACACGCACATTGTTTGTCTCTCTGTAACTTCCAACTCCTCCACTCCATACTCTCACCCTCCTGTCGCGCTTCCCCTTTTCATTCAGTCGCTGCATGTTTGCTTTGTGCGGCGCTGCAGATGGACACCACTCCATCTTCACGCTGTTTAACAAACACTCCAGCCTGTAGTGGTTATGGTTTAGAAGTTTGCTTTTTTTTTTTTTTTTTTCAGGGGAAAACAGGTGTCTGGAAAGCAAATGTGTGGAGCTTTTATAGAGAGGGGGGAGCCTTGAATTAACTCGCTTGGAAGGACAGATGCGGGGTTTCGTATGCCGACCATAAAATAATAATAAGAAATAATGATGGTGGTGGTGGTGGTGCTGAGAGAAATGCTCTAAAAAAAAAAAAAAAAAAAAGAACTCTTTGGCAGATCAGCTTGGAGAGCGCCTGTTCATGACTGAGGAATAATGTTGAAATACACTTTTGGTTTATAATCAGCCGGACTTTTTTTTGTATATATAATCATAATGCTTATGACATTCAAACAACCTCCCCAAAAATTACGATTTTTTCCCTACTGATTTTTTTTTTTTTTTTACACATTACAACATAAATCAAAGCTGATTCCCTCTGAAAATTGACAAATTGTTTTGCCAATTTTGTTTGTTTGTTTGTTTATTGTTTTATTGAACATAAAAACATACTCAGTAATAAATTGACAGAAAGTAAAGGTAAGTAAAATTGTAAAAGGAAAAGAGAGATCAGTCATCATACAACACAATTTTATGTTCAAAGGAGTAGGAAGTAGGAAGAAGTAAAAAACGTATCTAGTCCTACCCAAGTTATCTTTGTAGTAAAGTTTACCAAATACCGATACGAAATGACAAAGAATTGTAAAACAGTCAATGTTCCGCCTCTAATTCATTACATATATAAATATACAGTATCAGCATTAAAAGACCAAAAAGGGTTATTTGACTCCGCAAATGTATTATTTGTTTTAATTGGCCGATTGATGAGTTATTGCAATTTTATCCTATCAATTAAGGCAAGCAGCCTTGGCCTAAAAATCTCCATATCGGTGGGGCCTTAGTTAGGTTCAATAGAAATTGTGCAGGTTTGTTTCATAAAATGGCCTTTACACACCACAGAAATGGAGATGATGATGTTTTCCAAAAAAAAATGGCATTTAAGTGTGAGTTTACTTTTTCTTTTTGTGTGTGTGTGTGTGTGGGGGGGGGGGGGTTGAAAAGCTCGCAGCGTTCACATTTGGCTTCAGTAGGTGAAAATCCAAATTTGTTGGCTTGTGACCAGGCCACAGACTTGCCTTTGTGTTGTGTGAGTGTGTGTGTGTGTGTGTGTGTGTTGTGTTGTTTTAATTTGCATAGTGCTTCCTATTTATAGCGGCACGATATGGTTATTATGCAATTGACTTGATGGCGAGTAGCCGGAACAAACGGTATTTAACGTTCTCCGTTTATTAATCACTTGGAATAGACTCCGAGGGAGCAACCCTGATGTGGAGAAGTCGTTTCTCTGGCCGATGCAATTATACGAATGAAGTCTCACGCAGGAAATAGCACCGCGATGGTCGTAAGTCCCTTTGGAAACCGCTGCCAGTTTCCCCTCATGAAAAGGTAACGACTGTGTGAATAATTAAGATTAAACCCAAGGATAATGTCACGCGCTCCGCCTGACGCCTTTGTGGCGGTCGCCAACGTTTTCTTACTGCTTATTTTGGTCGGTGTGGCTTGAAGAGTCAACTTGATGACGAATGTGTATCATCACAGCAGAGGATTGCTTTCGATAAGGAATCTTCCTAACAGCAGTGAGGTGTGTTGGGTTTGAGTTCGGCATTCGACATGAACAATTTATGATTGACGTGAGGGTTTTATTGATTTATTTCAAAGCTTTGGCGCACCTCCGGTTTGAAAAGGAGGCCGATTTAGCCTTTAAGGTTGCGATAATAAACGGAATATATCTTTCAGCAGTTTCTAGAGGCCCATTTGAAGGCTGGCTAACATTTTGATTGTCCGGAAGCGACAGAAGAAAAAAAAAAAAGAATTATTTCAATAATGCTCTCAGCAGTTGACATATGACCAGAAAGGATTTGGTGTCCTGAACTGCTTCCATTGAAATGCATTAAACTGTAATTATTGATTCCCATAAAGAAAAATGAACATGTCATCATCCATACTCAATATTAGATGGGCACAGTTCACAAAATCCTTCGTAAATAGTCAATAAAACGATACGTCTGATTGTTGGGTTACCGGCAATGACCCAACGGCGGCGAGCTGCTTCCTTCTACTTTGCCACATCAACACCCTCAACTTCTCCAAACGACGACGATATTGTGCAAGCTTTCATACCCGCCATTCCAAATGATCAGTGTTACGAGTTTTGCACTTCATCCGCTGTGTGCCTGTGTGTGTGTGTTCCTGTGTTCCCGGTCATCTCAGAGCAGAGAGAGACCCCCCTCCTCCCCCACACACCCCCCCCCCCCTTCCAAAAACCACCCACCCACCTCACTCGAATCAAATCAACAAGTGGCGCGCTTGTTTGACGAGGGTGAGCCTTCGTGTTTGGCTGACGTGATTTCGACTTGTTGCTCCGTGCTGCGATTGAATAAAAGAGCAACTAAATATAGCACTCGGTGGGGACAGCAAGCTGGAAGCGCCGCCGAAAAAAAAACCCAGCGGTCGATTGTGAAATGACTAATGGCGCAGAATTGGCATATTGATTCGTCTTTTTTTTATTTTCGCTTGATATTAGATTGCGAGTAACATTTTCTTTTCTTTTGGGGGGAATTTCTCTCCTCTCTATTTTGCAGTGTGCTGTTTTGTGGTCCACAAGCGCTGTCATGAATTTGTCACCTTTTCCTGTCCGGGCGCCGACAAGGGACCCGCCTCCGACGTAAGTCAATCAAATGCGCACTACAGCCACATGTACCTGGCATGTGGGCAAGGAGAGTCACAGTCGCCGGTACGCTTTTAGACGCGTGTTGCACAGGACAAACGGTCAATACGAGACTACAGAACAATCGCAATGAGCTGCCGGCGAGCACACAACTCAGGCCCAGAAGCGGACATTCGAGACACCGATGTCGCTCAATGGGCCACGCCCCTCAAAGGTGCACACCCGACACAAAAATACTGCAGTAGCAATAGTAATTATTGACTTTGTAATCCCAGTTCATTTCTTTAAAACATTCTCTGTTATGTTTCATCGTGTTCTCGAATGAGTTGTCCCGATCTGATCACGTAATTGAAAATTGATCACGTGATTTTCAGCTGTTATTGACCTAAAGATATTAATGAATGAATTCTTTTCAACGGAGCGGTCTTCACGCAGCAGTCTGTGCACGTTCTCTGGAGCTTTTGTCCGAAATAGTCGCGAGCGTTTGTGCTCATCTGCAAACTCGTTCAGCAAAAAGGGGACACAGTGTGAGAGGTGGAAACATTTTGCATATGCGGCTGACGGTCGGGACAAGCTAAAAGATACTACAAGTTGAAACTAAGTTTCCAAAGACGGACGGATCACAGCGGGGAGCGACATGGCCCGAGAGCTCAATGAGCGACGTCATCAGAGTTCAAAGAGCGAGCCCTTCGCAAATGTGACGCATTTCAACGACTTGCTGCACCCCCTCCACCCCCCCGAACCCCCCAAATAGAAATCTAATGAGTGGGAATTATTTTGTGACAGGGATGAGCAATTCAGAAAAAGGGATGGATGGATAGCTTTGCCCTAATGGCTGCATTTGATGAGGCAATTAAGCCATTGTGGTGTTCACAGATGAGTGGAGTCGACCACTCATCCTCCGACTACGCAGCTGCATTGAGTCATACATTTAACTTTTAAATAACATTGCGTTGCCAAGGTGTCTGTGTTCGCCGATACTCAAAAAAATCAAGAGAATAGCCCGAATCAATTGCAAGTTTTCTTTAGGCAAGGCAAGGCAACGTTACTTAAAAGCGCGTTTCAGACGCGAGGTAGCTCAACGTGCGTCGCATCATTAAAAGTACGTTTATAAGCATTTGCAAAGACAATAACTTGTGACATTTGAAAACAAAGTCAAGAAATAATCAGTACCTTACTAAAATTACTATAAGAACGTGCAGTGCAGACAAAAAAAGATTTTGGAAAATTCAAGATTTTTTGAAATGATCTAAATGACAACAGCTAAATGCTGATGCACCAGGTTTGAAAACGCGCAACAACAACAAAAAACTGTTATCTTGGTTGAGAGACGGCTGAAATGGGGAAATAATTACTTGATGTTGGCAACTCCCACTGCGAGACGTTTCTGATAATTGGCCAGTTTGTTTGCACACCGCCCAAGAGGGATTTGGGCCCACACTTCCTGACAGCAGAAACTCTAAATTCTCCCAAGTTGTGCTTTTCTTGAGCGTACACATTTAACAGCGATTTAATTATCTCCCCCGTTGTACTTCAGTCACTCGGTACGTTTAGCCAACCCAAGTATAAGCATCACTCATGACCCCTCCAAAAAAAAAAAAAAAAAAGATTTGGCCAAACTACAGCTGTTATGCTAGCAAGAAAACCAATTTTCAGCTTGTTTAGCAGGGGACCTAGCTACCTAGCTACCTAGCAGGGGACCTGCCCACGTAGCAAACTGGTACAATGCCACACAGTCACTTCTTTTTGTTATTCTTCTTCTCTTTTAATTGGTTTTCATCTCAAGGGGCTGGGAACATATCTAGCTCGTCAGATTTAGACATGTAAGGGAAGTCGTTTGGCTCAATAATCCGTAACTCGCATTTGCGCCAGATAAACAAGTGATGCAAAAAAGAAGGCGCTCAAGTTCATGCCAAGCGCCCCAATGCATCACTGCCCCCCCCCCCCCCCTCCCCATCATGATTCAAATTCAATATCAAGGGTTACAACCTCAGGTTGCATTCAAATGAAACGTTCATATGAATGTGCTGAGTGAGATGGAGTTAAAGATTATGAACGCCATGTCAGCACTGGCACTTGGTTTGCACTCGCACACAAACTCGATGGATGCCCGTTTCCTGTCAACTCCAAATCGCATTCAGACGTGCTGTTAAAAAAAAAAAAAGGGGGGGGGGCGGCGGGGGTGTGCTTGCTGCCTGGCGGCTTCAAGTTAATGGGCCAATGGCTCCAAATGCGCAGGTGACAAGAGTCATGCATCCGTCACTTCGAGAGCCTCGTGCAGCCGTGACGTTTGATTCCAAACTGCTTCTGTTATGTGTCTCAGCAGGATCCTCGTAGTAAACACAAATTTAAGGTGCACACGTACTCCAGTCCGACCTTCTGTGACCACTGTGGCTCACTCCTCTACGGCCTGCTACACCAGGGCATGAAATGTGACCGTACGTATGCCTTCTCTGATATATTCTGTGTGTTTGTGTGTGTGTTGGGGCGAGCGAGGCCTCAAAGCTTCAGTTCTTCTCATTTCACAGGTTTGTGAAACCTCCATTTCAATTAATGTACCCCCCCACAGGCTACCTAAAAGGCCCTGCATTGACAGAGCGTTACTCTTCTCAAGAGCTGCTAACACGTATCTTGTTTGGAGTTTTTTATTTTAGGTTTTTCGCCTCCCGGCTCCCTCGATTAATTCAGCGAAATCAATTCTGCAAATTCAGTTTGATGTAATTTTGAGGAAAATGAACGAAGACAAAGTGTGTAAAAATGACACTTGAGGGACAAACCCGCTGGGAACTTTTACGTCAGAGTATTCTGACATCTAGTGGACACCTTGAAACATTACAGCTGACTAGAAACTATGGAATTCCATTCGGTCCCAAATTACACGTCAGATATATTTACCTTCTTATTTGGCTGATTTTGTTTTTTTGGTGGGGGGTTCGGGGGGCGGGGGGGGGGGGGGGGGTCATTATGTAAACTGAGGCAGCTCAATGAAAAATATTGCGGAAAACCATTTAAGTAGTTCAATGAAACAACTTCAATTGTTTTTGTTGTTGTTTTTTTTTTATATTCCAAAACTCCAATTTCACCATTTCCCAAGATGACATGATTTAAAAAAAACAAAAATATTTTTAAACATTAAAGTGCGTGTGTGTGTGTGTGTGTGTGTGTGTGTTTTGCCTTGAAGACTGCATGATGAACATCCACAAGCGCTGCGTGGCCAATGTCCCGAGCCTGTGCGGGACGGATCACACCGAGAGGAGAGGGCGCATCCAGATCTCGGCTCGGATCACCGAGGACACGATGACCGTCACCAGTAAGTGCTGCCCCTACGGTGGACAGAAACACTTACAATACGGAGATAGATAGACAGGCGGACAGAAATACCTTCCTCCACTTAAAAAAAAAAAAGAGAGAGAGAGAGAGAGAGACTTGATTTCGGGGAGATCAAAACTGGAAAGACCATTAGCTGATCAATAATGCAAACGATTGGCCCACATAGCCTGTCGGACATTTGTCCACGCGCCAGCTTTGTCTCGCTCAGACAGCTGTGCATTGATTATGGAGCACAAGCTAAACTGTTGTTAAGTGTTGTCCAAAGCAGCCAGGGACATTTAGGGGCAGACCGGAGCAGAGGCGCTGTGCGTTATTTCTTTAAAATTTGATAAATAATAATTTTTAAAATGAACTATGTCGCGCCTGTGCGTACTGAATCTCTCTCAGTATACTGCAATTTTGTCCAATTGTGTGTAAAGCCACGTCCTGGTTCTTGTTTTCCCGCAGTCAAAGAGGCCAAGAACTTGGTCCCAATGGACCCCAACGGCCTGTCAGACCCTTACGTGAAGCTCAAACTTATCCCCGACCCCAAGAGTGAGAGCAAGCAGAAGACCAAGACCATGAAATGCTGCCTCAACCCGACCTGGAACGAGACCTTCACTTTGTGAGACATCATCATCTCTAGACCGTACAACCAAAGAATCGCATTTTTATTTAGTTACACTTTTTTTTTTTTTTTTTCCCCCCTGTCAAGTTTGGAAAAGTTATCGAAATTCGTTCCTCACCATGGCTTCTTATATCTTCTCCTCCCTCAGCAACCTGAAAGAAAGCGACAAGGACCGCCGTCTGTCCGTGGAGATCTGGGATTGGGATCTGACCAGCAGGAACGACTTCATGGGTTCGCTGTCCTTCGGAATCTCGGAGCTGCAGAAACAAGGGATCGACGGATGGTAAGATGGGAAAGTGCGCCAGCTCGCCATCATTTGTGTTGCTTATGGCGGCTGTATTGACGAGTAATCCGACCTCGGCCCAAGGTTTAAGCTTCTGTCCCAGGAGGAAGGAGAGTATTTTAATGTTCCCGTCCAGCCTGACGGCGAAGATGGCAATGAGGAGCTTCGACAAAAGTTTGAAGTGAGTTGATCACGTCAAGACATTGCATCCTTGAATCCAAAATGCCGTCTAAATTGGAATTGGGGAATTTTATGTTTCTGGCTGGCTTTGCAGTTCCTGTTTCAGAGTAGATGGGTTCCCGAACGCTCTTCCATTCAATCTCCTCCATTTTCTTCCTTTCCCAGAGGGCAAAAGTGGGTCCGGGGAAGCCGTCGGACTCCTCTTCGTCGTCGTCCGTCAGCAAGTATGACAGCAACGGCAACCAGGACCGTATCAAGCTCTCGGACTTCAACTTCATAATGGTTCTAGGAAAGGGCAGCTTTGGCAAGGTACACTCTGTACTTCCCAGAAGGAGAACCGGGAAAAACTGAAGGGGAAGCTAACCTTTGAACACATATTTTCTGCTCCTCTGGCTTGCGATAGGTGATGCTGGCTGAAAGGAAAGGTACGGAGGAGTTGTACGCTGTGAAAATCCTGAAGAAAGACGTGGTGATCCAGGATGACGACGTGGAGTGCACCATGGTTGAGAAGCGGGTCCTCGCTCTTTCTGGAAAGCCACCATTTCTCACACAACTGCATTCCTGTTTCCAGACGATGGTAGGACAGAACGTCAGGAATAAGGTCACCGTTTTTGGAGGTCGGTAGCTGATCTTTTTTTTTTTTTTTTTGAATCTTTCAGGACCGACTGTATTTTGTAATGGAGTACATTAATGGAGGGGACCTCATGTACCAGATCCAACAGGTCGGGAAGTTTAAGGAGCCTCATGCAGTGTGAGTAACTTACCCCTTGGATGTTCCCATAGCACAGAATGGAAAAATCATAAGAGGGAGCACTTTTTTTTTTTTTTTTTTTACTACACTGTGCGTATGTGGCAATTGGAAACCAAACCACACGCAAAAACCCTCAGCCGCCACCAAGTCCTGAACTGGACCAGTATGACATGGTGAAAACATGACTCCATCCACCTCATTTGACGTACACACTGCAGCATCGTATCAATACAAAAGCAATTGGGGGGAACAAACTGTGTCCATTTTCCAGATTCTATGCAGCGGAGATCGCCACAGGCCTCTTCTTCCTCCACTCCAAAGGGATCGTCTACCGGTGAGTTGTTTTTGTCAACCGAGAACGGCGCGTACGTTCACAGTCCTCCTCGAACCGTAGTATGTACTTATCACCTACAAGTGTGTCCGTAGGGATCTGAAGCTGGACAACGTGATGCTCGACTCCGAAGGCCACATCAAGATCGCCGATTTCGGCATGTGCAAAGAGAACATGTCTGACGGCGTGACCACCAAGACGTTTTGCGGAACACCAGACTACATTGCCCCTGAGGTCTGTTTATGTAACCCGTTTTTTTTTGTTTTTTTTTCTCCCCACAGTAAATGAGACTTACCTCTTTTGTCTGTGTATTCCAGATCATAGCCTACCAGCCTTATGGGAAGTCTGTGGACTGGTGGGCCTTTGGAGTGCTGCTGTATGAAATGCTAGCGGGGCAGGTCGGTATTGTCTCTGCTGTCATTTGTTTTGACAAAAGAACACACAGTGGTGACGAGGATACTTCTTTGTGTTGATGTTTCGATGTTCAGCCGCCGTTTGACGGGGAAGACGAAGACGAGTTGTTCCAGTCCATCATGGAGCATCACGTCTCGTACCCGAAATCAATGTCCAAAGAAGCTGTCGCCATCTGCAAGGGGGTGAGGCCACTTTTGCACAAATTGGCTTCAATGTGTCACATAAAAACAATTTATAATAATCACATTTGAATGCACAGAAATGCTGTTAGCTAAAGGATGCATCGTCAATGAAGTACACTTAATCCATCCATGCATTTTCCCATTGACAGTTTTGAATCTTCAGTGAACCTGACACGCCTGTTTTTACAAGACCAGAGCCAACATTTGAACCCCAAAACCTCCACTGCGAAGCAGATGTGCTCGCCACTTGTGCACAGTGATGCCAAGTTAACAGAATATAACAGCACTCTTGCAAATACGCCCCCTAGTGGCTGAAAACACATTACTATATATTTTTTTTTACCTTTCCATTTAAAAGCAAAGTAAAGACAAAAAAGTCACTTACTAAAATAATCAAAAGAAAGTACAGCGCAAAAAAAACAAGATTTTGGACAAATTGATTTCATCATCGCTATTAACACCCTGGAGAACCCACGGGGTCAAATTTGGCCCCTATAAATTCTGCTACAGTGAAACTCCTCTACAACGAAATCATGTTTGCAGCAAGACATTTTTCACAACAGGGGGTTTTTCACTGTAGCAAATTTGATCTCAGATGAAAACACACACACACACACACACAATGTGTGTGTACTCTTTATTTTTATTCCAATAGTGCATAAGTATGAGCACACATTTATTTGACACTTCATATCGTGGGTGTCGAAAGAAAAAAAGGGAAAGAAATGGCGAAATTTACGATCAGCATTCACTTTCACTTCAATGTCTTTTATTTTGCTTCCTTCGTCTTTGATTTTGATCACTTTTCCCCTCTCTTCCAGCGTCAGAGCGCTTCTTGTCTTAGCTGCTTGACATCCAAAGGTCCGTTTTGTAGCCATTTTAGCAATGCAACGTTCATAACAAATACTTCCTGGACAACTGCGCATGAGTAAACCAGTGTGGTGGTTGCTTTTGCCGTTTCCGAACGAAGCAGTCGAGGTCGCAGTTGGATTAAACTTTGTTGTAGTGAATCTCTCATGAGGCAAGAGCAGAGAAAATGATTTCGTATAACGCAACGGGGTTTTTTCGTTGTATGGGGGGCAGGAGAATGGGAATGGTGTTAATGCATGACATTTTTTTCACATTAGGGGGTATTTTTGCCCATGTAGGTTTCATTGTAGAGGAGTTTCACTGTACTCAAATGCCACCCTTACACCCCAAAGTGTCAAATTTGGCCCTAATCTAAAATTAGGATTAAAGCATTGAATTTTGGGAAAAAACATATATTTTGGTGTTCAGTTAACAAACAGCAGTCATTTAATATAAAATTCATCATTTTCCAAAGAAGAAGGGTTCTTGGGTTCTCCAGGGTTAACGTCAACATTGCGTCGCCTAAGACCCGATTCTCACACACTGCGTGTGTTTTTGAACGTAGCGAATGGCGGTTTTTCGTCAGGGTTCCGAAAAGGTTGCAAACAGTTTCTCACACTTACATATAAATTTGATAAGTGTGTGTGTGTGTGTGATTGTCTAGCTGATGACCAAGCACCCGGGCAAGCGTCTGGGCTGCGGTCCAGAGGGCGAGAGGGACATCAAGGAGCACGCCTTCTTCCGTTACATCGACTGGGAAAAACTGGAGAACAAAGAGGTCCAGCCGCCTTTCAAGCCGAAATCTGTGAGTATGTGCCGCAGATACGACACAAGTACACACGCGACGGCTTTGTTGACTGTCGTGGAAGTGATTCACACATAACGCACACAATTGGGTAATAACGCCAGGTAAGTCGGTTCATTCCCTGCACCCAACCATCACCCGGAACCTCGCTCACACTTTGTCATTGTGGTGACTAATATATTTCGACCAATGGGAATCCACTGTGCACAGGCTGTGCGATTTCATTGGTTGATGCCATGTTTGCATTTTCTATTTATTTATTTTTTTTTCTGGAAGGGGTCACATCCAGGGTTATAATAGTTTTGGATTTTCCATTATAGTTATTTTTATTTCATTGTGACTTTTTTGTGAAATTTAGTCCAGTGTCAGTCAGTTTTCAGAGCAAGTTTGTTAGTATTTAATTTGAAAATGCTGAGTTTGTTTAGTTTATGTTAAAAAACAAAAAAATGTTTATGATCAATGGAAAAGTATTTAGAGTAAATAAAAAAAATATACTGTAAATAACATCAACCCCTACTATGCAGATTTGACTTTGAAACGAGGAAACACTGAATTTTATTAATTTTTTAATATGTACGATATTCACTCATGTATATTAATTGACAAAGACGAAAACAAAGGCCATTTGTGCTATCATTTTTAGTTTAATTTGCTTTTATAAATGTAAGATCTAGTTTCAGTTAGCTTAGATTTTGTTTCAAAAACAAATTCATGTTTATTTTATTTTAACCACTTTTTTTTTTTCCAAATTGAGTTTATTTTCATTAGTTTTTGTTAACTATAATAACCTTGGTGGCATCCCTCATCACGCTCACTCCCATCCCTCCATTTTCTCTCTCTTTCTCTTCTCTCCCCTCTTCCACGGCAGTGCGGGCGTGACGCCGAGAACTTTGACCGCTTTTTCACACGCCACCCCGCAGAGCTGACCCCCCCTGATAAGGAGCTTATAGCCAACTTGGACCAGGAAGAATTCCACGGCTTCACATTTGTTAACCCGGAGTATCATTTCGCTACTCACTGACCATGCTGCGCGCAAACACCCACACCCATACCCCCTCCTCCCCCCCACACACACACACGCATCAGTGCAATAGTGAGACAGAAATCACCATCGTGTGCATATCCAGGCTGAAAGGAAGTTTGACATTTTGGGGGAAATGAAGGGAAATTGACAAACTGCTTTAAAGGGAAAAAAAAAGTATCACGATTCCTTTTACATGATCGAAATTAGCGCAAGTATATGCAAATGTTGAGAAGTCTCAGATTCATAATAGCAGTTCAACTGGCTTCAGTTCTGTCATCAGTGCAGTTATTCACTGAAAGCCACCACGTGATTAATGAAATGAGCCTCTCGGTTTACCTTGCGTATTCATGCCCTGTCAGTGCAACTGATGAGCATATTTATTTCCTGTGTATAGGAGAAAAAAAAAACGCCAGTCACCCTCCAAGGATCGTTCGAATGATGACGGGTGACCCCCACCCTGCCTCCATACTCGGGATGGGTTTCATAATCAATTAATTGGTCACGAAGAATGATATTGAATATCAATTCTTGACTTCTTAAAACTATTGAGGCAAAATCTTCGGTCTCAAGAAGGACATTGATGTCAGCGCTGTTATTCTGCTCAATACAAAAATTCAGAATTTTTTTTTTCATTTTCCCTATCGTCAATTTTAGGCATAGACACCAAAATATTAGGTACGACAGGTCAGGGAGGTGTAAATCGAACAATTTATTGTCATAGTTTGCACCGCATCGGGTTGCGTTATCGTCTTAGTGCAGTCAAGACCAAATATTGGTTACGGCTCTTGTATTGAATCTGTGAGGCTGCCAAAGTGCCGACTGAAAATCACCATAGTGCAGTCAAGACCAGTGTGTGCCAATTTAGTTACCGTCGTCCTTTTTTTTTTTTTTTGAATGCGCGTTAGAACAAACGACACAATAACCTCCTAAAAGTCTTCGGCGTGACAATAATGTGCGTTGAACATTGTGTCAAATCCACCTGGTCATGCGACCGCGTTTGCCGTCACGCCAGGGAAGACACTTGGGCACTTAATGCAATGACGGTGACAACTTATGGACTACATAGGAGAAAAAAAAAAATGTAATGAATATATCAATTGTAATTGTTGTGGGTGAAAGAAAGAAGCGTCTATGGATTGTATTATTGTTCTGTGTGACTGGAAAAGTAATAATATACTTACTGGTGTCGAACCAGGACACTTGTGCTGCGTCTGTCTTCTTACTGCCGTGACACACATCCAACAACTAGAAAATGGAAAAAAAAATTGGAATTCATTCATTGAGAGATCTATTTTAAATACGGGGACTACTTCGTCCAGCGGACGTAAAATGAAATTGTACTTTACGGAAATGCTTGGTAATCCGTGCTAACGTCGCACTCACTGTTCAACAACACTCGGCCTCGTAAATATTGTATAACCAAGTGGTGAGTATGAGAAACCAATTTTCCTTCCTCAGTTAAGCCGGCCGCCAAGAATTGAAACAAAAGGAGGTAGGCAACATCAACATTATTCTTTTCATGTGCTCCGCTCACAACTTCACCTCCTGTCCTGTTGTGGAATCTGTTTTATGGATCCTCGTCTGTACCGGAATGGTTTTTCTCTGCCGCACAAGTGTTTTGTCTCGGGTCTGTACTGTTCAGTCAGCAGGTCTTTTCAGTCTTTTTTTTTTTTTTTTTTTCCCAGGTTTGTTTGCACTGTGTATGGGCGCTTCTGTTTTTGTCACATTGTGACCCCAATCCTCCACAAGCACTCCTGAAATAGAATAAAGACTTGATCTCTACAAGTACAGAGAGGCCCTAGTAGTCACCTCGAAAGTCAGACACAATCTGTTCTGGGGGATTCTGGTTTAAAAAAAAAAAAAACACTTTTATTTTCCCATTGAAAATAATGGCGCTAGAATCATTCTCTTTCCAAATTGTCTTCATAATAAAACCTTTATTAAATTAAAGGGCGGCTTAACTGTCAAGCAATTACCGTAAAAGAAATGTAGAGCACAGGTTGTATTTTTACTCAAAACAAAAAAGAAGACAGTACCTCTTACATCTGTTTAATTTGTTTTGTGAAATCACCTTTCTCAATCAAAATGAATGGGTAAGGTTTTTAATCCATGCCAAGGTCCCCTCAAAAAAAAAAAAGAAAAGAAAAAATGTCTTAACATAAAAAATGTTCTTTACAATTTTTTAATGTGCACACGCTAGTCTAAACTCTGTGTTTAGATTAATATTGGGCATCTTTTTATCCATCTCTGGGGGCGGCCATTTTGCCCCTTGCTGTCCACTGAAAATGACATCACAGTGCCAAAGGGCTCAGCTTGTGAATGTCACACGAACAACCAAAAAAAAACAGGTGAGCCCTTAAGCCCGTGTCTTACTGAGCGGCGAATTCTTGCCAACTGAGCCAATTATGTGTAAGGACCTGTGATTTCATTTTCCGTCGACAGCAAGTGACAGTACAAGGAAAAATGGCGGCCCCCTGAGATAGATAAAACCGTGTGGATTTTTTAATTTTATTCACATTCCACAAACGTAATATTAATCAGAATACCTTGTTTAGACTGGCGGGGGCGTATATAAATCATTGTTAAAAAAAATTAAAATAATACTTTGACTTCATTTCCATCCATCCATTTTCTGAACCGCTTTATCACCTTTAAAAAGAAAAATTCCACTTCAGATTATTGCACTTTATTAAAAAAAAAAAAACATCTTGTAATGACATAATTTAAAAGAATGTATTGAATTAAACATCAGATATTGTGCTGCTCCCGCTGATGTGTGCACCGTGACACCTGGGGGCACTATAATACATACACAGAGGGTGCCGAGGTTGCCCATTCTCAGTTAAAGGACAATTCACCGACCCGTAATCCATAGAATTTTAAACGTTGTTGAACTATTGTAGGACTTGAAGAGTAAAAGGTGACGTTGACTGCGTCCCTGCAGACCATGAATCAAAAATGTCTTTGTGCTTATAAAGTGGACTTTCCCTTTCTTATCTCTCATCGCTGTGCTTAAATGGGACTTATGTTTCCTGTTGTGACTCATTGTGCTTTTTTTTTTTTTTTTTTAAACTCTGCTCGAAATCCTTAATTTTTAACTTTTGTTAATTATTTCTTTGTGTGTCAGAAATCCCGCCGTGACGTGGGCAACTTCGACAAGGAATTCACCAAAATGGCGGTGGAGCTGACGCCGACGGATAAACTCTTCATCATGAACCTGGACCAGAACGAATTTCAAGGCTTCTCCTTCACCAACCCCGAGTTTGTTATACAAGTGTGAAAGGGGGGATTTCAAAACCTGAACAGACCTGCAGTGTCTTTCCGTCATCTTGTCACGTGTCGATCGTCTCGTAAACCGGACTACACCCCCCCACAAACGCAGGACGTTAAGACTGCACGAGTGAGGGCCGCCTACAGAAGGACAAATCTTGAACGCTGTAGAAAAACAAACAGGTGCCACTTAATTAGAGCGCAGACCTCCGCCAAGGCACAACGGTTCACTAAAGTGCATAGAAATTGTCAGGTTGCCTTGTGTTCCTTTTATGGGTTTAATTTAAACTTTTTGAGTTAAATGAAAAACCCAACAAGTTAAGTCAATTAACAACCCCACAAGGCAACCCATTTTTTTGTTGGTTCATACCAAGCAACGTTTTTTTTTTTTAATAAGTTGTTTCGGGTTTTCGTTCAACTTTTTGGATTACTCATTTAACTCATGTAAATGTCGGCTCAAATGAATAAGTCACAAAAGCCCCCCTTTTTGGGTTGAATGAATAACTCAAAACATTGGCTCAAATTGGCACAAGTGGCAGTTGGCCCCTTTTTGATGCGTAATTGGACTATTTTTAGACTGTGGGATTGTGTCATTTTCATGAATCAAATCAGAAATTTTGGCTCCATCCCACGAACCAGATTCTCCCCAAAAAGTATCACATCCTTTTCCTGGCCACCTGTCCACCCGATTTTGTGGAAATCGCTCATATAACTTTTTTGTAGAATTGTGAAAACCAACAAGTGGACAAAAATAAATAAATACAAATCAAAACCTGTCACTTTAGTGCTTGGCGGAGGTACCAACAAAAAAAAAAAAAAAGAATTTCAGGATTTCAGCGTTAGCTTGTCAACGCGGACGGCAGCGATGAACAATGTCGCAGCGTATGTACATGTATTGATTCGCCGGCAGCAGGCACGTTTGTTGTTTATTTCCTTCTCATCATAGTGGGGTCATGAACATTCCATGATCAATAAGGTCATGTATGTTATTTGCTCTCACAAAAACACACACTCTGATGCAAACATGCACGTGTCTGTGCAGCGCGTAGTCGCGGGTGGGACGGGAACGGGGTGGTCCGGATTTTTTGTCCTGAACTAAATAGCATGTCTTGTCTTCCAAATGGGCCCTTTTTCGCGGTGGCATCGGACAGCCTGCGCTCTTACTCGATGAGCTTTACTTTTATTGAAATCGCTTTAGATTGGCTACACCCTCCTGCGTGTCATTTCCAAGTTTTACAGTTCATCCTTTAAAGCGGTGGTTGTCAAAATGTTACCACCTAAAAAAAAAAAATTACTGAGCTCAGCGAGTACCACTATCACGACGTCATTAAAGTACAGTAGCGTAGTTGGCCCAAATGTTCATTTTTTAAAAAACGGTGTTAATGGATATTTATATATGTTTAATATTAGTAAAAAGTCCGAATAACACCGCTTATTAATGTGATAATTGATTCGTTGTCGATTTGTCAATGGCTTGTCAATCACTCTCAAGTGTGGTTTGAGGTCAAAAGTATTGGGACACCACCTGATGTCACTTCCGGTGAACTCTCCACGCTCTGAAACAACCCTTGTTGAGGCCGCTCCCTCTGGAATAAATGTCACCCCCACAAAAAAAGCAAAAGAAAATGAACAAATACGGACAGAATTTGCTCACCCGAGCTCCCGTGACGACAGATTTTATCAAGCGTAATTTGGCCCTTCCGAGGTATGTTCGGGTATTTTCCCCGCGCGTCGGCTGAGAGCGGAGGCGATGGCTCGATTTCATGTGAAAAGGGCTCACAAATGCAAAAGCGATTCTTCCCAGAAAAGGGTTCTTGAATTCACACCACCTTCCATCTCTCGTCTCCTCACCGGCGAGTATATGCGCTTACCTATAGTGCTAGAACTGTCTTTGTGGTGCAGCTCCTCCCATGCATGCCAAATTGTATTTTTTACTTCATGAATCCTTTTTTTTATTTTATTTTTTTAACTTTTTGGACACCACTGACCGGAGTCCGTGACGAGGAGCTCATGGGATTGTGTGCAATGAACATCTAGAAGTAGTTCATTCATTCCTCATTCATTTTCCGAACCGCTTCATCCTCACTAGAGTCGCGGGGGGTGCTGGAGCCTATCCCAGCAGTCTTCGGGCAGTAGGCGGGGGACACCCTGAATGTGTTTCGCTGTATGTGTAAATAAGGAGCACCCGGAGAAAACCCCGCAAGCCCGGGGAGAACATGCAAACTCCACACAGGGAGGCCGGAGCTGGGATCGAACCCGGTACCTCTGTGTGAAGCCGACGTGCTAACCACTGTTCTCTTGTTATAATGTGTTTCGCTGTACTCCAGTGAGAGGTTGTTCTCATAAACACCTCCTCGACCGTTTCATAACAGTGCCGAGCACTACCTGCTTTATTTATTTGATTTGATTTTTATTAGAGCTCCAAGTGCTGCTTTTGAATTTCTGAGTGAAATTCTAATAGAATTTTGGGCGAGGGCCCGATTCCGATTTTTGGCATCGTAAATTTCCGGTAACCGATTAATCGGCTGATTAATGTGAAAATATAGAATTCAATTATTTGAACTCTAAGAACAAAAAGGAAAATTGGTTGGTAAAATAAATAAGTAATGAAAAAAAATCAACCGTTTTTCAATTTTGGGGGGCGGGAATGTTGGGATGCCATTATCTTTGTTTTATGTTGTCTTGTGTTAAAGCCTTAATTTTATTTTATTTTTTAAAGGGAAGAACAATTGGCTAAAATCCGCCAATTTTAAGAGAACTATCATCAGCCGACTAAATCTGACGGGCCTTATTTCCCCCCCCTCCCCATCAAAATATTTGGTGTAGAAGAAGAAAACATCTAAAAAAAAATAATAATAATAATGATAGAAGTCTTAAGAAATTCAAACTTGGCACAGATGTACAGTGATCCCTCGCTATTTCGCGGTTTGTTTATCGCGGCTACGGTGCATCGCGGATTTTTTCAAACATTATTTATTTATTTTTTTTAAGTCCGCAAAAAGTCCGCAAATGGTCCGCGAGAAGCTTGCAGTTGTTTTGCAGCTTCTCGTGGACCGTTTGCGGACATTTTGCGGTTTTACCTGTATATGTTAATTGGTAGCTACTTCGCGGATTTTCGTTTATATCGCGGGTGGTTTTGGTCCCCATTAACGGCGATAAACGAGGGATTACTGTACTTCCATACGCTATAAGTCCATCAGAGGCCTTCTGGGAATTGTCTTTCGGAGCTTCGTTTGAAGGAGTCAACTGAAATCTCACTCACTTTTGTAAATGCAACTATCCTTGTTGAAAAGGAATTTTACTTCCAGGGCTTGACGTCTGACAAACTTTAACCAATTCACCCAAAACGTGCCCCCGATCGGAAGCGGGTATCGTAGACGGATGGGCGATGCGAAAATGGAGGCTTACGATTCAACGTAGGGGGGGGAGAACGGCCTCAAAGTTTGATGGTCATTTAGCGGATTTGGAGCTATGACAGGCCCCGTTCGTTTCAGCTTGCAGCTCTCATTGATTATTTAAGTCGTTTCTGAGCTCCCCACCTTCCCATCAGTGACCGTTTTGAGCAGAGGAAGAAGAAGAAAAAAAAAAATGAGGGGGAACATTGATGTCTACTATGCAAAAGGCAAGAGGAAGAGTTGGATGGCTTTTATATCAACTGATCTGTGTAACAATTGCTACTCTCATGTTGCATGCGCCTTCGTTACCTGCGCGCGAGGCATCGACATTAAAGTATGAAGAGTTTTCCGCCTCTGATTCTTGTGTCTGAGCCATCCATCCATCCATCCGGCCTTTTTCTACACTGCTTGTCCTCAACGAGACTGGGACAGTGACAGAAACACACACACACACACACACACACACACACACACACAAAAAAGGGCAGGGTGGTGCACGCTACAATGAGTATCGAGCAGCTTCGCCATGACAGCAGACCATGTGCACATAGTGAGAGGTTGCCGTACTTACTTTCCGTCTCATCTGCTGAAAGAATTCCATCGGGTGTATGTTTTTTTTTTGGGGGGGGTAGGGGTGACATTTCCAAGGACCTGCCAAAGATTGCAATGCAAAGAAGCGCAATGTTTACCTGCGAAAGATGCATCGAAAAGTTGACCGGGCATTCAAGGAAGTGAAGCCCAGCCAAGAGAAAAGGCAACCGTTTTTTGGGGAGGGCGGGTAGGCATGAGGCTGTGCAACCGGGGGGTGATGATGCTGATGACTACGGCGGGGGCCTTCTGCGCCTTCAGCCTCATGACCATCGCCGTGGGCACCGACTACTGGTTGTACTCGCGCGGGATGTGCCGCTCCAAGAACCTGGGCGACAACGAGACGGTCCGCAAGAACGAGGAGGTGCTCACCCACTCTGGCCTGTGGAGGACCTGCTGCACTGAAGGTAAGAATTTAAAAAAAAAAAAAAAATTGATTTTATTATATAACATCCATTTTTTAATGCAACATTATTATTATTAAAATTGTGTAGCTATGTGTATTTTATTGCTATTATCTTCTATTCTTTACTGAATTATTATTTATTTAACTTACTAGGAATAGCCTCTTCATTTTTTGGGGGGTGTATTTGTATAATTATGCTTGACTTTGTATGTTATTATTTTTATATATATATAAAAAAAATATATATATATATATATAAATATATATATAATATATATACTGTATATAATATAATACATATATAATATAATATATATATATATATATATATATTATATATAGCCCAGTAGCACGTACAGTGCAGAGGTATATCCCAGCTCCGGCCTCCCTGTGTGGATATGTTCTCCCCGGGCTTGCGTGGGTTTTCTCCGGGTGCTCCGGTTTCCTCCCACATAAAAACATATACAGGCTATTGATCATAAATAGGTGTGAGTGTGAGCGTGGATATTGGCTGGCATAGGGTGTCCCCCGCCTATATGCTGGGATAGGCTCCAGCACCCCCCGCGACCCTAGTGAGGATGAAGCGGTTCGGAAAATGAATGAATGAATGAATGAATGAATATATTATATATATAATATAATACATATATAATATAATATATATATAATATATATATAATTTTTATTTTTTTCAACCTCTCATTTTGCAATGGACAAGCTTCAAAGTGCAAAAATGCATATGGGATAGTGTCGTAGTTTGACATTTTAAACAACCTTAAATATAGAGAAAAGTGTACACGGTCATTTTTTTCTACATGACAATTTTTCACAAGTTGCAGCCACCCAATGACTTTTGTTTTGGTAACCATGATGACAGAGCCCACGTCATCAATTCCGGTCGATTGGCGTTGCGCATAGGGACATAGTCGTCAATATATCCGCATGTGATGCATGCGTGGGGGGGGGGGTCAAAAGGCATCGCGAGCAGCGAGCGAAGTTCGAGTTTCGAGTGTGCGCGTGATAAAACAAAACAAGAAGGAATGTTCCTCTGTATTAAAAGAGTGCAGTTGAAGCATGCAGGACATTTGTTCAAATTTTCTACAAAACGGTCTCGTGAGTTAATCTGAAAAGTTATCTAAAGCTACAAAAAAAAAAAAAGCTTTCGAAGCCAAGTTTGAAGCAGAACTGAGGCCAAAGCAGGGACGTCAATACCAAAGTGCATCAGATGATGCACATTCCATTAAGCATGACGCAAGTCAGGATTTGGAGGGAGGGAGCGTACAAAGTGGACTGGGTCAAAGTGAGAAAAAAAAATGGAAGTGTGTCATGCTCTAAAATAACAGAGCGGGGTACTCTAACATGATCGAAAACATTCACATTTGCTTCTCTGCAGGAACATTCCGAGGAGTTTGCAAAGACATCGATCACTTTGCAGAAGATGCGGACTACGAGCAGGACGCCGCAGAATATTTGCTGCGTGAGTAGTCGCTGTGCTCCCATCACCAATATGCAGGGGGTATCAAAAGGCACTCCAAAACGATCATGGGAATTGAACGGAATCGAATTTATTGTTGTTGCACACGCATGAGTAGAGAGCAACGAAATCCACTTCACAGTTACAACACATTCAAGAGACATTGGAAAAAAAAAAAAAAAAAGACCATCAGAGGGAGACAGGACGGAGAAGCCTGACGCGTTGCAGAACGGTGCCCGGATTTTCTGAGGTGTGCAAAGGGGTAACGGGGTAACGCATCATTTCTTACCGTAATATCAAAGACATCAACATGGACTGGTTTCCGTTCCCGTCACAGCACTGAATCAGCCCTCCTAAAAATCACCAATGACCTTCTTCTGGCAGCAGACGCCGGTTTAATCTCAATACTCATTCTCCTTGACCTGAGCGCAGCTTTTGATACAATTTCCCACCCCATCCTCCTTAATAGACTCTCCACCATAGGCATCACTCACACCCCCTTACACTGGTTCCACTCCTATCTCTCTGGGCGTTCTCAGTTCATCCAACTCAATTCCTTCACTTCACAGTCCCTCCCTGTCTCTTCCGGTGTGCCCCAAGGCTCTGTCTTGGGGCCCCTCCTCTTCATTATCTACCTTCTCCCCCCTTGGCAATATCTCAAAACCCACCTATTCACTGCTTCGCGGATGACACAGCTCTAAGCAGTCATCCCTTTTATTATTTTCATAAATTTTAAATCTGTGGTTTTATTCTCAATGTAAAGTGTCCTCCTCTCGGTATTTTGAAAGGCGCTTATAAAAAAATGTATTATTATCACTATTATTATTACTTACTGGGCGGGCGGGGGCCCGGTAGTCCAGTGGTTAGCACGTCGGCTTCACAGTGCAGATACCTACGAATATCACCGCTCCGTCCCTCTCTCTCACTTGCATCCTTGTCCACAGTCCCACCTCCCGTATTGACTTTGCAATTCACTTCTCTTCGGTGTCCACAACAAATTCCTCCATAAACTTCAATTGGTTTCCTCCCATCATTGGAACCCCCTCCTTCCATCACATCACCCCCACATGCAGCTCCACTGGCTCCCTGTCAAACTGAGGATCAACTCAAAAACTACTCCTCTTCACATTCAAAGCCATCATAAATTTCCGTTCCCTTCTCGTTCCCTTAGGTATCAGCCTCCTCCACCTCTGTGTACCCCTCTGCCCGTCTCAGCACAATGGTTGTTCGTGCTTTCAGCTGCTGCCCCGATCTGGAACTCACTCCCCCCGACATCCGAAGACTGCTGGGATATTCAACACTCATCTCAAAACCCACCTATTTAAAATTGCGAAAGTCATCCCTAGTGGTTTATTGGATTGAAGCGGTCGGATTTTGAAAGGATGGATGGATGGATTATTACTTCCTCTCATTTACACATATTTCACGTCAGACGTGTGCAAAAAAAAAAAAAAAAAAAAGGAGGTACAGTGAAACTCCTCTACAACGAAATCATGTTTGCAGCAAGACATTTTTCACAACAGGGGGTTTTTCACTGTAGCAAATTTGAAACAGGAAAGTGGGAATGGTGTTAATGCATGACGATTTTTTCACACTAGGGGGTATTTTCACCCATGTAGATTTCGTTGTAGAGGAGTTTCACTGTGCAGTAGCTGTTTCGGATTTTTCAGCTTCATTGCTAGTAAACAGAATTCTCTCTTTCAGGGGCGGTGCGAGCATCCAGCCTCTTCCCCATCCTCAGTGTAGGATTGCTATTCCTTGGAGGTGTGTGCGTGGCGGCCAGCGAGTTCTACAAGTCACGCTACAACGTCATCCTGACGGCGGGCATTCTCTTCGTATCTGCAGGTGTGGGACGCACAGACACTAAAGTGGTGGTGGGGGCGGGGGGGGGGGGGGGGGGGGGGGGATGACACTGTTCCCCCACTTTATGCGGGTAATTTTACCTCCTTGCTCTAGGTGAATTTCTGCGCAGTAAGTAGAGATTGACTTTTGTTGTTGTTGTATTTACAAGGGCTGTGCACAAATGAATGTTGAATTGAGTAGCGCTGGCCCCTGATGACTAAACACCCTCAAAAAAGGAGTGGCTTATTCAGGGGTTGCAAGGGAAGGGAAAAGACTAAAAACTGGTCTGATTGTTGATATGTTTCCCGTGCTTTAGGCTTTTTTTTGTTGTTGTTCTTCTTCTTCTTGACTCCCCACATGTCACTGTTCAGGTTTGAGCAACATCATTGGCATCATTGTGTACATATCGGCCAATTCCGGAGACCCCAGCCAGAGCGACAACAAGAAGAGCTATTCGTATGGCTGGTCCTTCTACTTCGGGGCGCTGTCTTTCGTCCTGGCCGAGATGGTGGGCGTGCTGGCGGTGCACGTGTTCATCGAGAAGCACCGGCAGCTCCGTACCAACGGCCGGCCCTCCTTGCTCAAACTGCCCGTCTCGCGCGGCTCGTCCAACTACCGCAACCGCTACCACAACAACTGTCCCCGCAGGCACAGCAGCAGGAGCAACCACAGCGGCGCCGCCGACTCGGCCCCCGACTCCCTGCGAGCGTCCCTGGCGCGGGAGGCGTCGTTCTCATCAGGCGCCAAGGTGGCCGCCTTACCGGGGTTGCCCTCTCCGGTCGTGTCGGAGTTAATGCTCTACGCCCTGAAGGACGCGGACGTGATGTTGGACAGTCTACCGGCCGCGCCTCAGGACGCAGACGACTTGCTGGCTGGCAACTGTGCGGCCAACCGGAGAACCACTCCGGTCTGATAAGAAACTTGACAGGACAATGTCATCTTAATCCAGTTCATGATTAAGATTGATTTCTGGCGACGTGTCTGCATTTTTGTAGCGAAAGAGTAAGAGTTCAGCAAAAACAAAACCTCTTCTTACTGCCCTCCTCTAACCGTATAATGCGTGGCTTTAAAAAATGAATTTGGGTCACGTCATTTTTGCCTCGTACTCCTTTCACAAATGGTTAAAGTTACCATTGCAGAGACCTTTTTTCATTTCGGTACCCCTCACCACAGTGTCTCTGGACATTCAGTGCTTGGGGAGTGTGTAGAGGCCGAGACGAGAGCACGTGTTTTCCTGTAAACGTCGGAGAGGGCAAGGGGGAGCTTCTCAGAAAGAATGTGATAAGGGAAGCTGGAGCCCTGCCAGCCGGTGTGAAAGCAGTTGAAATTCCAAAGTAAAAATAGGATTAGCATTGTAAGGCTTGATACGTGTGTGTGGGTGGGTGGTTGGGGGGGGGATTTCAGTCCTTCTCTGCAACTGTGAGTCATCCAGTGTTGGGAAGAAGCAGAATTTCCCAAAAAAGACACATTTTTCCGGGACCGTTCGTTCATTTTTCTCTCCCGAAGATTGAGGCAGTCTTTTTCACCACCGCAATACTATTCTCCCCCCTCGGATCGGAGGGGCGTGGTGAATACGAGGGCTCTTACTTTCACTTTTTACTTTCCTCATAAGCTTCCCGCTTGAGCATGAGGTTGCGCTCTTATTTTTGTCTTTTACCCAGGCGACTCAGCTACTAATTAGAAATCATGTTTTCCTGTTACGTATTTTGGGCTGTTATTTCGCTGTCTGGCTTTCTGACTGACTTCCACGTGTTCGGCTGTGGTAAGTGAAAGGCACTTTAGCAATCCCTGGGGGTTTAGATGAACTGGGATAGATTCTTCAGTTAAACAACAGAGCGTAATGAAATTGTTTTTAATGTCATGATTTCGCCAATATAAAAATGAAGATGGATTGCATTGTACAATAAAAATGCCACTGGGTGATTTCCGGTAATAATGAAATGAATTGTTGTTCTGTTCGGGAGGGTTCAAACTGTTTGCCATCATAACACCTTTAACCCCTTAAACCGAGGGCAATTTTGCCGAAAACGCCTTGTGGAAAGGTGCACCCAAAGTCAATTTTTAGCTATTCTTGAACCATTTGGAGTATCAGCATAGTTTTGGTCACTTTTTGAAATACAGGTCAAACCTCGGTTTTCGTACTTAATCCGTTCCAGAAGACTGTTCGAAAACCGAAACCGTGTTTCCCATTGGAATCAATGTAACATTTTTTAATCCGTTCCAAGTCAAGAACACAACTTTTTTAAACCACTTTTTAAAAAATAATTTCACACCATAAACTGCACACATGTAATAGGAGCAGGTAATATGTAAAATACTGTACAAACTGTGAAGCCGAGAGGAGTGAAGCGACGCATTCAAGTGCGCTCAGTTAGTTCGAGAACCGAAATTTGTTCGTCATCCGAGGCATAAAAAACTCAAAATTTTAGTTCGAAAACCAAATTGTACGAGAACCGAGACGTTCGAAAACCGAGGTTTGACTGTATTCAAAATGTCACATTATGAATATTTCTCCCATACAGTAAGAATTCGTGTACGTGCTCCTGCCACTGAACTATGGATGTTTGAAAACAGAAGAAAAAGGCGAATCTTATGTTCGTCTAATTTCTTTTCACAATATCTGCCTTGAAAATGGATTTAGAATGTTGATTAGGACTTGAAAACACTACAGGGTCAAAGCTTAAGTCTCCCCAAGCTTTGATTCAAATTTGACAATTGGAACATGTAGGGTACCATTCAAATCTCCAGAAACGCAGCTTTTAAAAGATGTATAACATGTTCAAACATGACGACGTGCATCAGCGATTTGTTTTGACAGATGACGGAGGGCCCTTGACGGGCCCCTCCTAACTTTAAGGGGTACTTTATCAGAGGCAAAGTTTTAAATGCGTTTTTTTTGGGGGGGGGGGCGACACCCAATTCTCACCCGAGTCAAAAAAGATGAACTATGACCATAAATTATGACATGTGACAACAAACACGTGGGGAAGGAGGAAGCTGGCTGAGGGACACTTGACGAAGATGAAACTGCATGATTATCACAAAGGATGTTCAAAGAGGTTCACTGCTTCCACTATTGAATGGAGAATCAGACCGTTATCAACTGTCTTGCAAGTGTATAAAGATCAAGTTAACCACAGTTAAAGTAAGAGTTTAAAAGAGCTTTAAAAACAGACCACATATTGTACAGGGATGTCTGCGCAAGACATTAGACACGTTTCAGCTCCTCTCAGCTCTTGGCAGAGGATAAAAAATCTATATGAGTGAGCAGTGTTACATTGAATGCCTAAATGTGTTGCTGCACCATTAATGTTCAAATTATCAGCCGCTTAAAGGACAATATTACAGTATGTGTTTCCCATTTTCTGTTAGCATTAAGCTAGCAGACTAAAGGCAACAATAAATTGTGACTCACCAAGAACTTTGACGACGCATATTTGATGGGGAACGGGGAGAAGAAAGCTTGCCAGCATCGCTTATTTTCATATTATCGACTGTCAAAAAAGAAGTAAACAACTTTTATAATTAAAACGGGGGATGGGGGGGGGCACTACTGTATGTCTATTTCCATTAGCGTATTAATATAAGTGTATTCATAAAAGTTTAATATTCCAGTTGATCTACGAGCTTTCACTGAGTTATTCAAATTCAAGAAGTTTCTTGCGTCGACAACATTTGCCAAGAGTCCCCGAATAATCGACTGGAAATCCCCCTTTGCTTTCCAGATGACAACTGCACAGACAAGCCTGTATTCAATCCGCCCAGACTGGCGGTCAAGTTTGGCACGTCGGCGTCAGCCAACTGCTCCGTTTGCCAACACGCTTGCCACAACAAGTTGTTTGGCTTGGAAAAATCGATCGGCAAAATACAACGAGACGGGACCACCATTTTGTGGACGGTGGACAAAATGGAGGCGTACCCTTCGTCTGTCGTGTGCTACTACAACAACGGCAACGGATCCCACTGCTGTAGCACCCTGCCCATCACTGTCTACCGTAAGGCCTTCTTTTTCTCTTACGACTCTTTTGGGCTACTCTCTTTTTGGACATATAAAAAGTGCCTGTTGGGATTTTAAAATATTTGCCAAAACTGCTGAGTTTTGGCAAATCAATGTGCTCTTTTTTTCTTTTTTTTTGGCTTATAAAACTAAGACCAAACTATTTGGGAAAAGCACAAAACTACACGCCTTGCTCAAAAGGAATTCATCTTATCATCTTAAAACATCACCCTGACAGTAAAGTATGGTGCAGGAGATCATTTGAGTTTGGCCTGCTTTGCTTCATCAGGGCCGGCCGGGACAGCTTGGAATCATTGGAATCAAAAACAACAAAAAAAAGCAAGTCTTACCAAAACAAAATCTGCCTTTTGGAGTGAGCAAGACATAGCAGCCCAGACCTCATCCCATTTCAGATTATTATTACTCTAGATTCATTTGAAGACGACCATATACAAGAAATACCCAAATAATATGACATAATTAAAGCAGTTGACCGGGTTAAAGTTCCCGATGTCCATAATAAATGCATTGACATGTTGTTTTTTTCCAAATCAAAAATATTAACAAAACGGGGATAAACCTCAGCTTTTTCCATGAGGGGGGGTGGGGGGAATGAAGACGATTATAATTTACAATTTGTTATTTTGCCATTGTTGAAGTTCGCAGTGAATGCATTCCAATTCATAAATTGTATAATGGCAAATGACTTTGGAGTGGACAATAACTACTCATACTGAGTGTATTTTCGGAAGTAACTTCCCCAACACTATCTTATCCCCATGCGTCATCAATAATCATAAAGGGAAGTGGTCAAAATGGAACATTTTGTTTATTTTACACCCTCTTCACCTTGTGTCCTCGCAGACCCTCCCACAGAGGTCAAGGTGGGGTTTATCCGTCACTCCAGGCCGATGGTGGAGCGTGAACAGTTCGCGCTGTACTGCCGCGTGAAAGAAGTTGCTCCTCTCAAAAACGTCATCTTGACCCTCTACCAAGGGGAAAACGCAGTCTTCCGGCAGCACTTTAAGAACATCACAGGGAAGAAGCCGACTGACGGAGAGTTCATCTACTTCATCAATGCTACCAAAGAAAACGATGGAGCCCAATATATGTGTCACGCCCAGCTGGACATGAGACCCGATAGTGTGCTGTACAGTGCTCAGTCTAGTCATCTCATCGTCGATGTTCACTGTAAGTTTCACAGCATGTGCCACAAATATCGGTTCCCTCTCGAAAATGATGACCCATTTCCACCACAACAAAAAAAACGTTTTTTTTTCGTTTTTATTGTAAGAAGCCAGTTTCTTTGTGTGCGTCTGTGTGTGTGTTTTATATATATATATATATATATATATATATATATATGGGCGGCCCGGTAGTCCAGTGGTTAGCACGTCGGCTTCACAGTGCTGAGGTACCGGGTTCAAATCCAGCTCCGGCCTCCCTGTGTGGAGTTTGCATGTTCTCCCCGGGCCTGCGTGGGTTTTCTCCGGGTGCTCCGGTTTCCTCCCACGTTCCAAAAACATGCATGGCAGGCTGATTGTGCACTCTAAATTGTCCCTAGGTATGAGTGTGAGCGTGGATGGTTGTTCGTCTCTGTGTGCCCTGCGATTGGCTGGCAACCAATTCAGGGTGTCCCCCGCCTACTGCCCGAAGACGGCTGGGATAGGCTCCGGCACCCCCCGCGACCCTAGTGAGGATAAAGCGGTTCGGAAAATGGATGGATGGATATATATATATATATATATATATATACAAAACACACATATATATATATATATATATATATATATATTACTGTATATATCTAGATAGATAGATAGACATCTATATAATTTACATGTACATATATACAGTATATACATATACACACACATATATATATACACACATACATATATATATACACACATACATATATATACATATATTCACACACACATATATACACACATATATATAATATATACACACATTATATATATATATACAAATACACACATATATATATACACACATATATATAATATATAATATATAAATAATACACATATATATATATTTATAAATATATACACACACACACACACATATATATATACATCACATATATATATACACACATACTTATATATACATATATACACACACACACACATATATATATATACACACATATATATACACACATATACATATATATATACATATATACACACACACATATATATATATATATATATCATACACATATATATAAATATATACACACATATATATAAATATATACACACACATATATATATATATATATACACACATACATATATATACATATACAGTATACACACACATATATATATATATATATATATATATATATATATATATATCCATCCATCCATCCATTTTCCGAACCGCTTCATCCTCACTAGGGTCGCGGGGGGTGTGTGCTTTCGGAGCCTATCCAGCAGTCTTCGGGCAGTAGGCGGGGGACACCATGAATTGGTTGCCAGCCAATCGCAGGGCACACAGAGACGAACAACCATCCACGCCACACTCACACCTAGGGACAATTTAGAGTGCCCAACGAGCCTGCCATGCATGTTTTTGGAATGTGGGAGGAAACCGGAGCACCCGGAGAAAACCCACGCAAGCCCGGGGAGAACATGCAAACTCCACACAGGATGCTGAGCTGGATAGTTTTAGTTTAGGGGCCGATATATATATATATATATATATATATATATATATATATATATATATATATATATATATATATATATATATACACACACATATATTTATTTATTTTACTGACACATCATCAGTGGATTTTATTTTTTATTTTTTTTTAGTTTAGGGAAATATTTTCCTTTCGTCAGACAACCTTCACGTAACGCCCAGGTTGCGCCTGGGGGGGGGAATATATGATTGGTGGAATTAGTCTTCTGTCATTCAAAGAAACAAATTTAAAATCCACAGGCTTCTGACAGTAAAAATGAGTCAATAAATTGAATAAAATATTTTCACCAAAATAGGAGAAAAATTCCACACATTTCAACAGAAGCCTCGGTGTGCGCAAACCATTGGCAATTTTGGATTGTAGATCTTTTCCACTAATTAGGTCTACTTTCTTATCGTCACACTAAGACAAAATATTTTAGCTTACTATTGACATAGAACACATTTTATTTTATTTTTAGTGCAAAGATTCCCCCCCACCACCAATTGGCGAGATTAATCATGAATCTAAAGAGGGCCTTTTTGCAACTGCCTCGAACGTCAGGCATAACAATATATGTATAATCACTATCTGAAAATCCTCATGGCTTACAGATCTTTGGCATTTTTGCCAAGAACAATCTCACAATTATTATTTTTTTCATCCCCTGTCAATCGACACACAGATAAGCCTCACTTCAACGGACCTGCTAACGAACAGATCAGCCTCACAGTGGGAGATCCCCTTCACCTCAACTGCTCCGCCAAGGGCAACCCGAGACCCTGGGTGACGTGGACCCTCCCGTCGGCCGCCACCTTCGAAGGCGATGTCTTCTCGGTGGACTCGGTCACCACGGAGCATCGGGGACTGTACATCTGTTCTATGAGCAACAAATTGGGAATAACCACCGTAGAGTTTAACGTGGATGTACAGGGTGAGTTGATGACTTATACTTGAAGAGCGTGTGCACAATGACTGTCAATGCTGATTCGCTTATTGGTTATTCATAATTACTGGCTGAAAGTCAAAAATTCACACGACACAGTTATGGGTCATATATGTGTACAGTTCATTCCATGATTAACGTTTCACGATTAAGGGGACTTGATAGTTGAAATTGTTACATTGTGCAAGAGTTTTTTTTTGGGATTCCACAAAGACACAGTGATCCCTCGTGGTTCACTTTCCGCGGCTTCACTGTTTCACGGATTTTTTGTGTGCCGTTTTTTAATGCTTTTAACCCTTGAAATCAGAATGCGTCGGCGAGGCCGCGTGTCAACAGTACAGTATTTCCAAAAACTATTATAGTTATTGGTTGAAAACGTTTTTTGTTTTTTTTTGTAATTGGGCCTGAAAACAGGGTTTGGTCTTTGATTTCATTTTATATAGAGTTAATTATCGTGTAATAACTGTAAAAAAAAAATTACGTTCACTACTTCACAAATTTCACAAACGAGGGATTACTGTACTGCACTCATGATGGGTTGTTAACCCTTTCATGCACCCTATAACACAAGATGTCCACTGAAGTAACCAACGTCCCCGAAAGGGTTCATTTGATCCATCAAATGCATCCGTATTCGTACTTGACTTCCCTTCTCCCGATGTTAACTTTGTCACTCTTTCGTTCTCTCTCTTTGCAGTCAACTACCTGAATATTATCTTCGTGGTGGTCGCAGCGGCGATCGCTCTTGGGGTCCTCATCATCTCAGCGGTGTGCGTCTATTACTACAGAGTGAGCCGGACTGGCCAATACAGCCTGAAGGACGTGTTGCGTTTGCGTACCGCGCACGTGGCCCTCCCAGCTGGGGAGTTGTAAAGGGCGAGGTATGGAGCGAGCACGAAGCTGTTGCCGTTTCTCCAAACGCATGCATACTTGTGCAAAGTCGATTAACAAAGTCCATCGACGGCACAAAGCTCCCACCGACAATATGAGGTCCATGTTTGAATTGTTGTTGTTGAAGCGAATGGGGATTACGTGAGTGGTATTGATTGCTGCTGCTGTTTGGTGCATTTATTTGGATGCAGCTTCCTGGTTACAGATATTTGTAATTATTTTTTATTTTTTTTTACATTTCATTACTTACACTGGTGCCTTGAGAAAAGAATAACCTGACATGCCATCTACATGATGTGTATTTAACACATTGTGTGCGTAAAAAGCCCGCTTAGCGTGATGCTAACAAGCAATGTAAAATCCGATCGACGGCTCCTTAAGTAGCATCCATGTTGCTGTGTTTCAACCCTTAAAGAAAGGGGGATTCGAACAGCGGAGCAACACCGGTAGAAATAACGCAATAAAACAATAACGATCGGCATAGATTCTTTATCCTCTGACGGTTAATGTTACAGCTCGCTGAGGAGTTGTAACTTCAATGGCTTGCAATTGTCTGTATTACACTCCCCGCCCAGGTGGCCACGTTAGTTCTGTACATTCAGTTTAATTATGTTAATACGACAAATATATAATGTACAAGATTATCGTGCCATTTTCCCAATTTAAAAAAAAAAAGCATTGAAGATTGACGTACATTTTTGGCACTTAACACACTTAACATTAATTTCAATGGGATAAGACGATCTGAGAGACGAGTGTTTTGAGTTATGAATGTTGCCTCTGAATGAAATTATGAAAAAAAAAATCTACATTAATTGCACTTTTTTCATGACAAGCAAAAGCAGTTTCCTTTTGTATGTGCATGGTAAAAAGCACAATATAAACATTTCAAATCACGCTTCATCATTTTCGTCACTATGAGAAATAATTATGAGATCTCCCGTTTTCATGTCGAACACTAATCAAAATGTTTTTAATCTGAAAAGGAAAAAAACTTATCACACGCACTGTCAATTAAAGATGCAAGTGGTCACACACGTTGGTTAAGTTTGGATTAAGTGGATCACAATTTAGTGTCGCCCGTCTGTCTAGTAGCCGTCATTCAGATTTGGTACAAGTCGGATAAAATATTTACGAGTGGTTCGTTAGCCAAAATGAACCGAAAATGACCGCTTCAAATCAGATTGCACACTTCCTGTTTCTTTTCGGGCAGGAGTTCGGGAGACTTTTTTTTGGGGGGGGGGGGGGGGTCTCCTCATTGACAAGACTACCAAATTACAGTGAGAGTTGACTTTGGCTTAATTGAAAATGAAAGTGAGATTTAAAAAAAAAAGATGGGGTTTTTTTTAACTGGGGGGGGGGGAAGAATATGGAAAAAACAAACAAAAAAATCAATTATGAGAGGGTCACATGCTCAGGACCTATAAAGCAAAAAGCTAAAGTTTCTTCTTCTTCTTTTTAAAGTGGAGAGGAAACGTCATTCGTTGTGGTCAAACATTTCTGGTGAAATGACTGAAAAAAAAAAAAAAAAGAGGAAGCTCAATTCGTCCCAAAGGTAATTCAGTATCTGCAGGAATTCCTTTTTGCTTTCCTGTTTATCCCGACAGTAACACACCCCCAGGAAGCTTTTTGGCACCTCATAGCAGCTCATGTGTTTCTGATTCGAGCCAGGAATCTCTACAGTACTTCCAATTTTGCGATAAGAAAGTTCAGCCTTCAATAATAAAACACTGATGAAATTGTAAGACTGGATAGTGCCGGATGCAACTGAACTGATTGCTATTCAGCAAGTCTTGCTATTTTCCATTTTCTGCTGTCTTCACTGCATGCTAAAATGCAACGATAGACGGCATGTTAGCATAACCACTTTTTATTTATTTATTTAATATACATGACATCATTGAAGGGGCGGACATGTTCTCATTGTGAATACAAGGGTGGAAACAACTGCACATCCTGCCATTGAAAGTTATTGCCCTGTCTGTATTTCTTTTTTTTTGGGGGGGGGGGGGTGATCCTGAGCACACATAAATCACTCTGAAGTACTGTACTGTGAAAATGGCACCTGATGTGGACACTGTTGTTCCAAGTTGTGTTGTAAATACGTGTAATTTCTATGAATAAAACATACCTGTTGAAATGCGTTAAACAAATAGTCATTGGTGATGTAGCGGTTCACCAGCCTGGATAAGCCTGCCATTATGGAATAGAAAAATTGTTTGATAATATTAAATATTCATGTTGAAATGAAAGTTTTGCATTATTGTGACCACTACTATTTTTATCCAAGTGCCCATTCCATGGCGGAGATGCGCTTCCGCCATGCCTAGTCTCCAGTGCAGGGTATATTAACATTTTTGGCACGGGCCACGTTGGAGTTCCGTTCTGACAGCGAAACTACAAAAATGTTTCATCGTCTCATCGCATTATTACTTGTACACAACAAATCAATGGATTACTAGTTTTTAAATCGTATGAGTCAACTAATAATAGTTTTTCAATAATTCTTCAAGGGAGTGTAGACAGGGTAACAAAATTATTGCAAAGTCTCAACTTGATTTATTACAGTACTACCCACGACAATTTGATTGGACATGATTGATGTCGGCTGTGACCCCGCCCACAGCACTGCAGTCCTCCCTCTTGCAAATCCGCTGCCTTGCAGTCATCTGCGAAATTACTAACATTAGGTCCAACCCGCCTCCAGGCATATTTATGACACGCCAGATTTACGCCGGTCACAAAAATAGAGCGTGTTGTGTTGCTATGGTGTTAGCGGTTTGATTGCTGAATGAGTCACCCTTTTAAGCACACATCAATAAACTGAATCCTGATTGGCCAGCTAAAGACGAAACGCTTGCTTCCACCTTTCAGGAATCAGATAACACGACGGCGGGGCTCACTAGCAACAGCTAAGCCAAAGCTAAAAAATAGGATTTGTGTAAACAGCTTGTTTTTCGCTAAGAGGATCAGAGAGGCGTTTAACTTGTATTTAGCGTAATTTCAAGTCACCAAGTGGGTTAGAACGTCGCCGCTGAACACATTTGGACAGTAGGATGAGCGGGACTGGGGCGGGTATCGACTACAGCGCCTGTGATCACAACGACATTTCGGATGATGATGACGTCACCAACCCTTATGTCGACACGCCGAGCTTGTCGACTGCTGTTGAGACACTGGGTTAGGACTCAGCCCATGCCATGAGATAGTTTTGTGCGGAATCTGTTTGGAGTCGGTCAAACATCTTGGTTAGTTTCACGCGTTGTATAGACCCTTTCATTGTCGTTGAAGTAGTAGTTAGTGACAAAGGTACGCCAATGTCCTGGCTGGGCCTTTCCCCTTCCCAAAGGAACGTTTCAAAGACGTTTGTTTTGTGTTTTTTCCTCGTTTTGCTAGCTCTTGGGTTTCATTTTAGCGGTAACCTATCACGTGACCGAGACGCGCCGCCTTCACCTGCGTCAAGAGTGACATATTGTAGACGGATATAATAGAGACTCGGCAAATTTTTCAAAATAAAACATCTTTCAGATTCTGAAATGAATAAAACGGAAGTAATGTAAATTATTTAGGCTTTCTGTGCGGCCCGGCACCAAATGATCCGGGGGTTGGGAACCGCTGGTCTACAACACGCCATCCTTTTCAGCATATCTGCCATTAATCCAAGAAACTAAAAAAAATCAGTGAATTAACCAGTCGCTGAAAGTTCATATTAACTATGTCTGAATTTCCACCACATCTATTTTTGAATAAAAATACCTACTAAAATGTACAACAGCGTTCCATAGGGACGTAATGATAACGGCAATGTTGCGATATCGTGATATGAACATTGCCACGATATGGTCGTCGTCATGTCACACGATTAAAAGCACCGCATGTGGACATCTGGCCGGGTTGTTTTCCATTTGTGCAGTTTTAGCACCCTCTAGTGGTTACTTTATTAGTGCAGTTTAATTTTAATGAAGCGAGTTCTTCCACAAACTGACTCGAGTCACAACCTGTGCGTGTATTAGCAAGTAAGTGCCCACTATTAAGTATAAGTTATAAGTTATTAGCGTTATCAGCCAAACACAGCATTGTGAACTACATAGACCATGATATGTTTTTTATTATGTCGTTTTTGTACAGTACAGTACTGTATAAAGAGCTTTTTTTTTTTATATCGCCAACTTAACCGCAATATTGTGATAATTATCGTCTTGTTAGGTTCGTATGGTGATAATATCATGTCATGACGTTTGGATATTGTTCCATCCGCAGTTTTCCGTATCCCTTGGAAACCGTTTACCGCATGTCACTTCTTCTCTTCGACTTCACACATTTAAACTACGATGGAAGAGAAGAAGAAATCCTCATATAAGAAATATATCCTGTTTTCTTAAATCGTTCTCTCTTGGTCAAATGACATGTAAACAGAAGAGGGGGTGGGGAGGGGGGGGGGGGGTGTACCTTTTTCCGATTCAGAAGCACGCCTTGATGGAGCAGGTGGCCCACCAGCTTATCGTCATGCGGTCCATCTTGGATTTGGGCCGATCGTTGAAGGTGGACCCGCGAGGTTGCTTCAGGCAGTTCTTCTCAAGCATGAAGGTAAAAAAAAAAAAAAAGCCAAACTCGGCTTCCTCTGCGTTTTGGTCTCTCTGGTGATGTTGCACCCGCGTGCGTCACAGAGCGCAGATCAGCCGAACCGGGAGGCGTTGAATCACACGGATGGATGCGTATGGTGGAGGCCAGGGAAGAACTGGAGGAGCAGGAGAAGCAGAAAAGATTGGGTCCTGGCGGTCTAGACCCCGTTGAGGTCTACAAGTCATTGCCCGGGGTAAACGTTATTTATTCAATGACTCGACATCACGTGAAAATATAAACACTTATTCCGGCTGACTCAAAGTGGTTGAGAATTTGGGCCACGTCTAATTCCACACATGATTAAAATGCATTCATTGTTTACGTTATTGTCATGATTACAGTCATCATCATCGTGTTCTTAAAATTGTGCGATGTCTGTGCGCCACAATAAATATTTGTTCCGTGTGTTGCTGCAGCTCACAGTGTGTTTGTTTACCTTGCCTGTGAGCCTCTTCTGAGAGTATCCGCTTTCGCCCCGTTTGCACACACACATACGGCATATTGATCCTGTAGTGAGGCACAGACAACTGTAAACACACACACATACACACACACACACGCACACACACTCTGCAACCGAGGTTCTGACCTGCCGTTGTTTCTTTGTCAGCACATGCAGAGGAGCTTCGATGAGAAGAACATTGAGATGCTGCACGAGGCCATCGGGCAACCTGCACCCCTGATGTGAGTAGGTGGATGGGTACTGATGATGACGATGATGAAGATGAAGTGGTGGTCTCCACAGGAGGGCAAGTATCACCTGGCAAGGTGCACAGACTCCGAACTGTGGGTGGCTGAGTCGGAAAAGAACAAAGATGACGGCGGACAGGATGAAGAGATGATAGATGAGGATTAATTAAACGCTGGGATGTGTTCCTAATATTTTGGCCGCATTTCATTTTTTTCATCAGTTTATTTTTAGACAACATTTATTGCATGCCATGTTGTGGAAATATCAAAACCTCTGGACAGAAATGCCTGATTTTTGTGATATGAGCATAAGAGATCAAGATCAGTCATGAATGTGACCTGTCAATCTGTACGTCTCCATGGCTGCATACACTTTTTCCAATCTGCTTTATCCTCACAAGAGTCGCGGGGCGTGCTGGAGCCTATCACAGCAGTCTTCGGGCAGTAGGTGGGGGACACCCAGAACCGGTTGCCAGCCAATCGCAGGGCACACAGAGACGAATAACCATCCGCGCTCACACTCACGCCAAGGGACAATTCCGAGCGTTCCATTAACCTGCGATGCATGGTTTTGAAATGTGGGGGAGTGGGGGGAACAGAACACCCGGAGAAAACCCACACAGACAAAGACGGGGAGAACATGCAAACACAGAAAGTCCGGATATGGAATCAAACCCTGCACCTCTCCACTGTGAGGCCGACGTGCTAACCAGTCATCCACTGGGCCGCTTGTTATTATTATCTTCAGGATAATTTTCGTTTAATTACATTTATTAAATTGACACATTTTTAGAAAATTTAATATCTGGCGCGTTATCTTTGAATAATGAAAATCATCGCACGCGAGGTCATTCTAAAATTTACCGTATGTCTTGTACACATTTAGAGCAAATCTGAAATTGCTAAGCATCAAGCTGTTGATCTGAGTGGTCCTCAGATGAACAAAGGAGGGGGGAGTGGGGGCTGAAGAATAGGAAAAGGTCACAGAATAATCTTTCGAAAAAAAGAGAGAGGGAGAGTAAGGGGTACTGACGACGAGATTATGATTGGACAGTGAATGTGGGGATAAAGGAGGGGGGTGGGGGGATGCAACGGGCTTCTCCATGAAACTGGTTAGGGGGTTGAGGAGATGGGTGGGTGGGGGGCGTGCTGGCTGGTTGGTTGGGTGAAGATGATGATGATGATGATGATGATGAGGAGGAGGAGGAGGAAATGAGAGGAGATCCGGGGAGGGTGGGAAGCTGGTATTCATGAAGACGCAGAGTGTCGGTGTCACATGCGCGGCTCGTCTGCAGGCAGCCAGCACGGACAGCAAGCAGGAGGAGAAGGAGAAGGAGGAGGTGGAGGAGGAGGAGGAGGAGGAGGGAGGGAGAGGAGGAGGGAGAGGAGGAGGAAGAGGAAGAGGAGGAGGACGAGGGACGGCCCGCCTTCATCTGGACGCCATCAAGGTGAGTGTGTTGTTGTTTTAAAAAATGCTGCAGCCTGACGTGTCATCCGTGCGCGCGTACGAGGGGCATCCCTTCTGCTGCATCTTCATATCTGCCTCCTGCATGTATGTCACTGTGTCACCCTCCTCCTCCTCCCCCTCCTCCTCCTCCTCCCAAAGTGTGTTTGTGCGCATGCAGACGAGTTGACCCTACGTGCGTGCGTGCGTGTATCATGCCAGGTGATCAAATATGCCGAGCACCTCCCAATGCCCCCCCCAAAAAAAAATTTAATTAAAAAAAAAGGAATTTGGGTCAACGTCGGACGGCTCTGAGTAATTATATAACGGGAGGGAGATTTGGTGTTGCGGTATGCTCTCGGAATTAGCTCGCGCTCCCGCAAGGCCACCACAATGACACCGTGTTTATATTTATGTGCCGGCGTCGTGTTGCTTGAGACAAGAGATCTGCGAGGGATTTCGATTTTTTATTTATTTTTTATTTTTTTTGGTGTGTGCACCCAAAAGGGGAAATCGCCGGGCCAAAATGGTTTCAGATGAAGTGCTTTTTAAAGTGCTCGGAATATGAAGCATTTCTCACTATAACGTTTGACTGCGTCGTGGAGAAAATACAAGAAAATGTAGACCAGTCAAGTTATGATTATGTTGCAATATGTCATGATAAAGTCATCATGCGACAAGAAAAAAGTCACAATGGTACGAAAGTAGCACTGCAATTTTTGGAGAATAAAGTTGTATTTTACTAAAAAAAAAAAAAAAAAAAAGGCACAATGTAGCAAGAAAGAGATTGTAACATTCAGGAAAAAGTCATAATTTTAATACGGTAAAAAACAATCCGGTAGGAGGGCAACGCTTAATTGACAACTAATTGATTATATCATTAATTTACAACTACTTTTGAAAATCGTTGAATTTTGGTCAATTTCTCAAACAGAAAATATCAATCTGATTTCTCCAGTCCTCCATGAAAGCAGACTGATTTGAAATAGAACATTTGCTTGTACATTGGAAAACAATAACTGACATATTTGCCTATTTTCTGACATGTTGCGGACCAAACAGTCACGGAATCACAATTAATATCCTGTTCTTAAATAAAAGGATGGATTTTTTTTTTTTTAATCCGATCCAGCGATTGACCAAACAATTGACAGATTAATCGATTATTAAAATAATCGTTAGGAACAACCCTACACCCATCCATCCATCCACTTTCTAATCTGAGAATCCTCCCACGGGTCGCGGGCGTGCTGGAGCATAGCAGCCCTACAATAAAGTCCTAATATTATCTCCTATTATTATTTTGAGAATTTGATGCAATGGTATGAGAATGATCTCATAATGTTAAAAGTCATGTTATGATAAAAACGTTATGAGAATAGATTTATAAAAGCTATTGTTCCAAAATGATTATATAGTACCGATATTATGAAGAGAATAGTGTTGAATTTGAATTTCGAGAACAAAATAATTCTGTATTGTACTTTCACTGTTGTAAATAAATAAAAAACAAATAAGTGTTTCAAAAGGAGTTATAAATAACAGAACAGATTTGTTTTCTCTAATATGTTGCAAATATATTCTTTAATTGTATCACTTTATATCCCTTTAATATTTTTCCTTTGCCCGGAAGATGCGTGGTTGCCTTCTGTCACAAAAATGTGTGCCTTTGGACAAACAAAATATATTCTATGCTAATTAGAACCTCGGATCATCTTTTGTTTTGAATGCGAGAATTTTGCTGTTGGACCAAGCGACATGTTTGTGGTTGAGAATCTGCCAGTTGCTTGTGAGTATATACGCAATATGACCTTCCCCAAGGTGAAATAGGGACACGCTTCTTACAAGCAGACCATCCTGGTTGATTTGAAGTTTCTCCATGCATGCAGGTTTTTATGAAACGGCATCTCATTATTGTCAAAGTGCTTGTCCTTCCTCTTGTCGACTCAAGTGATGATCCCCCTTGACACCATCTACACCGACACTCTCCACCGATCTCTTAGAATATTTGCAGTTTAGCTGTGCTGTGCTTGAAACACTTTAAAAAAACTTCACAAATTGCTCTTAAGAGATGACCTTGAACGCTGTTTGTTGCTCCCTCACAGAATGAAGTGAAGAAGACGTTCAAGCAACTCGTGACCTTCCGAGACGACTTCCGCGCAGTGACGCTCGACATCCCGAAAGGTCACCGCAGATTACGACGCTTCTGGAATTTACGACTGCACCGAGGATTGATTTTTTTACGAGGTTGGAACTATGCAAGGAAGATTCCGTGTTGGATTAGCGGATTTGGGGATATGTTTTTTTGCAAAAGTCTCCCGGCCGTGACATCATGGACCCTAACTGGGGTGCGCTGTTGCCTCGCCTGGCCCAAGCGGGAGCACATGCTGGTGGATCTTCACGCCTGAAACTCTTTGTTTCCTCTAATGTTGAGTCAGCTCTGTGGAGTGTGTGTCAATCTCCACAGTAGTTAAAAAACAAACAAACAAGCAATCCAAAACCAAACGATATAAACAACGGAGCCTCAGAGAGTGTACCCGAGGAGTCCGGTTTGAGCCGCTCGAAGCCTGAGGTGACGGTATAGCCTCAATGGACGCAGACGGCGACCCGGTTTGACGCTCAAAAACAACCACCCGCAGACGCCCTCGAGTACCTTCTACCCAGGTTTAACCTTGGAGTGACCCCGTTACCTCTCCGGTCCTGGCTCTCCACCTGCTCTGCTGCCTGGGTTCCGGAACGCTCCGCCCTGGGGCCCAGAACGAGCCAATCAGGATGAAGAAGAGCCGCAGCGTGCTGTCGGTAACTGCAGAGGAGGTAGGGCATAAAAACAGAGTAGCATTATTGAATAGAATATCAAGTGGTAAAAAGTTTGCGCAGCAGGAATTAATGCTGCAATCCAATTCATTGTGCTGCTCCTTCTGGCGTGGCCACCTTGGCCATTGGGAGATAGGATAATATTGTTCAGTCATCTAGACGCAACAAACTTCTTCTACTTCAGCAAGGTGTATGCATCTCTCCAATAAAAGACGATTTATTTTTACAAGCTCTAACGCCTCAATGATCGATGCTAACCGTCAGCATGTCGAGGCTCTGAGATTAGGCCTAACTTTTCAATTGGTGCCATGACCCGGATTTTGCAGACGCAAAAGGGGTGCGATGAACTGAACCTTAGACCAGTTCAATAGGGGGGGATGCCAAATTATTTTCACCCTTAAGGTCACTCAAACGGGGCGATTGTTAGATTCGGCCTCTGTGGCACAGATAATTACTGAAGATAAGTGACTCAGCCGTTGTATCTCTGTGATCTCTAATTTGCTTGGCTTTCTTATCTATGGCACTCTGTGGCACACATATCTAGCGGAATCCACTTAAGACCACAGGGGTCACACATTGTCGCCCGAGCTTGCAGAAGAAAACACAAAACCAGCCATTCAAAAAGGTTCTGCATCCACAATGCGAAACCTTCCCAAAACACAAAATTATTGCAAAAAGTACATTCCTAAATTTCATTCAGTATGGTTTCATGAGTGTAGGAAATGAGGTTGCGTCAAGAGCAAAATGGATCAAAATACGAATCAAACTCGAGTCACAATCAATTACACCAATACAGTGTCAATATTTGAATGTGCCCTTTGGTCCATAACTTAAAAGCCCCTGATATGATGTGTTTTTGGATTGATTGTCTGCGGTGAACCCCCCCCCCCCCCCACACACACACACACACACGCGGTAGCTTTCACACATTTCGACCTTCCTTTGTGCTCGTTGCGAAGCTCCAAGTAAAGGAATCCACTTAGATGATGCTTGGATGCTTTCATCCTGGATGAAGGACATGATGGCATGCATTATTCAAACAGGCTTTTATTGATCAAAGTCAGCCAGTCTGTATATTTCGACGTGGGCATGCGCGCATGTGTGCGAGCATCCTTCCACATCTGCTCTGGACGGACGACAACATGAAGCGCAGCATGGGAGTACAGTAACACGGACGGTTGCCTAGCAACTGGTACTGCCCCCCCCCCCCTCACCCCCCTCGGTGTTTTGGTGCTACGGTGCTGCAGTGCAGATGAGCCTCCAAGAGCGCCGTCTGTGGCGGCCTTATCTCTCTCTCTCTCTCTCTCTCACACACACACACACACACGGAAACCAAGCACAGACACACAAGCGCACACACTTCTTTGTTACTAGCATTTATGCTAGGTCCGGCGCATTGACACTGTTTATTCTTGTGTTGATTAATGTGCACTGTCCCGGTGTAATAAATACAAAAATAATTGTACATTGTATCCACGGAGACGTGAAGCTGGTCGTCCTTGTCGTCTCACAGGGTGAGGACACTCACAAAACAGTTGACGGAGGGGAAAAGTCCGAGTCGCCGCGCTACAGCCGTTCCTACACGTCCGGTGCCACGCTGGGGGCGGAGCTACGCAGGGGGAGGAGCAGGAGACTCTCATCTAGTCTACAGGTGGTCAACGTATAGCACGGGCGCATCACGATGGCCCGGCAGCCTCGAAGGTTTTCTTTCAGCCACAAGAATATTTCCTTGGCTTCCACTCGTTCATGCCACAGGTTCCCTGCTGGCTGCGCCCTCGCGACCGCACACGCTCGCCCGAAGTCATTGGCAACGTGTCTCGTCCCACAACGCTGCCCCTCCGCATCCCGCCGCGCATCTCCATCACGCAAGCCGACGCCGACAGGTTTGCACGCGCCTTGCCACTTCCGCGTTCCTATTGCTTTTACGAGTCTTCTCCAGCGTATCTCGTCTCATATAATTTTATTTTTTTTTGTAGTTATGAAGCAGAAAATGGCATCTCTCCCGCTCATACACCGCTGGGCTCGCAGAGTCCAGGACTCACTCTCAACACGTCCTTCCCCCAGAGCCAGAGGAGGGAGTCCTTCCTCTACCGCTCGGATTCAGACTATGACATGTCGCCCAAGACGGTCTCGCGAAACTCCTCACTGGCGAGCGAAGGGTGAGACGATGAATGAGGTCGTGTGTATATACCGTACGTTATACACCGCTTTTGGGTGAACTCGTCTCTCCGTTAAACTAAAATGTGAATTTTTGAATTCACATATACAGAAGAACACTGTTGTTTCTTTAATGCCTGGTACGGCTAAAAAGTGTCAAACATACAGCCCGCGGGCTGGAACCGGCCCCCGAGGGGGTTCGATCAGGCCCGCGGGATAATTTAAAAATGAAAAAATGCATAAAAGACACAGAATGAATATTTTTAATAAGATGCAATTCATGTATTATCCGCTAGGGGGCACGCTGTTTTCTCTTTAGTTTGTAAAGTGTAGGCAGGGATTACATTTAGATTTCATACGCACATGTGTAAATTGTTTTTAAAAATCCTTTCTTTATTAATCTCGTTTAATCTTAAAATGCATGACTATATTTTTAAATACCAATTGCTCAAGTTTTGTGCCTTTGTACAATCAGTGGGATCAGTTGCAATGCATATATGTGAATGATAAAAGTAAATTGCACATTTGTCTCAGGAAATCTAAGGTGTTTCATGAAATGTTAGGTCAATGAAATGTACATGTAGGTACATTTCAACATTTTCCTCATGTTCTTGTGCTTCGCTATATCAAAACAAAGGAAAGGCTTGATATTTGGCTGCCATTGCTCAACCCGTATTGTTTTATTGTTTTTGTTCCTGATTGTAAAGTGTCCTTGGGTGTCTTGAAAGGCGCTTATAAATCAAATGTATTATTATTATTATTATTATTATTTTGATTATTTATGGGATAATTTTCATGGTCTGGCCCACTTGACATATACCGAGGCCGTATGCGGCCCACAATATGAAATGAATTTGACACCCCTGGGCTAAAGGGTACAAGGTATTTAAAATGGACAGGAATCTGAAGAAACAAGGGTGGTCTAATCAGAGATGCTCGTCCTCTTTTAGACACACGGGGGAGGACTTCATCGTTACTCCTTTTGCTCAGGTGAGTAAAGCCTCATTGAGGACATCATTCCATCAATACTGCACTTTAGTTTGGCGTGGTTTGGAACATGAAACTTTCAAAAGCAGGGTGTTTAGGCGGGCAAATAATGGGACGCCATAGCAGCGTGTTTACAGTGTTTCATTTTCTTTAGTTTGTCTTCCATTGTTTGGCGCATTTCTACAAGCAAGCAAGCAAGCAAGGTGGCTCTAAATGGTATTTGTGTGATTATTATGTTCAAGGTTCTGGCCAGTCTGCGATCTGTGCGGAGCAATTTTACCATCCTTGCCAACGTCTCCACACCGACAGTCAAGTCAGTGTAATGATTATTGGTATATACAGCAATTGCTGTGTCATTTTATTTTATTTCACTTTTTTACAATAATATTTCATTCTGTTGATGCATGACAATTGTTTGTCTCATTATAGTTTCTTTTATGCCCATTATTGTATTTATTTATGTACACTACTATGTATTATACCGCACCTTTTACTCTATTCTTTTTTTTTTTCTTCCAATCCCACGCATGAAGTGCACGCTGCCACTTACATTTTTGGTATGCCCATATATTTATGACAATTATTTTATTTATTTCAACATATTACGCCACAACTAGTCTGCATGCATAAAGTGCATATGCATATTAGACATGACATTGGAGATACTTTTTCTAATACAACATACAATATTAAACAGTTGTGTATTGGCAGGAGGGATTTAAAAATAAAAAAAAAGTGACAATTGCTACCTTACCATCCACTGTGACCTCAGGAGGTCTCCGCTGGGTGGAGTATGTGTGAGTCCCAGAGCCTCCTTGTCGGACCAGCAATACCAGCAGCTCGCCCTGGACACCCTGGAAGAACTAGACTGGTGTTTGGACCAGCTGGAAACTATCCAGACGCACCGCTCAGTCAGCGAGATGGCATCCAACAAGGTAAGGGAGAGAATATTTACAAAGCATGTAGAGTAATTCCCTGACTATAACAGGTTCGGTATTAAAAAACTAAGATCGTTTTCTTTCTAAACTGCCCTGGGACATGATGGCACAAGAAGCCATCACAACCATATTTCAATAGGAAAGTAGTCGCCTAAAATGTACATCTAATATTATTGTAAGCTGCCTTTAAAAAAATAAGAAATTAAAACTGCACATAAATAGTAACTGGGTTAAAATGTATTGCAACCAAGTTTTTAAAAAATGTAATTGTTTGAAAACAAATTGTGCTCAAATATTTTATGTATTTTACAAAAAAATTAAATACAATTGAACTGTATGTAACAAATGTACTGCACTAGATTAAAAAAAAACGATTTGCGAATTACTGTAACATTGCACGGTTTGCTCGTTTAATTCAGCAATTCTTTCCATATACCACTAGAGGGAGCCACACTTTTGAGAATCACTGTGCGACCATTTAAAAAAAATACAAAATCAAGAGGAGCATTACTGATAATTTTTCGCTACTTGTGCCAGCAGGTATTACTGTCAAAGTTTTTGGCAATTTTTCAAATGTCAATATTGTCACATGTGCTAAACATACAAAGTCATCGAAATTAAGTTCCTCACATTCCCAGGCTTGTAAGCAAGGTACAAAAACAAGACATGGTCACGGGTCAAGTTAAACGTACTGACAAAATAGCAACAGCAGATAACAGCAGACAACAGACACACCGTGTGAACATGTGTTACGATGTGATGCTACAGTTCAAGAGGATGCTGAACAGAGAGCTATCCCACCTTTCCGAGATGAGTCGCTCCGGTAACCAGGTGTCAGAGTACATCTCCAGCACCTTCTTGGGTGAGTGAAACCATATTCCTATTAGCGCAGAACCCAAAACAGTGAAAGTCCTCTACAACGAAATCTACATGGGTGAAAATACCCCCTAGTGTGAAAAAATCTTCATGCATTAACACCATTCCGACTTTCCTGTTTCAAATTTGCTACAGTGAAAAACCCCCTGTTGTGAAAAATGTCTTGCTGCAAACATGATTTCGTTGTAGAGGAGTTTCACTGTATATGTAATTTAACTCTGTGTGTGTGTGTGTGTGTGTGTGTGTGTGTGTGTGTAGACAAGCAGAACGAAGTGGAGATCCCTTCCCCAACTCTGAAAGACAAGCCGATGAGTCAAATCAGCGGCGTGCGAAAACTGTCGCACAGCTCCAGCCTCTCCAGCGCTTCAATGCCTCGCTTCGGGGTCAACACTGACCATGAGGACGAGCTCGCTAAGGTCTCGCCGAACCCTTTTTGTGTTTCCTAAAAGGGGCCAAGAATGGGATGACTTGTATAAGCGTCAACAAAAAGGGGGGAGATTGCGGTTTTAATACTGCTAGCGAGATTTGACTATAGCGCCACCTCCCCAATCCCTCCTTGCCCCAAGAGTCCCTTGACCAAAGCGCCCCCTCACTAACCGTACACAAGCAACATTCTCAAACATGGACATGATGAAAACGCATACTAGTGATAAATAGACAACGCATTGCCAGCTTCAACAAAACAGCAGCGCTCGCATTAGCGGTCTAAGTTAAATAAGCTAACATGAACCACGTCTGCTACGTTGGTAGCATGATTTTATTTGAAATGGGGTGTCACGGTTACACTAAATGTGATTGGTTTGACGTTTCGTTTGTTTGGATTAGTTACTAAATATATAACAAATTAAGTTATGGATTGTGGAAACATAACATTAAAACAGTTTTTCTCCATTTGAGGTTTTCTGATTTGTTTTGGGGATGGCTAAAACAGTGCTCGGAGATGTGCTTCAACATCAGAGATGTGTTGCCCCTCCTTAACTATACAATAAAATGAGTGCCTTTGTTTTTATCAGTGGTTATTTGGCGCAGGAGTAACTATTACTATGCCCGAGCTTTTAGCTTGCAAGCTAGCTGGTGACGAGCGCTTCTTAGCGAGACAAGGAAAAGCTCTGTGAGACATATTCCACCACCCAGAGAGGCTTTAAAGAGAGATATATTTTGAAGATATAAAGTTCATCTGTGGAAATGTTCTTGAATAAGCTTGTATATTTTGCATGTCTGTGTGTGTATACTTTGAAGCAGGAGTTGGAGGATTTGAACACGTGGAGCTTCAACATATTTCAAGTTGCCGAATTCTCCAACAACAGACCACTCAGCTGCACCATGTACACAATTTTCCAGGTACTCTGACCAAGGGTGGGGTTGGCCATTGGGAATTTCGGGAACATGTTAATTTTCCCAAAATGGCCAGCGTATTCCCAGGCCAGGCCAGTCCTGAGCATCACAGCCAGCCTATGTTTGGACAGTAAACCTGAACTAGGTGCAGCTTGAAGCGTCTTAGAAGAATTGTTCACTATTTTCCAATCCGCTTCTTGTTTTCAAGTGAGTTGAGTTGAGCGGTTCAGTGGTTTGCCTTCAGATCTCAAGGCACCACTGTACTTTTTTGAAATTTGACCTCCTCAGGAGCGAGAGCTGCTGAAGACCTTCCGCATTCCCGTCGACACCTTCGTCACCTACGTGATGACACTGGAGGACCATTACCATGGCAACGTAGCGTACCATAACAGCCTCCACGCCGCCGATGTCACCCAGTCCACACATGTGCTCCTCTCCACTCCGGCCCTCGACGTATGTTACATTTGAAGAGGAAAAAGAGGAACATGAGTCGTAATGTCACTTGAAAACCGTTAATAAAGTCATTGTTCCTTATTTGCTCTTCTCCCCCGAGGCTGTCTTCACCGACCTGGAGATCCTTGCTGCCCTCTTTGCTGCCGCCATCCATGACGTTGATCATCCTGGAGTTTCAAATCAGTTCCTCATCAACACCAGTGAGTCCCACATATGAAGGAAATGTGATTAAAAAAAAAATCTGGGGTCTTCGAGTAACTGCGTTTGCGATGTGTCCAGACTCTGAGCTGGCACTGATGTACAATGACGAGTCGGTCCTGGAGAACCACCACCTGGCTGTCGGATTCAAGCTCTTGCACCAGGACAACTGTGACATCTTCCAGAACCTCACCAAACGGCAGCGGCAGAGCCTTCGCAAGCTCGTCATCGATCTCGTCAGTACTTCATTGCTATGATGTGCTATCATGTGGTTATGGTGGCAATGAAAATGTGATCTTTTTTTTTTTTTTTTTTTTTTTCCCCCATCCTCAGGTTTTGGCTACAGACATGTCCAAACATATGACCCTGCTGGCGGACCTGAAAACCATGGTAGAGACAAAGAAGGTGACCAGCTCTGGCGTGCTCTTACTGGATCACTACAATGAGCGCATTCAGGTGGGTTGCCAGACGTTTCTGTTTTTTGTTGCTACTAGTAGCTATGGAGTAACAATTCAAATACAAAATTGTGCCAAATTATTACAATTATGTGCAGAAATCTAGATACCATTATATTATATAAAATGTAATGACTGTAATTTCCGGACTATAAGCCGCGACTTTTGTCACACGCTTTCAACTCTGCGGCTTATTTAATGAAGCGGCCTATATAAAGACTTTTTTAACGGCCGCCTGTGTACCATCTTTCTTTGTAAATATCTCATGTAACAATATGGGCACCTGCGGCTTATAGGCAGGTGCGGCTTATGTGTGTACAAAATGTTTTTGGTTTTTTTCTTTGTAGCGGTGCGGCTTATAATCAGGCGCGGTCTATAGTCCAGAAATTACGGTATACATAAAATACATCCTCCTCACCAGAGACGCAAATTTGATTAAATATATTAACATGTGCAGATGACTATGAGTTTTCTGGTCAAACATGGCTTGCTCTCACCATATATCGTGGGCCAGCTTGAAGGCCCTGTGAGGAAAATTTGAAACTGGATTGTTTAAAGAAATAGCCCCATTGCTTATCTAGTTCAAATTACATGGAGCAGCAGAAGTGAATGCGAAGGGCTTCAGCAGATTACTTTAGCATGACAAAAAAACAATCTAACACCTCCATACAGGACTGGGAGCAACGCTGCCAAAAGAACTTTTGGCAATACAGTACACTGGTGCAATTTATGGACCCATTATTGGGACTTAGATTGTAAATGTGGGTGACTGTTGCAGGTCCTGAGGAACATGGTGCACTGCGCTGACCTGAGCAACCCCACCAAGACCTTACCCGTGTACCGGCAGTGGACAGAGAGGATCATGGAGGAGTTCTTTCGCCAGGGCGACAAGGAGAGGGAGCGCGGCATGGAGATCAGCGCCATGTGCGACAAACACACCGCCTCTGTGGAGAAGAGTCAGGTGCGGATTTGTTCTTTTTACCCCGAGGAATTCAAAAGTACTCGTAACTGTTCAGGTTCTTTTAAGTCCACAAAAACCCAATCAATCCAGATCTTAACTGCGATTGACTTGACATTTTTATTACATTTCTCATCACCCACAGAGGGTGGGGGGGGGGGGGGGGGAGCCCAAATTGACAGTTCTCAGAAAGAAATACTCAATAAAAGTACAGATACCGGAAAAATGGTTGTACTTTGTTACTTCCCACCACTCCTTTGATCACATCTTGAGTTAGTTGCATGCAAGTGTGTATTCACATTCCTCTCGCGCTTCAGGTGGGCTTCATCGACTACATCGTCCACCCATTGTGGGAGACGTGGGCCGACCTGGTGCACCCCGACGCCCAAGAGCTTCTGGATACGCTGGAGGAGAACCGTGAGTGGTACCTGACCACCATGCCTCAGTCTCCGTCGCCTCCCCCGGACAGACACTTGCAGCACGACCGCTTCCAGTTTGAGATCACGCTGGAGGACCTGGAACACAACAACCACAACCACGTTCACACGAGGATCGGCGGCGGCGGCGGCGGCGGTCAGGGAGCCCCCTGCCTTGAAGGGCAAGCCGAGAGTGAGACGGAGGACGAGCGGAACCACAACAGGGAGCAGAACGGCGTGAGTGATGAGGATGAGGAAGCGGGTGAGAAGCAAGAGGAGGAGGAGGAGGAGGAGGAGAGGAGGAAAACCTCACAGGGGATCGTGCGGAAGACGAGACGGGTGACGTTGAAAAGGAAGAGGAGGGAGAGGATGAGGAGACCAAAGGAGGGGAGGATGAAGATAATCTGGATGAAGACGGAGCCCCGGAGGAGGGAGAGGAAAATGTGGACCCGGAGGAAACGAATGAGGATGCGGGAGTCGGGAATGTGGGGAGGAAGATGGAGCGGAGGGAAATGTTGACGAGGAGGTGGAAGGTGAAGCAGCGGAAAATGAGGAAGAGGAGGAACATGAGGTGGAGGAAAATGACGTGGAAGACGCTGAGGAGGAAGGAGAGACTGAGGAGAAAGAAGAGCAGGAAGACGTTGAAGAGGAGAAAGATGGGGAAGGAAACGAGGAAGAAGAGGAAAGTTAAAAGGAGCATACGAAGTCAACAAGGTCAGAAGATGCAGATGAAAACGCGCATTAGGCGAGAGGCAGCCTGTCACTCGCGTGCGCCGTCCACGCGGACACGAGCGAGCTGAGACGTCAGCAGCGGCGGCGGCGGCGGCGAGGTGGATTCGTGGGCAGAACCTCTGCGGCACAGCAAGCCGTTTTTACCGACCTTTGGACAAAAGGGTCACAAAATAACGCATCCACGCAAATAAGTTTGTGCCTGTTCTACCGAGATCACCGACTATACTTGCCATCGTCTTCTGTGTCGTCCACGACCAAGGTCCCACCGCTCCCGACTCGGCCTAATAGAAAACGGCAACAAAAAAAACAAAACAAAAAAAAAAGTGCAGAGAAAGTCTGTCGTCTTGTGTTCACACGTGTAAAGTGTGGCAGTACTGTACTGCCGAGGAGGAAAAAACAACAAAAGTGTGTCATCACTAATGATTTGCAGGCAAGTTAACGACACCGGGTAATACTCACTCAGTAACCCGCCCACAAGGGGTTGCCAAGGTGACCCACGAGCGGAAAAACGAGCGGCAGCTCGTCGTCCGTGAAGCAATGGGATTGCGGGTCCGGGCTCAAGGGTGTGACGGTCTTCCACGAGTTAACGTTTTGTTTTTTTTTTTTGTAAAAAGACAAGTTTTTGGGCACTTTATCACCTCTGTTACATAAATGTACATAACAAACATGTATTTGAATCTTCTGATGTCATAAAAGAAATACGATCAAGCGAGTTGAACTATTTTTACCTTTTTGCCAGTGACTTATGAAAGTCGAGTTGAGAAGCAATTCCAAGTTCCAAGCAATTGAATTTTTGGTTGTTGTAAAATAATCGCATCTACAATGTCATTAAATTATAATTGTGTGGAACTGTTTGACAAGAAAAAAAAAAAAAAAAGAATATACGTTAACATTTTTTAATATGAGCGTTCAAGCAAGTATGGATGTAAAATGAGAGGAGTCCTGGCTGGTCCAACAATAAAATAGCCCATTGAAGGAGGAAACAACAGAGCCTCTACTCTTCTAAATACAAATGTTTAAAAAAATAAATACAAAAAAAAGGCAACATGATTTTGAATTTTATTTTATGGCAAAATTCAATGAAAAATTGTCAACAGCTTAATTAGTTGATTTGATTATATATTTTTTGTTTGGCTAATTGACAAATATTGCTTTCCCCAGTCAGCATTATTTACCATGTGAACTGATTAAACAGTTTCGACGGTGAACACTGATCTGGTCTTGTTTTATTCACAGTTGGGTTATTCATGGAGACTGATAAGGCTTCAGATGCAAAATACAAAGTACACCATTGGCACGATGGAGCCAGAATAATTCCAACAACACTAAATGACACCCAAAAAATGCATGGATAAAATGGTATCTTTTTATTTTATTTACCCAAAAAGAGATCGGCACCCGCAGTGTCAGGACTAATTCAAAGCGCCCTCCTTGTGACATGATGGAGAATGTTACAAAAGTATTGAAAAGGGTGAAAACTCTCAACATTTTGATGCATATAAAAGACTCCATTGTGATTTTGAGACTCTTGAAGTTTTGTGCCCGTGAGCGTGTGTGTTTGAGAGAGACGGAGTGAGTGTGTTTGTGTGTCTGGATGCGCGAGGTGTTTTCAGCAGCCGATCACAGACGTCCAGTCCGGCAAGTTTTGTATCTCTCCGATGTCATTCAGCTGTTGGCGTCCGTGTGTCAGAGTGAGCTTGTAGCGCAGGCGCATTTTACACTGAGGAGGCAAAGATCCAGACATGAAAATGAGCCCGGCACGGTGCACAACTCCACCACGGTTGAGCAATTATAGCGGAACTGTGTGGAGTCATTTTTAATGTGTCCAGTCGACCAACTGAGAAATATGGAGAAAAATACTGTATTGCATTTCCCGTATTTTCCGCATTACAAGCCACACCTAAAAGCATTAAAATTTCCCAAAAGCTGACAAGTGTGACTTATAACCTGATGCGCTTTATGTATGGATCAATATTCTGATTTCTCAGACAAAGTATTTTAAATATTCTGTAAAGTGCTTTGTTATAGCTGCACCAATTGCGAAAGCTCTATAAAGCCTGTATTGGATTTTATTCCCTTTAGCGTAGCTCCATCTAGTGGATGCATAACACAACCGCAGCCACTATTGTAGCTTCTATTCAATACGCCCTCATCGCCGTATCTAAAAAAACAGTTCATTGAAGGTGCGCCTGATACTCCAAAGTGCCTTATAGTGCAGAAAATACGGTACTTAAATATTTTTGGTGCAATGCCACTTTATAGTAGATTTAGGCAAAGGAAGCAAGAATTTAAAATGAAAAAGTGGGCATGGCGGAAGAAAGAAAGGGGCTAATGAAAGGAAAAAGGCAGCCAAAAGATGGATGGAAGGATGTAGGCCAGGAAGGAAGGCAAAACAGCAAGTTTAAGTGACTGAACGAAGGGTGGAAGGATGCATGGATACAAAAATTGGGTGTGATGGAAAGGAGGAAATGAAGGAAATAGAAGAGGAGGTTGAAGCGGACGAAAAGGCGCATGAATAAAAAGAAGGATGCCAGGAAGAGCCCTTAAAATTTGATTAAAAAGAATTCAATAATCTTATTATAAAAATGCAGCTGTCCAAATAAAGGCCTTGCCCCCCCCCCCGCCAAAAAAAAATGCCTCTGCCAACACATGAGGAACTACGATATCATCTCATTGGCTGACGAGTTCATTGTTGTATCTCAAAAACTAGACGAAAACCAAAAAAATATATAAATAAATAAAATAAAAGATACAACTAACCTTGTGCGGATTAGCTAACAGGATGACTTGGCCAATGGCAGGCGGAGGATGCAGGGGGTTGTATGGTGGCAGATGTGTTGTCGATGAAGGTTGAAGTTTCACCGACATGGTCTGTAGGACCAAAATAAAACAACAAAACAAAACAGGAAGTTGACAGTAGGCTCATCACTTTGGTGTTTGAGGTGTTCTCACCTTTGGGACAGCGACTTGAAACATGAAATCTTTCACGTCCAGGGAGGAAGTGTTCACCGCGGAGATGACGACCACGGCGACGTCAGGGTGAGCGGGAGGCGAGTCCCTGGTGAAATGGAGCGAGATGCGAATGCCGCCCTGGTCGTATATGGTGATGGGCTTCAGTTGACCTGCGAAAAAAAAAGAAGGAGAGCAAGACTTACATCAATCAACATGAGGGGCATCAAGAAGGAGAGAAAAAGAAAAGACTCGCACGTGTATCGTGAAAAGAAAAAAAGAATAATAAATATACTTGACATACAGTTGAATATATATATTTTTTTTTTATTAACAGTGACTATTCGTACCTATTTCTAACTATTTAATACTTGTGAGCCTGCGGCCATCTGTCCGCTTTAAAAATCAAACCCTTCAGCGCCCAAGCCAGCTATTGACGTACTAGACTTGATGGTTTCCATGGGAACAAAGATATTTTTCAGCACATGCTGCGGGCAAGAGCCGTCTTCCGAAGGTGTCAAAGGGTGAGGGGGACTTGACTCAGATCCTGAACTTGTGAAGTGTTGATCCTGTAACCTGACCGGAAGCAAAAAAAAATAAAGTGACAATGGTACATAAAATTCAACTTGTCACGTATGGAAAAGTGTCACGTCTTGGTTTCGTCACCATATGTTGTTTTCATTTGATGAAGAAGAACCATTATCCCCGCATCCACGGGCTCTCAGCAAGGGGCCCCTATGCTCATTTGTTGGATCGATTGCTCCGCTGAGCTGTGGGAAAGATATGGATTTGCATTTTTTTTTTTCCCCCCCGCCAACAAACATTACAATAAAGCCTTGAACTTCCGATGTACAGTCCCGTTCTAAATCTCACCTGCATCAGCTCGTCACAATACGACTTTGGAGACAAAAGAAGTAACTCTGGAAACAAAAGGGGATGACAACGTTACACGTGCGTCAGACTGTTAAAGGGCCACACTCAGAGGGACGTCGCATGAGCCGGTAACAAACTGCATTGACTATAACCTGCGAGTATCGGACATCTTGGACTGGGTACTGTTCGCCTCGATTCTTTAAGAGAACATCTTGCGGGAAGAAACTCCAAAACTGGTCCCATTTAAGGTTTACAAAGTATAACAAATGGAATCAGCAAATATATCCGGACAATTTACAGCACTTGGGTTTCAATGGTCAAATAGGTAATGAGATGTCATGATGCACCAGAGCAGAGGGGTGTCAAACTCATTTTTGTCGTGGGCCACATTTTAGTTACCGTTTCCCTTGGAGGGCTGTTAAGACTGAAAAAAAAGTCAATACAGTAATAATGGGTCATTCAACTATTGTTTAAGTTACTTTAATGAGGAGTTTGGTCACAGCTTGCAATATGTCTCTAATTTATTAAATATGAGATTTTAAAATTTTGGTAGAGATTTTAGGAAGCATCATGGAAGTTGACATGTTTGATTTGCTTTCGCGGGCCACAGAAAACGACGTGGCGGGCCGCATCTGGCCCCCCGGGCCTTGGGTTTGACACCCGTGCACTAGAGGGTGAATTTGCGCCCCCTTGTGGAAACATTTAACGGGGTCTTCACGGATCGTGAACAATGGAGAAAGTGAGAAATGATCACGCCACAGTTTGGGAGAGGAAAAAAATGCGGCCGTGCCTGATTGCGGAGTGCTCGGCAAAGCCGCAGAGTTGCAGGTGCTTTCCCTAAAAGAGGAGAAGACAGGCGAGGAGGAGGCGAACGACAAAGGCGAGTCGGCTTTCCTGTCCGTCTGAGGCGAGTCCAGAGCCGAGAGGTCGATGAGGTGGTAGCTCTTGATCTCTTGGGGACTTGTGGGAACTACAATAAGAACATTCGGTCATACGATCGGAAAAAAAAAAAAAAAAAAAAAAAAAGACATCAGCAAATGGCTCATTTGTGTGGGCTCACTCTTATTTTTGGGCGTCGCCGCTTCTTCACTTTCACTTCTTCGGTTACACTCTCGCCCCCCCGTTCGCTCCTTGTAGGCGTTCACCGCTAGCGTGAGTTCGTCGTTGGCCGCCAGGATCTGCGTCAGTGCCTCGTCGTCATCCACCGTGTCGCTAGCCAGCCGGAAAAGGCTCGGCCTCAGCCGCTCGCAGCTCTTATGCAGGTCCTGAAATATACAAGACGTCATTGTTCAATGTTGACAGTAAAAAAGTAAATCGGTAAAAAAAAAAAAAAAAAAAAAAGGAGCTGATGTTTTAGAGCGCAATTTTTGATTCTTTTGATGTGGCCATTGCAGGGGTTGACGAGATCATGAAAATTTTAAGATAGGGGTGCGCAATGTCTGGTCTGCGGGCTTCATACGGCTCGGTACCTTCTTTAATCCGGCCCCTTATCAAGAGTAATGTGCAGAATATTTGTTGTAGAGATGAAATGCTTACACTCGCCTTTTATTCTCTTAATTTGGATTCCGTTCTCGTGTCGCATTGCGGGCGGGTCGGAGAAAATTAGTAATGTTACCTTTAATTCGTCAGTGGGCTGTAAAGGTGCTTCAGTGTGCTGATCCAACATCTCTCTGAGCTGCTTGGTGCTGCTCTCCACCGCCTTTAGAGTGGTTTCACGCTTGGTTGCTTTCTCCGCTTTCTCCTCCTCCTAACACACACACACACACACAGAAAAATGATTCATTGTTTAACAAAAAAAAAAAAAAAAAAAGTGACAATGTGCTGTATGGCAGCCATCCTTCGTAGGAGGTCTCACCTCTTTCATTGTGCTTTTAATGAGCCTGTTGGCAGTCTCCAAGTCTTCGGGACGTCGACTTTTTAATAATCTGGCGAGGAGCTGCAGGAAAGAAAATAAGAAGGGCGACTATTGTAGTGATGGCACATCAATGTTCACCTACACACCGTCGCCTTGTCCTCTTGGTCAAACACGGAGTCGGTGGCTCGTTGAGGTGGAGGGGCCATGATGACTTTATCTGGTAGCTTGGGATCCTTTTTGATGACCCCTAAAAAAAAGGGCACAATGTAATAGAGGACGCTTACCGTAAATAAAAAAAAAGTGAGGCAACTTCAGAGTACCTTGTTTCTTGAGCATGGAATAGGCGTCCTGAATTTTGGTTTCCTCTTTAAGCCACTGTGTCCAACCGTAAAGAATCTGAGTCAGCCTATCTTTAACCGTCTGGGCAGTCCACGAACCAAAGTACTGTACAGAGGAAGTTGAGTGAGTCAAAACAAAACTGACAGAAGAACCACATTGAGAGTTCAGTGCCCTGAAGTCAGATTTCGTTCATTTTTTATGTGTGTGGCGTTTTAAAGTGAACTTTTAACTGGGAATGGCAATACTTGGCTTGACGCAAACAGTTAACCTCTTTTGTTTGCTAGGGCTTAATGATTGTGATAATTGTGATATTTTTTTTTCCCCCTGCAATATTGCGATTATGATTGAATATGCAATTTTTTTTTAAAGATTACCTTCCATGTATTTTTTTTTTTTTTAACCCACATGCAGTAATTATCCCAAAATTGGACATTTCGGACACTTTGGATGATTTTGGACTGTTGGACAAATGGACACCCCAGACAAAACAGTGACAAATAACTCCACGAAGCTGAAATTTTGCATAGGATGTATATCTATGTCTTGGCCAATTTCCACTGAACATTTTGAGGGGTTGAAAGTGAAAAAAAATTAAAAGTGAAAAAAGTTGTTGCACATTAGAAGAGGGACATTTTTGGGACGCAATACCCTTCATGCAGCCGCTTAAAAATACTGCATGAGGGTTAAACACAAGCAATAAATTAATCTGCATTACAATAAACAGTATCAGATGTATGTGTGTGCTAAAATGAAGTCAAAGGTGGCGTAAATTAATAGGAAAAACAATTTGTTTACAAATACGACATGGCGGTTAAACACCCATCCAACTTGCAGCCTTTGTGATTTAAAAATTGCATTCCAGTACATTGCGATGTCGATTTGAATTTGATTAATTGTCCAGCCCTACTGTATGCCAAAGTAGATGCTTGTTGTCATTTTTGCACCCGTCATTTAATGCTCGAAAATCATCATATCACTCCTTACATCTGGAAAAACTGCTAAATTGGATTACTCGTCATTCAACGTATCGCTGTACTTTTATTTCCGAGATTTTGCTTTTGAAAAAGGCTTTCAAAGAAAGGAGCTCAACCAGCATCCCAAAGCGCATTGTTTCCCCACCTTACGGGGCTCGACCGACATCCGAACACCAGCACCGACTCTTACCTTTGGCGACAACACTTTGATGAGCTCGTTGAGGAATCGGAACTTAGCTGCTTCGCCGCGGAACCTCTTGCCACAGTTGTTCATGCACGCCTCGAGAACCTGGGAACAAAGCAGCCACGAGAGCCGTGTCGCTGGATGTCACATGAGAAGAGGGTCAGAAGATCCGGCGAGTGACGCTTAAAGTGGAACGACAGCGTGGTGTACGGATGGCCAACTAAAAATCCAGCGTATTTCCCCCAACGTGTGATACAAGTTAGTCGCGCGTTTTTATTCTCGGGCCCCCTGCTAAGCAGAAATAGAAGGCAAGGCTTCCATGTGAGCCAGAAACTCTCCTTCGCTTATGCCGTTGAAAGTTCAGCATGTGAACAACAACGTCGATAAAATTAGTTCTTTCCAGATATTATCGTTTATGCCATTTTGGAGAAAAAGGAGGCATTTATTTGTCTTAAATAGATGATGAACTCGGAGAGTAACTGGGGCGTACAATCTTTGAGCAAATAGCCTCCAACGCATCATTGTGATGCCATCTTTAATTCTAAACAACTTGCCGAAGTGCTTTACATCCCAAAATACGCTGCGGGATTTTGGTTACTTACAGTCAGAGCTTGAAGAGCCTCTTTTTCTTGGGGCGACTGGATTTTATGAGCAAGAAGACTGAGAGCGACCTGTGGACTGACATGAACAAAATAAGATAGACCGTACTGTCAAATGTAGCAGACATGTCGACAGTATTAAAAACAGCAACAGTTAGCCTGTCCAAATATCGGATGAATCGAATCGAATACATTCAAAAGACTTTATTGTCATTCTATTAATACAAATTAAAGAACAATATGTAAGGCTGTCATAGTGGTACGAAGTTCACTTGAGTTTTTTTCCCCCCCATCTGTTGTATGCATTCTTGTCACACTATCATTTCACTTGTTCAAAATGTCGCTCTTAGTTGTTCAGAGGTCGAGCACCGTTAAGTGGTGGATAGAAAACCTAACCACACAGATTGATGACTGAGAATCGACACAGACACGTCAATGAAGAACAACGTCGGTGGGATTTGCTCCTCACACATGGATGGGAAGTCATAACATCATTATGACAACGTGACTGTGAGGCAACACGGTCGCGGTTCAACCGTGAACCTGAATTTGCGGTGTTAAAAAGTTCAACATCCACAGCAGTTTAGACCTCATTTCAATACTCTGCTCACCCATCAGTCTCCTGGTTGACCGATTGAAAGAAGGCCTGGATGCAGTCCCATCTGTCCTCCTGGTTGGTCGGGTCCGTGGCCCGATCTGGACAAGAGCAAAGTGTTCAAACGCGACACCGAGGTGATCATAGGGCAATTATAACTCAGTAAAAAAAAAAAAAAAGCTTATCATTCTCTCCAACGATAATGAGATTGCATTTGATCAAAAATTGAATTCAGATTGATGTAAAATATTTTACATTTAAACAAGACACATTTATTAACGGTGTTGTTGTTTCTAGTCATGTATTCTATGATTGCTACTTTTGGTCTTAAATTATTGTGAATTGGTGACGGACAGTCAGTGCAACACATGATGAGATGGTGTTGAATGACCGAGTGACATTGCTGACTCAAGTGACAACAATTTTATTTGTCATTTCAAAACACGGCGGCACGGTGGGGTTGACCGGTTAGCACGTCTGCCTCACATGCTAGGAATTCGCCAGAATGTCCAGGTTACTTACTCCAGGCCTGGTCCAGGGAATGTTGTTATTTTTATACTCATTTGGCTTTAACCTTGTTTCAGGCAATCAGATGCCAGTGATATTTGCATGGTTTTTTTTTATGTTAAAAAACACAGCCTAATAGAATGAAAGAAAATACATTTAGAGTTGCGTCTTGTTTTAAGGTGAGTTCACCATTCTGGCAAATTCTGCTTCTATTAATAAATCACTTGCTCGAGAAAATGTTTCACACATCATGCCCTTTTCTAAAGTTAGTTCTTGGGTAAATCGCAGTTACTACTTTACCAGTGTTGTTGATGGAGCGGGGGTGTGACTTAGTGGTTGAACTCTTGTTCATTTCAAGCGCACAATTCACCAAAATTGGAATTTAGCACAAGGACATTGCTCTCTAACAAGAAATAAAATTACTTTCTAAGACGTCGAGTACACAACCATTCGCCCGTTGAAGTGAGGTCTGATTTCACATAGTCGTGCTTTAGTTAGAAGTATCTTGAACTTATTAATTGGGTATGGTTTCAAAAACAAAAATCGACGTTCACCCGTTTTTCACGACCACAAAGTGCACGCGCACGCGTGAAATGAACCAACTTCCTGTTACAAGCGTCTTCTGTTTTCCACCAACATTTTCACGACAAAACATCTATTGATGATAAACGCGTGAGATGAATCAAATTGTTCAGGCTGTTCGTGGCAATCAAAGAGTCAAATAAAACATGCTTTACAGGGGATATCACGAGACGCGACGTGCGCAGAGCAGAAGCCATCAAGGGGATGCGTTCACTGACATTGCGTCAAAACTGAAATGCGAAGCGCCAAAGGGAACCAAAGTCAACCAAAACGGAATCGATAAACTTTCGAGTGCCGTCTACTCACTGAGCAATAAGTCTAAAGTTGGATGGCTGTCGCCGTTAGCCATAGCCGCTTTTCTGCTGGAGCACGTCCGGTAGTTATCGACGTGTGCGAGAAGTGTCACTTGGGGGGGAAAAGCGAAGATGTCAAACTGGCTGGCCCGCGACGACACGTGACACTTAGACCGCAGTCATTCGTCACACGTTGTGTACACACACGAGTTGGCCGACTGAGCAAGTCTTTCTTTCGTACACAATCTAAATTGAATTTAACCACTATCTAAACTTTTAACTGTCCAGTACAGGGTCCTTGGTTTGCGAAGGAGTTGCGGTGGGGACGCGTATGTACGTAAGTCGGAACGCGCCTTGTCTTTGACTAACCTAATATAAGGCAGTAGTGAAGTCCAATAAATACATGGTCGGCGAACTGAACAAAACGTTGTTACGGAAAAATTAAGAATGCTCAGAAAGAAGGTAGATAGGAGCCAACAAAGGAAGGAAACCAAAGTAGGATATAGGGTGAAAACAAGGATGGTTGGCATGAAAGGATGCGAGGTAGTGAGGAGAGAACCAAGAATGTGTGAAAGAAAGGAAATCGGGAAGGATGGAAGGAAAGAAAGAAGAAAAGGATGGGTCAATGAATAGAAGGAAGGAAAAGAGCAAGAAAGGAAATAATGGAGGCAGTAAAGTAGGCATGTAGGAATTGGTTGGAAGTGTGAAAGGTAGCATGGAGAGCAGTGATTTTAGGGGAAAGAAGGGATGAGGGAAAAACGTATGTATGAAAGGAAAGTTGAATAAGGAAGGATGGAAGGTCCTTTGGCAGGGATGACAGTCTACAGCAGCAAAATGTGTGTGTGTGTTAAGGTGGTAAGAAATAGGGTTGATGTATGAAAACAAGGAAAGGAGGCGTAAGAAAGGATGCAAGTAAGGAAGGGAGGGTAGAAGGCAAGGAGGGTGGGAGAAGTAAGTCTGGTTCGCGAATGACTGGTGACCAGTTCAGGGTGTACCCCGCCCATCACCCGAAGGCCACTGGAATAGGCTTAGCACGCCCACAACGCTCGTGAGGATAAAGTGGTCTGGATGATGGATGGTATAAAAGAAAGGAAATTTAATTAAAGAAGGGAGGGAGGATGGTAGCAAGGATGATGAAAGTAAGGGTGATAGGTCAGAAGGAAGAGAGAAGGCAGGAATAAAAAAAATGATGGAAAAATGAGGCAGGAATGAAAGAAAGACAGAAGAAAGAAAGGGATGTTAAGAATTAGGGGTGGATGTATGAAATGAAGGAAGGAAGGAAAGAGGGGAGGATGAAGGACAGAATGGAGGAAAGGAGAAGAGGTAACCAAGCATGTATGAAGGGAAGGAAGGATAAAAGTAGGAAGAATAGATGGAAAAAGGGAGGGAGGAGGCATGAAAGGAAGCACACAAGGAAGATGCAAAAAACAAACAAACAAAACACACAACTAAATCATTGAATATAGTCCACATCCATCCATCCGTTTTCTTCCGATTATTTGAGATCACGTCACGGGGCAGCAGCTTGTGTCGGAAAGCTCAGACTTCCCTCTCCCCAGCCACTTCGTCCAGCTCTTCCAGGGGGATTCAGAGACATTCCCAAACCAACCAGGAGACAGTCTGTCGAGTCCAGTGTGTCGAGTCGTCCGTGGCCTCCTCCCCATGGGAGGTGCCCGGAACACCTCACCCCAGGAGGCCTCCTGATCAGATGCCCGAGCCACCTCATCTGGCAATACTGTACTACTCACACACTAGTCACATGCTCCTTTTAGTTCCTTTGTCGGTTTGGGGCAAAGGCAGCTCCATTCCTGATTATATCTTACAGCTTCAAAACTGCAATTTGTATACACTCGTGACTTACTACTGTGGCAAATTGCAAACACACGAGTTCACTGTTGCACGTGAAAGATGACAACTTTGCGACTTCAATCAGCAATTTGGTTTGCTTGCGTCACAGCCAGCGTCAGTCAAAAGCTCTGACGCCAAAGTCTCATCCTGGACAAAGGACCTGGTGGCTGTTTCCGAAATGGCTAACCGGTCTCCTCAAGAAGACGAAGAAGCTTCTGCAATCGATGGATGGTCTCCGCAGGCCCCAAAGCCGCCATCATTTCCGCGACGCTGGGTCCTTGCTGGAAGGCCAGGAAAAAGCGAAATGGAAAACATGAAAACCAAACATAATCAATTAAAAATCCACTTCCTCTTTGCATTTTGTCACTCTGGCAGCTGAGTCAGGGTAGGAATTCCACGATTTTTCATCAGAAATGCGGTATTTAAGGGCAACCTTGAATGGGAACTGGACTTTTAAGTGTCTGTATAATCACACAGTCACCCCTTGCTATATCGCGGGCCACTTTTTACGGGTCAGTACATTGCCGATATTCTTTTGTTTTTTTTAAACTGTATTTTCCTACCCGTACTGTTTACTGCAGACTCATGTCGCATAAGTGTGAGCTAGGAACAAACAAAATTAGTTTCCACATTCCAAAAATGATGTTAGGTTTATTGGTTATTTCAATTGTCCTCAGTGTGAATCTGAGTGTGAATGTTGATTTGTGTCCTATTATGTGCCCTGCAATTGACTCAGAACCAGTCCAGAGTGTACCCCGCTTCTTGCTTGAAGCCAGCAGGCTCGAAAAAAATAAGAACAAAAAAAAAAATAGCAAAACTAACATATCTATGTTTTTATACAAACGTGTTAATTTACCTGCAGTCCGCTGAGAGTCAACCGTAAAAGCTTCATCACGTCTCTGTATTTGGTGCCCTTGGTCTGCTTGGCCAGCGTCTTCAAATCTTTGCTGATTTGATCCACGGTAGCTTCTCTCCTCGTTCTTCTGCTGATCTGCAAAGATATTCGCGTCACTTTACGAGAGTAGTGTCACTCTAAGGTGAGTTTGCTATTAAAAGCGCATACTTAAGCGTCATTGTGGCGACGTGCCGGGCCTCCGTGGTGAGTGCTGCTACCTGTTGATTGGAAAAGGAAGGACGCACCCATAGGTACGAGTAAGCGGGACTTAGGAGCTCCCGCAGAGAGGAGATGTGACCCTGCAGAGAGGTAGAGAATCATTTCAATATGACTTGAAAACCAACTTTGCGGTCCAGACGCAAATTGGACATTTTATCTTGTGGTGGTGGCCAGCGAGATCGTATGGCAAGTACCAACGGGTTACCTTTCGTAAGTGTAGAACCCGCCTGATATAATCATCATGCAGGACGTCTTCATCCTGGATCTCAGACGTGTAGGCCTGTCTGATTTGTCCCTGCAGATCCTTTATCAGAACATTGCATCGCTGCTCATCTTCAATATGATGCTGCAGGTGGATTCTGGGGGTGCAGGGGTAGATACGATCGTGACCGTTTGCAATGCCCCCTCATTTTGCCATCTCTTATTTGCTGCATGTCGATGAAGGATGTGTGCGTAAACTGGACCTCCCTATATTTAACTAAAATTCAACTCAAAACAAAGTGCTGTATGTCAATAAAAATCAAACATAAAACACAATAAAAAAACAAAAAATAAATATGGAAATAAAATATTCCTTTATAACACAAAAAAAAAAAAACAAAGCATATATCACGCATCACTACTTCTGCTTGTGCTTGTTTTTGGCAATGGGCTCACTGCACGCACCGGATCCACACACACCAACTGACATGTAATTCGTGGCTTGGTGAGGAAGTGCTGCATTCAAGAGTGAAAATGTCGGGCTTTCTCTTCCCTCTGTCTACTCTTGTTTGGCTTTCTTTTCAGAATTGGAAGAAGTGCCCCTCCAAAACAGAACAATTTCAAGTGTGGTGTAATTCTGTGTAATGTTTTGATAGAATGTCGGGGACCTTTTAGTAAGACGCCAAGGAACTGTTTGTTTTAAATGATGGAAAAGAAAAACTGAATATGAAGACAAAGAATGAATGTTTTGGTGTTGTTTCAGACTTTTTTTTTTGTAAATAATAAACCAAGAGTAACTCACTTGTTGAACTCTGGAAGCTTTTCAAGGTCAAGCAGAGCAGAATGCGTTGTGATCTTGGAAGGGTTAAACTCGGAGATCAGCTCATCTATTGTCCGTCCCACTCGATTGCCTACCGGGCACAATTCAAATTCATTGGTACCGCATGATTACTGTAAAGGTGACGTGAGCACACGCCCCACGTAAAACAATTTACCACTCACTGCTGAATCCCGAGCCGCAGTTGGTGGTGATGTCCAGCAGAGCCTCCGGCAGGACGCCGTCTCTCTGGAATTTCTGGATGAATATGTCCCCCTGCCTCTTGGATAGTTTGCTGCCGTCCTTGTTGGTCAGCAGTGGCAGGTGTCCGAAGGCGGGCGGCTGCCATCCGAGGGCCCGGTACATAAGGAGGTGCTTGGATGTGGAGATTAGCCACTCGGAACCCCGAAGTACATGGCTGATCCTCATGTGGTGGTCGTCTACTATGTTAGCGAGGTGGTAGGTGGGGAAACCGTCTGCCTTTATAACCACGGGGTCACCCTCCACCTGCAATAGTGATACTTTAGCTATGAAATAGTATTTTTTTTGTAATTATGTTTTGAGAAAAAAAACTGGTGGTCAGCCAATGAGGCCATTTGAAAAGTTTAGTGTTCAAAGTGTAACCTTACTGCAATGTAGGGGGATTATCCTTGAAAAAGTCATCATTAAAAAGATGACAACCGATGTGTCAAAAACTGTAACCGGGTGCTTTACCTGTGCCACCTCATGACGATTCCACCCAAAGACGAGATCCTGAAAGGACTCCACTCCCTCCTCGAGACGGAACCTAATGACACGGGGCGCTCCCTGGGCCAGCTTTTCCCGGACCTGCTCGGCTCGAAGGTGTCGACACCGGTTGTCATACCTGAGGAGAGAAAAAGTCAAATACCGGAAATGCCAAAGATACCTTGTGTCCTGTTCTGAGTCAGTGGCAATGATGTGATGGAGCTACAGTATAACCTGGGAGTCTGTCCTGTCCTCAGGGCTTCTTTTTTGAGCAGCTCCAGCCTTTGAGGGCTGCAGAAACAGTGGTACGCGTGGCCCCCGTCCACCAGCTGTGAGGCCGCCTGTCTGTAAAGCTCCAATCTTTTTGACTGAAGGTACGGACCCAGCGGCCCACCTCGGACTGGACTCTCATCTGGAGGTATACCTAGAGTACAAAATCAGCCTTGAAACATGTTTTATGTCTTGATGACATCACACTTTTGTCCTACCTGCCCATTCTAACATTTCTTCTATGGCCTCAGCAGCCCCTGGTACCAGCCTGCTTTGATCCGTGTCCTCCAGGCGCAGGACAAACGACCCGCCATACTTCTTGGCAAAGATGTAATTGTAAAGAGCCGTGCGAAGACCTCCAAGGTGCAAGAAACCTGCAAAGAACAAGACATTAAAGTGATTATCTCAGGGTACTTATTGTCTACAAGAAAAAAAGGTCACAGTGGCACAACGGAACTAACCCAAGTCACCAATCTACTTATGAGCCAAAGGGCCTAATCTATCAGTAACAACTGTGCGAAGGGCAACCCTCACAATACACGCCAAAAGTCACAATGAGGCACAATAATGTCAAATTTAACCGATAAGACGTCCTAAAATGTGACAATATACGAAAAATAGCAGCCCAGTACATACAGGGAAACAAAGTCACACAAAAACACTAAACTTAATAAAGACTAATGTAAAAACAAACATTGAAAAACATTTTCAGTAACAACATTTTTTTAAAACGAGAATGCTGTAAAAACGTTTACGTTTATAAAGCTAATAATTAGAAGATGTCATATTCCTACTACGACAGACCTCGGAGCAGCTCACTAGCATTTTTTTACCTCAGGGTTTGGAGCGACCTTACCTGTCGGGCTTGGGGCGAACCTCACCCGTACATCGCCTCCAGCCGTCGTGGCGTATCGTCTGCTGACAGCGCAGTCGGGCAGGCGTTTCGTCCGCCGTTTTGTGGCGGTAGCGGAGCAATGAAAGTCCCCGAGAGTGACCGTCCGGTTCAGGTACCAGCGGCAAGTTCTGATCCACGACCATGACATGCTGACTTGGGGACGCTCTGTGGGTCACAACGGTGACGAAAGGGCACTTTTTTAACGTGTCTATCCCAAAAACGAAAAGCTCAATTCGGTCCTTCGGTCACCAGACGCTTTTTGAAAAAAAAAACATTGAATAAAACGTTCGATCCATTTTGAAACATGATGATTTTCACACTGTTGATGAGGCAGCGAATACACCGGTCAAACATTGAAATGTGATTGGCTGATTATCTTCTTCGGTACACTGCATTTGGTTTTCTGCTTTTATTACTGCCACATAGCGGTGAAATGAATTACTTCACCCGATGGCTCTGCATCTTCTCTTCTCACAAATTATAAATGCTTCACCGTCACCCGTTAATCTCAAATGATTGCTGCTTTTGTTACAAAAGTTGAGATTTTTTACACACTTTGAATCTAACCCCCCAAATTTGAGCTTTTGCTTTACAAAGCGCAGTGGCAAGTGATTTGGTGATTGTTCCCAATCATTTCGCAGATAGAAGTCCATCCATCCATCCATTTTCCGCCGCTTGGGGGGCGGGGGGTGCTGGAGCCTATCCCAGCTGTCTTCGGGCAGTAGGCGGGGGACACCCTGAATCAGTTGCCAGCCAATCGCAGGTCCTGGGGCTCTGACAGAGAGTCTATTCTGTCTCGGAAGTTGAGAGAAAATTCCATTGACGTCGTGCTTGGTTTGTGCTCTTTCTGTCATGTATGGGACCTTATACGGTATAGATAGGTGTGTGCCTTTCCAAATCATGTCCAATCAACCAAACGTATTCCATTTGAATGAATTTGTAATATAAACTGTAAAAAGTGAAGCCAACACACACACACACACTGTATACACACAGAGAGAAAGAACGCATGCTATAATACACTGGGAGTGCAAACTATATTTCAATATGCCCCACCCACGCCCACTAGCCCCTCCCTTCAGTGTAGAGGTGATACTTTCCGTGTGGTTATTCCTCAAACTCACTGGTGCACCTGCTTCTCAGGTGTCAACACACATGTATGCTGAAGGAACAACGTGATTTGGTAAGCTTTGTTTTCACAATTCTTTTTGTATCTCCTTGGGAGCCGCTCCTGTTTTGAATGCAATTAGGCACATATCTTCTTATTATAAATGGCTCAAGAACAAAAGACAAAAAATAAATAAATAAAACAATAAAAAACACCATATTTCATATTATTATAGTATGTCGACATATGCTGTTATTTTCTAAGTTTGTATTCATTGTAAAATGCTCACGGATTTGAATACATTCCAAAATATAATATTACACCTACATTTATGATAGTGCCTGCTGTACATGCATCTATGAGTACACATATTTTCGCTTCAAGTCAAAGTATCATTATAAGACATGGCTTTCACGGAAGTTGCATTTTTTTAGTAAGTTATTAACTCAAATTGAAGTAGATAAAGTCTTTCATATTCATTCATGATCCATTTTCAGTTATTTTTGCATAAGCCTATAAGACCAAAACATGTATAAGAAATGTGATAGTGTTTATTGCAATACTGTACACATTAATTTATTCTTTGTGATGTTTAAAGAATACATGGCAAGAGAACCTTGAGAAAATAATAATACCGGTACATATTAAATCATAGAGGGGGAATTAAAAAAAAAAAACACAATTATGAAGTATTAGCGGCCAGTTGTCAGCACATTATGTGTGAATAAATTTTGAACTACCCAATTTTAACCCTAGTGCTGCAGTCGATGTAAATAATTTTAAATAACGCAACATACAGTTTTACAAAAATTGTAAAAGTATTATTCGTGATTTTTTTTTAAACTTTCAACCACTCAAAATGTTCAGTAGCATCAGTGCTATACATACTCATATAGTTTTTATTTTTTTCTTTGTATTTCTTGCCCTTTATGGACAATAAAAGCGGTACTGTGCTATGACCAAAACATACCGGTGTGTGTATATATATATATATATATATATATATATATATATATATATATATATATATATATATATATATATACTGTATATATACAGTGATAATTTAACAGTTTACCCCCAGCGAGTCCCAGGGACTCGCTGATTAGAAAAGTATGAGTCCCATTATGCATTTAGCGAGTCCCAAGTTTCGAATTCTGAAATGGTCTACTTATTCAATTGCATATGATAATAACACAAACAACATATACATACAATTATAAACAAAAGCATTGGCGGGTGCCAAAAATGTTTCAATGTTTAATATTTTAATTCAGTTAATATCAAACCCAATTTTTCAAGGTTCATTTTAAATGTAAATACTCCATTTCGGTATTGCTTTATGTCCGCACAGAACAAGGAAGGTCCGTCATTTGAAAATTGTCGTTGCTTCATTACAGAATTGTTAGTATCAGTCCTCAAATACTCCATATATTTTGAAAAACTAAAACTAATACTGAAACCAATAAAAACTAAATTAAGCATAAAAAAAACTACTTCAATAAAAACTGCCCTAAACCTGCTCTGAAAACTATAATTGCAACTAACTGAAATTAAATAACAAAATTCAAAACGAAATAAAAACTAACTAAAATGAAAAATCCAAAACTATTACAGTATACCCCGGTGAACACACTTCTTGTCATACACTATCCTCTAAAATGGTGTCATAATGATTCCGTAATCATTGTAAAATCGCCATTTCCCAATTGTCTTCAACCACTACGGCCCTTTTTACTCTGGGCAGAAAAACGACATCGCCCCGGTATCCAGTGCTGAGCTGTTTGCTGCTGGTTTGGATGAAAAGTAGATCGTACCTCGACATCATGTCGCTTTCATTGTTACAAAAGGAAAATCTCATTGTAAAAAAGGAGGAAGCGAGAAGCCAGAAAAGGGAACGGGTGTATACTTCACTAATAGTTCAGCGGCAAATTGGACGATTTGTCACTCGGCCAGCCCCTCTACTATTGGTGGGGCTTGTTAGGATGTCACGGCGCGGCCACTCTGAAGTAGAACATTTTTTTAATTTGAGGCGCCTCGCCAAACTGCGCTGTGCCCAACAACACTCCATTCCATGGTCCGTGCCTCATGTACCCAATGAATGGGTTTCACAATTTTCACAATGGCATGCTGGGCCCTGCTAAGTGCAGTGTGAAAAGGGTTTAGGTCAAATGGAGGTGACGTTGGCCTCAAGGTGAGAGGCTTGTCGTCGAGCTGCATTCAGAGCCAGGCGCAGCATACTGCTATCTCTTGGATTAAAGAAGAGCGACATTCTTTGGGTTAAAAACAAATCACTGGATGGACATTGAAACATGTCACAAATCAGACAGCTTTACTCATCGACAGCTTTACTCATCGTTAACTATTTATCCTGATTATCTAACAATTCAAACACAAACTGTAGTTGCTTTTAAATCTTATTTCATGCACGCTAGCGTCCACTATTGGCCAGCTAGCACCTACCTTTATCTGAACCCTTTCATGCACCAATAATGACAACCTGTAACTCGATAACAGGATAAGCTGTCCAATGTAGTAACCGTTGTCCCTGAAAGGGTTAAGTTACACCTGGCCAAACGTTTCAAAAAGATTTAATGACGGCAATACTGTAGTGAAAGCCACAGGCCACAAATGAAATTGACCGACTCGACACAAAGACACTCAAGCGTACCGTATATAAGCACAAGAAAATAAAGCATCTAGAAGACGCGACAAAACGTGAGCCATTACCATCATCGATAACTCCCGCTCTTAGTAATAGCATATGATTGACGCCCTTTGCAATGCATTGGGGCGAAAAAAATTACACCCTCCAAAAACAAATGCTGATAAGCATTAAATATGCATAAATAGGTGTAAAATTGATTCGGCCTCCCTGTGTGGAGTTTGCATGTTCCCACCGTGCCTGCGTGGGTTTTCTCTGGGTACTCCGGTTTCCTCCCACATTCCAAAAACATGCATGGCAGGTTAATGGAACACTCTAAATTGTCCTTAGGTGTGGGTGTAAGCGTGGATGGTTGTTCGTCTCTGTGTGCATGGAGGTGTAAAATGGGGAAGAAAAAAAAATCCTGTGAATATGCGGGTGCCAAACCACAAGTATGCGCTGTAAATTTTTCCATCCATCCAGTTTTCTGACTTGCTTATCCTCACGAGGGTGGCGGGGTGTGCTGCAGCCTATCCCAGCTGTCTTCAGACAGTAGGCCAGGCGTGTCAAACATATGGCCCGCGGGCCGAGTCCGGCCCGCAAGGAGGTTTGATCAGGCCCGCAGGATGATTTAAAAGTAAAAAAATGCATAAAAGACACGGAATGAATATTTTTAATAAGGTGCATTTCATGTAATATCCGCTAGGGGGACACACTGTTTTGATCAGAGGAAAAGACAACATTGTTTTGGTCAGAGAAGAAGACAACAGTAGATTTTTTTTGTAGCCCGTATTTTTGTAGCCCGTATTATGCCGTAAGACAATAAAATGCCAACGTCACATTAAGAAAGACGACTGGGTGTGATATATTCCCAGATCAATTTATGTTAAGCCTCTTAAAGCTTATATGTGCAAATGTTCTTCTTCTGTCACTGCCATGACATCACGGCACTTGTTCCACCCCCTACCCCCACGCCCCTATGATTGTATTGTTTTCGTAGAAAAAGAGAATCACAAGGTCTTTTGTGTTCATTGTTCAGACTGTACAGTGTTGAATTTCAGCATTCTTTTTACTGATGTCTCAAGACTATTGTGCGACAATGATGAAGGTCACGAAAGATCCTGAAAAGTATCTGATGGCCACTCCCTGATTTCTATCAGCTGCTCACATTGCAGCATTTTGTATCTCACGGCACAATTTAAGGTACCTCACATCATGTCTGAGCAGAATTTCTATGAAGAATAAAAGTGCCCTGTTATCATCCTATAATTTCATGATGGCTACGCCGACCTTGTGGATCGCTCTTGCATTTTGTCGCCGTGGTGGTGTCGAGCGTTTGACACAATGTCTCTCTGCTTGCCTCCCCAGCGATTCGCACGACAAAACCGCACTCATCCTCATGCGACCTGCAACATCATGAGATCCGGCTACATTTTCCTGCTGCTCTACCTCCTGTGGGGTTGCTTTGGTAAGAGAGGATCAACGTCCATGTGATCATTTGCTTTTGCTGCACACGTGTCTGTCAAGAGCAGAATACAACTGTTTACAAAACGTTTTTTTCTCAATTGATTGGTCCCTGTCTGGTCCTCAAACGGCATTCTTACAACTGCAGTATATAGAAAAATAATTGTGAATGACAATGTTAGCTTAAGTTATTTTATGTTGAATTATATTTTTATTATAGCCTTACAGAGCATTCAAACCGGGGTTGGACTAGCATATGGATTTTTAAATTTTTGTTTGTTTGTTGTTGTTGCAGTGTCTGAATTTGGACGATTCCGTTTCCGAGTCTAGTTCCTCGATTTGATTCTGGTTACTAAAAATTCTCAGTTCCAAATTTTTAGTTTGAGAGGTGTGGGGTTCGATTCTGGCTTCGGCCTTCCTATGTGGAGTTTGCGTGGGTTTTCTCCGGGTACTCCAGTTTCCTCCCACATTCCAAAAATATGCTTGGCAGGTTAATGGAACACTCTAAATTGTCCGTAGGTGCGAGTCGAGCGCAAATGGCTGTGTGCCCTGCGATTGCCTGGCAACCAGTTCAGGGTGTACCCCGCGTACTACAGTGAAACTCCTCTACAACGAAATCTACATGGGTGAAAATACCCCCTAGTGTGAAAAAAATCTTCATGCATTAACACCATTCCCACTTTCCTGTTTCAAATTTGCTACAGTGAAAAACCCCCTGTTGTGAAAAAATTATTGCTGCAAACATGATTTCGTTGTAGAGGAGTTTCACTGTACCCGAAGACAGCTGATATTGGCTCTAGCACAGCCCGTAACAGTTGTGAGGATAAGCGAATCAGAAAATGGATGGATGGATTGTTTGAGGGGGTCACAAGTAAAATGTAAATCTAATGGGTTTACGAAAACATATGCCGTGCGTATGCATTGATAATATATGCTGTGTATGCTAAGCTATATGTTAGCTCTCCCATTTGCATTTGTGTTGACCCACTGTTTTAGTTCCAATTTGACTTTCTGGCTCAATGGTGGCATGAGAGGTCCTTTACTGGTTTACTTGACTGATTCCGACCGGTGTGGCTGTGCAAGCAGCCACAGACTTCCTGGTTAGTCATTCGAGGTGTGTAGTGTTGCGTGCCGTGCGCCCACGTTTGTGTTTGGTCAAAGGCACTTCCTGGTATTTGATGGTCTCAAAGACAAATGTGTGTGGTCGAATAAATTTGTGAAGTGCTCTACGCGGCTTAAAATCCAACAATTCAAGCGGTGCGTTACCCATTGTGTGATTGCATTGTATAAATGGGTTTAATGAGACTGGTTTGGTGAGGCGGTATTAGTCAGAGCTACTCTTTCACCTAGATTATTCGGCAGTCTGGAAATTAAACAATGAGAACGCGTTGCACAAATGCGGGCAACGCTCATTTCCTTGTCAATCTGTCAAATGTAACGACATCTCATCAGACAGACATTTACTTGTCCTTTAGTAAACTGTATATAGTTGTATGGTAGATTGTTATTTCATTTATATTGTACCCTGTACCTCAAATCTGAAAATACTGCCGATTGTTATGTAACATAGTTGATTTCCAGCTGATTGCAGCCCTTCTGTCCAAATGTTTTCATGATTTACGTGGAAGTACAAATATTCCGACTACATGTTGTTATTATCAATCCCCCATTCTTGTCTCTCTTTTCACCCCAACAGTGCCATCGATTCAACAAGGGTAAGATGCCTAAAAAAGCGGCAATCGGTTTCTTTTTTTTTTTTTTCCTACAATTTTCTAACCTCTCAATTATTACTTTGAATTGCTCATCGTTTCGCATGACCGGGCGCAGAGAAGCAAGATGCAATTCGACCGGCCAGGTGAGTGACGGGTGAAGCACAAACGATATGTGACTCATAAAAAGGAATTTAGATATTTGATGGGGTTTTTTTTCCCCTCTCACTCACTTTATGATTACGATCAAAATACCTCCCAAAGCTAGAAATGTAAACCTGACTGATTAGAGAAAATCGGAGAATTTGCTCGTTCATTCTGTTTTGTTTTTGTCGCTCTAAAGGACCCAGATGCCGCGAGCTGCTTCCTCCAGTGTGTGGGCTCGCCTGCATCAAGCACCGGAAGGGACCACATGCAGAATCTGAAAGCCATGCTGGAAGCGGCAATAGATATTTACACCTTCATGGTAGGCTTGGCCCACGATTACGCCCGTGACGGACTCACTTGCACGTAGCTTGAGGAATGTTGTTGCACAAATACCTACCTGACAAGTTAATGATCAGCACTGGGGCAGGGGGTAGAAAAACAAAAACAACAAAAAACAGAGAAAGACCAAAACAACAGAACATTTTTCAGACATCACATAGCTTGCTCTCCAAGGAGTCCTTTTAGCATTTCTTATAATATACGCAGAATAAAGCAGAGCGCTGGTTCCTCTTTTATAATGTGTCATTATAGTCATTTTCTACTAATCTCCTTTCCTTTTTTTTGTATTCTGACAGAGGTCCAGTGCCAAAGGCGCGCACCTCAGCCTAGAAGGAGCCATCTTTTTGGACCCTGACGAGGATCCGCTCCATAATGAAGCCCTTGTAGAGATGTGGATGGAGGTCAAGGTGGCACCGCTGTTGAAGTCTATCAACAGACACGTCCTGGTCTGCCTCAGCAACAAGAACTTTAGCTGCTCCACCTACCAAACAATGTACGTATGTTGTCCGTCACTTGAGCGAGCTCCATCCTCCGAGTTGGCGCCTTTTTGAATACTACGCCGTCTTCTCGCAGGGTGAAGGAGCTCAGCCGGCATTTTCTGAGATGAATCCTGCCAGACAAAAATGGATCTACTCATTCTTTATGTATCCCTTCCTGTCGAGAAACGGAGTCACTGGTAAGGCTTAACCACCACAATGGATTTGTGATTAAAGTGTCGATTTTAAGAGGGTTCAGAAAAATATGACAATCGCCATTTAGGAATTGGGCCTTTGTTTTCATTTTGTGATTTCCTCGCTTGAATTTTTTGTTTTGGTGCATTATTTTCACTTTTCTTAGTGTCTGTGAAGTGATCATGAATTTCCGTTTTTCGGAGGCTGTCTTTGAACGCCTCTCCAGTTGAACGAGAAGAGAGAAGGCACGGAGTCGGACGCAGCGTGTTTGTCGCGACTGTTAAAAGCATAAATACGAGTTGTACGTTTTAAAAAACCAACACCACAGCTCTCCTTTTTCGGAGCTTCAACATGTATCTATATCTATTTGAGCTATATTAGCCTATCAAAATATTTTTCCATTTTCAAACATTTTTTGTAAAGCTCCGGGGAGCCACTAGATGTCGCTAAAGAGCCGCATGCGGCTCTGGAGCCGCGTGTTGCCGACCCCCGGGTTAAGTGTTTATTTTCATACTTAATGGGTGGACAGGCACTCCAGAGACAAAGCAAATATGTATTCCTCTAATAACTCACCTTTAAATACATTTTATATCACTGAAGAACACGGTCGCTAACTTTATGCATTTTTTGGTTGTTTCTGTGCAGGTTGCGTGAATCCAAATGAGAGTAGTGAAGAATGGCTGATGAAGAATTTCGGCGCTTTCAGCGTCATGGCAGGAATCAGTGATTTACCAGCGCTCAATATGGTTTTCAGCGGCGTGAGTCACTCTCTGTCATTTTTATTAGGCTTTTGGTAAATTTTCTGACAACCAAACAATATCTGTAGTACAAGAGTGGACAAACTTTTGTGCTCAAGAGTAACAGTTGATTTTTAAAAATGACCAATGGACCATTCGTAGATGAGATCCATAAAAAGTAGCGGATCCTCCCTAATCTCTTTTCTTCTCTTCCCCACACAGCTGGAAGTTCTACACCTTCTCTCCCCGGCGCAAAAGGCCGAACTGCTATTGAGGCCTGAGGTGGCGGGTTTGTCTAAGGACTCCCTCTCGCTTATCTTCCGCAGTTTGATGTCAGATGGCTCGCCAGCCAACACCACCAACAATTATGAAGGGATCCACAACTGGACCGAGCCTGAATACCCCGAAACGACACACAGCCCGTATTTACCTCCATCCCCTCATAACACCCTCACAGAGGTATGCTGACTTTCACACTGCCCCATAGAGCCAAGTCTTCCCAAATTGAAGACCCAGACTACAAATCAGGTTCCTCCCTGGCGCCTGAAATGATAACATATAACGTCATTGACAATGACTGCAGAATGGTCAGTGGTTCTCAATTTTGGGCCTTTAACGGTCAGAGAACTAAAATAATGTTGATATTTGAATATTATATGTGAATTGTTTTCATTTGTAAATTTGCTTATCTTTATTTATCAATGTGATGTGTAAGTGAAAAACCCGAAACCAAGAACTTGAGGGTCTGCTTTCTACTCAATAAAATCACATTTTTTGGGGTTTGACAGTCTGCGACTCAGTAAAACTGCAACCCATTTTGGCTCCCAACCCACATTCTGAGAAGCTGTCTCACGTGAATGCAAGAATTGTTTGCAGAACTATTTTCAAAACGATTTATCCCTGCTACACTTCCAGGTGATCGAAGGCACCAGAACGGCTTTTCAGCCCATCATGAGCTTCGTTCATAACTTTGTCACCTTCACCAAACGGGTACAAACATTCATTCGTCGTTCAGGCACATACTGACTGTATCCATGCATCAATGAATATTTCCCATTTCATTTCCCAGAGACACGTATCAGGAATAAGAAGCAGCACGCTGATGCAGTTCCTGCTCAACTGGACTCTGGCGGAGATGGCGAGTCATTACAGGCCCTATTATTCACCTGTCCCTCTGGAGGTGCCAGAATTAGATGAAATGAAGGACTGGTATCGAAATGTTGTCCTGCCCATACTGCGGAGGTTCTCCAGTGACGAACAATCCCTAATGAGTGATCATCTCCTACTCGCCTTTCGCCATGTGTTGTACGTCCCACGAACACTTAGGCCTCAGTAAAAATCTGATCCTGCTTTTTTTGTTGGGCGTCTTTTCCATTTAATTCGTATCTATCTATCTATCTATCTAGCTCTATCTAGCTATCTATCTAGCTATCTAGTCTAGCCTCTGTATCTATATAGCTAGCAAGCTAGCTAGCTATCCATCTAGCTCATGGTCCATTATGTCTTACAGCAACTTGGATCACAATGTGGACAATGGAACAGTCGACGTCCAGGATGTTTGCCGCGTCGCTCTTGATGGCAATCCTTGTGGGGTAATAAAACAAAACATACATACACTTTCAACTGCGTATCATTTCTGTTTGTCCAAATTCTTCCTTGTTATTGCCCCCAGTTGACTGATGCAGTGGGAAACGTGGCACGCATCATGCACTGCGCAGCTCGAACCAACCTGACCATGTCTGAAGGGAACGTCATGAGATTGATTTTGGAGTTGACGGAACATCTCAACTTATTGATACAGGAGTTTGTCACAGCTGTGAGCTATTCTACTACTTAAACTCAATGCACATTTTTGTATCTTAATACAGCATCCATCTATCCATCCATCCATTTTTTTTCAACACCGCGTATCCTGAACAGTGACACGGGTAGTTGCTGGAGCCTATCTCAGCTGACTTGAACTGGTCGTTATAGAGACAAATTCTCACCCACATACACACCGTCACTGAGTGGGAACCGATCCCACGCTGCCCGCACACAAGTTCAGCGAGTGTACCGCTACACCATCAGTGACTTTTCTTAATACGGCATATACTGTATAAGTATGAAGAATATACCAGTATGTCGGAAATATATGACGAGCACACAAGAAGAGCGAATTGGGTTGCAGCATTAAATCATGATGTGTTACATTCTAAGGCACTACTGTATTTGTACTTTGTGGATGCACGCATTTTCATTAACATTTCTTTTGTGTTTCCAGAACATCACAGAAGTGGCGTCTGATTTCCGCCAGATCTTTAGCGAAGCCGACTCTCACAGTTTTACTCAGGATAACCTGCACGACCCGGAATTCGTCACCATATGGTTTCATATCAAGCTATCACCCCTCCTTCCCCACATCCCCACGGACTTGCTCTCCTGCCTGAGCGCCAACAACTTCTCCTGTCCCGCTTACCAAGCCCTGTGAGTCTGCCACTGATTTTCTCTCACTCTGACATGCGTTGGTATGTTTTTATTCTCAGTGGAATCTCTGTTAAATGTTTCCAGTGATAATATTTAACGTTTGTCACTGTGCAGCGTTGCTCTCCTCAGCCAACACATGAGCTATTTTGAACCCCTTTCACACCACCACCAAAACATTTATACGCACTTCGTCTACTTCTTCCTGAGGCGTCACAACATGTCTGGTGAGTAAAAAGGAAACATTTTGTTATGATCTGGTTACAGTTTTAACTTCAGGAATTATTTGAACAGGAGTTTAAAAACTCTGTAATAGTTTTCCAAGGACAGTGTAATCCCCCTTTTATCACGTCTGAGTCCGTAATATATCGTATTTGATGAAGTCTTGTGTGTATGTTTCAGACGTGTGTTTCTCAGCTAACAACAGCACCGAATGGCTGTGGAAGAATTTTGGTTCCTTCTCGCACGTGGCTGACATCGCAGACTTCTACGACCTCAACCCTAACTTCTCAGGCGTGAGTCACACCCATCAGAACTCAACCAAGTGAAGGCTGGGCCGCATGCTGATGACATTTTTCTCTCTGTCGCCTTACTAGCTGGAGGTTCTGGATCAGCTGTCTCCAAGACAGACGGCGCAGCTGATGCTCCTGGCTCCCCTGACTCCTCCCGAGAAGGACGACGTGATTCGCGAGGTGTTTGATTTCCTGCTGGAGTTCCCCAGAGAGAGGAGGCTTCTTGAGGTCTTGCATGCTTTGGTCCTGCTGGCGACTGAGGTGACTGCTCTGATGGGTTTGATTGTACAGACTCAGCAGTATTTCACTTTCAGGAAAGTATGCTAAAACGTTTTGGAAATTGCAGGTCCAGCCTCCCTGTGCAGTCTCTCAAACTATGTGAGTACACTTTTTTTTCATGACTGTGAAATAGCTTTTCTATGGAAAAAAACTTTCACTCGCCTGACTTGTGAGCGGGTCGTATGAAATCGGTTCCCACTCAGTGTCGTTGTGGGTGTGAGTGGTTATTTGTCTCTATGTGCCCTGTAACTGACTGGCGACCAGTTCAGGGTGTAGTCTGCCTTCAGCCCGAAGTCAACTGGAAGTCAACACCCTGTGACCCTGTTCAGGATGAGCGTTGAAAATGGAGCGGTGTTGAAAATGGATGGATGAATGGAAAAATATGATCGTATTGTCAAAATATTACTTTTTTTCCAGCCCATCACTTTGTTTGCACTTAAAAGAATGTTTCATGATTTGTGTTTTGCTGTTTCAGTCTTGAGCAGCTACAAAGAGTCATTGTGTCCGTGCCTCTTGACATGGAGTTTCTCGTACGGGATAAAGTAGACCAATTCATCCAATCCACGCCTAAAGGTAGAGAAAATTTTCTCACGGCTACATACATTAAACTTCATGAGCAAATCTTATTAATAATATTGTTGGATATATTCCGGAGCTGTAACCTGGACCTGAATGTGTGATTTTTTTGGGGGGGGGTTTCTCTCGCAGAGTGTGTGTCTGACAACATAAAGGTGAGGTTTTCTCAAACTACATTCACAATGACTCTATTCTATTTCAGAAGCTTTAACCTGCTTTGTTCTTCCACAGTGCTTGGTGATCCCGATCAATGGTAAGAAGTCTTTTGAAAATTCACATATTTGCATTGCATTATAAAACTTGGCAACCAAAAATAAATATCAAGTATCCAGCAGACACATTGACAGAACTGTTGAAATTGCTTTTACCTGGGGAGGTCACTTGTTCCAAGGCAGATTTCCAATGAAACATCTGAAAAAAGATGACATGCACAGTTAATACAAATTCGATGCAATTTTACAGCAACTGACGTCTGCAAGGGAATCGACAGGTATGTTGAAAGCTAAATACTATAAACCGCCACGCCTTGTCGTCCTGATGTGCTAATATGCTAATCGTGCAGCTCCGACCTTCATTTGGCCTCACCACCTTGAGCACCTCTGTGGACATCCCCTGCAACTTTACACTGGAGGACTATGCGTGTTCACAGGTTGCTTTTTTTTTTTAATCCTGTTTGGATTTTAAATCAAAACACCACTCTATTTTTTTTCCACTGAAACTGTCTTAATTTATTCCCAATAGTCTATTTTCTTGTTTGTTTGGCAAATCAGATTTTCAATTTGCCTCACAGGGCCAGCTAGCTGGCCACCAACACTGTCTGCATATTTCCATTCTCTCACTCAGTGGTTGTTCAGAGCAAAATTGTCACATACTGTATCAACAATACCTTATACAAATAAAAATGTACAGTATATACCATATTGCGATTTGACCCATCTCCTATATCCAGCTGCAGAACTTCACGGCAAATCAGCTGGCGTCTCTTCTGTCGTGTAATCTCACCGGCAACAGCAAACGGTCCAGAGTGCTATGGAAGATCCTGCTCAGTCATCTTTCGCCCATCTTGGATCCAGCTTTGGACATGCTCGCCAGCATCGTTAGTGAAAAAAGAAGTCATCATCCTAAATGAGAGGAAGGACAGACAGCTCAGAATAGTTTGTGTGGTTTTTTTTTTTTGCACAGCCCGAGAACACTATCGGACCATCTGCGCCTGAGATTCTGGACGTGATCGGTGAGACCCGCGTGGCGTTGCTGAGCGACGAGCAGCTGAGGAACAGCAGCGTCATCGCCAGGTGGTTCTCAGGGCGCTTGGAAGGGCTTCCTGCCGTTTGCGTCCGACAATTTCCTGCGCTGCCTGAGCTACAGGAACCTCAGCTGTCAGTCATATCAGGAGATGTAAGTGAAGAAAAACAATGAAAAGACCTTAGTATGGTTTAGAAATAAAACCTAATACATGAAATTAAATATACTTCAAATACTTCTCACCTGACACTTGATGGCCAAAGATGCTCTCTAAATGCTAAGTGGCTAAGGTTTGGCAACAAGCTCATTAAGGTAAACGGTGGGAAACGGTGCCTTTAAAATTTCATGGCTTTTTGTGGCTCAGTAAATCTAAGTGGGTGGCACGGTGGACAAATTGATTACCATGTTCGCCTCAAAGTCCAGAGGTGCAGGATTTGAATCCAGCACGCCCACGACCGCCGTGAGGATCAGCAGACTAGAAAATGGATGGATGGATGCTAAATCTAAATTTGTGATAATTGCGTATTTAACATCCCGAATTGAAACTCAACTTTAATATTTTACAAGGTCCTATCAGGAGAAATGAACCTAATTGGGAATTGAAAGGGTTTAAAATGAGATGTCCTTTTTTTTTTAAACATGAAAATACAATTTCAATGTATATGAGTTGACACTTCGCTTAAAGAAAAAGCACCAAACTGCTTCCTTATGCTCTTTTCAATGTCAGCCTGGAGATTTTCAAGCAACACTATGACAACATCACCCACACGCGGCGGATCGGGATCTTGCAGCAATTCGTCGTGAATTTCCTGTCTGGTCCAGTCTCAGGTCAGCTTGTCATGCCCTCACTCAATTTCAAATGTTCACAATGGTTGAACTTTAAGTTGTTCCAATTTCGAGTGAATTCAGTTGTTGCTCTTTTTAAACAAATTTTACAGACAAATTTTTGAAGAGTTGTGCTAGTAAGTTGCTGGAGAGCAATTGAGCTTATCCTCGTGGCCAATGCAAGTCTGGCACGGTATAAATCTGGGCAGCGGCAGGCTAGAAAATTTAGTTTTTCGCAGACCCACGTGGAGCTTTTTAAAAAGGGTATTTTGCGCCGTTGTGGGTGTGAACACTGCCGGCACGCGAATCGGATATAAAGTTGGTTAGGTATAGATATCACACATTTGTGAAGTGGCGCCTTATAACTGCATCATATGTGTCATATTTCTCGTTCCTACGGCTCACAATCCATTCAATGACTATTCACAGGCCCAAGCTGCCTCTCGGGATTCAACAGCAGCACAGAGTGGCTGATGGTGAATGTGGGTCCATTTTCCCGGTTTTTGACCCTTGAAGAGATTCTGCAGCTAAACCCGGATTTCAACCCTGTGAGATATCACGATGAACAACAAACAGAACATAAGTTGTCGGCCCATCTTATGAACAAGATCGTAATGAGTGCCTCTTTTTAGCTGGAGGCCCTGCCTCTTCTGTCTTTACGGCAACGGCTGGACCTGCTGTTCACTCCGTCTCCCGGTCTCCCGGAGATAGACGTCATCATCGATGCGGTGTTTGATCAGCTGACCAACTCGCCCGAGGAACGCTTAAAAATCCCTGAATTCCTCACGCACCTGGTCGGACGCCTTCAACCGGTGAGCTGCAATCAGCCGAGGGTTTGAAAGAGAAAGCAATTTTTGACGGTAACCATGATTTCGTTTCTTCCCTTTTCAGCCGGTCAATGGAAATCTTTCCTGTTCCTCCTACAAAATGCTGTGAGTCCATACATGAAATGTCTTTCAAAAAGGACATGGCGTGCTTTTTTTCACAATTTCATAAAAGGCCTTGAAAATTATTTTGAAAGAGGAAAGATTTTTAAACAGGAAATGTAACATTGATGTGTTTACCGTTGTCGCGCTCCAGTTTCACAAGATTGGACCTGGCCTTGCAGACCGTTCCTCTCCGCGTCATGTCGTCCATCACCTCCAGCAAGTTGGAACTGGCTGAGCTCCTTCCGCCTGGTGAGACAATTAAAAAAAAAAGACACTCACTCGATCTAATGAGATCCCAGACTAGATTAAATTTGAGGCTCAACATAAAGAAAGTTCGGACTATAATGCAGCGCATTTGAACATCACAGTAAACTACAACCAAAAGAATGAACATCCTAAAATAAATATTCCAACAATGTCAAGCAATCTGATCTTTCCTTTATCTCATTAGGTTGTATTTAATAAAAAAAATCCAGTGAGTTCATCATTTCGGCATTTTATATGTATTTTGTTCTAAAATTTGAATTTGCTTGGTTTTTTTTTCTCCAGGTTGCGTCATCTACAGTGGAGAGGTGATGATGCGCAATACCACTTTTTACTCAAATTGATTTTATAGAAGTATTGTATAAGTGACTATATTAATTTTCTCAACCATCAGTGCACTGTCACCCCAATCAATGGTAAGTCATTTTCTTACTTCATCTATAACACAATGCTTGACTGTCGCTCACTTGTGTCATGTTGTTGCTCACAGCCACAGAGATATGTATGGCAGTCAACAGGTGAGTACAGCTTTGCTGCCGCTAAGGCCAAGCCATAAAAATACAATTCAAAACTGTATTGTATTTATGTATAATGTATTTATGGTGTTTTACAACAATACTTAACTGTATTTATAATGTCGTATGTAACTCTGGATAAGTACATTAAAGTATATTGAATGTGCCCTTTCAAAAGCTTATACAGGCTCGCCGTTGAACATCGTATGGTAGATCAAATTGCTGAATGTGTGGGTGAAATCCCCCAATGTGTGGGGGCTAGATGCTAACTGTCATTTTTTTATGATGGTTCGGTTCAAATCGGGTTTGGCCGCATCACACGGTGTGCCTTAGAATCAGTTTGAATCGGAAACTGATTTGGAAAAGGATCCAGGATGACATCTTTCCATTTCACAGCACTGCACTACAGCTCTTACTGGACAACGGGACGCATGAAGGACGCCTCTGCAACTTTGCCGTGGAGCAATTTGCGTGCGCATCGGTAAACGTCACGCCTCTCGGTAGAATGGCGTTTTAATGTGGCCTTCAGTCTTCATTCACCCGCTCTGTTCTTTCACGTCACAGCTGTCAGCGCTAACTGATCAGGATCTGGCCGTGATCTTTACCTGCAACCCCTCTGGCCATCTTCCCTTTTGGAAGCTCCTCCTCAGCAAATCTTCTCATTTGCTGAACGAGTCTCTGGACTTGCTCACCAACATGGTAGGAAAATATGAAGATTTACATTAAGATTTGAACCCAATGCAGTTACATTATTCATGTATGTATGTTTTATTGAACATGACCTGATCAAAACAATAAATAATTGAAATGAATTCCGACCACAGTGCACACTGTCTAAATAAAGTGGCAAAAAACCCACTGTCAAACTTAAAAACTGTAAAAAACCCCCAAATCAATGTCAGGCTATGAAAAGGAAAATTGATTGGATTCGATTAATCGATTATTTTTAAACCCGAGCCCTATAAATGACATACAGTATGTGCCCGTCCGTGCCTTGGCTCAATAAAGTTTTGGGAAACACAGAACTTAACCAGTCACAGCGAGCTGTCACGTGTTTTATTTTGCAGACATTTAACCCTGGGAATTCAGCAGCCTCCGTCATTTTGGACGCTATCCGAGAAGTCCAATTGGACGCCTTCCCCGGAGCCTTCGTCAATGATCTTGACCTGATAGAGCTCTGGTTCAAACACAGGCTTCGCCCTTTTCTGCATGCAGTCTCTCCTGATTTCCTGTCTTGTCTCACCACCAAGGATTTGGATTGCACCAGCTACCAACACATGTAAGGTTTGCAACACGAGTTCAGCATACAAGCGGCTTGACCTGCGAGGTTTTGAGATACAAGCTTTGCTTTGACGTGTGAGCACAGACTTGAGATCGGTGAGAGTGAACTCCGTTCAGCTTACTTCACAATCAGCAGTAGTTTGGCAAATAATGAAAAGTTCACCACAAAAAAATGAGTCTTCAAACTGTTTAATGCCACTCCCGGGTGAAGTTTACCGTCACACAAAACCTAAAACAGCCAAACAACCGTTTAAAGAAAAGCCTCACTTGCTTGATGCTAATGCTAATTAGCGTCTATGTTGCGGTCCTTGAACGCTTTCAGCAATGGACCAAACACAAATGGTTCAGCAATAACATTATATGTAGACAGAACATATAATAGTTACTCACTTTTCTGTACTTGTTATCCGCTGTAACTTATATTTGTGCCATCCCGATGAGTTCAACGAAACACGCCCGACTGTAATATGATTGGCTGCGGCCAGTCCAGTATAGTATATCCCTTTGTTTGTCTTATACTGCCACCAAGTGGCCAAAAAAGGCACACCAGAAAGAAGCGCTTTTGGAGTGGGACAAAAGCTGGTAAATTGTTCTCCATTACCATTAAATATGCACTACTTTGTGTTTCCAAAAGGTTATCTTTCCTAATTCAAATACACATGAAATTAATTTTCGTAGCATTTGGGGAAGGCTGGAATGGATTTCCGTTCAATTCAATGGGGAAAGATGATTTGAGATATAAGTGCGACCATGGAAAAATTGAACTCATATCTCAAGCCACAAGTGTACAGTAATTGCATCCACTTTTTCTTGACAACAGCGTGCAGGCTCTGAGTCACGTCCAGCCAAACATGAGCATTGCCGCACAGATGTCTTTTGTCACACACTTCATCAAGATCTTCCTGACCCGCAATGACACAAACGGTAAAACACACACACACACACACACACACACACACACACAACATTGCTCATTCGCTAAAATTTACACGTCTACCTACTTCCTGTTCTTCCACTTTTTATTTTTGGTGGTCCAGATCCCAGCTGCATCACCCACAGCAGCAACAGCAGCGAATGGCTGCGGTTGAATTTTGGCGCCTTCTCTCACCTTCTGCTCCTCAGCGAGTTTCAGATGCTCCATCCCAACTTCTCACCGGTACTTTCTTACACCTCTTCATTTTTTTAATTTTTCACTCCCCAAATCCAATTAAACGTCTGTGTGTGTGTGTATGTGTGTGTGTGTGTGTGTGTGTGTCGTGTGCATGCATGCAGTTCGAGGCCTTACCACAATTAACGGTGAGACAGCTTGCTGACCTGTCCTCCACGCCTGGTGCACTCACCAGCCCTGCCCAGGTCGCCATGGTGATGGAGCATGTCCCCAACCAGTCCCTGCCCACCTTCTTTGATGACTTCTCCCCGTTGATCAAGGTGGGTATTTAAGTGACTTCAAGCAGGAGAAATTGAATATTAATTAATGATTAAAAAAAAGTTTGATTCCGGCAGCAAGTAAGAAGTCCATAGAAGACACACCAGTGTCACTGATTGTCGTCATCTCACGTCTTCTGCAGGGTCAAGAAAGTTTATATCCTGCCCCAGTGAGGTCAGCCCTATTGGAGGTTGTGTTCGATCGTGCGAGTCTCTCCGAACCATCCGTCCGCGACTCCGTGGTCTCATCGTGGCTCCGGGTTCGACTGCCCCCCTTGCTGTTCCAACTGTCGCCGAGGCATGTTTCGCCGTTTTTCCAAATACTGTCGGCAAAGAACTGCAGCGTGGAGCGGCAAGGGTACGAGGAATAAACCGGTCTGACTTAGAACTACACGTTTCTCCCGAACGGCGACTTACTCTTTTCTCGTTGCTCCAATCGTCAGAGTCAAGGAGCTCAACACCACCATCTCAAGTCTCAGTGACCGTACACAGAAGGAAGTACACAACCACATTGTTCAGGCTCTGAAAGGTAATGACACGGCTAAGTTAAACCAAGTTGAGACATTTAAAAAAAAAAAATAATAAGGCTAACACCTTGAAGTTCCTCTGTGTTCACTCAGTTGGTGCAAATTCTTACCTCCACCATGGAGAATATTGTGTCGTATTCATAATGCTGAGTTGATTTGCATCAGTGATTCCTAATTGTCATACAAAGGTCAAAAATGGATGGAAATAGTCTTTCAAAACGTCAGAATATCTGATCAACCTATCGAGCAAATTCCTTTATATTTGATGACTTTGTTTTCCATTGCAGGACCAGTCCCTCTGCGTTGCTATGCCAACAACCAAAGTTACTACGGCTTCTTGCAAAGTTCATTTCTGGGCTTCCAGCTACCCAACCTGACCACCTTCCTGTCGATTATTCCTCAGAACAAAAGGAATCAGGTGCGGGTCCAGAAGTAAGACGTACGGTAAGGACAACTCGTCATGACAATAATCGGCTTCGTGTTGTTGTGTATTTAGTTGGTGAACTCCATGGCTCAGTCGGAGCTTGGCAGCTACCTTCGCCAGCCTGACATTGTTGACGATGATGCCGAACTTTGCTCCATCTTCGGCAATTACCTTGAGACGCCCTCGTTCTTGGAGAAGGTATGTACAGTACAGTGAACATCAGTGGTTGGGCCCTTCATTCGCTACCTGGGACTTCAGTGGCGACTTACTTTTTGAGTTTTGAGATGAGCCCCAAGTTGCTGACAAATTTGTGGATCATAGCACACAAAACATAAAATGGTAGTTTTAAGCCTTCACCTTTTCCCAGTGGAAGCAGTGTCGGCAAAAGAAAGGCTACAAAATGCAGAAAACAGACTCTTGGGAATAAATTGGAACCATTTCCCGGAACAATTATTGGGACATTTGTTGTGAACATACAACAGTACTCCTGATATTATTTAGGCCTTGCTTGTCCTGAGCGGTAAACATGCATTATTCCACTGAAATTTTTTTTTATGAACATTACGCTGCAGGAAACACTCCCGGTGGCGGTGAGGAGGCCCACGCTACCCTGCGTGTGGCCTTTGGCTCTTGGCAGCTCCAGCAGATCGGAGGTCAAAGCCTGGTTCGACCGACGCCTCGCCAACTACTTGAATTTCCTCACCAGGGATCTCATCGGAAACGTCACAACATACAACACCTCCTGCCTGGCTTTTCAGGAATTGTATGCCCTCTAATTCCGTTACCTGTGGTTACCTCCGTCATGGAGTTTTCATTTCACTTTTGAACAGAATAATACAAAAACATTGAGTGAGAACCCCTTACCGTAGTTCGTCAAATAGTGACCTCCATTCTACCGTACGTGTCTCAATTCATTACGCTGTCAACCTACGCAGCTCTGCTTGAATAGACACTTTTTTCCCCTTGTGAGGGGTAGTAATAGAGGTGGTAACTCTGCTTATCTAAGTTTATCGACATTAAAGTGCGAACTGCCAAGACTTTTTCAATTCTGTTGCTAACCAAAACAGCAGCACCTACCAAGTGACCAGTGGCTCTGATAAATTAGAGTGTGGACTTGTGAAAGAGCACTAAAAATAATCACACACATAACCAATAAAGGCCTTTGCTGTAATGGTAAACTTTCTCTCCATCGTATCTCAATTATTGGCGTTGTCAAATTGAAACAAATAAGAAACTCTTCCTAAATAGTCAACACATTTTTTTTCCCCCCCATCAAAAAAGATTGAAACGTTAACATTCTATATCAGTCATCTCCCCTGATGAAGGCTTTACCCGGAAAGACTGGACCCATCTGTAGTTTAGCAAAGAAAGCCTGCCAACACCTAGTAAGAATGTGTTCTGGTTTTGTTTCAGTGTATCGGTTCTTGGCCTGTTCAACTTCTCTGCTGTGGACTTTGTGAGGCGAGATGTGTTTGATACCATCACGATTTACCTTAACTCAGGTAAATTTTGGTGTTTGCTTAATTTTACAAAGATATATTACTGGATTGTGTAGTTCATTCAGCAATGTTTATTTGATGAAAGACAACTAGCATATTGTGGCTACAGCGGGCTACTTGCTAATTCTAGCATGAACCAAACCAATAAGCTCTATTTGAAAATGACATCGAAAAAAAAAAAAGGTATATCACACTTTTGCTGACCTATACAACACTTATTTCATTGTAAGACGTCCCCGAAACTACAAATAACATTTGGGTTGTTTTGAAAGACAAAGGAAATAACAAGCTAGCCATGTAGCAAGGTTGAACATATGAACTATAGCACAATAAGTGTTTCTTTTTACTGGACTTGGACTTATATTTTTACTGTGAACACAACATTGAATTCATATAACGGGAAAATAAGTTAATATTTCATTAACTGGAGTATTGATAGGAATTATCAATATCTTCCTAATGAAAAAAAAAATTTTTTTTTTTTTTTTAAAACAGCGTCAGCGCCCAAGTGTTACAACGCAAGTGACCCAGAGCTCAACTCAACAGCATGGTTTGCAGAATATATTGGACCGTTCATTGAGTTCATCACTCTGCAAGATTTGTTCACTTTTGGCTCCCCAGAGGTATTTCCAAAACAATGTTTTGTTAGTTTGCTAGCTAGCGTACTTTCGGCTGTACATGAGATGGACGTACAGTGTCATCTGTGTGTTTCAACAATGACCGCCTCTTTGCTGCAGGTTCTCAAGTTGTTCACTGTGGACCAACAGAACATCGCCATCTTCAACCAAACCGTCTTACCTGTCAATGTTGTGAACTACTACACAGAGCTGCTATACAAGCAGGACAGCAACTTTAACCCCATATTGTGAGTGTTCGTTGGACATTAGTGTTAGCATGTCTGTCTCAGACTTAAATTTGACCTCTCTCTTCTCAACCTGAATGGGGTCAAACACTCTGGTAAAAGGATGGCGAGATGAATGTGCTATTCATCACAAGGTGACATGATATGTCTAATAAAGACTTGATCAGAAATTAAATAAGTAAAGCCATTAATCCTTTCATGCACCCTGTAACCTGATCACTTGATAAGCAGTCCACTGTCGTGACCGCTGTCCCTGAAAGAGTTAAACTGGAAAAAAGTCAGCGTATATTTGTTTTCTCTGTCCCATAAAAAAAAAACAACCTTAATGGCGTCGTTGCTGCTTTATCTTCGCAGCCTTCCCCTGTCATTTCGCTGCTTCGTGCCAGGGATGGCATTCAGCCAGTTATCGGCAGATGAAAGCATGCTGGTTCTGCACAACCTGACCACGCTGTGTGTTGACCTGGATCCGCAGGTGAGCTCTTTTGCTTTGTTGTTTAACAACATCACCTCACGGGAAGAAGCAGTGTCTTGCTTCTGTCAGGGCTCTATCTCAGAATAGGGTGAAAATTAATAAGTCGACTTTGTCACTTCTTTGAATTTCTCAGCCGTTTGTACCGAACAGCAACACGGCAAAAATGGCGTTTTCATGTTCTGTCGACAGGTAGCCGCTGCTTTGGCGGGCAACCTCGGCGACGAGATTGACGCCGCATCCATCGCGGCCCTCGGCAAAGAAAGCACCGGCATCTCAGTGGGCCAGATTAAAACGATCGACGGCAAGGATTTACATGAGGCCCTGGGTACCCTAAGCAACGTGACGGGCTGGCATACAGGCCAAGCCAAGGCCATTGTCTTGGCTCTCATGTCCTCGGGGCTCATGCAGGTATTTCAGTGGCCAGACTTGGGCTACTTTTACATTTAAAAAAAACAAAATTCCAGGTTGCTCTGTTTTGATCTGAAACTCAAAAATACATCACGTCCCAGTTTATCCTTTGAAAAAGTCCTGTCAAACAGTGTCTTACTAGAATTCCATTTATATACATTGTCTGTTCTTATTTTCTGAATGCTGCTGAGTGTTTTCTGCGCTACTGTAACATCTGAATTTCTCCTTTGGGGATTCTTAAAGGATTGATATTTTTATCTTATCTAAATCTAAATCTAAATGTGTCACCGCCAGATCAACAATGCATCATCACTCTTGATGCTGGGTTCTCTCATCATCGGCGTGCCCGCAAATACTTTCAGCAACATCGACGGGTCGGAGGTGATCGCCGCTTCCAAGGACCCAACGTTCCTGATGCACCTCACAACCTCCCCGCGGATCATCCAGCTGGTGGTTGTGTCACAGGTCGGACACTTTAGGCCTGGTGTTTGGCATGTCTGCCTCACAGTTCTGAGATTCGGCGAGGCTTCGAATTTCTTCTCCATTCTGCAAATCGGTGCAGTCCGAATTGAAAGAGATTGAAACCACAGTGCATTCAGAGACTTTACATTTGACAAACAGCCTGAAGATTGGTTTCAGTCCAGATTTAAAATAGTTTCACATTTGAAAATGAACCCCAAAAGATCATGTATGAATTTACGTTTTTCTTTTTAAAGCAAAGTCTTTATTTTCTTTCCTTTCCCCCCCAATTTTTTTTTTTACTTTCAAGTTTGAGTTATTTTGTTAATTTTCATGAGCTAAAACTTTTTTTTTTAGACAGATATTCACATGGCAGCTTCACATGTGAAAAATAATTACAAGTGAAGGTCGGCAAAAGTTGAACTTGCCAAATTAGAGCCCATCAGTTCAAGCAACCAGGAATTCTGAGGTCCCAAAAAATTCTGAAAACATTTCGAAACCTTTTTTTTTTAGACATGAGCCGCTATAAAAGGGATTTACCTCCTCCGCCTAGATCATCTCGGTGAACAGCAGCAGTGACGATGTCGTGGAGAACGTCCCGGACGATTTGGCCACGGAGATCCCCGACTCTCTGCTTTTGGGTGTTAGCAGCACCGAGAAGGTTCTCGCCAAGCTCAACAAGAAGAAATGGAAACACAAGCAGGTGTGAACTCTTGACAAAACTTTTGGGGGAAACCTACGACTGTACGTGTCTTATTCGGTACGATTTGCGGTTGCTGTAGGCCGAGTTGCTCTTTGAGGTCGTTGCTGTGGAATCGGCCACGACACTGCTGGGAAGTGCGGACAAGTGAGATTTATTTTCTGTAGCGGTCAAGTTCAAATAGTTTTGTGGTTTTTTTTGTGTGGTTTTTTTTTTCCCTGCTGACTGTGCGTGTGCTTTGTCTGCAGTTTGTCGTCGTCTGCGCTGCAAGGCTTCACGTGCAGTTCAGTGAGGACGTTCCAAAAGTCGCAAGTCAAAAAGCTGATCCGGGCGTGCCGGAGGAAAGGCAGAAACAAAGTGAAGTTGGCGGAGACTCAGGTGAGTTGTTATTTGACACATTCCGGTTCTGGGCAAATGAAATCCTGGCCAAAAGTCAATAATTGGAATTCTTGCGAAGGCAAAGAACTACAATCCAATCGAGAGGCGAGATTCTGGCCGGTTGACCGGCGCAAAAAGACCTTTGACCAAACTTTAATGCCAGTGTAAGTTTGTCCCCCTCCAAAAAAAAAAAAAAAAAAAAAAAATGGGGGGTAATATAAAAGCCCGAAAGTTGAAAGTGAAAAAAAGGAGCACACCTTTTTGGGAGTACACCTGTCTTTTGTTGTCTACTATTGAAAGTGAATAAAATGTTCTCCTCCATTCATTTGAATAGGAAAAATTTGTTGGTGGTCACACCGTGCCAATCAAAACAACCCAGTTGCGGCCAAACCGTCCACATTGAAATTAAAACCTTCCAATGCTTTTTGACAGCTAACCTGCATGTACAACCACATCAAAGATGAGTCGGATGCCATCAGCTTTGAGCTTTACCCTCACGATATGCTGCTATATTACAAGTAAGTGCATCGTCATCAGGCCGGTTGGTTTGTTTGCACTAACGCAAAATAGAGGAGCAGTTTGCGGAGATTTGGTTTGGTGTGTCCCTTCCGCAGTTATTCGTTGGTGCCGCAAGAAAGCTGCAGATCTTACTTTGAAGAGCTGGCAGAAGCCGATTTCTCCGTCTTCTCTTCGGTGCTCAGCAGCGTACCGACCGTTCTGTTTGAAAATGCCAAGAGCTGCCTGGTGAGTTCAGGACGCACGCCGTCAACTGATCGGAAAAGACTGAAGATGTGCTCCTTGGCCGTGCAGTTTATCCAGAAGATATTCGAGACTGACTTTTTTTTTCCCCACATTTTTTTTTTTCCTGTACACTTGGGGTCCCCAAACCTTTTCCTGTGAGGGCCAAATAACTTTTACCTACTCTGACAGGGGCCAGGTTCGGTTTGTAACAAAAAGTGTGACGATCGCCGGAGGTGTCGAGACGTCAACATTTGTTGTTTCCAAAAAGCTGCACATAACCGAATATTGATCCTTTCTGGGCTCTTGACAGGCACAATTTATGAAATAAATAATAACCAATCACGTTTTTCTCTTACCTAATCTTTTCGCCATTAGTCAATGTTTTTGTTCGACAGGGATTTTATTTATTTTTTTGAAGGAGGGGTTTCGGATAGACCACAAACGGAAGGGTGGAGTAGAATATTACGTTCTATGCATGTACAAGTCTCGATCACGTGGTCAGACTTGGGGGGGGGGGGGGGGGAATGCATCTCTGGTATTGTTCTGGGGACCGGGCGAAATGCGGAGGTGAGCCATGTTCAGCCCGCACGCCGTAATTTGGGGACCCCCGTTTTACACCAAAATTCAGATTTTTTTTTTTCTGACACCACTGAAAAGTTTGTCAGGAAATGTTACTTCTTGTTTCTGATTAAATTGATACTTTATTCTTCTAAACTGATGCCATTTTTTTAACGTTCCTGTACTACCATAATTAAGGTTTTACTGTAGTAAAGTAGCAAAAATAGTGATATCAAAGAATAAAAAATAAAAAATCAATCAACCAAAGTTTGAGCGTCAGAATCGGTTGATTAAAAAAAAAAAAAATCCAGAAGGGGCTGTAAATTCAAAAAACACGTCTTAGGAACGAACATGTGTTGCACTTTGAGCGAGAACGACATATCCGTCTTAGGAAACATGTGTTGCACTCTGGACGGCGTCTATATCAGCAACTCGGACGCATCCATCCTGGGAAAATTGCAAAACTGTTCGGAGCTGAGCGAGGGCCAAGTCACGGCTGTGGAGGCTCTCCTGGAGAGCGGCAACACGACATACGGGTACGATGGCGGCCGGGATGCGGAAACCAATATTTGTGTTTTTTTGATCGAGTATAATAAGCAAGTTACAGTTTGCCCCCAAATGCATGGTCATGTCAATCGGATTACTGTAATTTAATGGTTGCCATGTTTGTTCCTTTTGTGTTGCTCTCCAGTCCTCCGTCAAATTGGACCAAAGGAACCTTGGAGGATCTCGGGATTTTACCTCTCTTTATGACATCTAACTTCTACGAAAACTTCAACCGAGTATGTCGCACATTGTTTTCCCATTTCCCATTTTATGGATTACCTCAGTGTGTCCTAACCTTGATTGAGCCGAGCCACATAATTGCATTATTGTATTTAACGGCACAACACCAAACTGTCACAAAGTGGACTGAAATGTATTGAAATTTTTTTTTTTACTAGTCTTTGAGCATGAAAAAAAAAATCACCTTGGATGACAACACCCATCGAAGTGGTTGACGCACAACTGTGATATTAAGATTAATTAATATAAGAGAAAACAACATGCCAGGTGATCGAGTGGTTAGCGCATCGACCTCACAGTGCAGAGGTACCGGGTTCGATTCCAGCTCTGGCCTTTTTGTGTGGAGATTGTATGTTCTCCCCGTGCCTGCGTGGGTTTTCTCCGGGTACTCTGGTTTCCTCCCGCATTCCAAAAACATGCACAGCAGTCTGATTGAACACTCTAATTTGTCCCTAGGTGTGAGTGTGAGCGTGGATGGTTGATTGTCTCGGTGTGCCCTGCGATTGGCTGGCAACCGGTTCAGGGTGTCCCCCGAAGACAGCTGGGATTGGCTCCAGCGCGTGTCACACATTCATACCTTCTTTTTCATGTACAAATCATATTTTTAGACCAATTGAGTGTAAGTGGATCATTTCCAGCAGGGCACCTGATATGCTGTACTTGTTGCTTTAAAGGAAACAAAGCGGAGTTTCTTAAGGGACTTCCTGAAGGTTCTCAAGGAAAACGGCGTGGACAAACAGAAGCGCAAGAGCCTGAAGAAAGAAATTAGAAAGTCCATTCGAAATAAAGTCAAGCGATCACTCGGTTTGTCACAATTTTTTTTTTTCAACTCAATTCTCAGCTACTTTGCTCCTCCCGAAAAAGTAGGATGACCTGGGAATGTTTGACTTTGTAGAAAACGAGTGCACGGTCGGATCCATCACGCAGGTGACCATCAGTGATGAGGTCTTCCCGTTTGATTACTTCGACGTGAATCAGTTCAACTGCTGCCTCAACGCCACCATCGTCAGAGACAACTTGGGCAGCATCACGGAGAAGGTGGACCAGGACGAGTACCTCAAGATCGTGCTGGAAAAGCTGCGAGAGGTAGGACGCTTGCTTGCTGGAAGCTTTGGCCCGGGCCAAAATGTGAATTTTTAAAAATTGGTCAATCTCAAACTGGACGACAATCATTTTTCAATCAATGAACCAATTTAAAAAGTCGGGATATCATCACAAGGAGAAGTATCTAAGTTGCTACCATCGACTGTAACGTAGCTCCTCTCTGTTCGCATCCCTATTGTTAGTGGAAGCAGTGCACGTCAGCTCGTGATGATGGATAGATATTGAATTTATTGCAATTACATTTGGTAAAGTTGCCTTCACTCATCTAAACAAGGCATTCTCATGACTATTCCGTTTATGGAAGATGAGTTAAGTGACAAAATCCACACGTTTTTGGACATGTCAGGGGGCGGCCATTTTGCCACATCTCACTGGAGGCCTAACGTTTGCGTGTGTTTACGCGGATAGCTAATGTTGCGTTCGCGTCAGGGTTCTTTCAAGGTGGCAAACGTTCACCAAAACGTTCTCCAGAAGCTGGCCTGTACTTAAACCATAAAAACTGTTGGCCAACATTTGCGACCTTGAACAAACCCCGCCGAGAATGCAACATTAGCTAGCTTAGCCCCTCAGTGGGATATGGACTTCAGTATTGTGCAGTAACACTGAAATAAGTACATTTAAAACAAACCCCCAAAACTCATCTATAATATGAATTGACCAAGACCAAAACAAAGAACACTTTCACAATAATTATATTTACTTGTTGAAAGTTGTATTAAAATGTAGTTTCAGTTAACGTTGTTGTTTTTTTTTTTTTGACAAATAAAATCATGAACTCTGATTGGTTCGAAGGCGTATGCCGACCACTCAAGCATCCCGGCCGATCAAGTGGAACTCCTGGGACAGGCTTCACGTCAAGCCACCAGTGATGACATCAACTTGTGGAACGTCACTCTGGTAGACACGCTCTCCTCCCTCATGGATTCCTCCAACGGGCCCTGGAACTCAAGCCTGGTATGTGAACGGCGTGTGTCAAATTCATGCTGCAAACACTCGAGCAGTTCTCGTGAAGGACACGTTTGGTTCTCCGAGCAGGCGAAGCAGATCATCACCAAATATCTGAGTCACGACGGGAACACGCTCGGCAGTACGGAGCTCAACGTCATCGGAGGAGACAACCTGTGCTCCCTTGACGCTAATGTCCTACAAGGCATTTCGGCACAAAGTCTCAGGTATTGTATGGCATTGTCGACCATTGCGCTGTTGTTGATTGACAAGCCAATGTTAGGATTTGTTTTAATTTGGTTTTAGGTTTTATAGGCTTTGTCTGATTTGAGTTGCTTTTTTTATTCGTTTGAGTATTAGTTTTAGTTGAAAAAAAATTTTTATTTAGAATTTATCAAGTTCAAGATAAACAGAAGTTACAATAACATGATTGATTTAAAGTACATCCAGAATGCATTTCAAGTGTTTTATATTCTATACATTTTGGCATTACAACAAAAAAAAATCCCCTGACAAATCTACACACAACACCCTTCAATTTTGAGCTTCAAGGCAAACTGTTTTGTTTTTTTTTAAATAAGAAAAAAATTAAACATTCAAATGTCACCACTTGGTCATTATTGGGTGCTGTGGGTAGAAAAAAACATTTTTAAAATGATCACCTGCTTAATTAAAAATTTGGACATTTTCACATTTCACTTTTTTCGCAAGCAGTTCAGAAATGAATGGCTTGGTGCTGCGTTATTTTGAGTTACAGTGAATTTACATATAAACAAAAATATGGAACAAAGTAATGTGCCCTCCAGTCGGACTTTGTGCCTAATTCACATGAGAGTGTGTCACCCGCAGAAACGCGAGCGTCTTGAATGTGTCCATCTGCACTCGGGCGAAAAAGCAAGTTCTTTTCGTCATCGCTCTCAAAGCTTTTGGAGGAACCACCCGCTCAACCGTCTCCACTGCGGAGTACCAGTTCATGGAGCCGTATCTTGGTAGGCCAACACCCATGATGCTTCCCAAGCTGCTCTCATTGTTGAAACAATTTTCCCCATGATGTAATAATTTTCACTCAAAATGAAGGTGACTTCGACTTCTTTTCTTTTTTTTCTACCTCGAACTGCAGGGGGCGCACCGCTGGATTACATTCGAACTCTGGTGAACGGCAATACTAACATGAACCTGGAAACATTCGTTTCACTCGATCCATCCGTTGTTATGGTCAGTGTGCACAGGTGCCGTTTCAATGAACTCTTTTCTTGTAGTTGTTCACGCATGTCTTTTCCCCTCGCCCAGGCCATGAGTGTAGGCGACGTTCGCGATCTTCTGGGCACCAACTTGCCCAACATAAAACGGTACGAAAACCAAGAGCTGGTGAGGGAATGGATCCAAAGCCAGAGACAGTCTGAGCTCAACCAACTGGGAGTGGGGCTCCAGGGAGGCAGAGCTGACCCCACAGTCGCGCCCACCCGCATGACAGCCGAGCCTAACCAGCCATCATCGACAACTCAAAGCTCCAGTGGTGAGTGTTACGAACAAAAATTTTTTAAAAATGAGTGGTTACTCTTTGTTTGTGGTCCACGGTTCACAGTTTGCCCATGATAAAGTGATTACGGTCTTCAAAACAAAAACTGAAGATTTTATAGCAGCGGTCCGGTTTTCCATATCTGCACTGCAACAGTTAGCTCAGGGGGGGGGGGGGGGGGAGCGGCATCTCAGATCATCTCTTCTGACACGAAGCCAAGAATCGGCTACATCTAACGTGACTTCCTGTTTCAGGTACCCGTGTGAGCGCAAAGGCTGATGCACTCTTCCTCCTCCTCATCCTCCTCTTCACTTCTATGTGACTGACCAACTGAAGAATATCAAGAAAAAAAATTCAGCGATCAACCTCATTATATAACTCAGTGATTCCCAACCGAGCATCGGATGTGCTGTGCGATATTATCCAATTTCATTACGTCCAAAAAAAAAGTATTTTTTACAAAAATAATGTATCTCTGTTCACCTTTCTATGCCAGTGATGCATACTGAATGGCAGAACAAATCAATACTTTACTACTCCTGCCATCTAGTGGTGTACAGCAGCAGTGCCCAAGTCCGTTCCTCCAGAGACCCCCACATCCACCCTGTTTTCGAGGTTTCCCTCCATCAACATCTAAAACAGGCAGGATCGGGGCTCTTGAGGACCAGACTTGCACTGCTACTCTACACCACTAGATGGCAGAAGTCCAATTAACTTGTAGTCACTGGTTGCCAACTGCACAACAGAATAAGACGTGTTCGATTAAGCGGGATCGATTTTTTTTTTTTTTTAAAGCCCATTTATGAGTAACTTGACATAAGATCATCAATATTTACGTATATACACACACATACACAAATACTTTTTGTTTAGTGGTGTGTGTGATTAGATTAAGTAAAATAAAAAAAATGCCTGTGGTCAATAAAGGTTGAGAAACGCTGACATAACCAGATACTGTATTTACATACTTATGCAATGATTTTATACCTTAGAAATGTATGTTTGTGCTCCAGTGATTAAAATATACAAATAAAGGGTAGTTTTGATTGACACTGTCAACGTGGTATTCATTTTGCGCTTATAAATAAAATGTATTATTATTATTATTTAATGTGTGTCTGTTTCAAATATTTGCAGGTTCAACTACCACTCATGAAAGAAGAAAAAAAAATGCAGGATAGCAACAAATTTTAATCCGTAAAAAAAACGTTTCAATATGTCACACAATCTATTGCAGGATCTCAATACCCCTGAATTGTTCAATATAAATTACAGTTTAGTGATTCAAGTGTAAAAATAGATCAATTGGATCACCTTTGGAACACAAAAGCCATTCGAGTGTTAAAATTGAAATCATGTACAATTATCAAGACACTTAGCAGTCGTTGGCACTGAAATCCAATACTTAAAGACTGAATTATTAATTACGACCCACCATCAAGGAGGTCCTATTTGTCATTGTTGTTTTATTTCACTCCATTCAAAAAAAGGTCACCAAAAAAAATTAATTGTCCTGCTAGCAAATATTTTGTTGGCTGTGATTATAAAAATTAGAAGCGTTAATGGAAGCACAATCGGACGGAAACCTGTGACGTAAGCTCGCACAAAATGGCGGCGTCTGCTGAACAAAAACTGCATGTTGGAATGTAAATTTGTCTCACTGCGCTTAATTATGCCCTAATAACAGATGCGCTTCAAGGGCTGTGGGTCCATTTATGTCAAATTGGAAAAACAATATACAGTACCCGTGTGACGTGAGAAATTAAATTTGTCTCTCCTGAGTGATGTTAGATGGCCTTATGAAAAATGACCGTCTTCAAATATGACGGTTCGTGTTTAAAAGAAGGGTGCAACGTTGGCCTTGGTGGGGGTCTGCAAAGTGCTGAGTCTTATCTACTGGTTTGCTTATCACAACCGTGATTTTGAAACCGCAGTCCCCCAAGCCAGTTTTACTCATCCACACAAAATTTGGTAGGCACGTCGATCATGAGAAGAACCGCAAAATTCATCCCTTCACATCCCGGTGTTCCCGTTTGCCATAGCAACGGTCAGGAAGCCAAGTGGCTTCCCGCCGGCGGAGCAGAAGGCTCCGCCCCCGCCTCCGCCGGCATCTCCTCCACACCTTCGGGCTCCGCCGTTTCCTTCAAGGCCCTGAGCACTATCCTGAGCAGCGCATTTTGGTTGAGCAGATTCTGCGAGGCGTCAGCCAGCTCCCGCAGCCGCCGCAAGGCCTCGGCCAGTTGTCGGCTCTTCTCCCGCCGCCGCTCCTCCAGGTCGCGTTGCTCCCGCCGCAGCTCGGCGTTCTGAGCTTCCAGTCCGCGATGGTCCAAACGCAGCTGCCGGTTGTCGCGCCAAAGTTGCGCCAGCTGCTGGGAGAGCAGCTCGCGGGCGCGGTGCAGCGTCCGTACCTCGCGCTGGAGGGCTTCCAACTCGCCGCGCAGGACGGCGCCGCCGGGGCCCGAAGCGTCCGTCGCGCCGGTTGGTGAGGGTTTGAGTGAGCCGGAATGCTTGAGGATGAAGCGGAGGAGGTTTGGAAGAGTGATGGGAAGATCATCTGGAAATTTCACGCTCAGCTCTTTTCTTCAAACACAAACATACAACTATGAAAATGACATTGTTTTCTTTTAACCTGACGGCCTGTGAGGGGCCGTTAGGGATCGCCAAAGTCATCCTTTTCTATCAAGTGTCTCTCACACTCTCCCCCTTTCCCTGTTTTCTGAGCGCAGAGACAAAAAGGATATTTGCAAAAAGTGATTTTTGTTTCCTATTATAAATTCTGAGAGAGTCACATTCATTCAAACAGATTCCTCTTACCTGTATCGTGGGAAGAAAAGAATGGAGGGAACACGATCCACCATGAATTCCCACGGGAGGTCGTTGCGTGCAACATTCACCCTGCATAGCAAATAACACAGGTCAACAATTTTTTGGGGTAATTTTTTGAAATCAAAGATGCAATTCGACATTTCTCTGTGATTTTTTTTTTTTTGGTACAGATTCCAAATCTGTCCTTGTTTTTCATACACATGGTAAAATTTGTATTGTCAAATTTACAAACAAAAAATGAAAATATCACCAAAACAAGTGATGTGCTCGAAGAAAAGTAAAAAATACATAAAAAAAAAAAATCTGCATCAAAAAATCATTTATGGATGCACAATGCCAACATCGGCCTTAAAATATGCTGTTTGCTAGTGTAATTTAATTTTTTTTAAAAACATTTTTTTTAAACAAATGTTTTTGTCCTGTTTTTGGTGTAATGTGGGGACAATATCATTACGGTCTTTTCTACGGGTTAATGACGATTGTGATGAAATCCCAGTTTCCATCGTTCGTCATTTCTGTCAATACTGACGAACGCCCACTTCCGGTAATGATGCACGTCAATTTTAATCGATATTTATTGGTCGTGGGGCAAATTCAATTTGCAAGTCGAGGCACGGCTGGTACTGTATAGTCATACCTGGCGAGAGTGACACCGCCGTGGCGCTGCAGCAATCGAGCCAGCTGGATGAGGACGTGGTTGAGAACGGAGCAGAAGCCGCACCATTGCGTGTAGTAGAAAAGTAGCACGTCCTGCAACGCGACAACATCGGAGGTTGCTGATGAACCCGATCGGAGGAAGGCGAGGGTGTGACGATCGACGTGTCCGGCACCTTTTCAACATCCATGACGTAGGGCAGGAAGGAGGACGTGGTCAGTTCGGTGATAAGCGGTGGCGGAGGCTCATGCTGATGCGATTGGTTCGGACGCGTTGCTTGGTGTTCTCTCGACTTTTCGCCCACCAAGTGTCTGGGCAGGAGGCTGTAGGGGGCGCTGAAGTTCATGATGAAGGCCTCTGGAAGAAACAGACACACAATCACAGGGTGTCATCTTGTTGGAAGGGGCGGGACATAAAGTGTGCCGTTGATTTTTGGGTCTCTGTAGATTATTTCGGTTGAAACCCAACAGCTCATTTATATTAAGCATCGACAAGGAGATTTTTTTTCAAAACATTTTGATTTTAGCTCATTCACAAAAATGTTTAGTCGAATTTTCTATTTTGTTTTTTTTGTTGGGCGGCCCGGTGACCCAGTGGTTAGCGCGTTGACCTCACAGTGCATAGGTCGAGGGTTCGATCCCAGCTCCGGCTTTCCTGTGTGGAGTTTGCATGTTCACCCCGGGCCTGCGTGGGTTTTCTCCGGGTACTCTGGTTTCCTCCCACATTCCAAAAACATGCATGGCAGGCTGATTGAACACTCGAAATTGTCCCGAGGTGTGAGTGTGAGCGCGGAAGGTTGTTCGTCTCTGTGTGCCCTGCGATTGGCTGGCAACCGGTTCAGGGTGTCCCCCGCCTACTGCCCGAAGACGGCTGGGATCGGCTCCAGCACCCCCCCGCGACCAAAGTGAGGATAAAGCGGTTTGGAAAATGGACGGATGTAATTTTGTTCCTGTTCGTTCATTACACTAGCCACGATTATTATTACTACTACTAACTGGTCGAAGGTTTACCTAGTGACTCGGTGAGTGTGGCGGCGGGGGTGCGCTGGAGCACATAATGCACCTCGTCCTTCAAGTTCACGATGGCCGCAAAGGAGCCGTCACCCTGTGCGCCGGCTTGCCGGTGGCGCCATGAGGAGGAGTTGCCCTTTCCCGGTGCCCCCAACCTCACCGCCAGCGGCCAGTTGAGCGCCATGTCCAACACGTAGAACCTGAGCGTCTTGTTGGTCTGACAGCCGAGCCCCTTGAGGGCATCGGGCGAAGACGTGACAGTGGAAGAAGTCGACTTTTGCACACGGAACGGCGCCTCTTTGGTTTTTGAGTTGTGGCTAAGCTGGGGATGGAATTTCCCACAGCAGGCACTGTGTTGGCTCAGCGGGCTGTAGCTGAGGGCGAAGCTGCGACAGTGAAGGTGAAGGCAGAAGCGCTCGGATGTGGACTGCAGCGCGGGGCGCGCCGAGCAGCGCGACGGCGACGACGACGACGACGACGTCGGGCACACGTCGCACCACGCGGTGGAGTCGGGGGCGAGCACGGAGTGGCAGCAGGGCACGCTGGAGGTCAAGCGTTGGTTCCGCGCGTCGCAGGAGTGATAACGTAAGGCCACGTCCGCAACCTGGGGGGGGAATGAAGAGTCAAAGCTGGAATGTTGTCAATACAGTCGTGACTTGAGAGACAAGTTTAATTTTCTCCTTGACAACACTCGTAACTTCACACCATTTTAACTCAAATCATCTTTCCCCATTGAAATCAATGGAAATGCCATTAATCTGTTGGAACCTACTAAAAAATATACTAAGAATAATAAGATAATTACTTTTTTGGGCAGGGGGAGAAAATAGCACTATAATATTATACTTTATAAAATAAAATTAAACAGTTGTTGTCACACTTTCTCCTCTAATGCACATTTTGCTGCTCAATCTGGTTTACATCCTTTGGCCACCTGGGGGCAGTATAAGTCAAAAGGACATAGCGTACGCCATTGTACTGCAGACTCAGCTCGGCTTCTCATGTCTATACAGCAGTAACAGTCATTACTGTATTCGGTGAGGATAAAGAATATATACCTGTCAGTTTTGTTATATTATGTGTGTACATGTATTGCCATTAGTGTTCGACTATTCGCTGCTTAACGGGTAACAACATTGCCACTTTGATGCAAATTGTTCGCTGAACTTCACGAGTTATGATGGAAAGTTCGAATTATGTTGACTTAAACTCTCATCCCAAGGCATTGTATTGCTTTTTTCTGCGTGTGAGTGGTAATAAATTACTTCTATTGAATTTAAATGTGGATGCATGAGGGGATTTTTTGTGAAAGGTCTCATTCAACATTTTTTTTAAAAATTGTTATTGTTAAGAAAAGAGGAATTTGGAAGTGAGCTTTTCCGAGGAGGATTGAAAGGGCAGCGTAACATGTACATGTTGAGTCTTGGTTATGTTTCCACGTCTTTGCTTGCGTGCTCACCTGCCGCAAGAGGCCGTCGGGCTCGGAGACGAGGGGATCGTGCGGCAGGAAAAGCAATAGCGCCGCCCCTTTGGTCAGTTCATGTTCCAGCAGCCGAGACTTTGTCCCCGGCGGCTGCAGCCACTTCAGGACGCTCTCGTGGTGCTCAAAGACCCAGTTACACACAGCACGGGATGTGAAGTTGCGTTCCCATCGAGGGAAAACCTGACGAAGCAACGCGACAACGTCGTTATTTGGAGGACGAGAGACGTTCCTTTTCCAGCGCGTGTGCGACGGAATCTCCCCGAGCTAACGTTGTGCCGAGTGTTTCTTTACTCACCAAAGAAGAGTTCAATCTCCTATGGAGATAAACGCTTTCGTCCTCTTTCAACGAGATGGCCTCTGCCACCCGTCTGTTGGTGACCACCCCGAAGCGGACCACGCCGCGGAAATCTGTAAGGCCGCGCCAGGGGCTGAATAGCAAGAAGCGACAAACCGGACACTCGAGGTGATCTCGTTACCTCTTTTTAGGGCCTGCAGAGCAGAGGCGAGAAATGTGGTGTAGCCTGGCGGCTGAGGCGAAGAGTTAAACTGGAAGAAGCCCACCACTCGCGGCTGGGGAGCAGAGAGACAGTTAAGATCCAAACACACTCCATAAAAAAAATAATTTAAAAATTGAATTAAAATATCGCAGACGTGTGTGACGATGTCCTCGTTACCTCGTGACAGGAGAGGAATTCCAGCACCGCATCTCTTGACGGGAGGTACGTGAGCGGCGTCATCACTCGGAGGATGAAACTTTCCACGTAGCCCGCCACAAACGGACCCTTGTACTCGATGGGCCCGAATCTGACGTAGCAAGACGAGTTAGTCAGTCAGGTGTCAGTCAAAAACTGTATTTACGCAGAAATGGCTCGACGCCGGTCGCCAGGTTTCGTTTCGGCACTGTAGATACAATAGCAGCGTCGCTACAGTTACCTTATTGATTACTTGCGTGGAAAAAGTAACTTGGTTACTTTTCTCATGACTTGATTTTGAAAGTAACTCCGATTACTAGTCGCTGTAATAGTGACATTGAGCAGTTACAGGCACGCGTGCTTAACATGAAAAATGACACGCGGGTTTGCCAGTTCTTTGGAAGTGCATTTTTAACGGTGAATAAAATGTGTTTATTAAAAAAAAAAATATATTTTTTTTTAAAAAGGGGGAAAAAAAGAAAACCTTTTTGATTTACCGTATCTGTTTTATTTTTTTTAATAATGTGTTTTCTAGACTTTACTTAACATAAATATTTTATTTATTGTTTTTAAAAAAAATAAAATATGAAATAAAGTCCTTCTTTTAACATATTTACCCATTTAATGTTGTAATTGCAAAACTCAACATTTATATTGTGCATTCGTTTGTAAAAATGACAATGTGGGGACTTCATCCACTCACACAATCTGCACAGTGATCCATTTTTTTTTTTTGGGGGGGGGGGGGTGCATTTCACCACACCAAATTAGATACAATAGAGTTACCATTTTTGGTGATCTGATAAGAAGACATTCACAACAGAAATAACTAGCAAAAGACTTTCCTTACCGTCGGTAAAAGAGGTGGATGATGGGATACTTGTAGAAGTGGTTGACCCTCCTGCACTTGCCTTGACTCCACCAGCAGTTGATGGCCACAAACTGCACCTGTGGGTTCGATAATGACCACTCGTGTTATATAAATGTAGGGAGTGCTTTCAGTCAACTTGTCTCGACTGCACAGCAATTCGACCAGTTGCATCATCATCATCATGGTTTGGAACCACAAATGCTGATTGGATCTGGCTTTTCAACGGCGGGGTTTATAGGCGGAAAAATAGGATAATGATCTGACAGCATCGCAGCACAACACGGTGTAACCTGCCAATAAATTTAAACCAAAGACGCAAGATTGGCGCGGGACAAAATAACTGTCATATGAGTCTCCAATCACTTGTGAGTCGTTTTCAGAACAGGCCTGTCTGCGGGGCTACTCATGGGATCCGTGGGGGTTACCTAGTGCTCATGGGTATTGCATTTGTAAGGTTATTTGTTGCTTGGTACCTGTTTAGCCAGTTTCTTGGCCACCAGCTGGACTTCCTGCCTGGCGGCCATGGAGTGGGCGCACCACGGTGCGTAGAAGAAGATAAAAGACACCTCAGCCACACTCCTGAGACGCTCCAACTAGTGAGGGAAACCAAGTCACATACCTCAGAATACAAGTACAGTATCACCTCAAAAAAATACATGCCATTCAAAATACCACCCTCATGAGGAAGATGTTTTATTCCCAACAAGTATCTGTCCGATATTTGGAAGCCTCTTAAATATTATGCACAGCTTGAACGTTTGTGCAATTGCGATTTTTTTTTTAGCATCATACCACTAAAAAAATGCAACATACCACGGAGTGAGTTCAAGGGACCAGTGAGTCAACTTGTGATCTTACCTGATCAAGCTGACCCAAGTAGAGGTCCACGACTGGGGACTCAGGGGAGAAGAAGCGCAGTGGCGGTGGAGCCGCTGCCACCACGTTCCTTGCACGACTGCAGATAAAAGCACACATTAAAAAAAAAAAAACAATAAACGATTTCCTCAAATAGTGGCTGTTTGTGTTAGGCCATTTTGACGTGGTACTTGGAGTAAAAAGGTTGAGATCCACTGCTTTAAACAACATATATTTGACAATTAGTGGTAGCAACAGAAGCAGATGAAGCATATATTCTTTATCCTCAGCAAGAAGCAACTCATGTTAATGCAGCTTGGTTGTGACGGTCTTCTTCTCTGTTCAATCATCAAAGCTACACATAGTGTCTGTCTGTATTACACTACTGTATGCCAAAAAGGTGCACACACCAGAAAGAGCAGCACAATGTGCTTTCAATTATCACGACGCACAAACTGTTTTGAGATTCGAGTGTTCTGGGATGCGAGTGCGATGTCACAGTAGGAATTAAACGCGTAAAACTACCGGTAGGCACGGCAGTAATTGGATAAGGAGAAGATAATGCATAGACGGGGCGAACCGTGTCTTATAGAAGTTCCTGGATTTCCTGTGCCTCATTTCGGCCGAATAGCGTCGCGTCCATGCGTACCTGCATGTGAACTTGAGCGCCAGTACGAGCAGAACTCCGAGCACGATGGCCCCGCACAGGAGAGCCGGTCTCCGGGCCATCAGACTCAGCACCTGCCGGAGACCAAGCTGCGCACGCCGCAGCATTACAGCCCGTCGGCGGCTCCTCCTGGTCCCATTGTATTTGATACGCCCCGGCGGCGGCTCGGTGCATCCATTTGCCCGACGTCGGTCCGGTGAGTAGGGGAGTAGCTACATTGGATTGGACCTAAGCATACACGGCGTAAAAGCTACTCAAATACGATCTGACCAACCTTTCTTCCACACGTAGACTTCTCACTTCCGCAACAATGACATCAGGGACCATCTCGGAAAAGATCTGTAGGAATTTAAAACACTCTGACCGTGACATAAACATGTATTGAAATAGGTGTAAAACCTTTAAAAATATTAAATTATTATTACATGGTAACATGGATTCCAAATATTCACTCATAATATGCCCTCGTAAAATATGCGTGTTGAATTTTACGTGGTTTTGACAGACGGTCCCTGGATATAGTGACGTCGCCGGTTTGACCCACTGGTTCAACGAAGAATTGAAATGTTTAAATGCTTTGTGGGCGGCGGCTATCTATTATAAAGGACGGATGTATGTAAAAAATATATAAAATATTATTTCAAAAATATATACATATCTAGGCATGTTTACGTAATTGTCGACAATATTTTATTTACCGGTATATATCGTCAGCCTTCTAAAATAATTGCCGAAAACATGAGAAATTGAAACACATTCTGTTTATATTATATATATATATTCATAATCTCACTTCAGGGGTATAATTGAATGATCTGTCAATTATTGTAGAGGAGGCCAGCATCCGTAGGAGATGTTAAGGGAAAAAAGTAAAAAATGACTTGGGCCATTATTTTAAGAGACTGACAATATTATATACACCAAATGGTGTCCATAAAGTCTCTTTGCAATTGATCAAATAGCATTTTTTTTTTTTTTTTACATACAAACACAATTCCAATGAAGTTGAGACATAGTGTCAAACAATTAAAAACAGAATACAATGATTTGCAAATCATGTGTAACCTCTGTTTAATTTAGGTCGCTACAAATGCTAGATATTTAATGTTCAAACTGATACTTTGTTTTTAGCAATAGCCAAATAATCATTTAGGGTTTAGCATTTTATGACTGCAACATGTCCCCAAAAAGCTGGGACATGTGGTTAAAAAAAAAAAAAAGTTGAGGAATGCTCATCAAACACCTGTTTGCAAAATCCCACATGTGAACAGGCTAACTGGGAACAGGTGGGTGCCATGATTGGGTATGAAGGGAGCTTCCCTAAATTATGTGTCGGATTTTGAGGGGCCGAGGGTTCACTATCAGAACCTACTTTATCTACAGGAATGAAACGTAAATCAAAGCTAATAACGACTAAATACATATAACAAATCGGAAGAACATATCTCTGTTGTTTATGTACGATTCTCTTGTCAAGAGATGCTGTGGACACATTGTAGAAGGACTCCCCCCACCAAAAATTTTTTAAAATAAAACAAAAGCAAACAATTCCAACATCTTACACCTTCCACAGTATTTCTTTAATCTCATAAAAAATAAAAATGAAGCAAGTTAAAAAAAAAATCACAGTGTTGAACATTAAGTGCAAATAAACACAAAATCGAGGGGTCTTTGAAAAAGGCTTTCGAGAAACAGGAATGCACATTCTTCGGCGTTTATTAAAAATGTGCAATGCTTCCTTTGTTCGTGGTAAAAGCAAAACTATACTGGAATGTTTTTTTTCTTAAATCGTACTCTTGGTAGTCTTGTTGTAGAGATGTGTTTAAACCACCTCCACAAATTTCAAGAAACATATGATACATTGCAATTATGTAGAGACAGGTCATTAAAAAAAAAAAAAAATTCTAAAACAAACAAAAAACATTCAAACATATGGAAACACACTTGTTCGTCTTGTAGAAGCGCAACTTTGACCGGAACACACCAAAGCTGAGCTTAACCATCGGCATATGGATCAGACAAAAGAGTGTCTTCACGCCAGTCCGTGTGGGCAACATGGAGCTGTGCCATCATCATTCTATGTTGCTCTCACCCCAATATCATCCGGCACACAGACCGTCAGAATAAAGTAGATCTTCACGCAGTAAAATGAACCTGCTGAATGTGTATTGACGTGTGAGGAAAAAAAAAAAAGAAGTGAGAATCCAACAGACGTTGCTGCATTTAGGAGTGTCCGTCCTGCATTAATGCACCGCCGTTCCCCGGTGCCTCAGTTGCCGCACCAACAGCTCGATGTTCATGAGGGGGCTGATGTAGAGGGCCCAGTAGAAGAGGCAGTTGCAGACCAGCTGTGGCACCAGAGGCCACATGAGGCAGAAGGCGAGTCCCTGAGAGAACATCGTCCACACGTGGTTCCACATCATATCCGGGAGTGTCCTAATAACAAGGAAACATGATTACCCAACTTTGACTTCATGCTCTGTCCAAATTATACGACACACAAAGGTTCGCCGTAGAGACCAAATATTCGATAGCCCTGTAGTTCATCACACAGAGGAGTAGACAAGCACACCTGATTCTAGCCGTGGTGCAGAGCCTCCACAGTGAGCAGCATTCCAACATTGACAGTAGCATCGCATGGACGATGACGAAGAGAGACGTCCAGTAGTGGACGGACAGCCAGTCCCAGGCAAACTCCGCTATCAGCTGGTACGGGAGCAGGAAGTACTTGACCATGAACTCGCTCCACTGTTGCCAGCTGGGTTCCGTCTAAGGACCGAGAACATTGACGCGTCATTTCATCGTGGATGGCAAAAAAAAAAAAACTGAGTCCAATGAGGGAAAATGTGACCTGTGCATTGAAGGGCTGACTTTCCACCGGTTGACTGGCCAACGCGATGGACGGGCAGCAGGTGTGCAGGAAGGGCAAGAAGGTTTCCGAATAGTCAAACAAGTACAAGTAGAAGAGCGTCAAGCGTGGGGAGCGCTTCATGGCGTACAGCAGGAACAGAGACTTCCCCGAATTGACTGCCTGATGACAAGAGAAAAGAACATGTTTGCCAGGCATTATTTGATGATACCGTGGTGCCTTGACTTAGGTCGCCCCTTCCAACATGGCCGCCACGTCCAATGGTGATATGGAGATTGTTGCTTGCCTTGTATTCCCACAGGTTCTGAGGTCTGAGCTCAATGGCTTGAAGTCGGTACAGTTCCCTTAGGATGGCATGCCGGTAAGCCTGATTCTGGATGTGGTAAGGCGGCTTCAACAACTCTTTCTCCTCCAGCAACATCAGAAACCTGAAAGTCATTTGTTAATATCATATACAGTCAACCTGGCATTTGAACAGAGATGCATCAACTTTTGATATCCACTGTACCTGTCACTGGAACTCCCCTCCTGGAAGGACTTGCTAGACAGTTCAGGTCCCAAAGTCTCCAGCCACAAGATCATTTCCTCCGGCGTCCATTGCAAGGCAGACTGACTGACAAACAATTCCTCTTGCGCCACGTCACGGCTGCTGCTCCACTGGTACAACAGCAACGACGCCTGCGGGTACATGTGTTACAATAGCTTCCGTTATAGCCAAAATACTGCTATCACCAAAGTAGTTTTTCTTCCAAAATATGACATCAGTAACGTAAAGCAAGGACTCCGTGAATTCTCGTTTCCTTCAACTGCACATTTCATATGTAGCACAACAATTCTCATCTGGCTGAACTGCACATAATTGACATCCTATGAAATAATTACCAAAAAAAACAACAACAAAAAAATCAAATTTTAACATACCACCACACACAAGAGCACGGCAATAACTGCAGAGAAAACGAAGCCGGCTACTTTGTGCTGCTTGGTCCTCGATTTGCCCAGATTGTCGCCATATCTAAACAGAAAAACACATTTAACTGCTTCAGGAAGGCGGACGTCGTCGGTTCCCAAAGCAACGTTGTCAGGAGACTTTCTCACCTCTCAAAAGCTAGAAGAATTCGGGAGATTTTGGGGTCATCTTGGATCTCTGCTCGCCTCCGCTGCACGACCTCGTTGAACAACTTGTCGGTTGCAGCTCTGGCAGAGTGAACACAGATGTGAATGTAAACGAGCATCTTTGATCAGTCTATGACGGCAACGCCTTGGAAAACTTGTTTTAGTTACATTTGCATCACACTTGCAACTGTTCCAAGGATGAACTGCTTTTGTGGTGTGCACACAGAACGGGACCAGAGATGGCAAAAAACAAACCAAACATGCAAAAGTAGTGGAATCATAGGTAACAAATCGTAGGCCTTTGTATTATTTATAACAACAACAACAAAATACAGTCAAATATTCATCAATTCATAGAATCTTAGGGAGCTATCCTGTGTTATTTGCTGAAAAACTCACCTATTTGCTGTTTTATCCTCTTTCTGAAATGCCCAAAGATGCCACAAAAACATGCCATAGCACCATCTAACAGATAAGCAGTCACTAGAGCGTCACTGGCCCATGTACACAGGTACATGTGTGCAATGTTTGCTACCAGCATCAACTTTGGATAGTCCGGTATAAATCAATTACTTTCGACTGACTCCCCAAGTAGAAGTTGGCTTCTAAAGGACCCGCAAATGAAACGCAGACATGCGTGAGGCCGAGAAACAAACATTCGCCGATGTAGTCTCCTTGTGAAAAATCCTACCTCAGCAGTGTGTTGACTTTGGGAAAACCCTCCCACCTCTGGCGGCACTCGGGACACTCGTTCTTGCGAGAGGACTCCCACCACAAGGCCAGGCAGTGGCGGCAATAGTTATGGCCGCACGTCAAGGTGGTGGGGTTCACCAGGACATCGAAACAGCAGTGGCAGGAAAAGTCTTGCTCTGAGATTTGGTTACTCTTGGAAGCCTGTGTGGGGTAGGGATCTTCTTCACATGTTTCCAGGGTGCCAGGTGGTAAATTCTGTCCATGCATCTGGGGTCAGAAATTAAAAAAAACGTAGATGTGAAATGACATCACCGCTGAAAGTAAAGGTATTAAACGATGGGATAGTGATACCCTTACGACATAAAAGTCATAAGCCATCTCTCAGTCAATTTTCACAAACCAGAGAAATGACGTCACCCACGCGCGCAAGATTTCACAAACACCAAAAATATATTTCCGGGTTTGGAAGCGAGTGACACTGGCTCACCACCATGCCTAAAGTCATTTCAATTGGAAAAGTGTATTGCATGTATCGGAAAATTTATTTCCTCTTCGAGAAAACACAAGTTTACATAACGTCAAGGAAGCACTGTAGTTCCTCTTGACACATTCAAATGATCAAGCAAGCTCTACAGAAGCCTGGTTTCACTTTTGAATCGCAAAAACATTCAGTGGTTGCAGTTACTGCGGTACAGGGACACTAAAACATTTGATAAATGTTCATGTTTATAAGTGACATCGGCTGAATGTCACATTTGAGAGGCATTGGATAAGCGGCTCGGATAATGTCTGATATTACCAAAAAAAACATTTTACAGTTTAACACGAGACAAACGTCTTCTAAATTTGCGTTCAAGCTAAGTAGTACAACGCCCTCCAAAGATTATTGTATATCCAGGACGAACGTCATGTATTGTTCTTGACGAAAACAACGAGGTGATACTTCGAAAGTGCTTGACTTGCGTATTAAAAAGTTTGGGCTAGTTAGCTTGCGAGCTACTTCCACAAAAGACACCGTCAGCAGTGTTGTCGGGCACTTGGTTTACTAGAGTGTTAGTCGGCCGCCAAAAGAGCGCTAATCCCCGAGTTTAAATGACTATGGTTGTTATTTATTATTTTGAAAGGTTAGCCACAAAGCTAGCACGTACCTTGGGAGAGACCCAGCCGCCGCCGACCGGTGACGTCGCGATCCACTCAGCAGCTTGCATGTGTTGCCCTAGTGAACTCACGACGAAATCATCTGTGAAAGAGAGCAATGACGTCAACATGAATCCGCTCTGCGCTCTCCCAAATGCACCGAAACGCCAGCGTGTCCGGATCTTCCTCGGCTTGCGTGGGAGGGCGTGGGGGGGTCAAAACACCTCCACGTGGAGGCAACTATGCAGAAGTGGCAACAATCAACTATTGTGCTCAGTGAATACAGAAAGTTTATTTAGAACGTTTGGGGTCTGGTAGGGCGGAAACCCTCAAAGTGCACCTGAGGGTTCACAGCGGAGAGAAGCCGTATGCGTGTGACGTAGGCGGGAAATCCTTTTATTATTGCCAACTACAATAGGTGTCAGTGGCGCTATCATTGTCAATAGTGTGGACAGGGACTCTTAGCTGTAAACTTTTTCCCCCCAAAGGATTAAATTAAAGTTCAAGGGTGACTCGCAGAGTTAATAAAGTTATTCTTTGAGGACACAGTAATACGCAGAGGTATCATTTTTTTCTACACTAATAATTCAATTTATATCTGCGGCAGAGGGTTTTGGGCTGCTCAAAACGTTTTTTTCGGGGAGTGTAACAGAAAATAATTGAAAATGTGCTGTTTTACGGCTACCTGAATGGTTATCTGAGTGTTAATTTGTTTCCTGTGACTACAGAAAGTTTAGACCCGTTTGGGGTCTTGTACAAATTGTCCATTCCAACTCGTGTGTTATAAATTACATAACGAGTGATTTTTACCTTCTTAATGAAAGGAATGTCTCGTAAATCTATGCTGTCTCGTCTGAATTATTTACTTAAATGGCACAAAATCTACGACTGTTTACGGAAACGAAACATTTGCTTTCTATACTTGCTCTACTGTGGCATCGCAAGTACTGTAATCAGTTTAACAAGTTTGAAATCTCTGCGAAAACACGTGACGTTTATTGTGATTTCAAACCGGAAGTTCCATCTCTCCTCGTAAGATCTGTTCGCTCTGACCTCGACAAACAGTGCAGTTGTTCTAAGTGTCTTTCTGTACATATAGATTTATCTAGTCGTGTTGGGTAATTTGACTAGACACCATATTATATTATACAGGTCAAAACTTAGCTAGCTTCATTGTGCTATGGAAAAAAAAATCAACCGGAAGTTCTCGCGGTGTTACCTCCTGGGCTCGGCGACTAGGGCTGGAAAGATTTAAACGGCAGTTTTGATTAAGTTGAATAATGCCAATATTTTAAGTACCAAATTGGACGCGTTACAATTATGTCACTGGGAGTGCAGAAAACGCGAGCAAAAGTAAAAAAAAATGTATGGCACTTTCAATGAAACCTTTTTACGGGGGACTACTTTTTTGTAACCTGGGGGAAGACATTTTCGCTCAGGTTAGTGTCCATGTCTTTTGTTAGACAGACGAGACAAATTAAAGGGGTTTTAATGAGCTCCTTATCCTCACGCGATGTCTTATAATTGTGTTAGCAACCGGGAGGGACATTTTATCGATCAGGTATTGTTTCCTGTATGGCTAATCGTAGCGCTAATTGCTAATTTACGAAGTGAACACCAAGCAGTGACTCACCAGCTAACAATCACCAAGGTGTCATTTTATAGGTTTGTAGGGTGTGTTTTGTATAAAGTGTAACTTATCTATGATTAAAAACTTGTTTGAAGTCAACGCGAATGCTGGCCAAATAATACCAGTGGATCGAATGGCGCTAAGCTAGCTGGGCAACTGAGGATAGTGGCATTGGAAAATCATCCATTTGGTTAGAAAGAACACAACGCGAACTAACCACTCGCCACATCCTATTAACTTGTTTATCGTTTTAATTCCACCCCTTGAAACTGGATCGTCGTTTCGTTTGAAGACTTTGCTCCATTCACACCCCTTTCCGAACAAAGCATCCTCTCTGTTGATGTGTCCTTGAGCTTCACAATGGATGACTTCCAGCAAGGAGGCACTGGTTGGGGAATGGGCCTGCAAGGATGCATGTTTCCTAATACAGTATATTGTACAGAAATATGAACGCCAAACATTAGTTTTTAATTCTATTTGTCATGAGCTGAAGTCCATGATGTGACATTATCTTTAGTATTTTAGTCAGGATATATACAATGCACACTATCATGCTGTCTATCTAATTGGCAGGTAGTCTATCTAATCAGCATCTTGTTACGACATACCTGCTGTGAGTTGTAAGGATTATCTCTGCAAAGAAGTGCCCACTAACAGGTGTGAGGAACAATATTTGAGAGAAATTGTCCTTTATTTTACAGCTAAAATGAAAAATAGCCCCCCCAAAAAACTGTAAGCATGCATCTCATGATTTTCAACATGATACATGCATACAAGTGCCAATCAGAGCACCTCATATTAAAAATGGCACGTAAAACATATTTAATTGAATTAGCATTAAAAAAAACAACAACAATAATCCTTGACACCGTGTCTGTGACAGAGATGGGCTCCGGGAGTCCTGACCGATTTGGACCATCTGTGATCATGATGACCGAAGAGGAGCAGCAGCAGCAGCAGCAGCAGCAAGATATCGGTTGCCTGATCAACTCTGACGGTGAAGAAGTGGATTTGTCTGATCTGCGTAAGTCAATTACACCGTCACTTGTTGGATCACTTTTCATTCTGTTGTTGGCACGCGGGTTATGATTGACTAAAACTGATTCTCCTTACACTCAACATCGCTATATATCAAAAATCAATTTCTCTTGTAAAAAAAAAAAAAAAAAAATCAAGTTCACTGATTAAAAAAATTGAGAAAATCACAGTAAAGTTCACAAACGATAAAAAGGTTAATGAAAATTGAAAAACAGAAGTTTATATGACTAGCTCAAAAATATCTCTGGCTAGCTTGGTCTTGTTTTTTCCTTTATTTTAAAGAAATAATAATGGAATTGAGAATTGTTAGGGATTGGAGTTGTCTAAATTCAAACGATGCCTAACCCGAAAGATGGTTCGACACCCTGCATTAGAGGACCTGCTAGACACTTTTCCCACTTTGCTCATATCTGAAACTTACTTTTATGATGATTCTCAAAATTTGTCTTGCAGTACAGAGCAAAAAAAAAAAAAAGATCAGTAAATGGCTCCCAACTTGAAAAACTAAATAATAAATTGGGGCGCTGGCATCGACTGACTCACTTGTGGTTTTCCCAGTGACAAGTCTTACTTTCTTTCTTTCTTTCCACGCAGGAGAGACTGCAAGCCCAGGCAGCGTAGCCACAGAACCTCCCTCTACGACGTTCAATCAAAGCGAGAATGAAAAGCCGGCCTCGTTTCACACTTGCTCTGTGTGCGGCAAGGACTTCCCTTACGCATCCAAACTCCAGCGCCACTTGCGCACACACTCGGGAGAGAGGCCTTTCCCGTGCTCCATGTGCAACAAGAGATTCCCGGAGAAGGGGCTGCTCATGATCCACGAGAGGGTCCACACGGGAGAAAAGCCCTATCCGTGCACTTTCTGCGAGAAACGGTTCGCCAGCCAGGGCGAGCTGCGACTCCACCGGAGGACTCACACGGGCGAGAGGCCGTACCACTGCTCCATCTGTCTGAAGAGCTTCTCTCGCCATTGGCACCTCAAGACGCACCTGGACGCCATGCACTCCGAAGTGGTTGCCGGTTTCACCAGGAAGAAGTTTCCGTGCTCGGACTGCGACAAGAGCTGTAACTCGGCCGCCGAGCTGCGGGACCACCAGCGGACTCACACGGGCGAGCGGCCCTATCAGTGCTCCTTCTGCGACAAGCGGTTCGCCTTGTCGGGCACGTTGGTGCGCCACGAGCGCCTCCACACGGGGATCACGCCCTACCACTGCCTGGACTGCGGCAAAACCTTTGCGCAACAGTGGACGCTGACCACGCACATGCGCACGCACCGGGGCGAGAAGCCGTACAGCTGCACGCAGTGCGACAAGTCGTTTGTGGCGCCCGGGGAGCTGCGGAGGCACACTCGGATCCACACGGGGGAGAAACCGTACACGTGCGGCGACTGCGGGAGACACTTCTCGTTGGCGGGGACGCTGAGGAACCACCGAAAGTCATGCGCACAGATGAAAATTGGACCGCCTGCGGTTGAAACCGCATCGGGGGGCTCGTCTGAGAAAGACCCGAAGGCCAACGACATCGACACTGAAGTGAGCAGCTGACTTTGTTTTTTCCAATTGTTTTTTGAGGAGCAGTGGGCATTTAACAAAATTTTTTGATCTACTTTTAACAAAATTATAAGCAAATACACAGTCCACGGACACACACACACACAAAACATTTTATTAAGTGAATAAGAAGTTGTTGTTTTTTTGTAATTTTTTTTAGGTGTGTGACATTCAAGCTGCACCCAACAGTCAGGCCTCCTCCGCCTTCTCGTCTTCCTGCTCTTCCACGTCTTACTCCTCCTCAGACGACGTCAACTGTGAGCAAGCAACCGAGGCTGAAAATAACTCAAATATGCCGGAGACGGGGGTTTCCAGTCCGCACATGAGCGTCGTCGTGAAAGAGGAGGAAGAGGAGGAACCTTTGTGCGGTACATGGACATGGCACGTTCCATTTCCCCAGATAGTTTGTGGATGATTCCAACTGACCTGCGATTGTTTTGTTACATTTTTCCTCTGTCGACCAGATGAAGCGTTGGCTGCGGAATGCCCTGCCGAGGACAGAAATGTACCTCCAGTGAAGGAAGAAATAGAAGATGACGGTGATGTTATCAACAGTAAGTCAGTTGTCTTCCGAGTCATCACCCCGCGTGTTGAAAAAGGGAGTTGAGTCATTTTTTGTTTGCATTCGCCAGTTGATAACAGACGTTTTCTCAAGGCACTTTGCACAACAGGTGTCCAAACTCCGCTCCTCGGCCTCCACTACCCCTACGTCACCATAACATTATTCATTGTTAAAATGTTTCATACAGTGATTCTTTTTTTTTTTTTTTTTGTGCCTCTAGAGGGGGAGCCCAGATGTCACAAACCTTTCCAATCGTTGTCTTACAGGCAGCCGCGGCCCAAAAGTTGAATCCAGTTTTTGTTTAAATTGTGGTCTTTCCGCAGCACCTCCAAGGGACGGTCAGGATGCGTCAGGCTGTGACAAAATCATCTCTCCGACCTCCCCGGTGCAGGATCAGCGTAAGAACGACAAGATCACGAGCTCGTACTGCTGCGGCTTATGCGGCAGGGACTGCCACAAGATGTCGGCGCTGCAAATCCACATGCGCATCCACTCGGGCGAGAAACCCTACCAGTGCTCCCTGTGCGGGAAGCAGTTCACCCAGAAGGGTCAACTCAAGGGCCACCAGAAGGTCCATACTGGGGAGAAGCCCTTCGCGTGCCCCGAATGCGGCAAGTGCTTCGCTCACTCGGGCGCCATGAACCGCCACCGGCTGACGCACACGGGGGAGAAGCCCTACCACTGCTCGCTGTGCTCTCGCAGCTTCAACCAGTCGGGACGCTTGCGGGAGCACGAGAAAACCCACTTTGGGGACAAGCTCAACTGCCCCGAGTGCGACAAGACCTTCACGCGCTCCTCCAGTCTCAAGAACCACTTGAGACTGCACACGGGCGAGAGGCCGTACAGCTGCGACATGTGCGGCCGGGGCTTCAGCCGCTCGCAAAGCCTCAGGCTCCACAAGCGCAAGCACGAGCTGCTGCGGGTGGAGGAGGAGTCCGGCTTCAGCGTGGGGGACGAAGACTTATCGGACAATAACTCTCGGGTCGATGTGTGTAGAAGTGTTAAAAATGAAGAGGATTTATTTCTATAAACCGCACCGAGATACTAGGGGAGTCCTTTTAGACTTGTAGAGCAGGCGCTTCTTTTTTTTTTTTTTCTGCGGCCAAATTGTGAAAGGTGAAATTCCACGAGATTGCGAAACCATGTTTAAAAAAGAACAAACAACATTTTTTGGGGAAGGGCATAGTTTTACTAAATACATTTAAACTAAAAAAAAAAAAAACAACAACTTTTTAATGCAGTAACTTGACAAGATTTCCCCCAAATAACCATCAAAATATGAAGAATTTCGAAAATGTTCTAGTGAAATTTACTTTTTATTTTTTTATTCTTTTTTTTTTGTGTGTGTGTGTGTCAGAGAACATTTTAGTGTTTGCCTTTGTCAGGAAAACATTTGTGTGATATTGCCAAAGGCCCGGTCAAAAAACACCTTCAGATTAAAGCTAAACAGTACAATATTTTGAGGTGGAACGATTAATCAACAACTAATCGTTTTTCAAATTAATCATATTTGAGGATTGTCTTTCAGAAACCTTGTTTCATTTTAAATTGTTCAAATTCTTGAAATGTCAACCTCTCACCGGTAAATGTCTTATTTCTGTAGACTCAGACTCAGTCGATTGTGTTGAATTTGAAGTACAGTCATGACTTATTTTGAAGGATGGCAATGTTGTTGTTGTTGTTTTTTTTTTATACATTCATTAATCGATAGATTAATCGATTATCGTCGTCGTTAGTTGCAGCCCTAGTAACACTTTCTCAACAAAACATTGTTTCGTCTGCTACTCATAAAATGTTTATTTTATATGGTCTCTCCATTGCAGATTTTCACCAGTTGCGGACTGGTCTGGAGCACATCCCTCTGAGATAAATCTGTTCAACGTAAAGAAAATTTGCTAAAATGATGTGGCGTGGGCTACGCCTGACCCCCCCCCCCCCCCCCTCAAGTTCTTGAGTTTGCTCCCCGTTTGTCAGACTGTAAAGAGGACAACTTTTAGGAGTACAACCTCACTAGCATTAACATGGTGGTTGTAATGAGCAAGCTGAAGTCACACCCATGCTCGTGATGCAATTTAACAAGCATCTCTTTAAATAGACACTAGTAGAGCTCCTATATTCTGTGTGCGTGTGTGACGTACCCCCGTATCCAAATATTTCATTCACCGTTTTTAGAATGTTATTTATGGTAGTTTTAACTCTTTATATAAGGCGTGTGATGTCACTGTCTTCCATGCAGTATTTGCTTCTCGCATTGTCAACTACTTCAATTTGAGGACTGTAGCAAGTGGTTACTGCAGTACATCAAATGGGAGTAAATTTTTTTTTTTTTTTTTAAAAGGGCCGTTGTGAATAAGCAACATGATCGTATTTATCTTGTGTATACCAAAAATCATTTTGCCTTTGTGTACATTGTTTTTTCTATTCTTTTTGTAGTATTGTCAATACAAATGCGGTTGAGCTGGTTTAACTCTGGTGCAGAAGACTGACTTTGCGTTTGAAATCGAGTAATTATACTCCGGAAAGAGGAGAAAGGTGACATTTTGTTGGAGGATTTTCCCTGGGGGCTTCACGTGTCTCGTTGTATCGGGAAGGCCACACTAAACCTTACAAATAATTTTTTTTTTTTAAAGTATCAATTTACTTTGTGTTCCAGAGCTTCAGACGCTTCAAACATCATCCAAGTCTAGTATTGAAAAAAAATGAAATACAAAAATTTATGGGGGAAAAATGTCTTTACAAGAATATAAAAGTAATAGAAAAAAAGAGAATAGTATTCTTATGGGGGCAGAAGCATTCCACATTGATCCAGGTATCAATATTGTATACAGTGTACCGTATATTTAAAAAAAAAAGTCGACATGCCTCTGTTCAAATTCCAGGTATTTGTAATTTTAAAAAAATGACACCATGATAGATTAGATAATTTCAGAACTTTTCCCTTGTGGTCTGCAACCTGCACAACACCAAAGGAATGCTCGATGCTATGCTGTACAGCAACATGGAGTTCTATAATTAGATCACAGGGCTTTTATTAGTTCCCGAAGTTAGAATGGCCATGCAACCTTTTTTAAGTCGATGCATGTGTTACTGCTTTCCTTTAATGTTTACATACCAGGCAAACCTCGAGACTCACTTTTCAAGCCTAACTAGATCAAATCTTATATTATTTTCATGTTATATTTCCCGAAATATAGCTCAGTCTAATTTGATTTTACTGTTAAATTAATATTTTGAAGTGTAGAACAAACCTGAGTAATTATTGTGGCATTTATTTCATGAAATATTTACTGGCAATTTCAATTTGAGTTACCCATGTGTAAAATACAGTACTGTAGCAATAGTAGTAAGTGCCTAACTGCATGACTCATGACTCTTTTCTTTATGGGGCTGTGATTTTAATTACCTTATTTTTTATTATTATTTGCACAAAATATTAGTAGCTCTGATGTTGGATTTTACTCAGTATCTGATGGGAAAGCAAGAGGTCAACAACTTTGTGTACAGCTTTATTTCCCCCATTGAATGCAAACAGCAAGGCTGTTTTAAATAATTGACAAAATAAGTCAACTTGTACTTAATTACATTTCAGAGTCTTTACTTTTTTACATTTACGCACAATATCCTTACTTCTACTTAAGTACCTGAGTGACATCTGTAAAACATCAAGTCCTTTTGGGGAATTCTTTATAATTATGAAGAGAAACAGTGCAGTTGCACTTCCGAAAATAGGTTGCAACCAATATACTGTAATTTCGAAAATGCTTGATTTTCCCTTTCGAACACATTTTAAAGTTTCACAAACTCCGTAGTGGCCCCGGAACGCAACACGATGGTGACAGAAAGGCTAATGGAAATGTCACTGGACGTTCATAAAGTCGTACTATTTCTTCATAAATACAACATTTACACTCAGCAAAGTAGTTCGATGATGGTTGGAAATGAACGGGAAATATTTTAAGTTGAACTAGCGCGAATCTGTTGTAAATGGGAGGTCTCACGAGCCGAATGTCTCACATTTTCGACGCTTCTAAATGCGTCACGAGAATAAACAGACCCACACCGCATCAGCGTTGTGCAAACACACTTTTGGCTCTCAGTTCAGTCATTCCAAAACGTGGTTGAACTGGTGCGAATGCCTTAACTTAATTTGCTCATTAATATTCAGGTAAGAGCACCTTAAGTCAATGACATTTGTAGAATTTCTTTGCGAGCTCACTGCGCTCGGGAAAAGCCGCTCCTGAGCTAAAGATAGCTAGCGAGCGACTAGCGCTTGGAGTCGTAATAAATAATTATTAAATGGTTCAGTACTACGACATTGCCTCGCGTGTCACATTTTGGGTAACTAACTTTTTAGTCTAAAGTCGTCTTGGCGTGATATTCAATGTGGAATAAACGAAGGTAAGAGCGTTGTCCTTGAATCAAAATGGTCATGTTTACCAGCGGTGTATGTTTATTATGTAACGTTCCGAGATAGTTGTTACGCTGAAAGCATGCTTTGTGACAAAGGGCGTAAATGGTCAGACTTAATACACTTTAGCTAAGGGACGAACAGATGGACAGCGTAATCAAACTTTTTAATTGGATATAAGTCATGGAGCCATTTGCCCAACTGCTAAAATGTTGATATGCACATTAGATGAACATAAAAAAAAAATCGTACGCGATATCGGCAATCGTCAGCTATATGAAATAAGATCATTGATATAGGAAATGTACAGCATACATGAACACACTTTCTTATAATACCTAAACATGATTCAGGCTAAATAATGGTCGACTGGGTTTAATTCTGGCTCCGGTGTTCCTGTGTGGAGTTTGCATGTTTTGGGTTTTCTCCGGGTACTCCGGTTTTCTAACTACTTGCAAAAAGACATGTCATTTAAAAATTATTGCACTTTGTCCTGTTGGCTATCTCAGAGTCACACGCCGTGCAGTCATGGTGTCGTATAAACTGTTGAACCCTGAGGATGTCCAGCTATCAGAAGTCCGTCACCTTGTCGAGGAGGAGGAAAATCCAGTGAGTTGATAAGTTATCATTAAGTGTGTTGTCAACCTTGAAAACTCATGGTCCCCCCCCCCCTAAACCCTGAAGTGGGGGGAAAAAAAGAAAATTTCCTGTAGGAAAATCTCTTCATGAATTATGCATTTTTCCGCCCACCATTTAGAATGGCTTCCAGGTGTCTTAATAACCATAAACCAATTCATGTTACGGCCGCTTAATGAGCCACAGTGGTTATGAAACTCTTTTTTTTTTTTTTTTTGTCTGCATGACTGTATCATACTGACCCTCCGGCGGCCAAATAACACACACCGGAAGCTGTAATGAATTAATCATGATGCACAAACTGCAAATGGAAAGTGTTTGCATGAGTCATCCACTGGCATATTCAACGACTGCAGCAGCTCTGCTTACCCTTTGTCTTTGACATATTGATAATGGTTGCGTGCAGTCAAGCGATAGACTTTGGATGTTGTTCCCCAACGACAGATCGATGAGCCAAGTTATTATCCAGATCAAGGCTAAAAAAAAACAAAAAAAACCCCCGAAAAATTTCTTTGTGGGGCAGTTTTGCGAATGAAGGACTTCATCAACAGTTTTTTTTTCTTATCTTCACATTGTTTGTAGCAGCAAACTTTTGTTTTTTTGTCTAGAAACAAAGCTAAATCGATTAAAAAAACAAAAACAAAACTGCTTCGCAACGTCTTTCAGCGAATTAGAAGCCAGCTGATGCTGTTCAGAATCAGCATCAGATTTATTGGCCCGGTATGTAAAACGCACAAGGAATTTATGAACGGGAAGCCTGGCGGTTCGCTGTTAACCCTTTCATGCACCAATAATGATAACCTGATAACACGATAGGCTGTCTACTGAAAGGGTTTAGCGCCCCAATAAGCTATTGCTAGCTAGCTGTCAAGCTCGAGCCCTGTGAAGCTTTTTTTGGACGGTCTGAGGTGGTTCTTCTGTTGCTGCGACGTTTTTTTGATGGTTGCATTGGCGTTTGAGTCTCAGTTTTGCTCTTCACTCTGTAATAATAGGATGCAAAATATCAATTTCGACCTACAAATAGCAATGCAAAACTGCTTATTTCAAGCCTCATCCCAATATCCCCAAATTCGTGTTCGTGTAAGCTCGTGTGACTCTCCTGTTGTCGAGTCTGATGTTGTCTTATGTCTGAAGGCGTCGCACGCAGAAGGAGCCTTTCTGCTTCCCCGTCGCGTGCCGTGCTCGGCCACGACGGGGCTCCTGGTGACCGGCTGTCTGCTGCTGCTCCTCTGCGGAGGCTGGCTGCTGGGCACCATGTTCTGGCTTCACCGCCCTTCTAGCCTGCTGCCTCATAGACCGCCGGCGCCGGCTCAAGCCACCTCAAAAGCCAACGCCACCGAGGCCAACTCCCCCTTCCGCGAAGCTTGCGCTCTCATCCCGGAGGCGTGGCGCTTCGACTGTTTCCCGGAGAGAGGCGTGGTGGTGACCAGAGAGATGTGTGAAGCGAGGAACTGTTGCTTCATCCCCGCCGCTCAACCTTCGGGAAGTAACGGTGTCCCCTGGTGTTTTTATTCCCCGAATTTTCCCTCTTACTCCGTCGAGTCAGTGAGTGACACAAGCTTGGGGCAGAAGGCTACGCTTGTCAAAGACGTGAAAGGTTACTACCCTGCAGACATTCTGACTCTGGAGTTGGATGTCCGCTACGAGACGGACACGAGGCTGCGGGTCCGGGTAAGTGAGAACCGCTTACATTACAGTGCAGAGGTTGTGGGTTCGATTCCAGCTCCGATTTCCCTGTGTGGAGTTTGCATGTTCTCCCCTGGGCCTGCGTGGCTTTTCTCTGGGTATTCCGGTTTTCTCCCACATTCCAAAAACATGCACGGCAGGCTGATTGAACACTCCAAATCGTCCCTGGGTGTGAGTGTGAGCGCGGTTGGTTGTTTGTCTCTGTGTGCCCTGCGATTGGCTGGTAACCGGTTCAGGGTGTCCCCCGTCAACTGCCCGAAGACAGCTGGGATAGGCTCCAGCACCCCCCGCGACCCTTGTGAGGATAAAGCAGATCAAAAATGGATGGTTGGATATATATTGTCGTGTGACTTGATTGGCTTGAATCCAGTCCTGTAATGATGCCTTACTTGAAATTTAATCGGGACTCAACTTAACTTCCTTCCTTTCATTTTCTATAGGAACCCTGCTACTGTGCTTTTTCATAATGACAGTGCAGGTCATTAGAAACAAATGATGTAGAGTATCAATAGTCGTGTTTGTGCGCCCCAACTAGATCACAGACCCTTCGAATTCACGCTACGAGGTTCCCATACCTGTTCCCACCGTCAGCAAGAAGGCAGAAAGTCCCGACTACAGCGTGGAGCTCTCCAAGGAGCCCTTTGGTCTTGTTGTGAGGAGGATCTCTACAGGAGCCGTCCTGTAAGTTGCGGAAAAAGAAAAAAAAAGTACCGTACAGTCCAAAGTCTCACAGTTCAGCATTATGTTCTATTACGATGGTTGATCTAGATGGATCCAATTGTTTCCTTTCAGCCTGAACACCACCGTGGCTCCTCTCCTTTACGCCGATCAGTTCCTGCAGTTCTCCACCTCTCTGCCCACCGAATTCATCTACGGCCTGGGGGAGCACCGCTCGAACTTCCTGCATGACGTCCAGTGGAACACGCTCACCTTGTGGGCCAGGGACGTGTCTCCCGTGGTGATGCGACCTTCTCGTTCTCCACAGACGTGCTTCGCCGAAGCGTTTTGACGTGGGTGCCGCTTTACAATGTCTGTTTCCTTCCCAAGCAGGAAAAAACCAACCTGTACGGAGCTCATCCTTTTTACCTTGCAATGGAGAAGGAGAGCAATGCACATGGCTTCTTCCTTCTGAACAGCAATGCAATGGGTCCGTATGTTTCTCAACTTCCCCTCGTGGTTCGGCTAATTGCATGAATGCACATTGGTAAACAGAGGAACTGCGTGGTGGGGAAGACTCGCAACTTATGACCAAAAAAAAAAAGGAACACTTTTTTTTTTCTCCGTTCAGTAGTATTGAAAGAGCTTTATGGAGATTCATAAATCCATGAAATCCTGAACAGACAACCGCCAGGACCAAAAATCCCAGAATTTTGGTTCTTTTATGCCCTCGCATGTGAGCAAGGAGAGCCACAGTAATTTGTTTCAGTCGCTGTTTGTAGCTTAATTGGAGCCTACCTGTGGTAAATTCAGATTGATTACACATGATTTCCCCCGCAGTTGACCGGCATGTGGGAAAAAACTTTCATATCATTATGCAGAGTTTTGTAGATGATTTTGAGGATTTGTTCGATTTTTTTTTTAAAATAAGGTTGTAGCGACAAAATGTTGAGAAGATGAAGCGGTGCGAATACTGTGTATGCACCGTAATTGTTTTTGGAATTGCATCCACTTGCTGACACTGCACTCGTCAAAAGAATATTCATTTTGGTCGGGTAACTGAAACAGTCAAGCAAGTGGGAATGGTGTGGTGTCCTGTTTCTAGAAGAAATGAGTGTAGAAATGTAATCTATGTGCATGATGCGCGGCAGCCCCTTTTTCATACAACACGCTGTTTACTTCCTTATTCTCTATCAGATGTTGTCCTGCAACCTCCCCCGGCCCTCACCTGGCGCACAATTGGTGGGATCCTCGACTTTTACGTCTTCCTTGGTCCCGATCCCGGATCTGTGATCGAACAATATCTGGACGTAGTAGGTAAGTGTGCTTGCGTAATTACCACAAGTGAGGTTCACACATGACGTAATTTCCTAAATGTGAGCGACCCCCTCATATGTCAAGGACAAATATTTTATTATTTTTTTTTACCCTTTTAGTTTTCTCGATGTTTTGTTTTGGGGCATAGCGGTGCCTGGCATGAGTTTGCTGGCTTTTTCAGAACTTTTCTAAATGCCAAAATTTGGACCGTTTATCAGTACTGTACATTGTACAGTGAAACTCTTCTACAACAAAATCATGTTTGCAGCAAGAAATTTTTCACAACAGGGGACTTTTCACTGTAGCAAATTTGATCTCAGACGTAAACACGAACACACACTAAAAACGTATATGTGTACTTTTTATTTTTATTCCAACAGTGCATAAGTATGAGCATACACTTATTTGACACTTCATACAGCAAGTGTAGAAAGAAAAAAAGGGAAATAAATTGCGAAATTTACGATAAGCATTTACTTTCACTTGCATCAATTTCTTGCATAATGTCTTTTCTTTTGCTTCTTCCATCTTTCATTTTGATTCCCTTTATCCTGTCTTAAAGCTTTTCTTTTCTTAACTCCTTGGTATGCAAAGATCCGTTTTGTCGCCATTTTAGCAATGCAACGTTCATGCTGCGTCTGAAACAAATACTACCTGTACTACTGCGCATGTGTAAACCAGCGCGGTGGTTGCTGTTGCCGTTTCCGAACGAAGCAGTAGAGGTCGCTGTGGCATGCTGAGGTTGTATTCGACTTTTGCGGAAGCCTTGTTTTCGTTGTACTGTATCTCGTTGCGAGGCAAGAGCAGAGAAAAAGATTTCGTATAATGGAACAGGGGGACTTTTCGTTGTAGGGGGAGCAGAAGAGTGGGAATGGCTTTCATACATGAAAATGTTTTCACACTAGGGGGTATTTTCGCCCATGTAGGTTTCGTTGTAGAAAAGTTTCACTGTACCTTAATTTCTATGGTTACAAGTCAACACCTTAGTAACGTGAATAGTGTTGCCCGTTTGGCAGAATGTTATCTCAAAGAAAAGTGAGTGTCATGAGAACTGTGCTTATCTTGAAATCCTTTGAAATAAAGATATCGTCGTGTCAAATAAACGAGCCGTATTGCGCTGCTCTGACACCTTAGGTCGTCCGGCGATGCCCATCTACTGGGCTTTGGGTTACCATCTGTGTCGCTGGGGTTTTAACTCCAGCAACTCCACCTGGGACGTGGTCCAGCGCATGAGGAGTAACGGGATACCTCAGGTAGTGCGGAATTAGCATGCGCCATCCGGTTAAACCATGAAGCACGGAGACTTTCAAAAACATTTGACCTGCCTTTGGTTTCCAGGATGTCCAGTGGAATGACATTGACTACATGGATCGAAATCTGGACTTCACTTTTGACCCGACTAACTTTGCCACGCTGCCCGACATGGTGAAGGACCTGCACGCTCACAACCAACGCTACGTGATGGTCATTGTAAGCACCACAGACCTCGTGTCGTCACCGTTGTTGTTTTGTGGGTAGAGTCTGATGGTCTTTGACCGCAGGATGCTGCGATCAGTAGCGTCCAGCCTGCAGGATCCTACTGGCCGTACGACGAAGGACTCAGGAGAGACGTTTTCATCAAAGACGCAGAAGGAAAAATACTCATTGGGAAGGTGAGAATGGGAGACGTAGTCAAGCTTGAAAAAGGAATGGGGGAAAAACTCATTTTCTTGTTCCAGGTCTGGCCAGGCCTGACTGCATATCCCGATTTCTCTGATAACGTCACCCACGAATGGTGGTACGAGAATCTTAAGAAATTCCATGATCAGGTGCCATTCGATGGATTATGGATTGTAAGTGTCATCTTCATTTTGGGATGTTTGAAATTGTTTCTTCAAAAGTTTAAAATAGCAACTTTCCCTCCAGGAAGAGCATCAACAATTTAACGGTGCTGCGATCTGTTTGCTGTGTTTAAATGGGTGCCGAGCAGATGTTGTTACACGCCTCCCCCCAAAAAAAATCAAATGTTGACTCCATGTTTCCAAATGAACTACCGGTAATCTGTCTGACAATTGGATTCATGAAGCACATGAAAAAAATTGTTCATCCAACTTTTTGTTGAATTTTGACTAACAATCTAGTTTTTTGTATGGTCCGTTTGCAAATGGGGCAGCAAGCTGGATAAGTGGTTCTGCGTGGCTGCCTCACAGTTTTTGAGGTTTGGGGTTTGAATCTGGAGTCAGCAAGTCTCCCCCATCCTGGATTTTTCGGCGAGGACTTTGGCTTCCTTCCAGATTCCCACATCATATTCGAGTCATTAAAGACGGCATCATTAACCCTTTCAGGGACAGCGGTTACTACAGTGGACAGGGGTTTTTTTTTGTACAGATGTATCGAACACTGTGTTGCAAGACTTGATGTGCCCCCCCCCCCCCGATATTTTGTTTAGGACATGAATGAGCCATCAAATTTCGTAGATGGGTCAACGAATGGCTGCCCGTCAAACAATCTGGAGTATCCTCCATACACTCCAGGTGGGTGAAGTGGATCCGTCAAGCGTCATGCAAAAACACCGTAACGACATCCATTTCTGTAGAACTGTACGTCTGGTTCATTTTTAGGCATACTGGGAGGTTTGCTGCGCGCCAAAACGGTGTGCGCAACATCACAGCACAAGCAGTCGATACACTACAACCTTCATAGCCTGTACGGACTCATGGAAGGGGAGGCATCCGCAAGGTCGGCAAAGTTTGAGCAAATTACAGTAGTCAAAACCCGCTTTGTCTCCGTTTTTTTTTTTTTTTTGATTGGTCATCTTCTCATTTCTCCAGCGCTCTGAAGAGGATCTCGGCCAAGAGACCTTTTGTGATCGCTCGCTCCACCTTCCCCGGTCAGGGCAAGCACACTGGCCACTGGCTGGGAGACAACAGGAGCCAATGGCATGACCTTTACGCCTCCATAGCAGGTCAGCAAGAAACCGTTGAAACCACGCTTCCACACATTTATTCAAGGCCTTGAAAATAGTCCTGCTTTCATAGACGTAAAGCTGCATTTCTGGGATTTGAAACCGATTGTCCGGTTTCTGAACTCATTCACTCCCAAAGACTTTTTTAAACGTCTTTTCAGACTTGGTCTAGAATTGACTGGTACTGAATGAGTTAATGAGAACCTGCCACACTTGCATTTGTAATGAGTGTCAGTTTCATGAAATGTCATTTTAACGTCCCACTGTTCCGCGTCTTTTTTCCTCCCCTTTCAGGCATCCTGACTTTTAACCTCCTGGGCATCCCGTTGGTGGGAGCTGACATCTGTGGCTTCAGCGAGCAACCGCAGGAGGAGCTGTGCGTCCGCTGGACACAGTTGGGCGCTTTCTATCCCTTTACCCGCAACCACAACGCCATCAACATGAAGGTTTGACCCCCAGAATACAAACAACCAGGCCACGCGATATTACTTGTGATTTACAGTCAAACCTCGGTTTTCGTCCATAATCCGTTCCAGAAGGCTGTCCGAAAATCAAAATTGTTCGAACACCGAAACCACGCTCTTTTTAAAATAAAAATGTTTATTGAACACGTCTGCTCACAATGGAAAAACAACACGAGGAAGTGACGCTTCCTCGGGTAGATGAGGAAGGCGAGAGGAGTCAAATGGTGCATTCAAGTGCGCTCAGTTTGTTCGAGAACCGAAATTTGTTCGTCATCCGAGGCATAAAAAAAACTACATTTTTGGTTGAAAACCGAATTGGTTGAGAACCGAGACGTTGGAAAACCGACGTTTGACTGTATTTGCTACCATTGCTGTTGCTCTGAAGTGAGTCTTTTATTTTCTCTCCAAAATTCAAATTTATCTTCCTGTTCCCAGCCACAAGACCCGACGGCGTTCAGCCCACTGGCCCGCACCGCCATGCAGCAAGCTCTGCTGCTGCGCTATTCTCTCTTCCCGCTCCTCTACACTCTCTTCCATCACGCACACGCGCAGGGACACACTGTCGCTCGTCCGCTCGTCTTTGAGTGAGTAAAACGGCGAAATGAAAGGCGCGTCCGTTAGTTTGTGTGCAATGAAAAGAAACGCGAAGAAAGAAAATGGTAATGGATTAATTAGATAACAGAAGTCGATGATGTTCCAAAATGTTTACGCCGTTGTCCATTATGGTAAATATTTGTTTGAAAAACACTCCCAGGCTCTTAAAAATAATAATAATCATCAAGTGAAAAACCGTAGGTGAGGCGGTAACTAAATGGGCCACTTTCAAAATGAGATTTATTGATTTAAGTTATGACAAGGTGCCAAAAAATGCTATGGTATTTTTCTGACTATATTATGGTTTCATTTTTTTTCATGTGATTTTCTCCACCCTCTCAACAGATTCCCAAAGGACACAAAAACGTACGGTATCGATAAGCAGTTCCTCTGGGGGAGGAGCCTACTGGTGACTCCGGTTTTAGATCCCGGGGTGGACTTTGTGGAGGGCTACTTCCCAGAGGGTCTTTGGTATGACTACTACACGGTGAGTTAAGACTCACCGTCTGGCCAGGTGAGCGGGTGTCTACCTGCCGTGGAGTTCTTAACACCTCTGCTGGCGTGCCTTCAACCCAGGGCGACTCGCTAAACAGCATGGGGGAAGAGGTGCGACTCTCCGCTCCTCTCGATAAGATCAACCTGCACTTGAGGGAAGGATCTATCATTCCGACGCAGGTAATCACGATGGCGTCGACTGCAGTTGTAGATGTTTGCGACATGCGTTGGTCACAGTACCCCAACGGTCGAGTTTTGGAGCGTAGCTTCGGCCAGGGGGTGTGAACACTTTTGTGCTGAAGGGCCAGGTTTGTTTCCGACATCAGAAGGATGAGGCAACTCATTGTTCGATGATGTAAAAATATTTTGAGTGTGTAAAGTTGTCTCTTTTGATGCTAAAGTCAGTCATTAATATTATTAGCATTGATTCAATGAATAGTTCTTTCATTTCGAAACGTTAGTATGTTCAGTTTGCGTATTTTGCTAATATTTATTCACATTGCGTCGCTCTTCAACTGGAATTGAAATTATGTCATGAAATAAATTCATGACATAATAACAATTTAACCCAATCCCGATTTTATTCGAAAGAGAGTGCGGGTATAATTTTAGCGGGAAACTGAATTCAAAAACAAAATGCTAACTGACAACAATGATGTTTTAGTTTCCATCTGCAGTGTAAAAATATGGAACTGACTAATTGTGGATCTTAAACAATAACCAAGCATAAACCACTTTAAAAATAATTATGAAAGACATTTTGGGCAGTTTTACGCTGAAGTCGAGGTGCTCGGGAAAAAGAAAAAACAGGTTTTGAAAATGAGCTAGCTTGTTGTAGCGTGACCAAAACATTTCTTGTTGGAGGTAAGATTGATTTCATTGCTAACTGTAATAGCTGAACAGTTTGTTACAGGAAAATAAATGGTGAAATGAGTAGTTTATCGTAAATAGTGCAGAATGTAGTTGGAAGGAAACCAAAAAAAATCAAGTATCAAGTACAACTTTATTGTCAAATGTACTGTACATACAGCACAGATCTTCAAGCTATCTTTTTGTTCAACCTCAATGGAACTTGTCAATATTTTTGCGCACGCGCTCCTGTGCATTCCCCATTGACAGACCCCCAACCTGACTTTGTGGGTGAGCAGCGGCCAGCCTCTTCATCTGATCACCGCGTTGTCAAACAACGGCACCGCCTGTGGCGATTTGTTTTGGGACGACGGCGAGAGCCTCGACACCTTTGAGACCGGCCAGTACGCCGACATTGTCTTCAGCGTGGCTCAGGTAACCACACATTGCTCGTTCCGATTCAAGCGGCAACTTGCAAATCCGCTTCAGTTGTCCCAACGTTCATATGTACGCACTCAAAAGCTGACTGTGGGACAGCAGATGGCAACACTCGCGACATTAGATCGTATAGGTGTACCGGATTAAAAAAATGGCAACTCGTTTCTCCATTGGGTCCGTAGCAAACGATGAGCTCACGCGTGCTCCGCGACCACTTGGAGGCCTCGCACATCACAGTGCAGTCGGTGTCTTTCTACGGCGTGAAGCAGAAGCCGAGCAAGGTGCTGGTCAACTCCAGAGATGCCACTTTTGACTACAGGAGCAACCAGGTGGGGCAGAGAAGATTCTTTCTTTCCGACACAACATTGCAATTCTGTCCCACTATTGCCTAGGAATGCTGTTTAATTTATTTATTTTTTTATGTTTTTGGGTGTGTGTGTGTTTTTTGTTTTTGTTTTTTTTGCGAATGCTTTTGGCGCAGGGACACCTACAAATAGTTTGGCGGGCTGAGATTTTATTCTGAAGTTTGTCAGTCGAGCTTTTGGTCATCAAACTGGCCCTTCCTTGATCTTTACTTCGCTGTCTCTTTCTGTCCACGCAGGTTTTATCTGTAGCTGATCTCGGCCTTAACCTCAATAAGAACTTCACCATCAGCTGGCTGTGAGCCCCATGACCGCTTGCTTTGATCGACTACTTGCTTGACGTAGCGACTGGTGGCTCTCCGAGTAAGCCTGAGAGACTGAGTGCCTGAAATAAATAGACACTCTTAACACATCCCATCAAAAACTGTTTTTTTTTTTAAATTGACTATTTTAGTGACTGATTTGAGAATGGCTTCACCAAAGTACCCTCTAACTTTAGGATGGATGTTCCAGGCGAGTGTTTTTTTTAGATATATATTTCAAATGTATTTTGTATGAGGAGAAGGAACGGTCCTTCCGTTTTGATAAGAAGCCACACATAGATGACATTTATGGTTGAATAAAATGAGATCCATATTGCATGTTTGGCAATATTTAAATATGAAGAATGCCAAAACAGACTAGTACAGACCTATTTGTCTTGCTGGTAATGACAAAGTTTGTACGAGCATATGGACCTCAATTTGAACGTAACAGATGTGGAATAAATGCTCAAATGACTTTCCATTGCGCTGGAATTTAGAAACCACTAAGTCATTTATTTGTGTGTACAAACACACATAAACCTGTGTAAATACAATTCATGTTTATTTGGATTTGATGTATGTATTTGAAATCCCCCCCCACCCCACCAGCAAGATGTGATGTGCAGTAACCAGGAGACATTTGTCAGTGTTGCTACTTTTGCACTAATTTATGAGATGAACACTGGTGCCTTGTGATTTGTTTAGCATTTTTCTGTTAAGTTGCTGCTTGTCATGTCATGTTTGCCAATCTTGTTTGTGTCTTGTGGTGCAGCAATAAAGTTTGTTTTGAAAGTACAGTACTTGCACTTGTACTACCCACTCTCTGCCGCTGGATGGCAGCATGTCAACATTTGTACTTCATGCCTTTCAGGCAGTGGTCCTTCCCCTTGTTCGAGGTACCGAACCCAAGCGGTTCATATGCTGTAAGGCTTTAAATAGGCCAGTTCGTTCACAGGCTAACTGTTTCCAGATGAAACACAAATCACTCATTCATCGATTATAGGGGGGCGGGCCAGGGAGGCGGCGAAAGAAAAGAGCAGCGGGGGTCTGCCTAAAAGCATTCTGCTCCTCTGACAGGGGCATTTCCTGTCTGGATTTGGGAGGATTAGTTCTTGTGTGTGTGGGGCCTTCGGCCTACAACGACTTTGTTCTGGCATAGGACCATTTTTAAAAAAGTTTTAAGGTCTATATTAGCATAAACAAAACAGGCACGATACATTTTGAAGAGTGTCATAAACACAGATTTCCTATTTGTGTCTGTTGTGGAATGCTTTTCTTTCTAAACGTGGCACTTTGTGGTCTTGAGACTTGACAAAAGCCTAACACAACCACGCGTGCATACTTTCTCTCCTTTGTGTCCATAGCATGAAGAAGAATGCTTTTGGATTGGACATTGTCGACTCGTCCTCCCACTTCCTGCCCAAGATTTTTTATGAGATTATAAATATTGGCCGACCTACACTGTTACCATTTCAAAACGATTCAGGCCATAGCTCAGTGGTTCTCGAACTTTTTTTTACACCTAGTACAAGCTCAAAAAATACTGGAAAAAAACTTTTTAAAAAACTCTTTCATGCACCCTGTAACCTGACAACATGATGAGCTGTCCACGGTAGTAACTGCTGTCCCTGAAAGGATTAAAATTAAAATCTTATTTTTCCACAGTGGTAAGGCAGTGTAGGGGTAGAAAAGTACTTGTATTTACTTAGCATATAATAATAATAATGAAGAAAACCGACCATTTCATCTCTTGATGAAAAGATGCACATTTACTCAGCTTTTCGTGGAAACAGACAGTTTGTTGCGAATAGCACATTTCCAGTACTGACAACTTCATTCAAATCTATGTAACCCACATTGTCCCCCACCCACGAACTACTAACTAACCAACTAACTAACTGCATAAATAAATAAAGTGGACCCTCACAGATTTGTTTCCCAATTTTTTTGAGGGGGCGGGGGAGGGAAGCCAACCTCCGTTTTTGGAAAATGCATATCAGGGTGTTTTGAAGAATGTTATGGGTTTAAGAAAAAACAATCTCCAACACATTCCAACCAGTCTCAATACGCAGAATGTGCGCGTGCGTGTGCGTGTGCGTGTGCGTGTGTGAATGTTAGTGTCAGGTGACTCTGACACACCTAGCAGACAGGACAGGACAGGCTGATTATTTATGAGTAACAACCACACCTTGTTCAGGAGCTTCATGTAATCCCTGAATGAAATATTATACAACCACAATAGACCCAATGGAGGGCATCGGTGTACCTAATGTTGTGGCCCACCAGTGGGTTTCGAGAAGTAAAATGTATTTTTCCCTCATCTCCCCCGGTTTCTTATGGAAAACGTATACATTTTTTGAAGAATGGTATGGTGTAAAAAAAAAAATGATCCTAATGCATTTCAATAGGTATCAGTTGAAATGCTGGGTTGGCCCAGTCACGATCCACTGCGAATAGCGGCGGTCGACTGTACATATAACGTGTTCGTAAGAGCTAAATAGAAATTGCTAGCACCTGGGTTTGACCTCCCATGAAGTGATTTTTCTCCCGAAATCATCATTTAAAAAAACAGCCTTTCACACAATAATACATATTTTTATTGTACACGTGTAAATTCAGCCGGTAGGGGGACGGAGACTGATGCGCATGCGCATCGTAAACCCCGCCCATATGTGACACCACCCCCGACCTTCCACAGGTGTGGGATCTACTTTGGTGCTGACTCTCAAGGGAAGCACATCGTCTTTCCCCATGTCAACATAGGCTCGTTCGGGGAAGAAAAAAAAGTTCCACGACTGGCTTGTATTGTGGATGTAAGCAAGTCCGCCGGAGAAGTCGGGGGAGGGGAACCACCACCACCACCACCACCACCGCGAGGGAGTCCGCGGCGCAGCCGCCAACAAGCTCGGCGGGATGTCGGCGGTGAAGGCTCTCCAGCAGTGGTGCCGGGTCCAGTGTGACGGCTACCGGGATGTGACGGTCAGTAACATGACCACGTCGTTCCGGGACGGCCTGGCTTTCTGTGCCATCATTCACAAACACAGACCGGATCTCATGTGAGTACGACGCAAAACATTGGACGAGTTTAGTTGACTTCGTGTCACTTCACTTTGGGATAGTTTGCTCCCTAAAAATGAGGAAGGAGCTCAACGGGCAGGGCTCCCTCTTCATTGTTTTGAAGTCAAATCAGAGGTGGCAAAAGTACTCGCTCTGCGTACTTAAGTAGAAGTAACGATACTCTTTTGGGGAAAGTACAGATTTTTTAAAAGATATTGTATCTATCTCAAGGGCTTGTCCCAACATCTTCCGCGAACCTGTTTACGTGTAACAAACCACAAAACATGGTTTGCTTCAGTGTTCTCACCGCAAATGTTCGGATCATCCGAGACCATGAGGATTTATTGACGGTATTTAAACTGAGTCATCATCATGAGTTGTTTGACCATGACTCAATAAGGTTGATTCTATTAACAAATGAGGAAGTTGACAAATGTTTCCTTATGTTTTTTTTCCCTCATTCTCGCAGCGATTTTGATTCCTTAAAGAAAGAAAACGTCTATGAAAACAACAACCTGGTAAGAAAAAGTTTACATGCTGTATTTCCATGTAGGTTGACAAATACCCTCATTATTCACTTAAATCAGTGGAGGCAGGACAGTAAGCGCAGGTTAACTAAACCCTAAGTAACCTTTTAATATTTATTGACATTATTATTTGCTGACCTGATGGTGTTGATGGGGAAAGTCAAAAACGAGTTTCATCCTACATACTTTGTATTTGGAGATAGTTGCAGAGAATATGTGCATAGATTGAGTATGAAGTTGTACCCAGTTGTGGGGAAAGGGCGTTAAACTGCTTTTCAATTTGCTGACAGTTATATATTTTTTCCCCATGTTTTTGTGCATGGCTAAACACAAATTGGGTGATCAGCATGTGTCACCCTTCCCCCACTATAAGAACTTGAGCACTTTTGTTCACATAAGTGATTATCCGGCGAGTGACTTTAGTTCTAATTACTCGGCTCCTTTCTACCAAGACTTTGTGCAATTAGCTAACTATGCCTAAACCCTAAACATATTTCTTCCTTTGATGTCATAATTTACAGAACAGATTGGTGTTATTACCTCATTTATTTTCACTTAAAAAGGGACTTTAGTAGGAACAATCGTGCCTCTATGAAATTAGAATTACAATAGAGAGGGAGCCTGGGAAGCACCCGGCTGAACAAGCAAGAATCTGACCGAGCATGCAAAGCTACATTTCTCATTGCACTTCCGAAAATAAAGTGAATTCAAAACAAGAGCACTAGTATTGTATGCAAGTGTATTGTTACCGTTGGGAATCGGGGAATCCCTTGAAAGGTCTCATGTCGTCACTAAGGTTCCACACCGATGTCCAATCATTTGACATTTAAAATCAAGAACATTGGTTGAAGCGCAGACCTTGAGGTCTTTCCTTATTTTCCAGAAGAATATAGAATGTTGTGAGCGCTTTCTTCATCAATAGATGTTCAAGTGTTTTCGCACTTTTTGAGAAAAGAGTGGAAAACGCTTTGGCTGCACAGGTGCATTCTTGCTGGTTTTTTTTTTTTCTTGGATCTTGTTGGCGTGTGGGATAGAAACATTTCTCTTGTGTTCATTGCGTAAGTATAGAAAGTGTGCCATCCGCCAGAGCCAATTTATCAGTTTTTACAGCATGCTCTTAATGTTTCTGATTAATGATTCATGGCAGCTGCCGGTGCTTATTTGCGTGTCTCTTGTTGTCGCCCTTCATTTGTGTCATTTTGTCAAATTAAGTTTTAGAGCCTCTTTTCCCCCAAATCTTTTAAGGCATGCACAAACGTCAGAGTTGACACACACGCTAGTCCCATGCAAACCCTCATACAAAAAAAAAAAAAATCATAAAAACATGACCAAAGTGTGACAAAGTAATATGCTTTTTATGATGTGAAAATTATGTCATGTAATTATTATCCAGGCGGCCCGGTGGGCCAGTGGTTCGCGCGTTGGACCTCACAGTGCAGAGGTCGTGGGTTCAATCCCGGCTCCAGCCTCCCTGTGTGGAGTTTGTATGTTCTCCCCGGGCCTGCGTGGGTTTTCTCCGGGTACTCCGGTTTTCTCCCACATTCCAAAAACATGCATAACAGGCTGATTGAACACTCAAAATCGTGCCGAGGTGTGAGTGTGTGCGTGGATGGTTGTTCGTGTCTGTGTGCCCTGTGATTGGCTGGCAACCGGTTTAGGGTGTCCCCCCCCGCCTACTGCCCAAAGACGGCTGGGATAGGCTCCAGCACCCCCCCGCGACCCTTGTGAGGATAAAGCGGATCGGAAAATGGATGGATGGAATTATTATACACGACAGCACTTACTTTTCATCCCAACACGCCAGCGTATGAATCTCTGTGCTAGAGGAAACTGTTGATCTTCTCAGGCCTTCAGGGTCGCCGAGGAGCAGCTCGGAATTCCTGCGCTCTTGGATGCAGAAGACATGGTGGCCCTCAAAGTTCCGGACCGGCTCAGTATCCTCACATACGTTTCCCAGTACTACAACTACTTCCACGGACGCTCCCCAAGTGAGTATCACCACCTCCCTCCGTGTCTCGTCTTTCCATCGTCTTGATCATCATCATCATCTCCGTGTTTTTTTCCAGTTGGCGGCGTGGCGGCGGTAAAACGTCCTGCTGACCCACCTGTCGACGGGCCGTCCGGGAAGAAGAACGCGCCGGTGGTTTCGAAAGTGTTCCCTTCATCCAAGCCTGCTAAGGAGAACAATCCTCCCACTTCAGCTAACATTACACCACCTCTTCCCCACCGCCCAAGACAATCCAGAACCACAACGCCGGTACAAACAAGAACACAATCTTGTCTTTTTAGAAAACGTCACCACAGATGGATACAAGCACTGCGAACCTTTTTTTTTTTTTTTTTTTTTCCAGGACATTCCTGCTGAGAAATCCCATCAGATGGGAACTCTGAGTAACAAGTGCATGTCCTGCAACAAGCACGTTCACCTGGTGCAGCGACACCTAGTCGACGGGAAGCTCTACCACAGGAGCTGTGCAAAGTAAGACTCATTGTGTGGAGTGTCTGATATGACAACAGTGCAGGCGCAGCTCAGTTCGGGCTGAAAAGATTCATGGGATAATTCAGTTGTAAAAGGTCAAAACGAGATCTCAGCCTCCAAAGCTTTGCAGAGATGATTTTCCACCCTGACTAATGTTACTGACAACGCAAGCGCCATTATGTGTTGGAATAAAATGGCGTCATGGTGGCGAGCCACAATTCATCATCTCAAGAATTTAAAATCTTGATTGAAAGTGAAATCAAAAATGTAATGTAGATATGTTGGCCTTCTGAACATTATGTTGATTGAAATACAGGCAATACGTAGTTGGCGCAAACATTCGCCTGTGCGGAGGTACTTAATATTACTTCCTGTGTCTGTGTCTTCTAAACGTCTCGTCTCCTAGGTTACTGGCTCCTCCATACGCAAGTTCACTCCTAAAGGAGGTCCCTTCCGGTGACCCTCCGTCAGCACACCTCACCAAAAGCGACACTGCGACACCCACGGCGACACCCAGACTGGGCCTCTCGAGGCCGGTCCAAAAAACAAGCCCCCTTTCCAGTATCACCAGCAGAACGTCATCTCCGCAGAGACCTGCTTCAAATATTATCATGCCTGCTGCGCACACTCAGACTGCTCCGGTCGCTAAACGACCCGTGACTCGAGACACTACCGTCACCACGCCGGTCGCCATCACCACCAAGCCCGTTGCCGCGCCTCGGATCTCCGCCACGGCGGCCAAGACCATCCAGTCGAAACTTAAGTTCTTCCAGGCAGAAAGCGGCGAAAACAAACCTGTAAGCAAGCCTGCAGACGCTGCCCCAAAAGGGTTCAAGTCTGAAGATCCTGTTAAGAAAGCCCAAGGAGTTCAATCTATGCCTAACAAAGTTGCCAAGGTGGTTATAATTCAATCTAAGGTACTCATTAATGAAGACAAAGCAGGTGTAACGAAACCTGAAGATCGCCTGGGTAGTAAAGTTGGAAATGGAAATGTTGCTAACATGGCTACAAGTTACTCGAATACGCATATTGACGAAGACAAAACCGTTGCAAAGAAAAGTGGAGACAGTCAGGTTAGCAAAATTGGAAATGGAAATGTTGCTAACATGGCTACAAGTTACTCGAATACGCATATTGACGAAGACAAAGCAGGTGCAAAGAAAACTGGAGACAGTCAGGTTAGCAAAATTGGAAATGGAAATGTTGCTAACATGGCTACAAGTTACTCGAATACGCGTATTGACGAAGACAAAGCCGGTGCAAAGAAAAGTGGAGAGAGTCAGGTTGGCAAAATTGGAAATGGAAATGTTGCTAACATGGCTACAAGTTACTCGAATACGCATACTGACGACGACAAAACCGTTGCAAAGAAAAGTGGAGACAGTCAGGTTAGCAAAGTTGGAAATGGAAATGTTGCTAACATGGGGAAAAGTCCGTTAAAGGGACGTTTTGATGAAGGCAAAGCAGGTATAAAGAAACTTGGAGTCAGTGACGGTGGTAAGACAAAAGCAGTGGACACCTCCAAGAACCTCTCAAAGGAGGAAAACAACAACAGCAGCAAGCCAACGGCACCGCCAAAGGCAGACCTGCCCAAGAAAAATGATGTGTAAGGACGCAACGTAGCACATGACAATGCACACTGTTGATTTCCACCGGAGAAGCTCAAACACTCCTTCATCACTTCTACTTCAGCACATCTCAAGTCCAGACTGTGAAGAAGGGGATGGAGGCTGGCAGGGGGGGGAGGGTAAGGCTCAAAGTCAACCCGACCATCCTCTCCGACTTGCAGCCGCCACGTTCGGACACGAGCCCGCTCAGAAGCAGAACTCCAGAAAGAGGTCTTGGGGGATTGAAACCGGCGCCACCCAACACTTCAGGTTACCCCCTTGACCGCATTCACATAAACATGACAAACGGTTTGGCTTAAAATGTATTTATTTAGTTTAATGTATTTTTTTTTTTTAATCCACATTTTTGGACTAATGCTGCAAGTGGTACAAATCTGATGTTTGTTTCATGGACCACATGTAACAACACAAAAATTGTTCGTAAAACACACCATAAGCGTCAATACAAGGCAGTGACATCACAGACATGGAGAATACAGTACTTGTACATGGAAGTTGGCATTCAGTTGGGCTGGTCTCTTATACAACACCTCTGAGTTGCAGTGCCGCCTGTTGGTTTGTCGTGCGTATGACAGTCTAGAGCGTGGACAGATTTGATTTGATTTGAATTACGCCGCTGTTGTGCCACGGTAACACTGCAGTGTTTGTTCTTGGCGTCAACAGAGAAGGAGACGCCCACTGACTGGAGGTCCATGCTCAAACCTGTCCCCAAGGAATCTAAGTAAGCCTTTTTATTTCTTTCTTCGCAACTGTTGCACTTTTTTTTTTTTTACATTTCCACTACTTCTGTTATTGAGTAATTCCTAAATAGATCATATCTTTTTTTTTTTGCTACAGATCTGCCGATACGTCACAGTCCTCCACTAAAGTACCGACTAGCACGACTGGAGGCTCACATTCGTCAGAGGTGTCTCAAAGTCTCGTGAACCCTCCTTCATCTCAAGGTCCAAATCAGCAGACATTTTTACAGATGCTCTACTGCAGCGTGGCGTCCTCCTGTGACTACATAATCATGTATTTCTTCTCCGTTTACTTTCTCAGGAATCCGAAACGGTCACCCCATAAACACGACACAAACAACTTCGGGATCAAATGTCTTGAAGGTAATGTGAGCCCTATTGTGACACATGTCGTTAGTTAGGATGTCGCTTTGTTTTGGGTTTTTTTTTTTTTTTTGCTTCACGCTCCCAATCTTACGCTTCCATGTGCAGATCAAGCCGGACTTCATTCCCAAAGAGGCCATCATGAAGGAGCTGCAGGAGATTGAAGATAATCTCAACCAGTTGGAGAAGCGAGGGGTTGAGCTGGAAGCCAAGTTACGGCACAGCGAAGACGGTTCGTATCGACAATGATGTGCTGTCTGTAGTGTCAAAATACCAAGGTTCTGTGCCCCCCCCCCCCCCACAAAAAAAATAGACCAAGATAAATCTTTTTTCGTCCATCACCCGTACTTTGCAGTCTTGTATCTCAAAAAAATTGGGTTACTTGTAAAGGGTGTGCGCACTTGTGAAACCACATTATCGAAGTTGTTTATTTTTATTCCTCCTCTGGAAAAGATTTCTGTATTTTTATTTTTTTTTTGTCAATGACGTTGCACAGGTCATGACAGGTCACATTGATGGTGGAAAAGGTTCAAAGGTTGATCTTGGTCTCATTAATTTCCATCACAAAAATCACAGCATTTGTGCAGCGTTGTGTCGACTTTTCATACTCGCCGTCTTATGTGCTGACTGACTGACTGACTGACTGGCCGGTCGGCCGTTTGTGTGTCAGAGGGTGAGGATGACTCCCTGATGGACGAGCTGATGGTGGAGTGGTTTACTTTGATCAGGAACAAGCAGGTGGCCATACGGCGGGAGTCTGAGCTCGTCTACGTGTGAGTACACGCGAGATGTCGTCGGTCGCACAGATTTTTTTTGGCCAGAAGGTTCTCGGCGTCCTGCCACCGCTGTCACCCAGGGTGGGACATGGCAAAGGGCGCATGTTTGCGTCCACACACACACACACACACAGACACACGTTTTTATTCTCTCATATTCCTGAACAGGAAGAAAAACATTTTGCGGTTAATATTAATTTTGATTTTTTTTTAGAAAAGCCCAATGAACTGCTGAAATGTGTGACTTAAAAAAAAAAAAAAAGGAATCCACTTTCAAATTCCTCATTCCTCTCCAAAATAGTGAAATAGCGCTCACTGAAATGGAAAAGGTCTGTATTAAAGCACTGCACATGACTGGATGGTCTCTTATGACAACCAATGAGCATACTGTATTTTACTTACATCTCATAGCACCATGATAAGAAGTCACAAAAAGTATAAACAACAGAAATAATGATGACGTGGTCAAAATTTTAACTCATAAATGTACTTAGTGTGAAGTCTGTGCCGATGTGAACACAAAGTTATTTTGTTGCATGAAAAGCAGCAGGTGGACACATATTTGTACTTTGTGCCATCTGGTGGTAGAGCATCAAACTGTTTTGCCTGTCAAAGTCAAAGGTTGGGAATGTCTCTGGTCTCATGAATGTGTGAAAAAAAAAAAATCACACACTGTATGTGCATATGTCTAGTGGTAAAACTCAGGATCTGGAGGAGCAGCAGCCCAGTGTTGAGCAGGAGCTCCGGAAGCTGATAGAAAAACCAGGTCAAGACCAAAACGCCCTTCGCTGCTTTTTACTCCCAAAACACGACAGCTGCGAGTCAGGACTGAAAATGTCATGTGCTTCACAGAGCATCTGAAAACATCGTTTGAACGCAGGCGAGAAGAAGAACTGATGAGCAAACTGATGGGGATCGTCAACGACCGCAATGCCATTGTGGAAGGTCTGGACGAGGACAGGCTCAGGTGTGCTTGCGAAACCAAGACGACATTCATTGTGTGCCTTTTGAACCGGGTCTGACACAAAATGGCTGACAGATCTGAAATCAAAACAGTCTACCCAATTGCTTTGTGGTTATTTCACATATCTGTGCTCCCTGTCGTTGTTCTATCAGAGAGGAAGAGGAGGACCAAGAGCTGAACAAGTTGATGGAGAATTTCAGTGAGTCCCTCGCCAGGTTTAGATTTGAAAATGATCTTTCAAGAAGTCTCACGTTGGCATGAATGGTCATCTGACGAAACTCATTTTTACGAATTTAAACACTGTCTCATGATCTTATATTACCACTGCCATAAATGGTCGCCATCTCTGTGGAATCCCCCTGCAAGAGAAACACATCAAATAAGCAGCGGCGAAAATGATACATTGTCACGAGCTTTTTCTACCTACATTGTTTTGGAGAGGCATGTGTTGTAAAATGTGTCCAAATGTCCTCTCCCAGGTGTAAAAAAAGACAAACCAAAGAAAAAGTCTCCCATATCCAAACTGTTCACTTGGGGCAACAAGAAGGAAACGTGACGCCTGGCGGGAAACCCTTTTACTGCTTTCCTCTGGTGCTTTCAGCGTCACTCCTCCCTACCACTGACGAATGGCACAACTTTGCGCACATGTGTGTCTGTGCGCGTCTTGGTAAGGCGTCTGTCATCCTAAGCATTTCTTGAAAGATTCTGAGCATGAAGGGTTAACGACATACAAGTGTTGATGGGTTCAGAGCTTCAGTTGTACATTTTAATCCGCTTCCAGTCTTAATCTACTTATTGCACACACACACACACCAGTAACTCCACTATGCCTCTTGCTGACACGCTGTTTGTAAGAACAAACATTAATAGAACTAATACGAGCGAGGAACAACATTGTTTTTGCTGGTTCTTGCACTTCCAACTTGACTTTGCATCATTTTACCACCAATGTATTTAAAAAAAAAAAAAGTTTTTTACTGGATAAATCCTTCTGCTTTGTCAGATATGGGCTAGCGGTTGTGATCCATATTGGATCTGAAATAATTTCAAATGTGTAGGGCCTGATGCATTATTTTTTTGTTTGTTCATGGTGACCGCCTGCTAAAATGCAATTAAACATGGTATTTATTGTATATTTACCTGTTTAATAGTTATGGGAATAATAATTCTAAAATGGAATTTAAGAGATTTTTTTTATCATTATATGGTGAAACTAGCCTGTATATGTGCTATGATATGTATTAAAATAATATTGTTGTCATGTTTTAGTTATTTGTTGATATGTCCTGGGTGATGCCTCGATGGGGTGTTGATTCTGGGGTGAGGAGGGCTCGCAAAGAGGATGAGAGAGAAAAGTATCTTGGTAATGCCATTTAAATTGACACCATGACAAACAACCGCAGGTTGCCATGTTGGCCGCTGCCTCTAGGGGGCAGTATGTGACTCTTCATCCCCTGTCGGTACTCGAACCTTTCGCGTGCTCGTTTAGCAAAGAGAACAAACAATGAACATTCGGGGATATTTCTGCCTTTTTCAAACCTTGTGTTTTTGTTGTAATTGTTTTTAGAGTAGTGTTTCCTAGCCTTATGAGGCAAGGAATACATTTACATAAAAAGATATCTTACGGCACACCATGGGAAATTTAAAATGACGGTAGCATGTCGAGCACGTCGCTGTGGATTGGAGAAAATCGCGATCCAAGGTGGTGAAATGTACTCATTAGCGACGCGTACTAGCATTTAACAGAAATGAATGACCCCGCTTATTTGCCATATAATCCCAAATGTTAATTCAGATATCCCAACAGGAACTACAGATCATTTTTGTAAAATGGCAACTATTTGACAAATATGGTTTTTTATTTGAATTATATAATTATTACAGTGTTAGCCTAGCTACAATGATGTTTTGTTTACACCATAAAGGAGTGCATTACGGCCTCTTAATGGTTCGTATGCGAGTTGCCGTGGATTTAAATTAAAAGTGGGGCTGTAGAGAACACCGAGCTTTCTGCAGATACCAGACTTGATTTGTTTTTCCTTGTTATACATGCAGCAGCAGCCGATTATTTTGGTCGGTTGTCGGACCGACGTCAGGGACGCCCCTTTCCCCTCGCAAGAAAAGTTTTATTTTTGGTGGCATTAAGGTAAGAAAATCACATCAATTCCAAATGGGAAGTGACTTTTAATAATTTTTCTGGCGCTTGTATCACAAATAACTAATTTCCAAGTAGTGCTTTTTTTTCAACAGCGACCGCGGATCGGTTTCGTGCTGGTAGGTCGCAATTTAACAGTTTGTGCATCGTGACTAATTAATTGCAGCTTTTTTTTAATGGTGCGCGTATCTTGTCCACCAGGTGGCAATATAATACAGCCATGCCGACAAGTGTAGAAGAGTTTGCCTGAACTACTGTTTGCGACTCGGTAACCTGCAAATAGTATCAGTTGTTTGTTGCAGACGATAAGGAATATATCACTGTGAGTAATCCCATATTGTTTGTCTGCGTTATACCATCGCCACTTAGATGCTATCTGTTAGCTTGTCAATCGTATTTTCCCATTGTATGTTAGCATTTAGCAAGTGGGGCCTTTCTTCAGGTAGTCTTCTGGTTGTTTTAAATGTTTAGTTACCCAGTAAATCGTTTTTTTTAGATCCGTTCACGATATCAAACTGCTCCTTGTTGTGTAAGCACCAGTGTATAGAATTTTTGGACCAGTTGAGGTAAAACTCGATAATTTCCTGTGTGATGTCAATATGCCGTAGCACACTGGTTGGTAAATCCCTTTTTTGGGGGAAGTTTGGGGTTTAGGAAATTGTTTGTAACTCATTTTTTCTCCATCATTTTCTCATTGTTTCAGTTTGCGTCTCAGACGCCAGCCCTGGAAAACCCATCACAGCTGAGGAAACTCCACATGGACCCATGGATTTCGCCCGTGGCAACCCTTCGCATGTGGTCCGTACACACACACACACACACACACACACACACACAAACGTGCACATTCACACACGCGTAGACAGGAGGAAAATCCTTTGAGGATTTCGCTTGACATCTTACTCTTTGTGTTTCTCTAAGTGTGTGTGACACGAGGCAGCCTAGTGATGATTGGTGCGTGTCAAAAAGTGAGAGCATTGTACACACACACACACACACACACAGTTTAAGCGACTTAAAGAATAGTTTTGTTTTTTTGTAGCTTTGTGAGTGATGTGAATGGCAGAGAGGATGCACGCTCGATGAATCACCAACATCATCTATCAGGCCTCGAGCTTAATCGGAGCAGTTTGAGGCTTTCCAACAGTTTCAGCAATGATGTTTGAATGCACCCCCCCTCCAACCCCTCCTCACATAAAGCGAATTTTTAGAAATGCAAGAGTGAATGCACATTCCGTTATGTATTGTACATACACTTTATACGTCAGTAAACCAAACCTTAATCTGGTTTATTTTGGGCCACAACTGAACCTGATGTTACTGTTGAGGCGTACCACAAACATTTTCAATCTTCTGCTTTATTGGAAGAAAGCAAATGATGCATATCTGCTACTACAAGATGTACAAGGACATAGTTTCATTATGATTTCATGTGAAATGTACTTTAGTAGAATTTCATATGGATCATTGTGCAACTTTAATAGAGTGATATGCAGCTTTTGCAGAATTTGCTACTCACTAGCACGGAATCGAGCGCCTGCGGCTCACTTGTACGAGCGTGTCATTTGGTGAATGAAGAGCAAAATGGTTCAAATCCCAACCCCGACTGTCTGCTGCCCAAGTGGGCAGGATACTGAATCCTAAATTACTTCCAGGTCAGCATTGTGAATGAAAAACTGACAATTGCCTTACCTGGAGAAACCAAGTGTTTTAGGATAACACATACAGTATTATGTTGTTTAGTAAGATTTCATACAAAATACAATGGTGCCTTGAGATATGAGTGACCTGACCTTCAGTTTTTTTTAAGATACAAGTCGTCGATTGGCAAGGAATAGCTCAACACAGAAGGTGCAACAGGTTAAACATGCCAACAGTATAACAAATACTCACAGGCATATAATCTTTATCCTCTTTAATTAAAGAACGACTAATATTAATGCCGTACTGAGGAGCTTAAATTATTCTTTTTGATTATGCCAAAACCTCATTTCTGAAATGATGGAATATAAAGCAATTGTAGTCTAATTTACCAAGAAGTGTTAACTCATTCACTCCCAACGATGTTATGTCTTTTCAGACTTGGTTTAGAATTGGCTGGTACTGAATGAGTTTAATAGGATTGAATTTAAAAATACTGGTTTGATGGAAAATACATTTTTTAGTTTAATTTCATAAAGGAATAAGACAGTTTTAGACTTAAAATATTTCATTTGGATTATTCATGCAATTTAGTCTCATTTCATATGAAATGTAGCGCGTGTCGGATTTGATCCCACAATACGAGTTTAGTCGGATTGCCCCAAAAATATCATACTGCTTTCATAGATTTTCCTACAAGACAACAACCGAAAGCATCATCTCTAAAACAAACAGAGATCGGTGAGTATTTATTAAGCCACGCCCCTAGCTCGTGCGCCCGCTCTCTCCGTGTGTTAATAGTGTAAATTAGCATACAAATGAGAGATGCCGTACGATAGAATCCACTCGGCTTCAATCTGTCCGCTGGGACTCGATGATTACCTCTTCCTGCTCTTCCTCATCTCTCTCTTCTGTCTTTTTGTCCCCTTGCCTTGCTGTGCTGCTGGTGGACACCTACCACCGTGTTTATTCTGCGCTGTTTGTTTACCTGTGTACGAGCTGGCTTTAAGCACGCTTAATTGCGCTTGGCTAATTTGCAAATAAGTGGGGAGCATTTGGAGGAATAACACACACACACACACACACACACACACACACACACACATGTATTTCTAGCATCTTCCGCGTCTTCATTTTCTCCCTTTGCCCCGGTGGTCCCCGGCCGGCTGAGGCCCGGCGGAACACAGCGGGAGGTGTTAATGATGTAGAGGGGGGGCTCGCTGTTCTCTGCTGGGTGTCGTGTGTTGCCCGCTCGCTGCCGTCTGTTACCGTGCACGCCGGAAAACATCTTCATTCTTCATGTCGGTGTGCACATGTGTGCTTTTCCATTTTCCACCTCTTCTGCATATTCAAAAGCATTAAAAAAAAAAAAGTCAGGGCTGCTTTATTTGGCCGTTCAAGGACATTTCCTGGTGTGAAAATGTGATGAAAAAATTCATTTGGAGTTAATAGTTATTTTATGGTATCATTTTTAAGTTGTAATTTTAGTTTGTGGGGAATGCTGATGAATAAGAACAACCGCAGTGTAAACCTCCTGGGCTCGATGCTGGCCATTTGCCTGCTCATGCAAATGTACTGAAAGTTATCAAATATGTTTTTTTTTTTCCTCTCTGATTTTATGACCTAGCGGCATAAAAAAAAAAAAACCTCAAAATGAGAGGACGTGATGGCAGTATTTACATGGACTCAAAGAATTAAGTCAGATTGAAAAACTCACTGAAAGTACCAGCTGCTTTCAACTGGAGACAAGACTTAGTCAGCCATCATGGACAAAGCAATTCACGCACACATCTTTGAAACAATATTGTCTTTGTGGCAGGAGAGGCTGAGTGTGGGGATAAAGTGGAGGTGGGGGTGGGGGGTGGGGGGGGGGGTGCTGTCCACAACGACAAATTTCCTAATTCTGATCTTGCAAGACTATCTATCCTCCTTATCAGTGTCTGATTCCTACATTTGCAAGGAGAAAGTAGACAGAGAGGCTGGAGGCCAACACACACACACACACACACACACACACACACACACACACACACACACACAGGGGCGTGAAATTACATAAAGCAAAGGGATACAGATAGGAGTGAGAGAACAAACAGGCCTATCAAACGACCACAGAGCCAGATAACAAGATAAGGCCTAATCAATCAATTCCCGCACACGGAGAGATATTACTAAGTGGCTCCTGAGTCGTGGCCGCAAATTAAATCTGCACACTTCTCCAAGTGAGAGCGCGGCGAGGAAGTAGGAGTGGGCCGAGCGAAAGGGGCAGGAAGAGCGGGGCGGTGGATGGGGGTTGGCGGCGCTAATAGGCGCTAATTTCATCAGCGCGGCCCGTGATGAAGCTTTTACACGCTGCTCGGAGAGGCCAAACTAAAAGGCTGCAGCTCTGCTCGTGTTCAATATAAGTGGGTTGTCATGAGTGGATTTGCAAGACGATAGCTAAAAATTTGATTACAGGCCCTCGTGTGTGGGTGTGTGTGTGTATGTGCGCCTGCGCTAGCACTGTTTAGGCTAGTATGTAGCTAATGGTTGGGCAGTATGTTGTAGAAGAAATGGCAGCTGCTGAATGTAACTTATAAAGGAAGGGCATCGATAAGATGACTTTGCAGTTCTCTTCTTACTAGAATTACAATTAAATAACCCCTTTTCACGCACCTTCTTCCTTCAACCCTTTTTCCACCATCACTACCACCTGCACTGCCCCCCTCCCAAGTCACCAACATTGCCCTTTTTTCCCCCCCTCCCACCTTCTGCCCCAACCCCACTCGCTCATTCACACACACACACACTCACACACAGACACACACAGTTGGCATCAGTTTCCCTCTAATGACATCCTCCGAGTATAATTAGTTTGGCCAATTAACAGCAGTAACGATGCTTGCATTCATTATGTCAAATTACACAGTGCTGACAAAGTGTCAAGTCAGCTCTGCTCACCTGCCGAGTGTATCCGTGTGTGCGTGTGTGCGCTGGCCGACTCGATCGAACCCTCTTACGTTGTCTGCTGAGAGGTGAAGAACGTCCTACGCACTTTCTCGACATCCGCGCATGCACACACACACACACACACACACACGCACGCATATGCGCATGCATTCAATTAGCGTGCATCCAGCAGAGATGTTGTACTTGTCCCCCCCAACCCCGACGAAAGGAGTCGAATTGCTTGCATTTTCGCATTGATTATATGCCGCACCAGTTATTAAATATTATATATTACGCCAAGTCAGATGGGGCACACCCTCATTTGCATAACAGTGAGGCAGGAAAAGAGAGGCGGGGCTGGTAGGATATGTCTGGATTCATCTTAATTAGCATCTCGGCCCTCTGGAAGTAAACTACACCGGTGGGGGGGGGGGAAAATAACACACGCACAGTTAATACAAAAAAAACGTTAATATCCAGTGGTTCTTTTTTTCTTGACTGACATAGGACTACACTTCTCCAAACACTGAATATGTTTACTTACTATCACGAAGAGCCTATTTGAAGACGAAATGCTAACCGTTTTAGCATTTGAGCCAAATGCTCAATTTAGGCAGTTCATGAACCTTTCACATGACATCAGTGTGTTCATGGAGCTTGTGACGGAAATGTGCCGACCCATGATCAGATAATCATATCTTTGATGAAGCAGCGTGTGGCTTCTCACCCGACATGACTGTATTTTCCTAATTGTAAGCCATAGTATGTTTGTCATCCCAAATAATCAGTTATCAAACACACCTTTCATTATGCAGTTTCCACGAAAAAGGAGGGGGCCTGAATGGGGGGGGGGTCCTGAGGAAAAAAACATGATCCGCCATGATGTTAATCCGCGGGTGTCAAATCACAACAATACTCAATCAATCAATAATCAACATAGCTTTGCATCATGACAAATTCACTTTAGCATTATACCAGCAAACAAACTGCATCGATAGTTGCTGTTTCATATTCCAGCATTTCCATCACACTATGAAGGTAGTAGTTGCCCTCAATCCTCTTTTCGGATAAACACGTCGAGGAATTAATACAGCACACCCTAGTTCTCATCAATTGTTGTTGTTTGCATGTCTCGGCCTGGTTCTCGCAGGTTCCCTACCGTAAATGCACTTCATCACACATCAACTTGCACTCTAGCAGTCTCGTGATTGCTAATTAGCCAGACGAGCACACAAAGGCCTTTGACACACACACACACGTACACGCACACAAATAATAATAGGTAGAGCTCTCTTGATGGGCAATTAACTTCCTCCAGACACCTCATCAGCCAGCGAACCCCCCTCCCCCCAGCCCCCTTACGTTCCCTGGACACACACGCACACACACACACACACACACACACACACACGCCCGCATGTATTTGCATATGCAGCGTTCATTGCAGCATTTCATATGCGGTGTGACTGGGAGAATCTGTTCCTATCCTCTGGCATCACAAAATTTTACACACGCACACACACACACACACACACACACTCCTAAAAAGAACCAGAGGGCGGATGAAACATCAGGAGCCCTGCTGAGTTAAGTAATCACACTCGGGCGTTTAATTACTGACGAGAACCTGATGATTATGATGATGATGATGATGATGCTCTTTAATTAACATGGCGCTAATTGAAGAGAGCCAACGAATCAGAGCGCTCACTTTGAATAATGAGAGAGAAACGGGAGGCGAGGTTAACTCATTATTTTTATTATCATCATTGGGTGTCAGAGGTGTATTTATTTGTTTGTTGGAGGCCAGCTAATTTGCTCGGAAATCACCTTCTGTACGTTTACAGTGGTTTTGGTCAGTTTGTTTGAAGAGAGCCCCTAAAAAGTGTTTGTAAAAGGCCCGACGCTTGAACACATTTGAATCTCACCGCACAAAGGCGGTCGTAACTGAGTTGACGGAGTGCCATGTTGTCCTCTTAGCATTTGCTATCCTAGCTGTAATTTTAACGTCTCTCACTTACCGATATCACCTTATTTATAGTATAATGTATAATATAAAAAATGTCACCTGTGAAGCTGTTAAGGTGTTAGTTTACGTGTTGCAGTCATGGTCAAAGCAGCTAGAAATTCTCCCGAGCTAATGCTACGAAAAATTCTCTTTAGCGTGTTGGCGAATTATTAGCATCTATTACTTCAGGCAAGATTAGGATTCAATTTGTGTCAGCTAAGGTACAATCTACCGTGTAGATTCTGCACTATTCATGTTTTTACACAGTTTGGTCTTTTATGGCTATGCGGTTAGCCAAAACGGGCTGTTTCAGTTGTCACTTTGTCTCCACACATGAACCTCAGACTTTCAAAGCGTTTCTCAGCCTGCAATCCTTTTGTTCAACACGAGATTTGAATGTTTCACAAGCGAGATGCGGCGGAATGCGTGATTTACCATGAACGTACAAACACAGTCACGGCTGCTAGCATGTAATTCTGCGTGAGCCGCTTGTAAAAAAAAAAAAAAAAAGGAAAAACTTTCCATCACTTTTTGCAACTTTGCATTTCCCGCGTCCGAGCCCGGCAGACGGCAGACACGGAGTAGAGATTAGTGTTGTGGTCCTCGAGGATTACCGCGCCAACCAGTGAAACGCAGCTAAGCGGAGCATCATCAAACTGATTTAGCGCCTCGCTCCCATTTAGAAGGATTAGAAAACAATGTGATTGTAATTTGGATTGTTCCAGGTGACGACGACACTCGCGCGGTGTTATAAGGCCCCCGTTTATTCTCGGCTGCCGTGCGCTTTACCTCAGGTAAATGGCAGTTTGCGTCGAAAGCGAAAAACAAGACGAGATTAGCGGGAAAACGCCGTTGCCTTGTTTGGGTGGTGCCGCATGGGACATAGATTTAAAGAGAGGGAGGATAATTAAGGAAGAGCAAGCTATTGGAGGAGGGATTGGGAGCGGAGGGGATAAAACGGCCGCAAAGCTACCTTTGTTGGATTTCAAGACCCCATGAATATGTATTCTATCAGGTTTATTCTCCGAGCACCATTGTTCCCTCTCAAATTATAACTCGGTCAGACGAACACCGACGGAAGACAAAAGGATACGCAAAACGACACAAACAACAACAAACAACAGGGCCGTTACTTTCTTTTTTGTGGCATTTTATGACTATTTTCCCATAAGATCCTTTTCATAAGAGCGGCTTTTAGAGGGGAAACGGCTCTAATTAACATCTCTTTGAGTAATCTGATTATGCTACACGCTTGGCAAATGGAAAAAGAGGAATGAGTTGAAGCTAATATGGGAAGTAGCTTCAAATGCTGTTTTTGACACAATAAGAATATTTTGGGCTGTTACAGAGGATCTTCTTGTGTTGGAAAAATTCTGAATGAAACCAGCATGTTGTCGCTGTTGGGTGGAATCCTTGTAGACCCCAAAATGAATTCTTTTGAATTGGAAAAAAAATGCAGTTTTGTTTGAGTTACCAAACACTGCATCATTCAAGTGGGTACTGGTTTTTTGGGGTTTTTGGGGGCCGACATCAACCCCAAATCAGGTTCAATTACTAATTCAATACGCTATAAGATTGCTAATTTATTACGCTGTCACTTATTAAAATGGTCGACTATGTCGGGTGCCCGTTGTCCGTTGCAAACAAATATTTTGTACTTAACCAAAGCGAAGTTGTCACTTTTCATTGTTGCTTAAAAAAAAAAAAACTTGCAATCTTGAAGTCTTCAGAAAAATAAGTATTCAGGTATAGTACAGATACCTGAAAAATCTACTTAAGTACAGTAACCAAGTATATGTGCTAAGCATTGTTATAATAGTCTTGGATTTTTTTATTTTAGTTTTTTTAACTCAGTTGTTTTTTATAAATTTTTGTAGAATTTTTTTCTTACTTTTTTTCATTGGTTTTAGTATTAGTTTTAGCTTATATATAACAAAGAATGCTTTTATAAATGTATGATGATGGTATAGTGTCGTAGTAATCTTGCACACACATACACACACACGCACGCTTACCCACGGATGTCGCTCATCGTATCACCTGGAGGGAAGAAAGGAACAAGAGGCTAATTAGTGATGATGAGAAGTTAATTTAGTCACACACCCTCGGTAATAGTCTCCATCTCCCTCTTTTCTCGCCTCCTTCCCTCCCCTCAATGATTTCTCCCGCTCTGTAATTTTCGTGTTCCTGCAAGGTGTCAACTGTTTTGTTTCTTTTCAGCATCTACATGTTTTCGCTTTATTTAAGTTGTTTTTTCTTTCCACAGGGGCATGCAAACACATCGCAAGAATCCTTCGGAGATCTGCCAGGCTGCAAAGCAGGTGACATTCTCAAGTTGACTACATGGGAAATTACTTTATAACCTGCTTTGACGCGTGTGTGTGTGTGTGTGTGTGTGTGTGTGTGTGTGTGTGTGTGTGTGTGTGTGTGTGTGTGTGTGTGTGAGACGCAGAGCAGGTGAGATGGATCCTGAGCTAAATGTTTGCTAGTAGGTGAGCCTGTTGTTGACAGATGGTGTTTGTGTGAGAAGCTCCATCCCTGCAGAGTCCATGCTCTCTCTCTCACACACACACACACACACACAGAACACACACGCTTGCAGAAATAGTGCAAAGTAGTGGGCACAGGCTCGCTAGACAAGGAAACAAGATGACTGGGCACAACACTAAAAACTAAACAATGTATCTGATCAAATAACCGTATGTTTCATCCAATTGTCTTTGGAAATTGTTCGAAAACCGAAACCACGCTCTTTTTAAAATAAAAATGTTTACCGAACACGTCTGCTCACAATGGAAAGCAACACGAAGAAGCGTCACTTCCTCGTCCACCCGAGGAAGCGTCACTTCCTTGTGTAAGGAAAGGCGGGCGTAGTCAAATGGTGCATTCAAGTGCGCTCAGTTTGTTTGAGAACCGAAATTTGTTCGTCATCCGAGGCATAAAAAATCTAACTTTTTGGTCGAAAACCGAATTGGACGAGAACCGAGACGTTCGAAAACCGAGGTTTGACTGTATCTCGGGTCAAGGGTGTGCCATAGCCTATGCCAGCTGACTTTGGACTGGTTGCCACCCAATCACAGTTTCGTTATTAGTTTCTCTCAAAAATGGAAGTGCTTAGTGCTTCTAGGAACGATCCAGCAGAGGGGAGGTTGAACCAGTGAGCGCTTCTCTAATTAGTCACTTAATTACATCTGGATGCTGATTTGCTCGCGGGGCTGGCTGTTGTTTGAGTGTGTGTGTGTGTGGCGCGCGCGCGCCCGCAGACGCACTCCAGAAAGCGTTTACTGAAATGGGTGAGCTAATTCTCGCTGTCTGAGGCCATTACGGTATTAATTTAATTTGGGTGAGCTATCGCTAGCTCATTAACACATCTAATTAATTCATTGACATCGGAATTAAGCTGTTTCACTGAAAGTGACACCTCTCTCGTGCGCACTCCCTCCCTCTCTTCCAACAGGCAGTTGGAGGAGTGAGTGGGGAATGTGAATTTCAGGCAGGATGGAGACATATTTGCCGGGCAAATGTGATTGCACTTCAGGGAAGGGGGAAATAGACATTCAGGAAACATCATTTTATTGACATTATGTGATCGGTGAAAAATAGATGTTTTGCGGGGGGCGGCCCTGCTCACCTTTTTGTTACCTTGAGCCCAAATTCTTCAAAAAATCAAAAGTGACTGCAAAGTACACTTAAGCCTCTCACAAAGAGAGCATAGATTTAATTTCGCTTGTGTAGGCAGCACTTCACCGCCAAGATGCCCAATTCCTCTTGCCAATAAAAGTTTTGGGGCGGCGCATTGAGATCCTGCTTAGCGCATCTGCATCACTGTTCTGAGGTTCTGGGTTTGAGTCTCAGCTCCCACCTTTGGATGTTCTCCGAGGCAAGTTTGCTCTCACGATGGCCTTAATTATTCATGTCATGCACTCATTGAGGCGCTGGTCCATTATTGACTTGACAGTATCACTTGGACACGTTGCTGCGATCCAGTCCATAATATTCCCCCCGCTAGCGCTAGCACGCTGAGTGCTGTCTGCCAAATAACTGTGATCATCAGCATTTCGCACCGCACCAGCTTGTCCCGTGTACATGCTTAAACCCTTTCAGGAACAGCGGTAACTACAGTGGACGGCTTCTCATGTTATCGGATTACAGAGTGCATGAAAGGTTTAAATGCACTAAATGGCTGCATAGTGGAATTGGCTGATTTGCACCAACAATCAGTTGTGCGAGCGAGCGAGTGTGTGTTTGTGTGTGAGGTGGCAAACAGGAAACAGAATTTCAATGGAAATTCAACTTGCTGGAAGTAGAACTGTAATAAAGCTCAATTGCATGAAGCAAACGTGTCCTTAATGTTAGTCTCTGAATATCTGTTGTGTTGTGAGTGCCTGTGAAGAGTTAGCGCACCTTAGCTTAGCTCACGTCCCACACTGTGAGTGTGGCTGGTCGGCGAGGTTGATTTCAATGTAACACTCAGCGGGACTCTTGTTGGAATGAGGCTAGTTGGGGGTGCAGGCACAGTCTGCCCCTGTGGTAAATTTGATTAGGACATAACGGTGAGAGGAGGTCCCGCCGTGAAGCAGGTGCCCCTCACAGCCGAGGCAGGTTGAGTTCTCTACTTCCTGCTCGCCGTCTGTCCATCTGCGCCGTCCCTCTCGCGCTGCTTCATCCTTTTTGTCTCACTTGTTTGGACGTCCGCCCTTTGCCAACTCGTAATGTGTGGCTTTTGCTCACCTATGCTTCCTGCTTCTTTTTTTTTTTTTGTTCTTGGAAGGAAAATACTTCTTCGTTTGTCATGTAGTGTGTCAAAGTGTTCAGGAAAATGACTTGCCTGCAAAGTAGCAACGGAATATTTGTTTATGTATATTTCAAAGCTTTGTGCATCGTCTAATACTGTTTGCATGTAGGGTGCCACTGGGGAGTCGCCATTCTCACACATTAGTATCTGTGACGTTGAAAGTGTGAGTGTCAATTGAGTGATGTTAACATCAGTGAGTGAGAATCTATAGTATGCCTGCTGCTAACTGGCTAAAAAGTTAGCCACTCTATGTGTTGAGTGACGGCATCCATTGAGGCCACCGGCAAGTCATCTAACAATGTGCCGGTGTTTCCTGTATTTTTGGTTTGATTGATCGGAGCCATCTTTCCCAGGGGTCGGCAGCCCGCTGCGCTTTCATCCTAATGTTGGTGGTCTGTCGGAGCTTCGGAAAATCTATTTTAAGTGTCCGATTAAAGTGTATGTTATATGTCTCAAAAACATGTTTCACTTCTGCTATGTTCTCTGGCTGTACACTAGGTGGCGGTATTGCGATTAAAAAAAAATCCTGTTGAGATAAAAAAGGAAGGAGAGAAGTTCTGTTATGGCGACTTCCGTGAGTTGTACGAACTAATGTTGTGGCGTGAATAGCCTGTTAAGAAAATAGTTTTTTATCTCCATTTTGGCCTCGCTATTTTGCCTCCCGACACCACAACGTCTTTCTTCAGACATATGAAGCACCATAACTTGAGCTAGTCATACTTTGGAATAGCCACATTACGCTGTAGCTTCTCTTATTAAGTATAAAAATGATCCCAAACTTAACACATTCTCACTTTTACGCACTGTTTCTTCCCGGCTACCCCTTTTTGCAAAATGAGCCTGTTGTAAAAGTCCGTGTGAAAAAACAATCACAAGCGAATATTCGACGATTCGGCGAAGCCGCAAAAAGTGAACCGCGATGCAGCCACAGAAGGCCGTAGTCAGTGTACAAAGCCATTCATGTCTAAACCGCTGGCAACAAAAGTGAGCACACCCCTCAGTGAAAATAATACCAACGTGAGTGGTGTACTCGCCTGATTCTATGTGACACGGGTCGGTAATTTAGAACAGAACATCCCCTCTGAAATGTATCTACACATTTCCATAATATGTCCCCTTTAAAAAGTTAAATAAAACAGCTGTCTTCAATTTTGCAATGACAAGAATTTTATTGAGTCGAAAAGCTTGTAGAATTGTAGTTTCCACGCGTCAGCTTGTCACATGTACAGTAAGTCCCACGGGCGGGGGTAGGGGGGGGGGGGGGATAGCAAAGGATGAGAGAAAAAGACAAGTCTCATGGCCAGCTGCAGCAATTAAGCCTGGCTTCCTCTTGGGAGCCATTAGAAAGGAAAGGAGGCCTTTAAAATTGCATATGGCTGCAATTAGAACAGAGGAGGTGATGAAATGATTTGGCTCCCATTTTGCTCCATGGATTTTTTTTTTGTACGTACAAAACGGAGCAAATGGTCCAAACTGAAGTGAGCCGTAAATACGTTTCTACCTCACTCCGTCGTTGGCTACTTTACTCCCTTTCTCCACCTCCTCGTGCCCTTGGCGACTTTCCTTTTTTCATCTCTTCCTTTCCTTTCCTTTTGGTTTGCCCTCCATTATTGGTTGGTGCCTTGAGATACATTCAATCTGTTGTGCGACCACTGTCGACAAGGCAGCTTTGTTTTATACGCACCGGCAGTTCAATGTACTTTGTGCGACCAAAAGCGCAACACCAACACACGTTTACAAACGGAATGGACCTTTCTCAAAGCAAAGAGATCCAAAGTAGCCCATTAAAATGACCCCAAAAAAACGCATTTAAAAACTAAAGATTTCAAGGTATTTTGTAATCGTCTTTCCTAAATGAAATTTGTCTGTTCCAGCCTCGCCCTCAAATAATTAACACTTTTGTGTTTGTGTTTTTCTTCCATCCCTATGACTTTTAACTTCTCATGTCGTTTCATTTCTTGCTTGAACGCGAAATCGTATTCTTGTTGGGGCCTTTTTTCCCCCTGATTGGAAGTCTTACTTTTGGGTCTTCACCTCTCCTCATCCCTCCTCTTTAACTCCCTATCGTTTCCTCCTCCTCTCCTCTCCTCTCCTCTCCTCTCCCGCTGCAGCGACAGACGGAGATGGCTTGAGCATCTGTGTCGTCAGCGGCGATGGATGTTCTAATAATATTTTCACAGATGTCATTTCAAAAGATTCTCTGTTTGTTTATTTTTGCTCTCCACCTTCTCCCGGGAGATTGATTTTTCAAAAAACAAAACCAAACCTTTCTTTATTGTAAAGGCAGCAATTGAAGAATCATGCCAGACTTAAAAGCAACCGCGTGGTGGATGTTTACATGATAACAATCTCGTAAAAACTGGACAATGTTGAATTGTGGTGACACAGACCTGTAAATTTCCCCAGTGTGGGACAAGTCAAGGATATCTTAATTGCTAGCGCTAGCGGGCTGCGCTAGCGGGCTGCGCTAGCGGGCTGCGCTAGCGGGCTGCGCTAGCGGGCTGCGCTAGCGGGCTGCGCTAGCGGGCTGCGCTAGCGGGCTGCGCTAGCGGGCTGCGCTAGCGGGCTGCGCTAGCGGGCTGCGCTAGCGGGCTGCGCTAGCGGGCGCGTTGCAGCATCTTGACATGCGTGATAAAGATTGTTAAAAAAAATAAAAAATCTTGACATGCGTGCGTCCAGCCAGGCGAAGCTTTTTAGAACAGACTCTGTGGTTTAGTTCTCAGAAAAGCTTACAAATCTGTGATTCTGCTTTTTCCTATTCGGTGTGATTTAATGAGGGGAAGAAAAAAAATAAACATGCAAAATCTTGACTCTCAAACCGTCATGCGAAACCACTTATTTCCAGCATCGGGTTGTACAAGTGTATGAATTTGAGAATAGTGTCCCACAAATACGCAAGGTGGTTGGTCACTGTAGTGTTAAAAACAAAAAACAAAAAACAACAACACTTTTGTGACATTGGCTTTCCATTGTGCTGCTGCTATCTTGTGCTTGTTTCCTCATTAAGCATAATCCAATTAAAGCACTCCAGAGCAGCTTAGTACACAAACACCACGGAGAGGACAGGTTGCGGCGGGCCCGACGGCCTCCTCCCCTCCTCGGCGCTCCACGCGGGGGCCTCCGTTTCGCCGGTGCCAGAGGCTTGCGGGCGCTCAAACCACAACATGCCTCCGTAGCGGCCCGCCGGCCCGCACCCCCGTGGCGCCGTCCCGTCGAGTGTTGGCCGACGCGTCCCTCAGTGCACATATGTCCACTTACTCTGTGTTCTCTCTAATTAGCTGCTCGTGTCTACAGGCTCGTTTGCATGCTTTTTCTCCCTTCTTCTTCGTGTAGAAGGAAAAAAAAAGAAGAAATCAGGCAGTGCAGAGGGCACTTATATCCGCGCCGGGTACACTAATAACAAAGAGGCTCTTTTCGCACCAAACAAGCAATAATCATGTCGAGGGCAGCAAGTGTGCGTTACCTTGGAAACCACCGGCTCCATGCACGGCAACTCTTTTGCTTACATCTCACCGAATCATTTATTTAATCGACACGATCCCTCACTGCCTTTAATCCAGTCACATTTGATTATTATGACGCTTTAGCCAAACGCGTCCTTATCTTCGCTTTCATCTCTGCCACACAGGGCGAGAGTGAGTTTGATGGTTAATTATCAGTGGCTGCCACCTCTGCGGAGAGAACCTGATGACAGCTAATTAAAGATGAAGTGATGTATATGCGCCCTGTCCCTCGCTGAAAGCCCCCCCCCCCCCCCTATCCCCTCAACACCTCTCTGTCGCCTCCCACCTGCTAAATCATATGCTGCTGCTATTGGACAGTTTATATCCACAATGACAGGGGACAATGACCACTTTGTTTACAGGCGTCATTGCTTTCGGCTTTGGAAAACGTAGTGTGTCACAGAGGAAAAATGAATAAATACACACACACACATATATATGTATATATATGTATATATGTATATATATACATGTGTATATATATACTGTATATATAATATATATGTATATATATATAAAAAATGGCGAAAAATAGGGGTCTTGTTCATTGGACGCTGCAAAAAAAAAAAAAAGGCTAACGGCAGCAAAATGAAGCTTCTGTTTTGACAGATGTTCAAGTCGCTTCACCAAGGTGCTGATTCAAACCCAAAACCATCATGGGTGTTTTTACGCCGGTTCCAAACCCCAATGACAGTCTGGTGACATCACACAAGGATTAATTTATGAAGGATGACGCGAAAGGTTTAATGCTCGCGAATCGCACCGGAGAATCGGGCCGTGTAACTCGCGTGGTTGCGGGACGAGCTGGCGTCAGATTTATCACTGGAGCTCTCGTTCGGCTTCACCTAAATATGTTCTCGTGGTGTTTGCCGTTGATGGAGTTTGAGGATCGTGAGACGAAAGGAGGGCGGCAGGGAAGGGTCAAAGGTAGAAGCCGTGTGATTAACATCCTTGATGACGTTTTTGTTTCGTACTCCGACGCATGCATCATCGCTCTTCTTCCTCCATCCGACCGCACTCAGCCGTGTGGATGGCGAAGTTTTTATGAGGTCTCCCTTTTGGCCCACTTTCGCTCTCTGATATGTCAAACCCACAAACAAAGTTTAAGAATCCCAGTGCCAAGAAAGAAGATGAAATGAAGCGAATCGCAGGGAAGGGAGGCCACGAAGGAAGCGAAGAAAAAATGGCGATTAGTCATTGCAAACACTGCGAATAAAAAGAAAGTGGGAATCGGTAAACGGAGCGAAGGAGGCAACGAGACAAGAGAGAGAAGGCAAAGCCAGGGAGAAGGAAATTAGCAACCGAGGAGAACAAAAAGAGGAGTAAGAGTCGAGGTAAACGAGGCCTAAAACCCCCACAAAAAACAAAATCTAACATGGGCATCTTAGGTTCACATGGCAACTGTGAGATGCTGAAATTTGATTGGAGCTCCCACCCAAAAAAAAAATCTAAGTGGGCATGTTAGATTTACATGGCTGTGCACCCACTCAAAAAATCCAACATGGGCACATGAGGTTCACATGGCAACAGTGAGATGCTGAAAATTGATTGGACCAAGAAAATACGATAAAAATAAAAACCATCCTGGGCATCTTAGAACACAAACAACCCCCCCCCCCCCCCCCTCCAAAATATTCTAACATGGTCATATTAGCTTCACATGGCAACAGTGAGATAATGAAATTTGACTGGATCAAAAAAAAAAAAAAGGTTGCAAATGTAACTTAGTGCTTCTGATTTTGTTTGCCCATTAGAAGGCCTTGCTGGTCATGACCCACCATGACCCTTCTTGTACTTTTCAAGACCAAGTACAGTAGATCTTGCCTGCTATTGCAGTCTGATTTTGCACCAGAAGGGGGCACCTCACACACACACACACACACATGCACACGCACACACACACACACACTCACACACAAGCTATGGCCCACTGATGTCCAGCTGCTCCTGTCAACACTCTGCTCCGGCGTGTAATTCACCCTCGCACACAACAGCAGCTGAGGCTCGAACATAACCCCGCCCACCGCGCACGCACACACACACACACACACACACACATTGGCAGAAAAGGAAAGCGGAGCGTCAGAGACGGACAAAGAGATGGGAATTATGGGAGGTGGGCTGGTACACTTTGTTTAAGTGGCCTAATCAAAGCGACCTCCTCTCAAAGCTGGTGCGCGCATGTGTGTGTTAGTGGGAGGAGTGGCGTGCCCAGCCTGAGTCCAAGTTCCCCTGCAATTATCAACTTACCCCCCCACCCTCCCACACACCCCCTTACTCCCTCACACCCCACCTCCTCTCCATCCCAGCTCCCTCCCCCCTCAGAGACCCAAGCTGCTGCGCCCATCAGCGATTCATTCAGGCCTTAACAAAGCGACGCCCCGCCTACACACACACACACACACACACACAGATGCACACAAGGGCAGAGGTTTGATTCATGAGGCTAATTGGAAAACAATTTCGGAGGCAATTATTTAGTTTGGTGTTCTTCCCTCCTTTGAAGGCCGACTTGCTCTCGTCACCGCTCTCCCAATCAACCATCTGTTCTCACATCTCCACTTGAAATGGGAGCATTTGGATATCGGCGGCAATGCTTTGTGAATTTTACTAGCCGGCGCCAACGTCCATCGAAAAGCAAGAAATGTTTTTCTTTAATCTGAAACATGCTGGCCAAAAAAGTATTTTCTGAGGAGAAAAAAGTCAAAAGATGGAGATCTACATTTAATTGGACAGTGAAGATGTTCAGGTATCTTTTTTTTTTTTTTTTTTTTAACGTAATAATTAGTGCTGCTGGCGTGCCCCCCCCTACATTGAGTTGTTTTCTAATTCTATTCAGCCCACACGAAGACAATTTATTCACACAATGCTCAGACAAAAAAATCGACAGCAAGGGAAACTTTTTTTGTTTTTGCTGCTTTGCGTAGGAAGAGGTCATGACTTCTTGTGGAGAACAAGCTGTTTTTAATAGGCTCTTCGCAGCACTCGGGCCCTTCTCCCTTTATACCGACAAGTGTGTGCGTGCGTGTGCGTGCGTGGGGCGCCGCGCCGCCCGACATGCCCCGAGGCCGTTGTCTCACCTACGGCACCCTAACAGCAGCTCGGCCGCGCATGCAGACGACAAACGTATGTTTGTTCTCTCTTAAGCTCTCTGAAATAAGGCATCCATGGTGCATTCACGATAAGGCATTAGGCCGTCGACCTCTGACCCCTGACTCCGCTTAAAAGGGACGAGCACGCGCCGGCAGGCAGGCAGGCAGGCGGCGAGAGGCCGCGTTCCGAGGGCTGCGTGAACATAAATGCAAATGGTCATCATGCCGCGTGAATGCGTGGAGATGATTAAAGAGGTGGCCAGATGTCTCTTTAGCGCGCAGCTGCGCGTCTCCGAATGAAAGTCTGCGGCTCGATTTACTCTTCATTGAGAGCTCATTTCAAGTCGGCTTAAGGTGAGGTCAATTTGCCTTTGAGAAGAAGTGGAAACTTGACAGTCGAGCGCTTCTGAGGTTGGAGTGCCGTTCTTGAGATGCGATGGTTTTGTAAATGTTTCGGATCATCAAAACAATTTTAATATCTCACGGAGAACCGCACTAAATACAAAATGCAGTTTCGTAATATTTTGGGGAGTAACTAATTGCCCCCTTTCGATCAATCATGAATGATTGGTGAACTGTAATTAATCACAGTTTTTGGGGAGATGAATGGAACCAGATTTGTAGAATCACAAAAATTAAGGGTGGCCCTTGATTTAAAAAAAACAAAAACAAATATTGTTTTGGGGAATAAACTTTTTTTTTTACAACCTCCCAAAAATCTCCTAAAAAATGCAGATGAACAATATTTGAAAAAAATAACGGAATCTGTGAATATGCAGTGGTCGACTATCGTTTTAAGTTGCAATGTCACCAATCACCACTAGATGGCAGGCATGTCAATTTGCACTAACAATTTGGTCTCACACTGCCCTTTATTACGACGTGGCTTAGGGAATTTGGATTGATATGCAGAGCAAACATAGTAGTAAACATTTTGAGTGAATTGATTTTGGTGAAAAAAAGTACAAAATTTTGTTCTTGCACTTTATGCTGGTTCATTTTTTCAGTAGTTTTTTTTGCTGTGCTGGATGGTACTTTTTATGCGAGAGCCCTTTGCACTGGGGAAAGAAGATTGTTGAGTTTGAAACATGCAATGTTTAAATTTCATCTTTTTAAAAAAAAATTTAAGCATTGTTACTGACTAGACGTGCTGAATGTGTGGTTTGTTTATATTATGATTAATAAACCTCTATGTAGACACAATTCAATTCAAACAACCAAACAGCTGTGAACCATGACTTTTCTTATGCTGTTTTACAAAGCAAAACAGAAAAAAAAAGTCAATTCCATTATTATTTGTTCAGATGTCAAATGTAATTATCGACTTTACTACATTCTACATTAGGTTTGTAATTTTGAACGCTTGATTCATTTCTTGACCTCGGAAAATTTGACATGTCCAAATGTGAATTCCTCATTCCTGCGTGAAGAGCCCACTATAAAATCTCCAAAAGCATCTGAATCAAAAGCCATTTATCATGCTGGGTGCTCTCTTCTCATTTAAAATTGTTATTATGTTTGTTTTTTTTAATCACGGGTGGCCTAATACATTTCTTAAGCACTGCATATCGGGTGAAGACTGAAGACATTCACTGCCCTCGCCGCCACTCCATTAGGCTGTAAGTGGAGGCGCAAGTGTGTGTATGGATGTGTGTGTGTGTGTGTGTGTGTGTGTGTGTGTGTGAGCTGTATTGGGGTCAGGTTGGGAAATATAAAAGCTTCCAGGCACTCAGCACGTAATTGAAAATCTATTTGGCTCAACGTGAGGAGAGCGGACCAAAGAGTAGAGAACAAATGAAGGAGGGAAAGACAGAGGCAAGGAGGAGGAGGAGGAGGATGGGGGGTGTGGGGGGGGGGCATAGGAGACAAAAAGATCATGTTCATGAGGAAGACTGGACATGATGTTATTGTAGAAGTTGTAGACGAGGGAGGACAGAGGCGTCGCTGTCCCCCTAAAAGCGAAGACGACAGCTGAGAAAGTCTTCATGTTTCTGTCCTACAATTGACCCCCTCTCACCTGCCCCCCCCCCCCCCCCCCCCCCCCCAGACACACACACTCACCATCACTCACTTGTGTGTCTTCTTCTGTGTTATTGCTTCCTTTAAAACTGTTGCTACTACAGTGGAACCTCCGAGAACACAATCCCTTCCGGAATGCTGGCAAAACTCTCTTTTGATTTTTTCTTTTTTTTTTTTTTCCCTCCCCCACAGGAAATCATGAAAATAGAAATAATCGTATCCCTGGGTCAAGCCGTTTCCGTCATCAAACCCTTTGACTACACAGGCAATGTTTTATTTTAAGATTCTTAACCCTTCTATAAGTGGACAACGAAATGAACAAACCGTTAAGAGCAGGGCGGTCTGTGCACGAATCAGTGGTGACCCCGAACGGAATTGGAAACGAACGTTCATTTTCGAGTCAGAACGGCTGATGGTATATTGTCGTCAGAAAGGAAAGTTTGGATGGCATTCTTGTCTCCGTATGTGTGACGTTTTTACGCGGGGAGTATACAAAGTACAATGTGTGACTTGACGTTCGGAAATACTTCATGTCATCACTTCATGTAAAATTTTTATTGGGTGGTGTGCCTGAGTATCTTTTGGAATGTAAATTATAGTTGACGTTGGGTCGATGTAACAATTTCTTAATGTTTTCATGAATCTGTAGTCCTGGTCAGTCCACAAGTGTGGGTGTTATTTTCTTCACATTTTTGACCAATCCAAATAGTTTTTAAAAAAAGCGCTCTTTGACTATTTCGTGTTAATGGTGCGTGTTTGGCTGCCACTGCTCAACCCGCATTGTGTTTTATTGTTTTTGTTCCTGATTGTAAAGTGTCCTTGGGTGTCTTAAAAGGCGCTTATAAATAAAATGTATTATTATTATTATTATTATTATTAACATGCGTCTCCTGACGAGTGAAAATTTTGGAGATACGATTCCTGCAGCATATCGATTGTCTGCGGTTGTACGTGATTGCGATGGTCAGAGAAATCAAATTGCGCGCGGGCGCCCGAGGCGTCTTTTTCCTCATCGCCGTAGCTATGTTTGCGCTGGCGCTCATCCTACGGACTGTTGAAATAACAGAGCGCGCTCTAATAATGCCTTTGTCCAAATTGAACACGCTTGAACTTTCGGCATGTGTGTTTGAATGTCTCGGTCGTCCCTCACTAATGAATTTAAATGTTAGGGTGGGGTGGGGGGGGGTGTTTACTCGCAAGGGAAGGTGAAGGGTCACGTGCGAGATGTTGTTGAAGCAGCGGTGTTTGTTTAGAGCAGGCAGAAGATGAAAAAAACAGATTGTGAACTTTGGAGCAGTCGAGGTCTCTTAAAACTGAAATGAACCGTTTCCATTAATTTTTTTCCAGCTACATTAGGATGTTCTTAACTTGCATAAAAGTATTCCAACAAAATCAACGCTGTTAATTTAAACCACTTCATGACACATCCCTTAATTTTCGAATTCACAGCGGCGCCCTCTGCTTGTGATGCGTACTGAATGAGAGTAGTTGTATGTGTGGTAGGGCTCCCTCTAGGGGTGCATGAAGGAATCACCACTTAAGCATAGCTTAGTTATATTTAACTTCGAAGTAAAATCCTGAAATTTTTCCAGTTAAATATGTTTAGATTTAGTCTGTTTTTAAACATACATTTGTTTTTTTTATGTGGAATACATTTTATCAGAAACATTCAAAGCAGACTTTTGTCCTCCTATATTTAAGGGCAACTTTCATGTTCAAAGTGCAGAATGTTTACAAGGCTTACAATCATATGAAAAATTATTTTGAGGAATAAAACATCTGTTTTGTTTTGGATCAACATGGCCTTCTGGACTGATGAATTTTGATGTTGGTCATGGTGCTACTTAGAGAGCGAAATTAATTGGTACAAAAAAGAAGAAAAAAAACTGCAGTACACTGAAAAAAAGTTTTTGTTGAATTTCCTCCAATTTCGTCAAATGGTTGCATAAAATAAAATCATCTGGATCCAAATAAATTTTTTAAAGTAAACTATACATCTACTTATTGTCGATACTGCCAGTGCTTATGTGTGTTTCACACATTAGGTTCATTGAAGACTTATTATTATTTTTTATTTTATTTTATTTAATTTTTTTTTGGTCAAAATTATCCATAGGTGTGTTTGGTTGTTTGTCGACATGTGCCCTCCTGAAATTGACTGGCGATCAAAGTGCACCTTGCCACTTGCTGAAGTAAACTGGAATTGACCCAGATGTCATTTATATGATGTCAACTTTGAAATGTCGATCATATTTCAACAAAAACAAAGTCATTTCAGGAGCGCAGGTTATTGTAAGAAACGGCCGTGATTGATGATATAGACACGTTGACTCTCAGTGTGGCCGCGTGTGTGTTTTACAACTAATCCATGAAGAATCCTCTTGCTCGGCTTCCTCTTCCTCCCAGGATGTCCGGGTCACATCAAAGGGGGAGTGGCGACCTTTGACCCAACGACCCCAGTTTAGCAGCTTTTTATGAGGCGGTATGGCGAGAATCCATTAGCTACAGCAACAACAAAAACAAGGGACCTCTGGACAGGTGAAGCCAGGCCATTAAGCATGAATAATTATTGTTGCATTGGCTAAGACTGACACACCTACTGAGTCTGTCCTATTAAAAACACATTTATTTTGGGGGGAATTCAGTTAAACAGGGTGCCGCATAAGCAGACCCTGGAGCTGCGCGAACATATGGGCTTGGACTATCCGTTTTATTTAACAGCGCCCAGTGTAGTAAAATTCAAAGGTCCGAAGCAGACGAGCGATGTGAAAAACTTCAAGTCAGTCATTACTACGGAGTGACTGATGAATCTGTTACGCCTTCTAAACGCGGGACTTTATGGCTTGAGCTGAGTATTTAGTCTAAACTATCATTTGTGGCGGCTGGACACAATTCTCTTCAGTCAGACTTGTTAGGTATTTTTCTTTTTTTTTTCTCTTTTTTTTTTTTATTCAGGTCCCAACTGTTCATTTTTAGAGGGGTGGGTGTGGGGTGATTAGCGTGTGTGACATTTCAAGTCACTCTTGTTTTTTTTGTTTTTTTTGTAGGCTTTACACGATCAATATTTTGGAGCCAATGAGTTAAAAAAAAAAAAAAGAAATTGATCGATCACCAATCCGACCAGAAGACAAACCAATCTGTCCAATCTATTTAAACAACTTGTTTATTTTGGTACCAACCTGGACCACAAATAGCCAACATTTGCGTCTCTTTGACGACCATTTAAATGCCCTGGTATAAAAATAACAATTTTATCTCTAAAAACTCTCCCCCCAAAAATGCTGATAAACAATCAATACATGAACAATTACCCGACCCCCCCCCACCCCAAAAAAACCCTCATTATTTACAAATATTGGGAAAAAAAATATTACATTTGGAGCTTTTTCACACTGCCGCCCGTCTTGTAAAATCTTGCCGTACAAAAGAATTACGTTGGACAAGGTAGGCTAATTTCAGGATAATCAGGCTAACTAGATAACTTGCAAACTGTTAAACTTTCTAAATGTGAGCTTAATCACAGTGTCCCCTTGTGTGTGTGTGTGTGTGTGTGTGTGTGTGTGTGTGTTTGTGTGAGTGTGTATCAAGCTGAAGTGGAGTGACAAATTTCAAATCCAAGGGTGACCGGTGACCTGTTAATAAACTTTCTGAAATGGGGGCTTAAAGATGGCACCCAACAGGGTAAACCTCTATTGTTCAACTGGATTTATTTTGCTGTGAATAATATGCTAACAACATCATTATTTTGGTTATCTCCAAACGTGATGAGATCACATCCTTGTTTTCACAGCTAATGACAAAAAGTCATGTTCCCCCTCTTACACGGGGTGTGTGTGTGTGCGTGCGTGCCTGCATTTGTGCATGTAAATGGAGGGGCGAGGGGGGCATTTGAAGTAGCCCCTCCAGTCCTATGCTCTGTTTTTGTCTTTGTCCCTCATGAGTAACTTATCTAAACTGTCCCGCCTGCGCCGCTTCGCATGGAGCCTCTCGTTTAGTATTCTGTCGCACACCTCCGAGAAGCCATTAGCATAAAACCACACACATTCACATGCAGATGGCCGGCTCTTAGCCTCTTAGCCGCGCGGCTAATGGCACTAGCCACTTAATTAAGGTCACTTATGGATAAACTCTGTTAGCACGGGCGCTAATAAGTAGTGGCCAGACAATGGCGCGTTCGTGTGTGTGTGTGTGTGTGTGTCTGTGTGTTCATTTTGAAGCCTGACCTGCAGCCTCCATTAGCTGTTGGTTATTGAGTGGTTTGTTTTGCAGAGAGCCTCGTCAAGGTGGTTTCATTTTCGTACGGACGACGGTGTGTGTGCGTGTGGTCTCATCAGAGATAAAGTGTCGGCGGTTGTCTGTGAAGGGAAAGCCATGTGGAAAGCAAATATCCGCCACCTCCTAAATTTATAGCTCCTTGCTTGCCTCCCCTGTTTCCCTCGCACATTTGCTCCCATCCTCCCTTCCGGTGCCTCTCAGGTCGCCTCGTCGAGAAACAATTAGTTCCCCACTGCTCAAGCTCACTTTACGCCGGTGTGTGTGTTTGTGCGTTGCACATGTGTCGTCCCACTGTTGAGCGCCACATTGCCCTCGCGGCATCGCTGCACAAGATGCTTCTGAAGCTTTGATGGTGAGAGGAAGTGTGGGTATCTATCTCAGGGTATGTTGACATAATGGGAAATTGGCAGGATGTTCTATGTTTGTTCGATTTTCATGATATGATATCACTGTAGCATGAACTTTTTCATCCTGAAATCCTGTTCAGTTGCAAATGAATGATGCTAAAAGAAACTCGAATAAATTATGCTGCTATTGTATAGTACGGCAGCTTTAGCCAGTGCTAGCAGCTAGCCGCTGCCAGATCTAGGGTGGCGAAGATTACTTTTCAAGGGCAGTTTAATAGGTGAAAATGACAGTGCACATTTTTATGCTGACAGCCTGATGAAGTTACAGTTCTTACACATCAATTTATAGAGCAACCAGGTTTACTCGAGTGTGCTATTTAGCTGGTAAAATGGCTACTGTAGTTCACGCGTCACTCCATCTCATAGCCCAGAATCTCACTTGAGCCGCTATGCCACTGAGCAGTAGTGAACATTCGCCAAGGTAGCGAATGTTGCGCTCTAGTCAGGGTTCGTTCAAGGTCGCACACCTTCGCCAAACGTTCGACTGTATTTCTTTTGTCGCAAGGGAATTTTGAATGTGTTCAAAATTTCCTTGCGGCAAGAACCCAACAACAAAACATGATCGCCAATGTCTTGCGAACGTCTGCCGAAGCTCTGCGACCTTGAATGAACCCAGACAAACCCTGATGTGAACGCGCATTTTGCTGCCTTCGTCACCAGTCGTCTTCATCCCTCAGTGGGATTGAATGTTTCTAGACAAATCTCGATTTTTAAATTTGAAGTCCCCCCCCAAAAAAACAAACATTGATTCTCTAAAAATGAAATCCCTTTGATCAATATTTAGTGACAGCTGTACATTTTCTCCTCTCTCTCTTCATTATTATTCTCCAATGAAGCAAAACTGTTTGTATTTTTATCCAAACACTCGATTATTTGACATCATTTTCAGTAAGATATCCAAATAGCAATACATTCGATAGCTGCAGCCCCATGTACAGTTAAATTTTTAAGTCAAAGTATACATTGACTTCTGCGACCCATCAAAGTATCCAAATATGTGCCTGATGTACCGTCTGCTGTATATTTAAAAAGAGACGGCCGATATTAGGGGCATGACTCTGACTCACTGCCCCCCCAGGTGAACACAAGTAATTGTGTGCCCAGTGGGACACTAAGCAACAGCTGTTTCTTCCTCTTCCTGCGCTCACATCAACTTTTCACACACAGACAAAGATGTCTTTCAATTTCCATAAGGCATCCGCCACAAGAACACAAGAGAGAACTCCGAAATGGGCCACACTTTTCCAACTCCTGGTGGCCACAAAAAAAAAAAATAAAAAAGCAAAATAGGAGCCGATGCTCCCCGAGTTTAAGATTATAAAATGTGTTGACGTCTTGAGTAACATCACGCCGACCGGCAAATTTTTGTCCAAATGTGGAAGTGTAGTTGTACCAAAATTTCCGTTTCACCCTTCTAGTCCATTTCATCGATGTTCTTCCTCCTTCGGGATTTTGTGGAGATCAACCGTGTGGTCTCATCTCACCGCAACACAGCACACTGACACAACAATATCATCCCTAAAAAGGCTCGCTAACAAAAACCTGAATGTTATGAGGGGATCGGTGAAATGGATGGATGGCAGTTTGGGGGGGTGGGGTGGGGGTGGGGGGGGGGGGTTGCTGTTGAAGGAGACCCTGAGAGGAGGATTGACAGGGAAAGCAGAAGATGCATGGAAGGATAAAAGATGGATTAAGGTTGTGCCACAGATTGGCAGGAGCGCTGCGCGTGCGACGCTGCGCGTGCGACGCTTGCGTGCGCTTAATGTGCGGCGGCGGTAAGCTGGGAGATGCGCGACTTTATTTGTTGCAACAGCCTTGACGCTCCTCACGTCTCACCGGGAAAAAAAAGCCTTCATCACAAACGTATTTATCCCGTGTGTGTGTGTGTGTGTGTGTGTGTGTGTGTGTTGAGAGAGAATCTAAAGCCCCTTACATGTGATAATGACAGCTGTAATGTCTGCTCTAGACTCAGCTCTCACACTCTAGCATGTTTGTGTATCTGACACACTTGAAAAGCTTGTTGTGTTCACGCGGCAACCTATCAGGAAGGGATAATCTTGTGTGTGTGTGTAAATGTGTTGTTGAGAAAACAGTGTGCGTGATAAATGACAAGTGCTAGGGTTGAAATCTCCACTTATCGTACTTTATGTCCAGAAAACGCACACATACATACACTCACTGGAAGTATCAGTAACTTGGACCAGAGCGTATCACACGACCCTTGGGCAATGAGCCACAGGCTCCTTCACCGGCTCTTTTTGTAGACAGTGCCTCTTCGCCGTATCCTGATTTTCGTATCGACGCAAGGCACGCTCCGCAAGTTGGCCATTTTAGCAGATCAGACTGCGCCCAGGGGCGGAGCCAAAACTTTTTCAGTGGGGTGACCATGGTGACACAATGACTATATTTACATGCAGTCAATATTTGAGTTAAGGTAGAAATTGCGTTTCGGAAACATTCCGAAATGACCCGTTTACGTGAATAAGTTTGTCTCGCGTCTAAAATGCCGTAATGCAAGGACGTCGTGACGGGAATAGACGTCATCACAGGAATGAAGCAGTCTGTTCCCTCCTCGGTCCAGAAGTGTGCTTTTCAGCCTCATCTCGGAGTTTCGACATATTTGTTAATCACTGCGTGTTTATTGCGCACCAGGCATCTAGACTTAGACACGCGTATACTGTATGTGTGTCTGTATAAAAACGATGTGATTTTCGCCGTACAGACAGAAAATAAGGTGAAAACGGCGCAGAGAATTCAATGTATTCAAATTTTGCTCGCTAGGGCAAGGATGATGCACTTACAAATATTGTGTTTTCAAAATCGTAATGCAATTGATTATACTGTATTTATTTTTGAAAAATTGCAAAAACACCCATGACACAAGTGAGCTTTAACTACCCTTAAATAAACTCTATAGATCCCCGTGAAGGCAATTTTATAATCCGATGACTATATATATCCTAACAAAATTGTAAAATAAAAATTTTTACAATTCAATACAATGCAATACAATACATCCTGATTTATATAGCGCCTTCACGACAGCTGTAACAAAGCGCTTTACAAAACAATTAACACAAAGTAAAATAATTAACAAAACACATGACATATAAACATTTTCCATAATACTTTATCCATTTCGAAAATCCATCCTTCCATTTTATTAATCTGACTAAGCTAGCAGGTTAGCACGCTAACTGCAAGAGCTATCAATGCCCCAAAAAAATGCAAATAAATCTTACTCGTTCTCTTTCAGCGCACATAGTAAAGCTTTCCGCTACACAAAATTTCACTCTGAATTGTGATACACACTGATGCATTCACCGTGATTTTCCTCTCGCCACCGCTCGCTCTTCTTCCTTTTGACGGCTGCGTATCTTCCTCCCCATCAGGCGTACAATGACATCATTAAATGGAGAGGGCACAGGAGGTCGACGCCATCCTCTGCTAGCCCATCACCGTCAACGCCCTCCGGAAAAATGAGTTTATCTTGCAGCTGATGGACAGGTATGTGTGTAAGTGTGTGTACACTATTTATTTGTGACGATGTATGGAAGGCCTTTGTGTACCACCAAGTGACAAAAAAATTGCTAATACATACTAGCTAACTAACTAACTAACTAACTAATACTGATTGTTTGAGACCCTAGTTGTACATTCATCTTGCTACCCTATTTAGCTTTGGCTAGCATTCCTGTGTAGCTTTAGCTAGCTGTAATTCAGTTGTGTTTCAAAAATGGTCTATTGTTATTTACGTGGAAAGTATTCATGCTCATGGTGTTACATTAAAGTGTATCATTATTGGTTGAATGTTTTGAAACACTTGTCCAGTGAGGTTTCATCCTTGGTCTAACCCTCGAGGCTAATTAGCAACACCCATAGCCTGTTTAGTTCATTTGTTCGACGTAAGATACTTTATTGAGGATCATTGAGTTGCTTTATACCTAAGTGGTGTATTTTGTTGTTTGGCAGCACACAGCACAGGCGTTAAACATTTTTTTAAGGATAATGTGGAACTAACAAGTTTTATTGTACGTTTGGGGCATCTGTTTAATTAATAGCTAACAGCTTGGGGTTCAAATATGACTCATTTTCTCGCGTTGTTTTGTTTTTTCGTGACATTTCTTCAATTATTTAATTGGCGATTAATTAAATACAGTTTTTTTTTAACACATCTAATTCGTCCAGATTCATGAGCATCACATTTTGTAACCTAACCCACGTGTCATTATTTTTGGCACATCAAAATACAAATAGTCCTTTATTAACTGTACAGGTAATTTCCAGCATTTAACATTTTAACATACCGAACTGTCATTCAACAGGATCTTCACGGATCTTTAAAATACTCTTTAATTGGATTTTGTTTTTAAATTAAGGCCTCAATTAGGATCCCTTAAAATGACTTGCTTTAATTGAAAATGACACAGACACAATCACAGATACTACAGTACTTTAGAAGGAGAGAATGACGACCCCAAGTGGACCCTCGCTTGCATATATTTTGTCATTACATGCATGAAGCCGCCGGGAACGTAGTGTAAACGTAGCCGCAGTGTTTTCACTTGACTTATTTCTACTGTGTAAAATGTAACCATGCTACTCTTGTTGCTCTCCTTGACGATGGACAGTCAATGAGGCTTTTGTCACCGTGAGATGGAATTCTCTGGTGCGCGTCCGTTCTCGCTCGTGTGTGTGCTGTTTGTACAGTTCCTTGTGTTTTTACAGTGTGTGTGTGTTACGCTTGGACGGCCGTCATAGGCTCATGCACTCGCTGTCATCCGTGATGGTGTGTACAGTATGTTTACACATGGACTGCAACTGTGCGTGTGTGTGTGTGTGTGTGTGTGTGTGTGTGTGTGTGTGTGTGTGTGTGTGTGTGTGTGTGTGTGTGTGTGTGTGTGTGTGTGCTCATCACGAGCCTGAAGTCTGGAGCCGTGCCCCAACCCGACACTCAAGCGGTGGGGTGGCCCGGCGTCCCACAGGGTCCGTGGCTCCGAGCCTGACCCGGAGAATGTTCCAGAGCTCTGAAGAAGCTCCATCCGTTTGTGTGCGTGGGTGTGTGTGTGTGTGTGTGTGCGCGTGTGCGTGTGTGTGTCACTGATTAGCAGACAAGCAGCTTAATGATGTACCCAGAGCAGATACTCAGCTGAGGAAGAGTAGGAGGAAGACTTGCATTGGGCTCTAACACTTTTAAGAATAGATTATCGTCTTTATCGGACTATAAATCGCGTCAGAGTATAAATTGCACCAGTCCCCAAAAAAAATACCACAAAGAAGAAAAAAAAACAACAACATATAAGTCACTCCAAAGTATAAGTCAGATTTTTGGGGGGAGATTTATTTTACAGCAAGCGAGACCCAGAATAGCAGAGCTCCTTAATCGTGAGTGCATTCGGAAATATGCTACGAGCGAACACTGCTTCACTTCGACTGTCGATATATAGCCACTGTCTGTTAAAATGGATTCCCCTTTCTTTAATTTGGACGCCTTATTGAATTTTGTCCAGGTGGGGATTGGGCGTTGCGAATGGAAATGATTGCTGGTTGTCGTGTCTGGTGCAGGGATGTCCAAACTTACGAAGAGCGTCCGATTTGGTTAAAAACACACAGGAGTCATACAGCAAGGGGCAGCAGCTATTCAAATACATTGGTACCTCAACTTACGAACGTCTCTTCATATGAAATTTTCAAGTTCCGAAACGTCTCAACAGGAAAATATTGCCTCTTGTTACGAAAGAAATGTCAAAATAAGAAAGGTAAAAATACACATGCGTTACTCGCAGCCCCGAGTTTCCTGAACGCAACATACGTATAGCTGCTCTGCCATTGGCTATTACCGAGCATTATCCTGGCATCCCATTGGCTAAAAGGGACTCCTACCGGATGTGTCTATGCAGCGTCCTCGTCATTCGACCCTCGGGCCATGAGGCGTTCCGATAGTTTTACGTAAATATGAATCACCCAGAAAAAAGTGTTCACCAGTCCGGCCATCGCTCACTATGCTGATGTTTGCCTTGGACATTTTCGAATTATTGTTAAAAGCCGACAAAAGCAAACGTCCATGGATCAGTTCTTTACAAAACGCCAGGCAAAAACCACTTCTGGGAGGGAACATGAACTAAAGAGGGCAAAAAACGATGAGGACGCAGTTCAAAGTTAAGTGACCAACATTTTTATTCTTTACTCCATTTGTTAGTTTTGCATTATGCACAACTCTCATTTATTGTGCAATAATGGAATTGTAACATGTATTTGTTCCATATTTTGATGCATTTTTATCCTTTAGGAAACACTTTTGTCTGAATTTTGGGGGGTTTGGAACGAATTAGGGCATTAACATGGAAAACGCGTCTCTGCTTACATTATTTTCTAGTTATGAAATTTCTTCGGGAAGCAATACTATAATAATTTCGTAAGTAGAGGTACCACTGTACTTTTAAGATGATAATATTCATTCATTCAGTGAATGGATTTCTACACTCGTTCGTGTCTGAATGAATTACACTGACATCCACCAGGCGCAGAATCCGCCAGCCTTGCGCATCGATCAAGTCCATCAACATCACTTGACACCTCCCGCGCCAACACTTAGACCTGCTTTCGACGAGTCTAAAACCTCATCCAATTTTTGTCACTATATCGCCAGAGGTATAACGCCTATCAATTCCCAACCACGGGAAACGAGACTTGCCCTGACACAAAAATGAAGACTGTGACAACTGTCTCGACGTCTCTTTATTTATGGACATGACTATTTCACGTGTGAGAAGTTTCAGTTTAAATGTTCAATCTAAAAAGTCTTTTGAACAATCTGATATTTTGGGTGTCCAAGGTGTTATGTTTGATTGAAATTTATACCAAGAAAAGTTTGTGCTTTTGAAAAATATTTGATTCCAATTTTCATCAAAATTGCAAGACCTCATCCCATTTTCAAATATCCGTACTTGGCGAGCACTCGTCTCGGTTCATCCCCAATATCAAGCGTCCCGATATAATGACAGATAACACCACGATCAAAGTGCACGTATGTAAACATGTCGACTTTCTTTCACGACGTGTTACCTCTTTATGTTGAAATCCTCCCGGGCACTCTAATCCACACGCGCCCCACTCTGTGTGTGTGCGTCTGTGCGTGTTGACATGTTTTGTGCGCGTCCACCCGGCTTTGTATCGCCGACTACATGCGTGCTTGGCGCTTGTGTTTGTTGTGCCGTTGCCTCGCAGGGTCCCCACGGTGGCTGTTCCCCGGCGCTCCAGACGCCTGCACGGGCGATAGCATTGTCTGCGTGTCCAAAGACCTGCCGGCTGCCCTATTCCGCCACGTCTTTATCATGCTAATACAGCCAGAGACGGAAGCAGGGAGGCGGGAGAGGGGAACGATCGCTCCGCAAATAGAGGAGAGGTAATCTCTCCCCTCCTCTCTCTCTCTCTCTTTTCGTCGGCCTTCCTTTCTTTGCACCCCCCCCCCGCCACCGTCCTCCTCCTTCGCTGCCTTTCTTCTCATGCCCGCACCCTCTTCATCTGCCGCTTCCTTATCTCGCCCTCACTTCTTTGATAATCCCTCTGAACATTGTCTTCATAATTACACACAACAATGATTCCCATCCTCGCTGGAGAAATGTGCGCGGAGAATATTTCATATTTCACCGAGAGAATTAATAACGTGGGCCTCGTATGTGGTTCTGTGCATCCACGTGTGCGTGCGCGCGCGTGTGTTGTTTTAACACGACTGTTACATTATGCATGCTGACAGCCTGTCCTGTTCCCCTTTAAAGGCCCATCTTGTTTCCCCATTATATCTGCTATCCCAGTTAATGGAGCCCTTTGTGTGCCGCGTCCCTTCATGAAGCCGCCGCTACGACACAAAAGGTCAGCGCCGCTACCACCTGACAAGCCGGCGCGGACGCCGCGGATCTCTCGTTCACCAGGGTGACGGTGGCCGCACGGGTGACTGGAATATTTCAAGACAAGGTTTGTTCGTTACTGTGCTGAAATGACAGCGGTTTTCGTGGAACAAGGTGATTATAGAAATGAAAAACGAATCAAAACTAAAATTGAGAAGAACATTTTCATGAGTTAAATAAAAATTTTTAAATGCTTAAGAAAAAAAACTAACTGAAACTACATCTTACGTTTATTAAACTTAACAAAATACAGTGTCTCTGTTCTCTACCAATTCGGGTTTTCGACCAAAAATTTCGAGTTTTTTTTTTTTTTTGCCTCGGATGACGAACAAATTTCGGACAATTCTCGAACAAACTGAGCGCACTTGAATGCACCATTAGACTCCTCTCGCCTTCCTTTCACGAGGAAGTAACGCTTCCTCGGGTTGCTTTCCATTGTGAGCAGACGTGTTCAGAAAGCATTTTTATTTTAAAAAGAGCCTGATTTCGGTTTTTCGAACAATTTCGGTTTTCGAACAGCCTTCTGGAACCGATTATGGACGAAAACCGAGGTTTGACTGTGACTATAATTACAGAAAAAATGTCCTTTGGTTTTCGTCTATTTAAAAAAGTAGTTCAAGAATTGTAGTTAACTTTTTACACACTACTCAACATTTTTGTTTTTTTATCTGCAATAAAAATCTTCACATTAAAAACACTCACATCTCGGGACGATTTTGAGTGTTCAATCAGCTTGCCTTGCATATTTTTGGAATGTGGGAGGAAACCGGAGTACCCGGAGAAAAGCCACGCAGGCCCAGGGGAGAACATGCAAACCTCTGCACTGTGAAGGTCAACGCGCTAACCACTGGACCACCGGGCCGCCTGATTACATTTAATTTTTGGAAATCAGGGTTGAGTATCTAACTTTTTCTTTTTTGGGGGCTTGGGGGGCACTCTTACTGACTCAAGCATGTCTGAACCAAGACGTCAAATCGTCACATTTTCCGACACACTTTCAGGGCTTCTTCTATATGTTCAAGCAACATTTCTATTGACATTAGACGTCATTTAACCATTTTTTTTTTTTAAAGAACCTAAGGTCAAAATTCTTTTTTTTTTTTTCTTCTTCATGTTCAACCTGCAAACTTAGACTGAGGGATTAGTTTTCCTGCAATTGGTGTTTAAACTAAAAGCAGAAGACATGACATCCTGCCATATCTTGCTCTCTCTCAACTCTTTCAAGCATCCATTTTCTGATTTAATCTCAACACAATGCACGGACCGCGTAACCCGTAATTGCTTTCTAACATTGCAAATAAATCACATCAGCTAATATGCCGTTTTTTTTTTTTTTTATCTGTCCAGGAACCCAAATGAATAAAACATGAAATTATTTTATTTGATGCCATTAATACCTTATTAAATACATCCATTGCTTACTTTCAGGAGCCATAATTCCATGGCGACCCAGGCCCTTTTTTGGATACTTTGCTTTACGAATGACATACAAGCGGCGCGGAGCGTATGCATTTGAATACATTTGCATGCGATCCATCGTGCGCTCGCGTGACTTAGGACTCCCTCTGTCGTCGCTTCATTATACGTAATAGCCGCGTGAAATAATATCTTGCTCTGCTGCCATCTTGTCTCCTCATTCTCATTCCCGTTGTTTTTTTGTTGTTTTTTTTCCTTCCCGTATTCGCGTCTCCCTCCCGGAACTTTTTTGACCTCCTCCGCCTCCGTTCATGTGAGTGTGTGCCATTGTCGCTGATCCACGGACGCTAATGGGCCTCATCAGCATTGCTGCTGGAAAACGCAGATTTGATAAACATGAAAACTGAAAGAACAATATTGGTGGAGCATGCTCGCATCGTTTTGTCTTGTGTGTGTGTGTGTGTGTGTGTGAGTGTGTGTGTGTGTGTAGATCATTTCACGGTGAGGATTAAAGAGGGTCAGGTATGATATCTTGTTTCCTGTGACCCGCTCATCGCATGGTTTCCCACACTCATCACTTCACTCTATCACATCCCTCTTGCTGACAGTGTTAGCCCGGACCCCAAACACACACACACGCACACACACACACACAGACACTACTGAGCTGTACCGTAAATCCACATTATCTCCAGATACCTGTGTATGTGTGTCTAAATGTCCGCTTGTGCGTGTAACGTTACATTCCTGTCATAGCAAACACTCCAGACTGTATTTGTGTGTGTTTGTTTGTGTGTGCGTGTGTTTGTGTTTCCTGTAAATTATTGCAGGTTATGATAACAACAGCTTCTCCTGTCAACAGCCCATAATGTCAGATTTACAGGGTTGCCCCCGGTAACCAGCGGGACTTGCTTGGCTGAGTGGTTCGAGTCAGAGACAATCTATCACACGTATGCACGCACACTCTCTCTCACACACACACACTTGACGACAAACAACAATGCTAAAGAGCTAACTAATGATGCTTTAAAAACAGTTTGTGTCAAAAAATAACCCAGTAAGGGTGAAAAACCCAACTTTTTGGGTTATTTAACCTGGCCCCTTTTTGACTTACAGTCAAACCTCGGTTTTCGTACTTAATCCGTTCCAGAAGACTTTTCGGAAATTGAATTGTTCGGAAACCGAAACCATGTGTCCCATTGGAATCAATGTAAAATGTTTTAATCCGTTCCAAGTCAAGAAAACAACTTTTTTTTTTACAATTTCACACCATAAACTGTACAAATGTAATAGGAGAGCAGGTAATATGTAAAATACTGTACAAACAAACTGTAATATACTTTATTTTCACCAATTTTAACATTAACATAGTAACATAAAAATTGAAGACACAACACAGACACACGCACACCTGACTCATATTTCGCGATTAAATCTTTCTTATAGCAAATTATTATTGCTCGGTGTTGTCGACATGGTGGATTAACGGTTGGCACATCCTCACATTTCGGAGGTTGTGGGTTTGAATCCGGGCTATGTCCTTCCTGTGAGGAGTTTGCGTGTTCTCACGATGCGTCTGGGGATTTTCATACACCGCCAGTGACTTTGGGTTTCTCATATCATGGCCAATGAGCGTAAAAGTTGTCCAACTTTGCAATAAAAACGACGAAAACGAAGAAACTTCTTCCTTAATGTGATCAAAGCTGCACTCAAAAGACTTTTCAAACGGCCTCGCTCGCACTGATGCGAAACCTTGACGACGTATCGGATCCACGCGATCGTGCTGCCGCGTTCGCACAGCCGGTGTTTTAGTTCTTATCACGCCTTTTCTCAGTCTTGATCTCATCTTGATAAACCTGTTTAATTCTTATCATAATAGACCATTTCATGCACCGATGCCTCTTCACTCCCGCACGGCGGCGACGAGGTACAATTGGTTTGTTATGCTCCTATTCTTCGTCTCGCCTCGCCGCGGAGCGCGAGCAAATTTATTGCCTCCGCTTCGCTTTTGTTCTTTTATCGAACACAACTGCCGGCCCACTTCTGTCTCCTTTGGTTGTCTCTTCAGTCACTCGTACACGCCACGCTAAAAGGCAACATTTGTTCCAGCTGGGACCCTTGCGTGACGCGCGTACTCCATCTTAAACTTGCACGTAACTAGTTGGGAGACCAAGCTTTTGTCTTTTACTTCCTCCAGTCTGCCTCTCTCCTTCATAAACTGAGCATGGAAGCACATCTGGTAATTTGAGGTCAAAATCAACGCCACACGCCAGTCCGTATATGGCGCATGAGATCCATCCATCCAACCATCCATTTTCTGATCCACATTATCCTCGCAAGGGTCGCGGGGGGTGCCGGAGCCTATCCCAGCTGTCTTCGGGCAGTCGGCGAGGGACATCCTGAACCGGTTGCCAGCCAATCACAGGGCACACAGAGACGAACAACCATCCGCGCTCGCACTCACTCCGAGGGACAATTTTGAGTGTTCAACCAGCCTGCCATGCATGTTTTGGGAATGTGGGTACTTGAGTACCCGGATAAAACCCACGCGGGCACGGGGAGAACATGCAAGCTCCACACAGGGAGGCCAGAGCTGGGATCGAACCCACGACCTCTGCACTGTGCACAGTGTTATACATACACACATTTATTTGAGGGGGCCAGCCCCCCCCTCTTGCCCCTGCCTGGACCCGACCATGACCCAGATACTGATTATATTATATTTAATAGTAAGGGTTAGAATTGACTGATCTTTTTTAACTAAGGATGTCGCTGATTTTAGCAGAGGTGGCCAGTATACTGAGGAGTTGTTTGAGGCAAAAAAAATACTAATATAAAACACTCTAAAAACAATGAAATGTGTTCCAAACGCATCGCTAAAATTATCAAAATACTCCAAAATAAAAGTATATAAATAGTAGTCGAGTCCGTGAGCAACTTTACAATTGGCAAATAGCTGGTGAATCTAATTCTATACAAACATAAACAAATATCAAATGATCAGAATCGAAAAAAATTATATATATATATATATATATATATATATATATATATATATATATGGTTTGAACTAAGCCTTCAAAAACATGCGTGTAATAGTTGTCATTGCTCATAATGTGCTTGCATGAGCTGCAGTTGGCACATGTGCGTGCAGGGTTCTGTGTGTGTGTGTGTGTGTGTGTGTGTGTGCGTGCGTGCGTGCGCTTGTGTGTCTGCGCATTCAGAAGACGGGTACATGTCATGATGTGTCATGTTAGTCACTGCCCCTCCGACAGCTCATGTCAATAGGCTGCTGATACAGCTGTCATCATGTCGTGGTGTGAATGAGCTTGGCTCAACTGTGCACGTCTGTATATTTGTGCTCTCTCTGTGTAGTGCATGCGCGCCCATGTATGTATGTGTGTGTGTGTGTGTGTGTGTGTGTGTTGTGTGCGCGCGCGTGTGCGTGTATAGTCCCAGACGGAAACCCAGAGGACAGATGGCGGGTTCAGACGCAGACTGACACAGCGTAACCAAGTGATTACACACTCAATGACTCCCCCTAAAGAGAGCGAAAGGGAGGAAAGGGGGGTGGGGGTGGGGGGGGGTGGTGAGAGAGAAGCTGGGACGTTTTATAGAGGAAAGTTGGGGACGGGCGAGAGGTTTGAATGGATCCATGATTGGAAAATGTGGGGGATAGATGGCAAATGCGCCGGGTGTTAAGACATGGTGAGGGGAGAGCGAAGTAAACATGACAAGCGTAAAAGACAAGGAAAAGGTCACATTGAGGAGCACCGGATTACATGATAACCCAATTAGAACAAAGGTATCGGGGCGGCCCGGTCGCGACCGGGGCAAATGGAAGAAAAATCTAGAAAGACTTTGAAGTGGAGCAATTTTTGTGTCTCGTCATCTCTCGCTAAATAAGAAGGATATTCCGACCAGCGGCCTCCGAAGCATCCTCTAAACGTGCTTAGGTTGAAGCTTTGAAATTGTCCGTCGGTGTAAAGCGGAGTTCACCTCAGATTGTTCTCCAGGTCAATGTTGGATACTTATAGATGAACAACCAGTCCCACCTTTGGATAATTAGCATCATTAGTGTGGCGGTCGAGGCCAGCAAGGCCTTTGCGGGCCTAAACGCTATCAAAAGCACTGACCTACATTGACAACTCGGGTGAAATTGTCTTGATTTATTCCTAACGGTCTATTATCGTCATTTCTTAGCGTGTGTCTTGGCTTGTCAGCATGTTTGAATTTTTTTTTTTTCTCGAATCAGATTTCAGTTTCACTGTGTTGCCATGTCAATGGTAACCTGCCCGAGGCCTTCAGAATTACAAATGCGGGCCCGTGACACATGCGCTTTATTTATTTATTTGATTTGTTGTTGCTTTTTTTTTTATCCAATCACATTTCAAATACAGAAAATAATGGCCTTCGCAAAGGCTTAGAGCAGGGGTGTCAAACTCATTTTTGTCGCGGGCCACATTTTAGTTAGTGTTTCACTTGGAGGGCTGTTAGGACCTGAACCCATTTAAAGAAGTCAACTGTTGATTCAAGTTGCTATCATGTGGGGTTTGGTAAAAAAGTATATGCTTAGAATATATCTCTTATTTATTTTACATGTGAGAATTTGAAATTTGGTCGACATTTTAGAACGGATCTGGAAGTTGACATGTTTGAGCTGCTTTTGCGGGCCACATAAAATGATGTGGCGGGCCAGATCTGGCCCCCGGGCCTTGAGTTTGACACCTGTGGCTTAGAGTGATGTCGGCCTTCTTCCATTCTCTGATCGGTTGATCAGACAGAGGAGGACAAACGTCGGACATTGTCCTAAATTCATTTTCAAGGCGGACTTTTCAAGGGCAATAGTTGGGCCAGCCGCGTTGCAGGCCGGCTTGTTTCAACCCCGGAAAAGGATTGATTTGGCTCTTGGAAATGCCTCGCCCTCTCTAGAATGCTGAGCTGAGATTCAAACCTGTGATCCTCTTGATGGTGGTGCAAATGTGCTCATCACTTCCCCCACCTTGCCGCCCCCAAAGCGCTCCGCTCTAAAGTTGAAAGCCGTCCGAACCGAATCTCGGCACTTTACTTTCATCCTCGTGTCGATCAAACTTGATCGTTCCAAGGTTCGTCACGGACCGAGATGTCGCCCGCATATCAAAAACGCCCGCGCGCGCGCACCCCGGTCGGACTTCAGAGTCGGCGTATGATTCATGGGTGTCGAGAACATCCCATGTGTTCGGTCAAGTGTCTGCGGCCTGTTTTAATGTGTGTGTGAGCGAGCGCTGTCAAACCTCTGCCTGCTGTTTACGGCCTTAAGCTCCGAGCAAACGACTACACACAGCCAGCCCGGGTCAGGTCAAGCAGGATCATGGGAAACGGTTCCTGTGGCCCTTCTCACCTTTTTCATCTCGGAGCGTCCCAAAAACATCCCAGACCTTGCGCTCGCTGCCCTCTTTCTTTTTTTTTATTTCTTCTACACACACGGGCGCGCGCACTGGTAAGTCACTCATTGTCCTTCTGATGAGTGATGTTGAGTTGACTTGGATCGGTTTCAGTGACCATTCAATGGAAGCTTTTTTTTTTTTCCATCAGCGCTCACGATTGTCAGTTTGCACGCGTATTTGCCCCCCCCCCCCACGCTTCTGTTAAAGTGCCTTTCTGCTCTACCTGACTGTACATTTCAGCCATTGCAAATTGCAGATATGATCGATTTATCCATTCAAATGACATCATAAATAAGTAAACCATAAATAAATACTATCGTTGGACAGTCGCAGTCATTATGACATATCCCTTCAATGTTCTATTCAAGGTACAGTGAAACTCCTCTACAACGAAATCATGTTTGCAGCAAGAATTTTTTTCACAACAGGGGGTTTTTCACTGTCGCAAATTTGAAACAGGAAAGTGGGAATGGTGTTAATGCATGAAGATTTTTTTTTCACACGAGGGGGTATTTTCACCCATGTAGATTTCGTTGTAGAGGAGTTTCACTGTAGAGGCAAAATTCAGTTCCTATGCTAAGAGTTTCTTCAGGCGGCGTGCGTTCCGTCACCCGCACGGCGGCGACGTGAATGTGAGAGCAGTGGCTGAAACTTTTGTCAACAATAAACTGTTTTATATATAAAAAAAACGGCTCACTATTTGGCAAGAAAAGATGTCACAAAAAAAAAAAACCCTTAAGGATTTATAAAGTGTTGATTAGTCAATAAACCGTTTATTATAAAATGGTACCAGTTGAGCTAAAAAGTGGGCGCACTATTTGGCAGGCAGTGGATCTCATTTGCATTTCACCGTCAAGTCTTTAAAAAGTATTAATGAACTTTCCCATCATCCGGTTTTAAAACCCTTCCTAAGGATATCCTTATGTCAAAGTTGGGTGCCTTATTTCTCCTTTCTAGCACTACACAAACAGGTCGTTGGTGTTTAATAGATTTGGCTGCCTTGCCGTTGTGGGGGGGTGGGGGGGTGGGGGGGGGGGGGGGGGGTGATGAGAGAAGGAGCGTGAGAGCGCCATCAATTTATCTGCTGCTTAACTGCCCGAGTCTCACCTCCGCAAACTCATTTTAGTATCTCCTCTCCAATCTGAAAAGCTATCATCTCTCTAATCTTGGCCTTTCATTTTGCCAGAGGGAGGGGGGGGGCAGCAGGGGGGGGGGGGGGGGGGGGGTAGGGGCTCACATCAGTCCCCGATTTCGGAGTTGATCTGCTAGCCCGGCGTCAATGTTTATAACACGAGGCCAATCTCCAGGGTTTATCCATCAATGCGCATCCAGTCACACACTTCCCTTTTTCACCCCCTTTTATTTTCAATGTCTTCACTCCCCCAAACCCCCCGCCCCCCCCCCCCCGCACGATTCTCTCTCCAGGGCATTTACAGGGATGTGGAAGCTGTTATTGGACAGGTCAGTGGAGTGGAACTGTCAGATAATAGGCCAGTTACCGCGGCAGCACATGAATGAGGAATGGAGACGGCGGTGGCGGTGGCGGCAGCGCTCCACTCGCTCCTTAATCAGGAGGCAAACGGGGGAAATCTGGAGAGTTTAGGCTCCCGGATGAAATGGATCGAGAGGTGGGGCGATAACATGGGTGAGGGAGTGGAAGGGGCAGGGGGGATGGGGGGTGTCGGCAGGTGGAAGGTACGCGAACAAGACAATGTGACGTGAGGACATAATTGTGGAGAAAGCGGAAGGGAGTCTATTAGTATTCCCGAGGAGCCCGATGCTTATGTGTCAGCGGCAACTTCATTACCCAGAGTGCAACGGGAGCAGGCGGGGGGCCCCGCAGCAAGGTCACACGAAACAGACTGTGAATGTAGGGAGGATCACTACTTTTTCCTCGATGCGCACGTGACGCCGCGCGCTATTGTAGCGATCACCGATTCTTTTGATGTCTGCACTTGAACGAAGCTCTCAGCGGGGGGGGGGCGTTCTTCAAACTGCTAATCTCTCAAAGGTGCCGCGGACGGGGAGGAGACGACGAGGGGAGGAGCGAGCGAAGGAGCGGAGCCAAAGAGGAGGCCACAAATTGGAAAAATGAAAAAGAAGGAGAAGTGATAAGAACTCCTGCTTTTGAACTTGAAGAGCTTAATTTGAAATGTCAGGGCTACTCCTCTTCCTCCCTCCTCTTCCTCACCTCCCTGCTCTTTTCCCCCCCTCCCTCCTCTCTCTCTCTCTCTCTCTCTCTCTCTCTCAACAGTCCCTGCTGTACGGTCGTGAGGATTAAAATAATTAAACAGGCTCTGTTTTAATTAAGACAATAAAGCCGGCAGTCTCCGGGTGAGCCCGGAGAGAGATGGCAGCGAGGCGGCAGAGGGCAGCTTGATAAAGAGCTCCAACGAGTGAGGCGGGATGATAGGTGCTGTGGAGGGGACACACTTGATTGGCTTATCCGTCTGGTCCACGGCCGGACCGCGTTGCTCCTTCATTGTCCCAAATAGAACGGAACCTCAAAGAGGTTCGGGAAATGTGCCGTCATCATCATGCGTAAGGTCAAGCAACACGTCGGACTGACTAGCGGTTAGCAGATCTTGCTTCCATTTTGAGGTTCGGGTTTTGAATATTTCCTGTGACCTGTTTGTGGTGTGCCCTCTCTTTCTTCGTTTCCTCTTCCCAGAACATCCTCCATACGATGATGAAGAGTCTAAATTGTCTTTAAGGGCTCTTTTTTTTAATGCAGAGTGCAAGTCTGCTGCGAGGTCCGTTGTTAATTTGCGCAGGGGCGGGTTGGACTAAGTTTGTAATTTGGCGGACCCACGCATAATGTGATGCATTTTGAAAAGGGTGTTCTGCGCTGTTGTGGGAATGAACAGACCTGACTTGCCTCGCCTCTAATCAAAGCGGCTCCTCTCATTCCTTCCCACGCACAAGAGACGAGCTTGATTGGCGCAACAAGACGCTGGTGTCATGCGTATTTTTTTCCCCTGCCTTTTACTATCGCTTTTGGTTCGTATCACTATTATCCTGGTTCTTTGTTCCCAACATTTTCTGTTGAACTTTGTTGGTCTTGATTTTGTAAGCAAACCATTTTTTGTACTTGATCTTATCCTGGGGCGGGCCAGTGATCCAGTGGTTAGCGCGTCGACCTCACAGTGCAGAGGTACCGGGTTCGATTTCTGCTCCGGCCTTCCTGTGTGGAGGTTGCATGTTCTCCCCCGTGCCTGCCTTTTCTCCGGGTGCTTCGGTTTCTTCCCACATTCCAAAAAAAACATGCATGGCAGGCTCAAAATTGTCCCTAGGTGTGAGTGTGAGCGCGGATGGTTGTTCGTCTCTGTGTGCCCTGCGATTGGCTGGCAATGGGTTCAGGGTGTCCCCCGCCTACTGTCCGAAGACAGCTGGGATAGTCTCCAGCAGCACCTTCCGCGAACCTTATTAGGATAAAGCAGATCAGAAAATGGATGGATGGATGGACCTATCCTGGTCTGCGTTTTGTGAGATCCGTTCCTGTTCCGGACTGGTCCGAAAACGCAACAGCTGGTTTGCTTGCACTTTGGGGTTGTGCAAAAATACTGAATTGTAGTCAAGCCCGCCCCTGCGTCAATTTACACCACGCTTCGTGCCAGACTTGCACTGGACACCAAAATAGAGCCCCAAAACGTTCTGGGTGTGGCCCAAGCATCATCTCAAAATCCATGCATTGTCCTGTGCGCTTTATTTCCCCGCCAGCCTTCTAATGAAATATTTATTTATTTCCTCCAAGCAAGGGCGCAGAGTGGCAAAGAAACCCAAATGAAATGTCATATCTCATTCTGTGTCCCCCGCCAGGAGGGGCGCCGTTGGCACAAGACGAGGAGGAGGAGGCGCAAAGTGTACGTGTGCATGTGTGTTTTGGAGTTGCTACTCAATTATATCAGGCGGAGGATTCCAAGGGGAGTGATTAGGGGAGGACAAAGATGGAGGGGGAGCAGAGTTTGGGGAGGGTGGCGGGGGGGGGGGGGGGGGGGGGGCGGAACAAGTTGCATCATTTGATGTGGAAACTCTATTGTTCACACACACACACACACACAACACACACACAACCTGCACGCACACACAGTAGCGATTCCTCAATGTTTCATGCAGCACATGAAGACATTCCGTGGGGATGTGCCAGAGTTTATCTGCACCGCTAAAACACACCCGCGCGCACACCCGCGCGACTGCATCCCCAACGTTGTGTGGAAGATTAGAACTTTATCTTCTCCGTGTGGTGCAACACGGACTGTGAAGATGGAAGAAAACCCACCTGTGGGACGTTAAGGTCTGCTCCGATTAGTGGCTATTTTAATTAGCAGAGCCAACGAGCACATCATGTGACGTTTATTTCTTTGACAATCCAACGGAGAGTTTGCCCACCTTTCGACCAGATAGTAGTAGATTTAGTCGAGCAAAAAAAAACCCCAAATAATTAACAACACATGTCCACACATGGATAGTGGCTCACGAGCCCCGGATTTGGGCACCCCTGATAAAATAAAAAACAACAACTGTGATGTATTTCCGTGATAGTAGCCAAGCCTTCACATGTATACAACCGATGCATTCTTGGTTTAAGCTAACAGACGACAATAACATCCGGGTATTCCGTGCGTTTTTGGAACTGGAGCAGTACCAGGACTAATGATGGATCACAAGATCACAGATCACAACGACTTGAGACAAGAATGCAAATTTGGAGCAAAACTAATATTGTGTGTTTCGCACTCATAAACTTTATGGAAAGCTAACATGTGCCACTTTGTGGCCAGGGCAAGTCTGGCGCAATGTATGGTCGAAATCGGCGCATGGGTGGGTAGACTAAGTTTTGGGATTTTCGCAGACCATTGTGAGGATATAGTGGATCGGAAAATGGATGGATGGATGGATGGATGTGCAAGCCTGTGCAGCTTTGCGCCGTTGTGGGTGTGAACACAGCAAACTTGATAACAGCCAATCAAAGCAGCTTTTCTGAGAAACTATTTGGAATTTTATTACATGCTAACATATTTGGGATCTTTTTAAAAAAAATGTCGTCTTAACTCATGCTCAACACGCCCACATTAAGTTCACTTAGTGAACATGCAATTTTGTGTCTCTTGTTAAGGATTTTCGTCAATCGGCCCCTTAGTCAAGTTAATTCAGTAGCTCGGTTCAAAGAGGATGTCAATCACATACCGTTAATTGCAAACAGCCTCGGCTACTCCCATCAATCCTGCGGTCCTGGAGTTAGCGCTCCTCTGGGAGTCTCCCGTTTACTAACAGGGAACCGATCCTCTCCTGAAACCCGGGTCCTTTCTCACGACCCTCTCCGGCCATGTCGCAGGTGCAAAAACAAAGCAATAAACAAACAAAGTGTGAAAACAAACGCCGGCTAATGACAGCACAGCTGCACCGCGCTCGGCGGGGTTCTCTCCATTAGGACTAAAAGGCTTCTTTATGACTTTGCCTTACGGAGTTAATTCACCACTAAGTGAGTGAAGGTGCGTCTTTAACACCTTCGCACAATATGGCTGGAGTCAATTCTCCATCTGCCGCCGTTGCCGCTGATGGCATCAAGCTGAGAACGCCTTTGAAGGTTAATATGTATTAAAGCTCAAAGGGAACTATTTGTTCAGCAATTTGTATGTTGTTAGCCTAAAAGCATAATTGCCAGAGTCATTTCTAATTTACTGTCACAGTAACCATAAAAAAATACCAACATGCTCATTGGGGGAGGGGGTGGAGAGGTTGTCGGTCATCCAGATCGAAGGTTGAATCGAAGCAGCTGGACGAAGGACGGAAAAAATGTTTCTTCCGTTCTCCTATCGGGCTACCAATGTTTTTTAATCTTCTTAAATACTGGCAAAATTTGAATTCGGAGTACATTTAGTACGCTGTAAATTTCACAACCACAATTCAACGTGTTGAGAGTATGAAATATTCTGCACTGACTTTGGGAAATGACCAGTTCAACCATTGCGATGTTTGGTGTTTCAGTCTAGGCGCCACAATAAAATCCAGAGGTTGCATTTGGGGCCAAAATGTCAGACTGAAATTCATTTTGTGGGTGAGAATATTGCAGGCCGCAGGCAAGAAATGAGACTGTGGCAACGGAGAAAAGTCATTGATGAAATCCAATCATCCTCTGTGTGTGTGTTGTGTTTAATAAAACGCGTGGAGTCGGACTTTGTGCTCACTGTCCTTTATTCTCAGTAGCCACCTTTTATCTCAATACTTTGGCAACCGCCCACTTTACGGCCGTGACGTCACGCCCTCGTAACATAACCCTGTGGCTGTGGTTATATGCCACATTCACCCCCCCCTTTTATAAAAGTGCAAAAACATTCAAATATTAATGGTGCACAACTTCAAAGCCAGAACATGGCCAACCTATCTGGGTAAACAGGGTAGACTACCCATTTACCCGCATAGCCATGTGGTTTTCTGCCACATAATCAGACTATGTAGTCCCTGAGATACAGGGGTGCCGACGAGCCCGAACAGGCGGAGCCTCGGTCCGAGGGCGTCAGCCGGCACTTCGAGTTCGGGTGGGATTCCTGGGGCTACCGGAGGGAGATCCCAGTCCCCGGCAGTGTGGCGCGGATCAGCCGCCGCGGCGAGTTCTTGTGCTGATGGTTGGGTTGACGCGCTTTAGGCGACTGGCATGCAACGGGAGCCGTCAGCAAGGAGGAAGGTAGCTGGGCCAATTGTGCCATTATCTGTTGGGGTGAGGACCAGAAGGATAGCAGCTTGTGGGACCGATGCCCGCGGATACGGACCCAGTCCACACACCTTGAGTGTGTGTCCTCTCACCCGATGTGCCCTGTCGTAGCGGTGCTTGACCATCGTTTCAATGTCCCTGTCGATGCCTGGCACCAAAACCAGGGTCCTGCAGCGCTGCTTCACTCTCACAATGCCCAGGTGACCGTCGTGTGCCATGTTCAGGATGCGTGCTCGTAGAGAGTGGGGGATCACGTGCAGAGCCCCCGAGCGACGCAGTCACCGTTCCAGCAGAAGGTCGTCTCTGACCCGGGTGGTAGGGCGCCAGCTCCTCTGGCACCTTCGCAGGCCAGCCTCCGGATAAACGCGGAGCTGTGAAAGCACGGGGTCCTGTGCAGGGGGCCGCCTGGAGCTCCTGCAGGGAGACTGTTGTTCGAGGGCTCGTGCAGCATGAGGACCAGCTCTGACTCTGAGCCGTCGGGGCGGTGTCTGGCGCTGAGGTGGGCGTGGCCCTGGAGAGCAGATCAGCCACAACGTTTTCTCTCGGGGTTGTGAACACTGTCGTGAAGTTGTAGGCCGCAGTCTCTCTGACCACCGGTACAGGCGCAGCGGTTTGTGTCCCGATCCTGCCGTGGCCAGGAGGGCTGGAGTGCTTGGTGGTCGGTCCGGAGCGTGAAGTGCCGCCCGTAAAGGTACATGTGCCACCGCTCGCACGCCCAGGACGCAGGCAAGCGCTTCTCTCTCCCCCACCGAATACCTCTGCTCCGTGGGAGTCAGAGATCGTGAGGCAAACGCCACGGGACGTTCAGTCCCCCGTGCAGCTGGGACAGGACCGCCCTACCGCCGTGTTGGACGCGTCGCAGGTCACCAGCGTAGGGCTATGGAGGTCGAAGTGGGCGAGCACTGGAGGGAGGTGAGCTGTGTCAGCTGGCGGACTGCCGCGGAGCACATGGGTGTCCAGGACCAGGGGGCATCCTGTTTGAGGAGTGCGCGTAGTGGCGCCGTGGTCTCGAGTATGTGAAGACAAACGCAGGTAGAACGCCGTCATGCCCAGGAATGAGGACAGCTGCGCGGGGCAGGAGGGTCAGGCAGGCGTAGGATGGCTTCCACATTTGAGTGGAGCGGGCTGAGGCCGTCGGCATTCAGGCGAAAAACAACTCGATGACCGGCGCGGAGAAAATGCATTTCTCGCCGTTCAGCGTGAGGTTGTGTTGGGCGAGCACCTCTAGAACCTGGTGAGGCGGTCGTCGTGTGGAGGCTGCTGTCGCGCCGTGCACCACTATGTCATCCAGGTACACAACCACGCCCAGGGATGCCGGCGAAGATGGTGGGCCATGATCTTCTGGAAGCAGCTGGGGGCAGAGCTAAGCCCAAAAAGGCATGCGGGTGTACCTGAAAACGCCCATGTGTGACACGAAAGCGGTGAGGTTGCGGCTCTCTGGGTGCAGCAGAACCTGCAGGTAACCCTGGCGGAGGTCGAGCTTGGAGAAGACTGTGGAGCCGTGAAACTTGGCAGAGAGCTCTTCTGTAGTGGGCAGAGGATATTTATCTGGTATCACCGCTTTGTTCACCTGTCTGAGGTCGATGCAGGGGCGCAGGCCGCCCGTCTTCTTCCGTGCCACCACTAGGTTGGAGATCCATGGCGATGCGTCCACTCGTTCGATTATGCCTGCGTCCAGAAGTTTCTGCAGCTCGGCTGAAACATCAGCACGTAGGGCGAGGGGCAGGGGCGGAGAGAGGCTGAATGACTGGAGTCACCTCCGGGTTCAGGAGCGGCTGGTGGTTGAATGCGGTGAGGCAGCCCAGTCCAGCGAACAGCGAGGGCCAGCGGTGCAGCCAGGGCGTGGTGACGGTTAGTATGGTGGCACCCATGTTGTCTGTAATGGAGAAGCCCAGGGCACAGAGGTCGAAACCGAGGAGGTTGGCGCCCTTGCGGGACACCTGAAAGGTGAAAGCTGGGGAGAGTTCTAGCGCCATAGCGCACGGAAAAGGTCGCAGTGCCAACCATGTCGATCTTGGTGTGTGTCCATAACCAAACAGGTCTTCCGTGCCAGGTTAACAGTCATTCGTGGAAAAAGTCGCCGGACCGTGGCCTCATTCAGGAGTGACTTGGAGGCTGCGGTGTCCAGCAGCAGTGACAGACACAACGCCGTCCAGCTCGACTGCGCACCACTTGAACGGCTTGCTGCAGGCGCCCACCGAGTGGATGGTGGTGGAGCCAGATGCGTTGGTTAGGTGGGGCCCGGGTCCACAGGATTAGAAACAGAGCGGCAGACTTTAGCAAAGTGGTTCAGCCTACCGCAACGTTGGCATCTTTGTCCTAGCGCGGGCACGCGGGCGCACGTGTGCGGTGTGATGAGGAGCCGCAGTTCCCACAATGTTGCCTCATCGTGGCGCCTCGACGTCCCGCGACGTTTACCTCCGGCTCGTCGAGAGGAGCAGTGGTGTCGGGGAGTGGGGCCGTGAGAGCAACAGTACGAGATGAAAGAGGCAGATGTGGAGCGAGGTGGGGAAGGGCTGGAGCTGGGTCCGAGGCGGCTAGCCGGGATGCTAACAGGGCGCAGACTCGAGCTGGAAAGCCATTTCCACCGCCCTAGACAGCGACGTGTCGTCCGGCGATAAAAACAGCCTCTCCCGCAGTTTAAGGTCCGTCGTGTGTTCGGCTAGCTGGTCCCTAATCATCTCGCCCTCCAGATCTCCGAACCTGCAGAGGCTGGCTAGTCCCGGAGGTCGGCGACGTAATGGTGGACCGACTCACGGGGCCGCTGTCGACGCTGCCGGAAAGATAATCCGCCGTGCCATGACGCTCTGTGGAGCAGCGAAGTGTCCGGAGAGCAATGCCACACAGTCCGAAAATTTCGTGGCCGGTCCGGGTGCGAAAGATGCGTTGGCCCTCACAGCCCAGGCTATGGACAGCATTGCCCGCCTTCGCGCGTCGCTAGCGTCGGCTAGCCCGAAGGCTTCAATAAAGGTCTCGAAGGACTCCAACCAGCGGGACCACGGGACTGGCGGCTCGCCAGGCAGGGCGAGGAACGGAGGAAGAGGCGAGAGTGGAAGCTCCATCCTTGTCGCCAAATGTTGTGTTTAATAAAACGCGTGGAGTCGGACTTTGTGCTCACTGTCCTTTATTCTCAGTAGCCACCTTTTATCTCAATACTTTGGCAACCGCCCACTTTACGGCCGTGACGTCACGCCCTCGTAACATAACCCTGTGGCTGTGGTTATATGCCACAGTGTGTCCGCCAAAAAGCGAGGCAGGGAAAAGTGAGGAATTGTAAGCCTTTCACTTCCCATTGTCTCAAATCGGGCGGCCTCTAGTTTGTAATTTGGATTAATATCATGCCAGCCTGTCTTCTAATATTGTCAACATTTCAATTACAAGAGCTGTATAAAAAGTGGGCTTTCAGAAAAATAACAATGCACACTTTTGATGGACATTTGTCAGCGGTATGAACAAAAAGATATGCTTATTGGTGCGGTTGTCACTTTTAGCACTGTAATAGTGCACTGTATCATCCTGTGAGCTAATAGTCACACACACACACAAAAATTACATTTTAAGTGACTGAAAAATGGACTGTACCATTTTATGGGACAAAAAAAAATTAGTTGGGTTAACAAGCTTAAAGTTTTCCACATACTTGGCACAAATGGACTGCTAGCTAACATCATGTTGAGGTTAGCTTTGTTGTGCTAACGCCAATTCTTTAGCTTGTGTGTGTGTTGCGTGAGTCTGCGGCGTGGAGGCAAATGTATCATTTTAAATCTGTTGCTCTTCTCACAGACATTAAAAAAATATAAAAAATAAAATCCAGTAGTATAGATACTTTATATTTTTGGCTATTACTTCAGAGAAAGAGGTGGCTACATGACGTGGTTATTACGCATATCTTTGTTTCACTTATTTTGACAGTTCAGGTCATTCTGTTTTTGTTGTTTTAATATGTCACAATTAAATTTTTAAAACTTTTAAAAATCTGATTAATTGGAATGTCAGTTCTAAGTATATATTCGCAATGTACAGTATTCACAGGCTAAATATGAAGTCATCACTCAAACCTAACACATTATATCATGCTGATATATGGCCAGTACCACTTCTTTTAAAGAGGCTTTTTGTCACACTGGGTACTGTTAATTTCATCCCCATCATTTTCAAAATTGGCTCACAAACTTCATTCCGATGTTTTTCAATTAACCATTGTTGTGATTGTATACCTTTTCCAGAAATGTCTTTCTTCTGATGTTCTCAAATGACCCAAGAGCTGAGGTGTTACAGCACCACCTGTTGCTTTGGCATACACTCGACAGCCTGCCAATGTGTTTTATTGTAGAAACAAAACACACTATTTTTTTGTTGTTGTTGTTGTTATTGTTGGATCCCGCGGTGGTAAACTATAATCCCCTCCCTGTGCGGTGTGACATGTTTTTAGCACATTCTGCTGTGTGTCTTGTCGTCTACCGAGTGTGTAGGGGGGAGGGGAGAGGGGGGGGGGGGGCGGACAAAAAACAAAACGGTGGAGGTCGTAAGACACAAAACAGAAGGCCACGGCCGGGCGGCTCTGTGGAAGCGCCGCTAATGGCGGCACGCACGTGGGAGTGTTTAATGGCGAGTGGAGTCATTTGCGCTTTTTAATGATGATTAGAGGAGGAAATTGGATCAGATTTACAGTGTCACTCTACGTTTAGACCGAGGAGGGAGGATATAGAATAAGGCCTCTAAATTGTGAGTGTGCGTCTGCGTGTGCGTGTGTGCGCTCGCGTACGCGCGTGCTCGTATGAGGCCGACAGACAGGCACGCCCCCCCCCCCCCCCCCCACAAGTCAGCCCCCCACCCACAGCACCGGTCCACCACACACCTCCACTCGCAGAGGAAATGTATCACTTAAAGCGACTGCAGCTCAGCTCACACAACCTAATGAATCCGCACTCAATTTTACGCCTAGCTGCCCTTCCAACTGACACACACGCACACACACGCAGATACACACACACTCAAATAACTTTAGCGGCTTGGTCTTTATAACGTGAATGGGAAATTGGAAAAGTTGTGATTTTGGGGGCTGGTTTTTCGTCTGCGCATCAACAGTTTAGTGTCTTAACTCACCTTTTGGAATTGTCGCTTCAGGTTTTTTTATATTGATTTTTTTTTTTACCCCTTTCTAAAATCTCCCCATGTGTCACACATATTTGTTGCAGTCTTTGCTCATTTAAAAGCGCGGTTAACATTACAACTATGGCGTGCTCCCCTTATCACACCCCCGAGGAAATAAGAATTCAACTTTTGCTGCATGTCAAAAAATAAAAATAGAATTTGAATTTCGTTCATGTCATTTTGCCCAAATGACATTTCCATCCGATCCAGTTGGACAATTTTTGCCCTCTGTGCTTCCAGAACCGTATTCTTTCTTTAAAAATAAATAAATACAATAACACATTTTCTTCCCCTGACTTCTCATACAACTACAACTTTGTTTTCTTCATATGATGGAATTAGCATTTCAAATTATGAAAATGAGCTTCATATAATGACTTCCAAGTATTTCAATTATTGACCTATAGAGGGATAAAGAAAAGAAAGTATTTCAATGATTCAATAGTAAGTAAGCATCATTTTATGGTTAAAAACGTTTTCCAATGTCCAACTTCAAGTTTGGCATCGCCCTCGAGACAAACAAATACCTGCAATGAATGCAAACCTGACATTGACAAAGTTGTGCTAACACAAAACAAATCATCCCGAGAAAAAAAATTCCCATCATGGCCGCAAAGATGTACTTTCTGGTCATCCGACGTTCTAGTGGCGGCTGTAACGAATGTGAAAGACGCCGAGATGCAATTGACATTCTCGACAACAATGGCAACTGCGTTTTAGAGGCCAGCTCTTCAGTTTTATGCCAACAGGCTTTTCAGAGTGAAAAGCGGCTTCAAACTGTCAAAACAAAATAAGTGCGACATCACTCAAACACCTCCGATTGTCTCTGACAACAATGAAGCTGATTCGACACGGCCGCATCAAGTGCACACATTTTACCATGGACATTATATTGATTTTATGAAGCAGACCTTAGGCTCTCAGAAATACACCTTGGTCAAGCTAACACTCTTTTCCATGAATTGACTGCAAGTCAACAATCTTAAGCGCTAGCTTAAGCGCTGCGTTAAAGCTAGCTGACAGGACGGACAATGGCAGCGTGTCTGCCCTGACATCTTGTGCTAATCCTAGCATTCCACTAGCATGTAGTGGACCTTTGCTTAGCAATGTTATTCAGTTAGCAAGTCGACTGCGTACTCTTTAAAAAAAAAATACTTTAGGATTTTTCTGGAAGATTTTTACTGGAATTGATACTTGCGACCGCGACAGGGTGGACATGTGAATCTTGACAACATCCAACTACACACACAGCGTGAACAAAATGACCAAAACACAAAGTGTAAATATTTATTCTGTAATTAGCCACTCTTTCATCCTCCAATGAAAAATAAATAAATCATTCTTTTTGCGATGTCTTTTTGTTTGCTAGCACAAACGACACTTATTACACGCATTGGAGTTAGCAGTGCAGTTTGTGGACAAATGGCAAAATAGCTTTACATCCATGGGGGGGGGGGGGAAGTTATTTTTTTCTATGTGTGTGCAAATGTTTGGCCAATAATAACACCTCAGAGTCTCATTTTCCTGCTATGATTTCACACTTTGTAATTGTGATGGGGACACCAACGGCACTTTGTTGTGATATTAACCCTTTCATGCTCACTGTCACCTGATAACATGATAAGCTGTCCACCGGAGTAACCGCTGTCCCTCAAAGGGTTAAGAAGTGTAAATTCACCCTAATTGTGACATATTTTCCACTTCCTTCTACACCTATCAGCCGATTTATATTTTTTCCAGTTCCTCATGGAAGTTTCACATCACCTCACACCCAAGTGCCTCAATGTGGACGGCATGGCGCCATTGCAAGCAGTCTCGGGGGTTAACACAAGCGTACACCACCGTGTAAGTTACCATGTTCCTATATTATTATGGTAATGCAAATTCTCCCACTGTGGTACTAACAAAGGATAATAATTGTATCCGGTGTTACGACATGACAAAGTGGGCGTCGAAAAGCCACATGCACAGGCAAAGCTCAAAAGTGCCCCCCAGCAGCTGTTTACTTCCTCGAATGGATACAGAGTCACCTAAATCAAATAAAGCATGTTTACGGACGCGTTTGTACATTGGGTAAAACACGACAGGCGCACAACGACGACTGATGGCCCTTTTTTTTTTTTTTCACTGCGCGCTATCCACGCGGCTCCACATTTCTATTAGCAAAAGTAGGTATACATTAATACACATTATTAAACACTGATACGCTCGTCCAGATTCATTCTTCATTCATTATTCAGGAGCTCAATCAGTGGCTCTCAGTTTACTTAGCTTAAAATACTTAGCTCACCATGTACCGTTATAATGACCGACATTACCATACAGTAGCATAGTAGGCCCAAGTGTTCAACCTCACAGTGCAGTGGTACCGGGTTCAATTCCAGCTCCCGCCTCCCTGCGTGGAGTTTGCATGTTCTCCCCGGGCCTGTGTGGCTTTTCTCCTGGTACTCCAGTTTCCTCCGACATTCCAAAAACATGCATGACAAGCTGATTGAACGCTCTAAATTGTCCCTCAGTGTGAGTGTGAACGTAGATGGTTGTTCGTCTGTGTTCAGGGTGTCCCCCGCCTACTGCCCGAAGACAGCTGGAATAGGCTGGATATTTTAAAATCCCCACGTGTGTGTGTGTGATCATTGTCCGAAAAGACGCACAACACGCTCGCTCGCTCGCACGCACACAAACACGGAGAGCGTGCCAGCTGTTTGACGATCCCGTCCCGGCTGACCATGTGCTCTTGTTGCTTCCTGATGTCTCCTTCAGCCTCACTTGACTGACTCATCGCACATCTTGTCTTTTCCTCACAGCCTCACTCCCTCCTCCACTCACATCAATAGCAGCTGATATCATTTGCAAGCACACATGCGCGCGCACACACACACACACACACACACACACACACACCACACACACACACTTCCTAGAATCAACACAATAATTGAAATATTTTCAACCTGATTAGGTCTGGCCTGCCGACTGGGTCGGTTGCTAGGGCTGTGCTCCCTGGTTGCTAGGGGGAGTAAATCAGTCGGCATTATTTGATTTCTGGGCCAGATATGAAACCGTTACCGCGGCGATTAAATGTTTCACAGCTTAGACACCTTGAGGGGGAGTGGGGTGGGGGGGGGGGGGGGGCGGGGGGGGAGGGAGAGAGATATTAAGTCGAGGAGGCAAGCAGGGGGAGAGGGGAGGGGACGATGGAAAGGAGGCTCTACAAAGAAAGGTGAGCGCTAAGATGGAAAGTGGGCCTCAGCCAAGGCCAAATGACCCAAATTTGAGATCAAAACGAATTGTAGACTGAACCGTCATCGATACATACATGGAGAGAGAGGAGAGAAGAGAGAGAGAGAATAAATAATAAATAAATTAAGGACAGTGACAAAATTGCTCGACTTTACACTACAAGTGAAATAACGAGTTATCGATCCGCAGTGATTCAATTGCGCAACGTGTGCAACCCTTTGAAATGATCTCCCGGTGGGAGTTCATGCTAAACGCTAATGCGATAGCACCGCGCGGGTGCGCGTGCACCCGTGCGGCCTGCGTGCGCGTGATACAAAACCAGAGGCCGATTGCGAGGGAAATGTTTTCCAGCACGTCCAAGTCTCACTTGGCTGTTCTTTACCCCTGACGTCTTGTGGATGCCCGCGTGTGTGTCTATGGGGGCCCTCGTGTGTGTGTTGTGTGTGTGTGTGTGTGCGTGCTGCCGTGTTGTTGGCTCCATGTTGATAGAGAGATGTCTAGAGAGTCACGCCGAGGACACCGGGAGCCGACCTCCGCATGGGAGCTGTGGGCGTCGGCAAATGTTTCGAAAACACAAAGTGAGCCGAGCGGTCCCACTGGAACATGTTCTACGCACACACACACACACACACACACACACACACACGTGCTCACCATCGTTGAGCAGACTGTAAAGGTGAAAGGTCAGCTTGGAATGGTTTCTATTTTCTTTATTCGTACAATTATGTCGATTGTTCACACACAAATATGGTATTGGTGTTACAGCGAGAATGACGGGGTAACTTTCTGCGCGCCCACATTAATGCCAGAATCGCTGATCAGAGATTTAGCACAGTAGATAATTATCAATCGCGACAGAAGCATGAACTGACCAAACAGCGAGGCCTCGCGTAGCTGTGACACCATTTTCTGTGATATGCGTTTGAACTAAACATTCTTCATGCGCCAACTTTATTTTGCCCTCCTGCGGCTGGCCTCGTCGGATAGGATGACGCGAGTTAGCGCTTGTGACTGAAATGGATTGATTCAGGCCCGTCTAGTTTGTCACAGAAATGGGCTGCTGTTCTCTCGGCGCATCCGCGGGTTTTCTTCGGGTACTCCTGCTTCCTCACGCAATCCCAAAAGGATCCGGTTAGGTTCACTGAAGAAAATTCAGACAGGGCAGCAGCCCACTTAATGTGTCATATTTGTTTATTTATATAGACAGTGTATAGAATTGTTTTAATAATATGCAAATGTTCCATCACATCAACGTACATATTTTTTTTTATCTATAATCGTGGGTCTTAGTAATTGCTGATTTTATTTGAGGAAAAAGAATATTTGCCTGTGAGTATTGTTATATTGTCTGTCTACGTGTGTTGCTCCACGCTTTGTGTTTAAATATCCGCCGATTCAAGGGTTTTAAAACACACAACACTGATTTATTAGCCCGTCTGTGGCGCTCTATATTGTTTGTTAAACTAAACAGCCGGTCTTAAGCTAAAGCCATGACGTTGTTTCAATTTCAAAATGAGTCGTTCTCTTTGTTTGATGTTTAGTTTGGCAGTGCAGCATTCAACAACAGGAAGCCTTTTTTTATTTGGGGGGGTGTGATTTGGTGAAGTGAGTCAAGTCGGCTCACTTGTCTCTCAAGGCACCACTGTACTTCAAAAATGAGTTTTTTAAATATTCTAATCCACTGCCATAATTTGTCGCTCAAAGACAAGGTGTTCATTTAGCAAAGCGATGCGTGCCACACTTTTTAGCGAGCCGCTCAAAGCATCACAGCAGGTTTGCTGGTGAAAGTACCGCGCTCTAATTGCCTTCCACCAGTCGATACGCCTGCAGTGTGCGCGCCTGTGTTTGTGTGGTCAATAAAGTGTGCGTTCGGAGGCAATTGGTTGTTTTTCCTCAGCTTGACGCGTTAAATGCATCCAGGGCAGCACGGCTGCTGGCTAAACAGTATCGATTCCGTCCCGTTTTCAACTTCTTCCCTCATAACGACTCGTCGCTCGATCGCACACGCCGGCGAGCGAGCGAGGAGAGGAGAGCCTCTTAAATTACGAGCCGGACGCAAATGTCCAAACGAGCGCCGACGCGGCCCAGCGTGGCCGTTAATGCCGTTTGTTGACAATTTGCGCTGATGACTGAAATGATTGGCACTCACGCCGTGGCTCTATTGTCTTCGCTTCCAGTCGACCGGCATTGGGGGGGTCAACCACGTTTTGATTGCTTTCATTTGGAGCAGCTCCAATTCCTCCCACTCCAGTGATGATTGTTCAAAGTGTGTCCATTATTGAAGCATCAAAGTGCTCGATGCTGCTAATTGACATTTTGGAATATCGAGCAGCAGACTTTACGAGCGCTAACTGGAATTTGTCCATCTTGTCAGCCGCTCCACACATTTGCAATTCTTAAATATCTCGTGGTTATTGACGGTTGATTTTGATTGTACAGTCAAACCTCAGTTTTCGTCCATAATCCGTTCCAGAATTGTTCGAAAACCGAAACCACGCTCTTTTAAATATTAAAATGTTTATTGAACACGTCTGCTCACAATGGAAAGGAAGGCGAGAGGAGTCAAATGGTGCATTCAAGTGCGCTCAGTTTGTTCCAGAACCGAAATTTGTTTGTCATCCGAGGCATAAAAAACTCGAAATTTTTGGTCCGAAAACCGAGGTTTGACTGTACTCTTAACAGACGGAGACTTGAACCCAGAACTCTTGACCATGAGGCACACGTGCTCAACATTCATTCATTCATTCATCATTTTCTGACCCGCTTATCCTCACGAGCCTATCCCAGCCATCTTCGGGCAATAGGCGGGGGACACCCTGAACTGGTTGTCAGCCAATCGCAGGGCACACACAGACGTTTAACCATCCGCGCTCACACTCACACCTATGGACGATTTATAGTATCCAATCAGCCTGCCATGCATGTTTTTGGAATGCGGGAGGAAACGGGAGTACCCGTAGAAAACCCACGCAGGCTCTGGGAGAACATGCAAACTCCACACCGGGAGGCCGAAGCTGGAATTGAACCCACAACCTCTGCACTGTCAGGTCGACACGCTAACCACTGGCCCAACGGGCCACCATGTGCTCAACAATAAAAGGGAATCTGAGATCGTCACGTTAGACAGGGGCGGAGCTAGCATTACTGACCACTGTCGGGCCACGCCAAGTCTCGTCGAAGATTTAGATGAATGTGATTCAATGACGCAGGGAAATTTATTGCCGGTTCCACGCGACTGCATTACACGGAGACACTTGCATGCTCTGCCACCACACTTTGAGACTGAAGGAAAGCGTGAAATATATTTTATATTTATACATATATATATGGTTGAGAAGTCACTGAATGTCATACCATCCACCGTCAGTCTATATGTAGTACTGTATATGTAATTAAATGTCCTTTTATAGAGACGTGAACCTGTAACGTTTTTCCAGCACCGCTTTTGACAAACTGCAGTTGACAAGTGAACGAACTGTAAAAGTATAATGTCAACTTTATTTCATGACCCCCCCCCCCCCGCCGCCCCACACCCTCATCGTCTTCTCTTTCAAACCCCCACAAGCCCTCGTACGCCCCCCCCCCAGCCCCACCGTTTAAGCGCCCATCCGCACGTCGCGGTGGACTCACATCTGGAAAGTCCATTTAGTTCTGCTCGAGTCTCAGGAAGTTTTCACACTTCATGACTCATTAACCCGCAGACCTCTCCAAGCTAGCGAGGGGGCACGGAGAGGATGGGGGGGGGGGGGGCGTGGGGTGGTGGGGGGTGGTGGTTTATGCGGATGACGGGTTCGGGGGGGGGGGGAACGACAGGCGAGATAATGGCAGAGAGAGAAGGTTCAATTATTATCTTTGTCTCGCGGATCGAACGCCGTGGAGTCAAAATGATGAAGGTGTGAAGATGGCCAAGAAAAGCAGACAAGGATGAGGGGTGATGAATTAAATACTGGATTGTGTGTGTGTGTGTGTGTGTGTGTGTGTGTGTGTGTTTGTATTCATGACATATCAGGACAATTTTATGATAACACACCTTCAAAATGAGGACCTGTGGAAAAATGAGGACATTTTTTCGCGTCCTCATTTTTCCACGCAGTCTACACTACTCTAGAGCTCACGAGGATACTCCCACACCAAAAATAAGTGATGTCCTGAAAGAGCACATTTGTCAGAAATTGTGTGTTTAATTGTGTTTAACTTTCGACTCACTTTTCATTTGGAAAACTAGTGGCCAACTTCTGTACTTTTACACACTTTTAACACACTTTCAGTGACGTCATTGTGCAGGACCTCAATGTCAGCTTTTTCGGACTTACTCACACACTTTCCCCGCCCTCTTCCTGGTAAGTCACATCAATTAGCAGTCACACAGAATCCACATGTGAAGCAGCCAGACAATCCTACAGCCAGATATCTATTAAACTCTCTTAAACAAACACGACCACGCGTGATTGACCACCTGGTAAGCAATTCCTTTTCGTTTTTTTTCTTACCGTAACATAACATGTTTAACAGTGCCCACCAAAGGTAATGTCATTCAATTAGACAGCTAGCTAGCTAGCTAGATCGATCGTTAGCATGCTAATAAGCTTCCAATAAAAGTAATGTGGACATGTCCTGCAGGCAAGGTTCTGGAAAACTTTTCTAAATCTTTAACAACACAGTCTATGGAAGTTGATTTTGGTGCCAATGTTTATTTCAGTGCAGTATTTGTTTATTCCATTGCAGTTAATTGAGATTAGTTAGTACAGGTAGCCTAATGAAAGTGGGCCATGCACTATTAGCATTTATGCTAAGTCCGGTGTATTTACACTGTTTATTCTTGTGTTGATTAATGTTCACCGTTTCAAAGAAAAAACAAACGTTTGCAATGAAATTATAGCAGTATTCATCTTTGTCGGTCAAACCTCTGGTATTTTTCTTTGCTATTCCATACATTCTGTTCAATTAATGGCAAGGAATGTAAACAACTCTGATGTAAGGAGCCACATTATTATTTTGTGCTGATACAAATTGCTAAAGAAAATTATCAGCGATTCTGATAATTGTTTTAGTTTTACATCGAATGATTTTGTTGTTGCACCACTAAACATGTTTTTTTTCCCCCTCTCTTTAAATTTTTATTTTTTTGGTCTGCATGTATTTTTTAATATCTGATTAACTGCATTGTGTAAGCCTGATTTGGATTGTATTCATCGACATTTAAGTGTCAACTTTTCGTGTCTTAGGACGTGGTGTATTTACAAGTGAACCAATCGAAAGGGGTCCTTTGTGGTTGAGTACCGTGGAGAGTTAATCTCAAGCTATGAACGAGACAAGAGACAGAAAAGTACACAGAGAAGCAAAATTGTTTCCTGTTTGATTTTGAATGGAAAGGAAGCACATGGTGGTAAGTCAAGATCTAGAAAAACATCACGTGGTCCTGTACAACATTGTAGTTTTGCTGGAAAAACAATTCATGTTTCATTGTTCAATTTCAGCATTGATTCCTCCCATGAAGATGGTTCATTGGGTCGACTGGTCAATGATGCTCACAAAGGCCCAAACTGTAGAATGAAAAAGCTGACAATCCAGGATAAACCTCATCTTTGCTTGTATGCAATTGAAAATATCCAAGCAGGGAATGAAATAACCTATGACTATGGAGATTCTCAGTGGGCATGGAGAGCACTGGTAAGTAATGCCTGAATATAGACAAGCAGATCTAATAAGTAAATCATTATATTTCATAGGTGAGTGAAAGATCATTTTCATCAACAGTTTATTACCTTTTAAAAGTTAACACGAGTGTCTGTTTTAGAGTATTATTTGACAACAACAGAAATTCAAAGTCAGGAACATGGACTCCACATTTTTCAGTCATTACATTCTATTAGTCTGAAAGAGTATGTTTTCGGGTGTTGTCTTTATTATTTGAACTCAGTCGTGTGTGTGTTGCCCTGAAATTGTTAGCTATCAGAGCTGTACAGTGGTAAGTACCATGAAGAGCCGCTTGTGCTGTGAATGTGGTCACTGAAAAAAGTACTTTAATTTATTCAAAAGTCATATAACTACGAAATAATTTCTGACACTCTATGGTTGGTATAATGTTGCTTTTAATGTTTTCAGTCATGCCCTCATACTTCTTCAGTTACTGTAGAATACTTTAGAATATTCTGATAGTGTAATGTTGCTATGTTGCAGACACCAGGTGTTGGGATCCTGACGAAACCTTCTGGAGACCAAGAAAGGATTGGGAGATCCACTTCATCCTTACAACAGGTTACTACGTCTTATCAGTATATACTAGGTTTGAGTTTACAGCTTTCGTTGACAAACACAGGAGAAGTTATAAATCAGAAACATGGACTCTCCATGATTTCAGTCGTCATGTCCTCATATTCTTTAGACCTGAAAAACCTGAGTGTGTTTCAGGTGACATGATTTTGTCTGAACCTAACTCTGGAGAGCTTGTGTTCGAATGTCCCCGTATTGCTCTTCCACAGAGCTGAACAGTGTTAACTTTCTATAGTGTGGTACATTAATCCCAAACCCTCCTGTGAGCGATGTTCAATGAGAAATAATGTTTATTCATTTATTAACTGGTCAGAATGAAGAATGCAGAATATTTTGACACCGTAATGTTGTTATGTTGTAGACACCAAGTGACGGGATCCTGACTGAACCTTCTGAAGATCAAGAAGGAGTGAGAGATCCGCTTCATCCTTACAACAGGTTACTATGTCTTATCAGTATATACTAGGTTTGAGTTTACAGCTTTCTTTGACAACACACAGGAGAAGTTATAAATCAGAAACATGGACTCTCCATGATTTCAGTCGTCATGTCCTCATATTTCTTTAGACCTGAAAAACCTGAGTGTGTTTCAGGTGACATGATTTTTGTCTGAACCTAACTCTGGAGAGCTTGTGTTCGAATGTCCCCGTATTGCTCTTCCACAGAGCTGAACAGTGTTAACTTTCTATAGTGTGGTACATTAATCCCAAACCCTCCTGTGAGCGATGTTCAATGAGAAATAATGTTTATTCATTTATTAACTGGTCAGAATGAAGAATGCAGAATATTTTGACACCGTAATGTTGTTATGTTGTAGACACCAAGTGACGGGATCCTGACTGAACCTTCTGAAGATCAAGAAGGGAGTGAGAGATCCGTCATCCTTACAAACAGGTTACTATGTCTTATCAGTATATACTAGTTTGAGTTTACAGCTTTCTTTGACAAACACAGGAGAAGTTATAAATCAGAAACATGGACTCTCTCCATGATTTCAGTCGTCATGTCCCCCGTCATATTTCTTTAGACCTGAAAAAACCTGAGTGTGTTTTGTATGTTGTAGACAGGTGACATGATTTTTTGTCTGAACCTAACTCTGGAGAGCTTGTGTTCGAATGTCCCCGTATTGCTCTTCCACAGAGCTGAACAGTGTTAACTTTCTATAGTGTGGTACATTAATCCCAAACCCTCCTGTGAGCGATGTTCAATGAGAAATATGTTTATTCATTTATTAACTGGTCAGAATGAAGAATGCAGAATATTTTGACACCGTAATGTTGTTATGTTGTAGACACCAAGTGACGGGATCCTGACTGAACCTTCTGAAGATCAAGAAGGGAGTGAGAGATCGCTTCATCCTTACAACAGGTTACTATGTCTTATCAGTATATACTAGGTTTGAGTTTACAGCTTTCTTTGACAAACACAGGAGAAGTTATAAATCAGAAACATGGACTCTCCATGATTTCAGTCGTCATGTCCTCATATTTCTTTAGACCTGAAAAACCTGAGTGTGTTTCAGGTGACATGATTTTTGTCTGAACCTAACTCTGGAGAGCTTGTGTTCGAATGTCCCCGTATTGCTCTTCCACAGAGCTGAATGATTTCAGTGTTAACTTTCTATAGTGTGGTACATTAATCCCAAACCCTCCTGTGAGCGATGTTCAATGAGAAATAATGTTTATTCATTTATTAACTGGTCAGAATGAAGAATGCAGAATATTTTGACACCGTAATGTTGTTATGTTGTAGACACCAAGTGACGGGATCCTGACAAAACCTTCTGAAGATCAAGAAGGGAGTGAGAGATCCGCTTCATCCTTACAACAGGTTACTATGTCTTATCAGTATATACTAGGTTGAGTTTACAGCTTTCTTTGACAAACAACAGGAGAAGTTATAAATCAGAAACATGGACTCTCCATGATTTCAGTCGTCATGTCCTCATATTTCTTAGACCTGAAAAACCTGAGTGTGTTTCAGGTGACATGATTTTTGTCTGAACCTAACTCTGGAGAGCTTGTGTTCGAATGTCCCCGTATTGCTCTTCCACAGAGCTGAACAGTGTTAACTTTCTATAGTGTGGTACATTAATCCAAACCCTCCCTGTGAGCGATGTTCAATGAGAAATAATGTTTATTCATTTATTAACTGGTCAGAATGAAGAATGCAGAATATTTTGACACCGTAATGTTGTTATGTTGTAGACACCAAGTGACGGGATCCTGACCAAAACCTTCTGAAGATCAAGAAGGGAGTGAGAGATCCGCTTCATCCTTACAACAGGTTACTATGTCTTATCAGTATATACTAGGTTTGAGTTTACAGCTTTCTTTGACAAAACACAGGAGAAGTTATAAATCAGAAACATGGACTCTCCATGATTTCAGTCGTCATGTCCTCATATTTCTTTAGACCTGAAAAACCTGAGTGTGTTCAGGTGACATGATTTTGTCTGAACCTAACTCTGGAGAGCTTGTGTTCGAATGTCCCCGTATTGCTCTTCCACAGAGCTGAACAGTGTTAACTTTCTATAGTGTGGTACATGAATCCCAAACCCTCCTGTGAGCGATGTTCAATGAGAAATAATGTTTATTCATTTATTAACTGGTCAGAATGAAGAATGCAGAATATTTTGACACCGTAATGTTGTTATGTTGTAGACACCAAGTGACGGGATCCTGACTGAACCTTCTGAAGATCAAGAAGGGAGTGAGAGATCCGCTTCATCCTTACAACAGGTTACTATGTCTTATCAGTATATACTAGGTTTGAGTTTACAGCTTTCTTTTGACAAACACAGGAGAAGTTATAAATCAGAAACATGGACTCTCCATGATTTCAGTCGTCATGTCCTCATATTTCTTTAGACCTGAAAAACCTGAGTGTGTTTCAGGTGACATGATTTTTGTCTGAACCTAACTCTGGAGAGCTTGTGTTCGAATGTCCCCGTATTGCTCTTCCACAGAGCTGAACAGTGTTAACTTTCTATAGTGTGGTACATTAATCCCAAACCCTCCTGTGAGCGATGTTCAATGAGAAATAATGTTATTCATTTATTAACTGGTCAGAATGAAGAATGCAGAATATTTTGACACCGTAATGTTGTTATGTTGTAGACACCAAGTGACGGGATCCCGACTGAACCTTCTGAAGATCAAGAAGGGAGTGAGAGATCCGCTTCATCCTTACAACAGGTTACTATGTCTTATCAGTATATACTAGGTTTGAGTTTACAGCTTTCTTTGACAAACACAGGAGAAGTTATAAATCAGAAACATGGACTCTCCATGATTTCAGTCGTCATGTCCTCATATTTTCTTTAGACCTGAAAACCTGAGTGTGTTTCAGGTGACATGATTTTTGTCTGAACCTAACTCTGGAGAGCTTGTGTTCGAATGTCCCCGTATTGCTCTTCCACAGAGCTGAACAGTGTTAACTTTCTATAGTGTGGTACATTAATCCCAACCCTCCTGTGAGCGATGTTCAATGAGAAATAATTTTATTCATTTATTAACTGGTCAGAATGAAGAATGCAGAATATTTTGACACCGTAATGTTGTTATGTTGTAGACACCAAGTGACGGGATCCCGACTGAACCTTCTGAAGATCAAGAAGGGAGTGAGAGATCCGCTTCATCCTTACAACAGGTTACTATGTCTTATCAGTATATACTAGGTTTGAGTTTACAGCTTTCTTTGACAAACACAGGAGAAGTTATAAATCAGAAACATGGACTCTCCATGTTTCAGTCGTCATGTCCTCATATTTCTTTAGACCTGAAAAACCTGAGTGTGTTCAGGTGACATGATTTTTGTCGACCTAACTCTGGAGAGCTTGTGTTCGAATGTCCCCGTATTGCTGTTCCACAGAGCTGAACAGTGTTAACTTTCTATAGTGTGGTATATAATCCCAAACCCTCCTGTGAGCGATGTTCAATGAGAAAAATGTTTATTCATTTATTAACTGGTCAGAATAAAGAATGCAGAATATTTTGACACCGTAATGTTGTTATTGTAGACACCAAGTGACGGGATCCCGACTGAACCTTCTGGAGACCAAGAAGGGAGTGAGAGATCCGCTTCATCCTTACAACAGTTACTATGTCTTATCAGTATAACTAGGTTTTGAGTTTACAGCTTTCGTTGACAACAACAGGAGAGTTATAAATCAGAAACATGGACTCTCCATGATTTCAGTCGTCATGTCCTCATATTTCTTTAGACCTGAAAACCTGAGTGTGTTTCAGGTGACATGATTTTTGTCTGGACCTAACTCTGGAGAGCTTGTGTTCGAATGTCCCCGTATTGCTGTTCCACAGAGCTGAACAGTATTAACTTTCTATAGTGTGGTATATTAATCCCAAACCTCCTGTGAGCGATGTTCAATGAGAAAAAAATGTTTATTCATTTATTAACTGGTCAGAATAAGAATGCAGAATATTTTGACACCGTAATGTTGTTATGTTGTAGACACCAAGTGACGGATCCCGACTGAACCTTCTGGAGACCAAGAAGGGAGTGAGAGATCCGCTTCATCCTTACAACAGGTTACTACGTCTTATCAGTATATACTAGGTTGCGTTTACAGCTTTCGTTGACAAACACAGGAGAATTATAAATCAGAAACATGGACTCTCCATGATTTCAGTCGTCATGTCCTCATATTTCTTTAGACCTGAAAAACCTGAGTGTGTTTCAGGTGACATGATTTTTGTCTGAACCTAACTCTGGAGAGCTTGTGTTCGAATGTCCCGTATTGCTCTTCCACAGAGCTGAACAGTGTAAATACTTTGTATAGTGTGGTACATTAATCCCAAACCCTCCTGTGAGCGATGTTCAATGAGAAATAATGTTTATTCATTTATTAACTGGTCAGAATGAAGAAGAATGCAGAAATTTGACACCGTAATGTTGTTATGTTAGACACCAAGTGACGGATCCCGACTGACCTTCTGAGACAAGAGGGAGTGAGGATCGCTTCATCCTTACAGCAGGTTACTACGTCTTATCAGTATATACTAATTTGCGTTTACAGCTTTTTGTTGACAAACACAGGAGAAGTTATAATCAGAAACATGGACTCTCCGTGATTTCAGTCGTCATGTCCTCATATTTCTTTAGACCTGAAAAAACCTGAGTGTGTTTCAGGTGACATGATTTTTGTCTGGACCTAACTCTGGAGAGCCTGTGTTCGAATGTCCCCATATTGCTGTTCCACATAGCTGAACAGTGTTAACTTTGTATAGTGTGGTATTATCCCAAACCCTCCTGGGAGCGATGTTCAATGAGAATAATAATTTTATTCATTTATAAACATCGGATTAAAAATGAGATTTTCTGACGCTACATTGTGCTATGTTGCAGACACCAGTGTTCGATCCTGACGAAACTTCTGAAGATCAAGAAGGGAGTGAGAGATCGCTCATCCTTACAACAGTACTATGTCTTATCAGTATATACTAGGTTTGAGTTTACAGCTTTCTTTGACAAACACAGGAGAAGTTATAAATCAGAAACATGGACTCTCCATGATGGCGGCCGTAGTCCAGTGGTTAGCACGTCGCTCACAGTGCAGAGGTACCGGGTTCGATCCCAGCTCCGGCTCCCTGTGTGGAGTTTGCATGTTCTCCCCAGGGCTTTGCGTGGGTTTCTCCGGGGTGCTCCGTTTTCCTCCACATTCCAAAACATGCATGGCAGGCTCATTGGGCACTCTAAATTGTCCCTAGGTATGAGTGTGAGCGTGGATGGTTGTTCGTCTCTGTGTGCCCTGCGATTGGTGGCAACCATTCAGGGTGTCCCCCGCCTACTGCCCGAAGACTGCTGGGATAGGTCTCCAGCGCCCCCCGCGACCCTAGTGAGGATGAGCGGTTCGGAAAATGGATGGATGGATGGACTCTCCATGATTTCAGCCGTCATGTCCTCATATTTCTTTAGACCTGAAAAACCTGAGTGTGTTTCAGGTGACATGATTTTTGTCTGGACCTAACTCTGGAGAGCTTGTGTTCGAATGTCCCCGTGTTGCTGTTCCACAGAGCTGAACAGTGTTAACTTTCTATAGTGTGGTATATTAATCCCAAACCCTCTTAAGATAGTTTAGAAGTCAGGAAAATGGACTTTTCAGAATTTCAGTCGTCATGTCCTCATATTTCTTTAGTCTGAAACACTTCAGTGTGTTCAGTTAAATTCTTTTATATATTGTCTCCATATTGCTGCTTCACAGAGCTGAACAGCGTTCAGATTTTTTTTGTGTGGTACATTGGGCCCAGATCATCCTGTGTCAGGATTAATAATGCTGAACAAATATAAAATATGTATTTTTATTTTTTTAAATTATTGTTATTTTTTTTAAGGCCAGCAAAATCATTGGATTAGTCCCCTTTCACCAGACAGCTACTGCTGAGCAGGTAGGATAGCTGCTTTCTCCTGCTTCATTTGAATTGCATGTTCTTTGACTTGACATATTTACTGTCTGAGGAAATATTGTTGAATCTCAAGTAACACGAAGACTGTTTACATTTCATACATGATATGGACAGTTAAGAGCCAGCCCTCGACTGCAAAACCAGGCCAGGAAAGAGATTATCGAAAGAGAAAGGCAAATCACGCTGAGACCGATGGAAAGAATGACTGATTCGGTGAGCATTGTGGTATTGTGGTGAAGTGATATTCTATCCATATATAAATATAATAAATTTTTTTCTCTTCTTTTAATTCAGATGTCTCCTGATGAATATTCGGATTATGACGACATGGACTATGTTCCAGACACAAGTGGCAATTCATCAGAAGAAAGTATTTGCAGTACAGAGCACAGAATCACAGATTCTCTTGTTTCGCCAAAAGAGGACATGCCAGTAAAAGATGCAGTACAGATTGAGGAAATCACCACCTCAGCGATAGCTTCAAGTCATTCGATTTCAGTGACAAGTTGCAGTGCCACTTCATCGGGGAATGCATTAGAGAGTAACAGCGCTATCAAGGTCACACCATTGCCAAAGGGGGCAAAACAAAGCAAATACAACAAGAAGCAGTATTGTTCAAAATTCTCATTATTTCCTGGAATATCTTATTTTGCATTTTTAACATTAGCAATGCCATTTTTAATAAATAATGCCTTCTTTTACAGGTGGGAATAAGAGACGCAAGTGGACAGGTGATGAAGTGAAGGCTGTTGAGCGACATATGTTTGACTTCATAACAAGCCATAAAGTTCCAGGTAAAACGAGCTGTGACGCCTGTCTCCACGCAGAGCCAGTAGCTCTGAAAGACAGAGACTGGCTGTCCATCAAAAACTACATCCACAACAGGATAACTACATTAAAAAGGAAAATGAATATATAGTACATTGAAATCATCACAGTATTCACATTTGACATAATCTTCTTCAGTTCAAACAACCTTCATCTATTGCACTGCCTTGTGTCATGGAGAGGAGGTGGCATGTTTTCTATGTTCATAAGTTCATATTCGTCAGCAATTAAAAAAGAAAAAAGTAACCTGACCACATATTTAACTGTCTCTTTTTTTCACAGCTTAGTTTTACTGTCTTGTATTATCAACGTGAATATCTGAGGGATGACGGGTGTAACGACTGTTTGGCACATTCGCCTCACAGTTCAGCAATTGGTAGTTCGAATGTGGGCTTCCTTCTGTAGAGTTCTCCCCGTGCCCGAGCATGACAATTGGACACATGTTTCTAACATATACTGTTGGTATGTTACAGGAGTCAATCTAAAAGACACACTTTATACTTAGCTGGTCTTCATAAGTCATATATACTTGAAATGATGTGCATCTAGGGGGCTCAAAATTCACAAAAACATGAAAAGGCAGTGTGTTTGAGGTGATTGTCTCCATAATACACAAAAACCTGTCATGTCCTCATATGTCGTAGTTTTGTCATAAATCCAAAAAAAACATCTTAGCCAAAATCTGAATAGATGGGTGTCTTCCTGAGTTTTTCATGGGTTTACCATATTTTTTTTGGAGCCAGTAGGACCACGGGAAAGGCATGTACCCATATGTTGGATGAACAAACGGACGTCCTGAAAATGCACCAAAACACGTATGTGTGTGTGTGTGTGTGTGTCTTTGTGGGAGTGTGCCCAACCCAGTGTGACTAAAGTGTCTGAAAGTGGAGCTTTTTCTTAATGAAACACTTTTCCCGGAGTGATAATTACACCAGCAGAAAAGCAAGGACACCTCCTGTCAACGTGTGAAATTTTGTTTACTAAAATACAAAGTACACCCCCCCACTGGAGGTATATACGTGTGTGTCGTGTGGTGTGTGTGTGTGTGTGTGTGTGTGTGTGTGTGTGTGTGTGTGTGTGTGTTGGCATTCGAATCACTACTTCATAATCAGCCCAATAAGTGCGAGCAGCCCTCGTCCCCAACGCGTCGCTGCATTTCCTGTCAGCTGACGCGTCGAGCTTATTGTACATCCCGGCCGTCCATTTCCCGTCACAAATTTTATTAACTTCTTTCAGCAGATACCTTTTTTTTTTTTTTGGTTTGGTTTGGTTTTGTTTTCTAACCCCCCCCCCCCCCAGCCGCGCGCTCACAGCAGCCCCTCAGCCGATTGCAATCTTTTTGGCAAAGGGAGGAAGGACAGCCTTTCATTGCATGTCACAGTGGCTTGAAAACCCCTCGCCGAGGGAGTTGGATCGAAGATAAGCCGTGACAGAGCAAAAGCTCAGATAGTGAAAGCAAGAAATGGGGGAAAAAAAAAAAAAAATGTCCATTGGTGATTGCACAAATGCAACAAAAGATACCGTGTCTTTAATAGAATTTGTCTGAATCCTCATGTTGTTTTTTGGTTTTGTTTTGGGTTTTTTTTACACCCACAGGCGTTGTATTTAAACAAATCCGAGCAGCAGAACAATTCAATTATTCGGCGTGGCTTTAATAAAAGCCTCGCCGTGCATTACGCGCCATCTTCCCCTAATTCAAATTTTACGATTTAACAGTCAAGGCCTTTCCCATTACGTCTCGACACACCGCGTTACCATTTTTTGGGGGGCAAGGTTTATTGAATCAATAGCAAGAGAATTCTTGTCGGAGGAGCCGGCGCGAGTGGAGATTAGTGAGCGCGACTATGAAAAAGTTTCAGCTGCCGGTGCGTTTATAATCAACTGTTGGCAAACACGCTGGCATCTGGCCGAGGAAGTCTTCCGTTTCAGACTTTTTTTTTTTAATTTTTTTTTTTTTGCAAATATAGGATTTTTCTTTTTCTTGAGAAGTGACTTTTCCAAGTCAAGTTTTCAACTGTCTGGTTCTACAAAACAGGTCAGCGTATGCGCGGCTTTAAAACAATAACTCTTCTGCCTCTCTGGGACTTTGTAACATGTCATTTTCATTGACAGAAATGATATATATTTCATGACAGGAATGAAATGATTTCACGTATCCATCCCACATGCAACATTTCAGCAAAAGTACTTTTAACGATTGGAATAAACCTGCCGCCTTGAACGATACGGGGTTAGCTGTATTCGTTTTTAGCAGACGGCCCTCGTAACTCACGTTACTGGAAAATAGTTCGGATGGAAGTGTATTCTTGTGCTCAACCTTTTGTATGATTTGTTACGGAAGCATTACTTTGAAATGTAATCGTTTGTTTATTGAAACATGCGCGAACCACATGCGTGATGTAAAGGCTGCTAAGTCAGCCCTGCGAGGATGCAAACTACTACCTAGAGTTGGACACAAGTAGCAGTGTGGCAGATAGTGAACGATTCTTTAAAAAAAGAAGAAAACAAAAAAGCTTGTTGCAACTCCCAGTTGAAGTTTACTGTCAAACTAAACATCAAACAAAGAGAATTCGTTGTGTTTGTGTCTCTGTTTCGATATTATACTGTCCCCTGGTGGCCAAGGGGTGCACACCAAAAACGTCTCAAAAAATGGTTAATTCTTTACTGTATATTCTTTTTCATCGCATCATTTGAATTCGAATCGTTGTGGTCATTGCCCTGTGTGTTTTTTAAAAAATACTATCATTTTGAGTGTTATTTTACTTAAAAAAATAAATAGATAAAATGTGTTGTTGTTTTGGGGTGGTGGGGGATGACAAATCAACATCATCTGAATTCATTGCAATGATAAAAATTATCAAACTAAACTCAAACTGGAGAAATGTACAATATCATTTACATTTTTGATATTTTTAACCACGTTTGATCCGGTTGCAGTAGGAACAAAAACATCTTCAATATTATTTGGAACATTTGTGATGTCCAGAAGTGTCTTGATAACGACAGCCATTAAAACATGAGGATGCACAAGCACAACATTTTTTTTTTTTGCCTTTTTGAAAGGAGTACCAGAATTACCCAAGCTAATAATGGTCATAATCCTACACCATCACCTATAATTTAGGCACATCTTCCCGATATAATTATAAACCGGCGTTAATCATTGTATCGGTGCTCTTTTGATTCCACCGGCAGGACTTATTAAAGGCCACTCTTTGCTAATTAGCTCCATGCTGGCTTTCACATGAAATGAGCTCAGCCATTGTTGTGGAGTGCACGTTATCCAGCAGCGGCAGCAGTAACCACTAAAGCACAAGAGACACTTGATGTTTCCGCGCCATGTCAACACTGTGTTCATGCAGGGAGGGCGGGCGGCGGTGGGGGTGGGGGGTGGGGCGGTTGGGGCTTCCTTTATTGATGTTATTCTGCGTTGGTGTGCAACATTAGCATGCATAACATGTTGACATTTTCCTCAGATGTAATGTCCTGAGTCATCAGCATGTGAATGAGTCTGTTTCTTTACTTTCAAATACGTGACTGACGCAGTACATTGAACCCCCATTCATCATAGTGGTTACGTTCCATTGGTAAAAATCTGTGCTACAAAAAAAAAAAAAAAAAAGTATTAAATGTATCTTGTATGGTGCACCTGCAATTTGGTGAGAGAAACTAGACTAGGCTATAGAGCAAGTAAAAGCAGGTCTAAGTTGTGGTACAGGTTGTGTACTTGATTTTGGTGGATTTGTTTCACGTAGACGGATTTTGCGCTCCGCTGATATGTGTTGTGGATGTCATCGTATTTCATTCATAAATATGGCAACAGAGTTCATTTAGCACTCTGAATCCGAGTAGAACTAGAGGGCTACAAGTCAAAGGGCCCTACTTTTTGTGCCCAGGGCAAGTCTAGCTCAATGCGCAATCTAACTGTGCATGGGTGGAGTTTTATTACTTTTGGTGTATGGCTTGACGAGGGCAGAGGACTTTGCGTCATTGCCGGATTGAACGAAATCGACTCCCGGCCCATCGAAGCAGCTCCCCTCATTCCCTTTAACCCTTTCATGCACCCTGTAACCTGATAACATGATAAGCTGTCCCTGAAAGGGCTAAAATCAGGTTGGTCGCAGTGCACGCATTGCTTGACGTTGCGGAAGCAGGAATTAACTCGCTAGGGTCCGCGCATGAGATTGGTGCGCGCAAAGTGCTTTTACGCAGAACTGCGATATCTCGACTCGTAGATGTTGTAGTCAGCCACGCATGTGACGTGAGCAATTGGAGACCATCTTGTCCTGATCGTGCGTCCATGTGTGAATCCGTCTGCCTGTCTATAATTGCATGACACCACCTACGCCACTACTTAGACCTGCTTTTTCCACATCTAAAGTCAAATCCATTTTTTTTGTCACCAAATTGCCAGATGTGCCAGGGGTGCGGCAGCTCCATCCGCCGGAATCCCAGCAAGGCGCAGCGTGGTCCCAAACAAGCTAAATTAGAATTGCCCCGCCACCCATCCATCCATTCCTTTTCTAATCAGTTTCTCCTCACGATGGTCGTGGGCATGCTGGAGCCTCTACCAGCTGTCTTCGGCAGTCGCTAGGGGGACACCCTAGAACTGGTTGTATTGAGATTTATGTTTCCTACCTTGTAAAATCAATGTTGATAATTGTGAAAAATGGAACCGATTTGTTATTTCAGAAGTGTGTATCCAACTGCTAACCTTTCACATGAATCAGTCCCCACGAGGTACAGCAGCTTTCAGTTTCCAAAAAGTACGCATGACCTGTGATTGGCTGGGAGATGCTTCAGCTCCCGAATGAGCACGAGCACGATAGAAAATGGACGGCTGAACATTTTGACGGGATTCTTGGCTGCTAATCACTCGCTGAGTGTCTTGTGTCACACTTTGTTTTTTTATTTGTTGCTCGCGTCGTGCGTTTGATTCCTTGGTGGGAGGCTCGGCGGGTGGCGTGTGTCTGACACCTCTTTGCTTCCGTTAACCTCAATCAGATGGCGCCGAACCTCTGCGGAACACCTGCTCTCCCGATGTGCATCCAAATCTGTGAGGCCGAATCGATTGGGCCACCTCGGGGGATGGCACGACGGGCCCGCATCGGGGGAGGGGGTGCGGCGGTCTTCGTCTGCCAGCCCTCATTCTTCATGCTTCTTTTAAGAGAGGCGTGCGGGCGAAATAACACCTGCTCATTAGGAGCACGCCGCCTCCTGGCTAATTCATCGTGGACTGTCACGAGCTTGTGTACGACCCCCGGGAAACACATAAATCACACGCCGAACCGAGCGGCCGAGCGGCCGGCTCCGTGCCCCCAACGCCGCTGATTTATCAAGCAAATTACTGCGAGTCCTGCTCGGCCCAAACACTTTGCAGAGGAAATCACCGACTAACCCCTGAGCCAACCGATTTATTGAAAAACTGCTCCCCCCCCCATTACCGCCCCCCTCCCCCTCCCCGCCCCAGCCCAGCATCCCTCAGCCCACACTCACACCGACCTCCTCCACCATCTCTTCCCGTGCCACTCCACTCATCTTTCACCGACTTAATTAAAATCCATCCCGTTGGCTCGTTGGCATTTATTACAACCAGCGGGCTAATGAAACAAAGACAACGACAAACCCAAAGCTGCTTTGTGCCAGTAAACATTTTACGGCACTCCCCCTCCTCCCCACACACACACTTAAATATAAGGCCTTCCGACCGTAGTGACATTTAAACAAGGTTTAAGGTAAGGGAGGGTAAGAAGACGAGTTTGCGTTAGTCAATTATATGAACCACAAAAGCAGGGCAAGAAAAACAAAGAGATTTCAGGGAAGCCCGATGGGGGGGGGGGGGGGGGCACTCATTACATGACATTGAGTTTTCTCGGCTCAAAACTCAATCAATGAGATGCTTAGTGCCGCATGAAGATGAGCGAATACGCATATATTCGGTCATATTTGACAACGCATATTAACAAATGTGGTTATAAATTCTGTTTTGGGGCGCAACTGCAGTTTGGTGCCCCCATCTGAATAGGAGGGTTTTTAACACGAATGCTAAAAGAATTTGGAAAATAATTGATATTTCCTGACCTACAGAGGCTCTTCGATTTACGACAGAGTTCCGTTCCCACGGCGTCCCACCTAAGCCGAATTTGTACCTTCGTCGGAACTCGTCGCCAGGCTTATAATAGTTTGGGATTTTTCACGAGAGTTAGTTTTCATCTCGTTTGACCTTTTTTTTCTTTTTTAAGTTATTGAAAGTAGTTTTTTTGGTGTTTATCCTTTTTAATTTTTCAATACATAACATTTTAATTCGTTTTTATTAGTTTTAGTACAGTATAATTTTTTCTAAATATGTGGAATTTTGTCGTATAGAAGTATTTTTACCTTTCTTCTTCTGGACGCTAGTAATACCAAAATAAATTAAAAATAATAATAATTAATAATCATATAAAATAAATTATATATTTCAGCTGAAGCTTGTATTTGATTTGATTCACCAAGATGAAAACAAAGCTTCAGTTATATTTATAAAAGTCAGATGAAGTTTCAGTAAGGATTTCTATTCTATTTCATGAAAGACGATGATTTTTCAATTTTAGCCACCAGAGCCACTTTGATTGGTGCTGAATAAGTTGAGTATAACCGCGTCCACAACGTCTCAAACGTAAAATTCGCCGACTTCAGCGCATCTGCGAAGTTACCAACACCGGTTCTAACCTGCCTCTGCTTCCATTTAGACGTCGTGCTGTGCCCGATTTGTGCCAGAAAATAGAGCCCTTAGTTTTATAGTATCACACGGATGACGAAGTCACGCTATCAACATAGAAGCCATAGATAACATTGACTTGCTAACGGTGCATATTAACGAGGGGCGTGGCATTAGTCAGCGTCTTGATGTTGTGTTTCCGGTAACGTTTGAGGTCAAATCATCTTAACTTCTGTGTGGCTTTGTTGTGTTTCATTGAAAAGGGAATCAACAGCCGTACCGTATAGAGCATTGTGAGGCTTAGTTTGTTGTCGCCGCTGTTCAACACGAGTGTAACCATGCTGGCTCACTGTGGACCTTAATTGACTCTTCGGCTCGGGATGAGAGGGGGGGGGGGGATGATGAAGAGCCGCAGAGCTTCTCAGATTGGCCATGATACTTAAAGTGCAAATGTGTCTGTATTGAATAAGCAAAACAACAACTCAATTATAGGTCTAACTGCCTAGACGGGAGGTCTAAATGACATTGTAGTCGGGGGTTCTTGGCAGTCACTGGACTCGCTCTCTCTCCCTCTCTTACTTCCTCTTGAGGTTTGGAAATGGCGGGTGGGGGTGGGGGGGTGGGGGTGGGTGGGGGGGGGGGGGGTACCGCATGGAGGAAGGCGCTAAATTAGCTGGCTGATCCGCGCTCATTGCCGCATACACATCCCCCTATTACCGCCGCCCGGGCGCCGCTTAATATTCCGGGCATGGTGGCGCGAGGCTAGATTGCAGATTTATCAAATGGGAAAATGAATGTATGATGATCAGTTAAATTGAAAATCAGCGCCCGGGTGACAGACCGCGCTGACACCTCGGTAATTAGAAAGAAAAATGATGGCGTCCGAATGCATAATAGAGCAAAAACAATTTACGCCATACCCACTCCGCCCGCCCCCCCCCCCCCCCCCACCCCCCCCCCTGCAATGACGGCGTGCTCAAATTGAAAATTTCACCCAGGTTGAAATTGAATTCATAAAAGGTGAAGCATGCGGGACGCAGCGGGTGGGGGTGGGGTTGGGGGTTTCACTTCCACTCCTAGCATGGCGTGTTCGCGTCCCCTGAAAATTGAGCCAATAAAGTGGATGTCCAAAGTCAAAGGGGATTGTCTGTCTTGCTCCAACATTGCAACAATGACAGACAACGTCAAGCATGTCAATTATGGCGTCTACTGATTGTAGCAAGCATCCATTTTCTCCTTTTGTCTCCTAAAGTGAGACAAATGAGGTACTTTTCTAATCATTCCCAATACAAAAAGCCTACAAGTGCTACAAAAAGCCACCTTTGGTTAAATTACTTTTTGTTTTTTGTTTGGGGGTGGGGGGGGGGTGATTCTAACTGACGGTTTTAAGTTAATGTTAACTTATTTCTCCTTATTAGGATCTCCTGTCAGATTTTACAGTGTGTAAGCAGTACAACTCATTCATAAGTCACATGTTTCCCTTTTGAGAAGCTTAATTTCATATCATGAAAAAGAACCAATTTCTGTAAACCGACAGATCTTTTAAGAGTTTAATTTGATCATTTTCTTTATTAGAAAGCGTGAAAAGATCACGTTATGTAGCCTATGTCATGTCTTTTACTTTGAAAAAAAAAAACATGCTCTATGTCCACTGCTTTCATTATAAGGGATTAAAAAAAAAAATTTTTTTTAAGCAAAGCATTCTTAGCTATAAGGAGCAGATCAAAACCGACATTTTCTAATTAATCGTCCTCTTGAAACTAACCGATTAAAGCAAATAAAAGCGCAGATTTCACCGGAATGAACGATTTAATGTGATTGTTTCGGTCGAAGGGGATGTTTCCCGAGGCCTTATGGGAAAATAATGTCCTTATGAATTAAATAATAGGGTTATTACTTTCATTGATTTTAGCTGTCTGGGAATTTAGCGTTGAGCTCGGGTCTTAACCCATCCTCCATCCTCCTCCTCCTCCTCCTCCTTCGTCCTCATCCTCCTCCTCCTCTTCCTCGCGTCTAATTATTTTCCTCTAAGCCGCCCTGCTTCCTGCAGCGCAAACAGCGCACTCGCCGGGCGAAAATTATGTAAATATTATTAAAGGGACTCGGGCGCGGAAATTCATTTTTAGCTCGGGCTCCGCGGAGCAAAGCCTGCCGTCCCTCGGATCCTGCGTCAATTTATTTGCAAATAAAGCGAGTGCTGTGACCGGGAGGGATCAGGGATATTTAGGCGCCCTGTCAACACGGCTCCGATGCGCGCACGCTGGCCAGAATTAATGCTTTTAATAATTGGGATTTCACTTTCCAAGGGACTGGGGTGGCGTTTATAAGAGCATAATCTTAACATGCGGTTTTTGTTGTTGTTTTTTTTCTTCCTCAGTGTTCCATCTAGTCCTTATGGAGGTTGAACCCATTCTTGCCAAATTCCAGTTTTTGTCGCTACGACTTTTGGCTTGTCTCGTGAGGCAACTCTAAAAATATCATTTAATGCACCCCTTAAAAGATGATTAATTTCAGATGATTTCATTTTTGGGCAGGGGAGAAAACAAAAACGATGGATGTACAGTGAAACTCCTCTACAACGAAATCATGTTTGCAGCAAGAAATTTTTCACAACAGGGGGTTTTTCACTGTAGCAAATTTGAAACAGGAAAGTGGGAATGGTGTTCATGCATGAAGATTTCTTCACACTAGGGGGTATTTTCACCCACGTAGATTTCGTTGTAGAGGAGTTTCACTGTAGCAAAATACAAATCCCACAATGCATTGCGATAACTGTACGTTGCTTCCTCCACACTTTTTACACTCGTTTGAATCAATTTTAAGCTAACTTCATGAAATGAGTCAAACGGCAACTCTCAAACTAGATTGTTGAAAATGTTAGCTAGCGAGACTTAGCTTGTGTTAGCTCACTAAGCTAAAGTGCTAACCAGTTAAAGTAGATTTTTTTTTTCCGTTTTGATCTATTTTTGGGAAGCCCAAGCACCCGGAAAATGTTTAATTATAGTTGGAACGGTAAATAAAAAAAATTTTTCAGCGGAACCGGATTACGTATACCCGAGTTTTTGTGACATTCTTTTTTTTTTCTTTTTTCCTTTTTTTTTGCCATAATTTTTTGCCAAATGTTTCAAAATGAAATTTGCAATTTTGTTGTTGTTCTTTTTAAATGCTATTTTTGAACGCCAAAAAAAAAAAAAGAAGGGTTGAAATTCAGTCTTTTCATTATTTTCCCAAAATCTCAAGCAGTGGTTCTTAAATTGGATTCAGTGAATCAGTCTCAGGGATTCGACGGAGCCTCTGCCATGGAGGTTAAGACACACCCAACTCAACATGTCAATTAGTTACGACACGCCCGCTTGGTCATCACTGGCTGAAGATGATCACATGACATTGCTTGTCCAATCAGTGCAGCAGGAAATTTAGTTCGCTCAGTCGACAACGTGAGACTGTCGTGATCGTACTTCGTAAAAAAATTTAAAACTCGTACTTTTGTCTTGAAATTTTATTATATTTTGTTCTGTTCTAAATAAATGCATTTTTTATATACCTTGAATTTGTAAAAAGTCATATTTTTGTTTTTCACGGATGAAGGTGAACGTGCATATGAACTCGTTGGGTACTCGTACCTCTAGCAAGGTGAAGAACCACTGGTCTAAAGTTTATGATTGGAATTTTGACTTGCAAAAATGTGCAGATTTTTTAGGTCATTTATTTCATACGTGTGTCTAAGTTTGCTACGTTTCGTTTCAAAATTAACCAATATTAGAAGTGGCTTTGTTTGTTGTTTGATGGCAAGAAATCTCAGGTCTCCTTCCTCATATCCAAAAATGGGCCTATAGCCTAAAAAACTCTGGTTCAAACATCTTTCTTTAGTTTGAGCCTCCCAAAATATAAAAAGATATTAAGGTGGGCCCTCACTCTATATTCCCCCCCCCCCCCCCCTCTCCCGAATCTTTATCTGGCTCACTCCCATAGGGCCCCACAATAACAACAAATGACAAGGGGCTCCGGTGCCTTTTGTGAGGGAGGAGGAGTGGGGTGGCGGGACGCAAGGCAGCACGCCTGTCCTATTATGTGCGACACATGATCAATAGGGCGATAAGGCAGCGACATCAATATAAGCGACAGAACAATGAGGGATATCATCGAACATCTATCTTAATATAGCCGGCTACAAGGGCTGCCTGACAAGCGCGCCAGCTCATGAAAATTCCGCCCCACGAATCACACACTACCCCCCCCGCCAACAACGCCCCCACTCCCCAACCCCTCCCTCGTACGCTCAATAGTCTATGCGCACACACGCGTGCAGGCTGCCAGGCGCGCGCACGAGTGCCGTGCAGCTGGCTATTATTCCCCCATTTCAATTTGACACCCCTGCCTTTCATGCTAATTCTATTATTGTAGGAAGTTTATGTGATTCCATATCACTAGAAATCACTAATGTCTAATAACCCTTTGGGCTGAGGAGGGGGGTGGGAGGGGTGTGGGGGTGAAGGAGGAGGAAAGGGGAGCTGCCTGGAGACCCTGCAGCAGCCAGTGGGAAAATAATTACTTTCATATCAAAACTCAGCAGGAGGCGCAGGGTCCTATAGCCGGCGGCCACTAACCTCATTCCAAGCCGGCCTTTTCAAATGAATAAATTTGTTAAAGCATATAAATACAAACAGGCAGACGGTGGTGAGAGAGGGGAGCGGGGGGGTGGATTTATCTGCTCTCACGCCCACAACGGGCTACAACACAGGTGTCAAAGTCAAGGCCCGGGGGCCAGATCTGGCCCCGCCACATCATTTTTTTGGTGGCCCGCCAAAGCAAATCAAGCGTGTCAAGTTCCACGATGCTTGCTAAAGTCTGGACCAAAATGTCAAATTGTCAGCTGTAATCTGCAATAACAGTCATTGTAAGTGACTTCTGATTGTAAAAATAGTTATTGATCAATTTTTGTTGTGCGCTGTGTATGTCATATGTGGAGGGGATTGAACAGTTATATGGTTTCACAAAATTCCTAACGGCCCTCCAAGGGAAACTGTAAGTACAATGTGGCCCGCGATAAAAAAAATGTGTTTGACACCCCTGGTCTACAAGCTTCAGCCCCGCCCCCTCCCTCCTCCTTGTTTCCCATCCCGCGTTCCATCCCCCCTTGCAAAAACAGCGCTCACTTTGAAACAATAGCTTTTATTTATCAAAACGTTGACATATAAATATCGTTGGTTTTTTTTCTCCTTTTTACAATATCTGAGGATTTCGGTTGCAAGAAAAATGTGTTTTCTTTACAGGTTTTGGTCACCAAAAAAGAGAAGAGAAGAAGAAAAAAAAGAAAAGAAAAGAAAAACCTGCGGCCTCAGCTTTAGGACACGTGATGAAAAGGTAGGTGAGGATTAAAGGCCCTTTTTTTTCCACCAAGCAGTGCGGTTCATGTCGACTGCAAATAGCCATCTTTATTTATTGATTGATTGATTGATTTTGCCATTGTCCAAGTTGTGCACAAACCCACCAAAAAAAAAAAAAAAAAAAACGGACTTGAATTTTGCCCCCTTCGCAATGGAGGCGGAGCCAGACACGGCGCAGTCCATCGATTGGGCGACGGATAACGGTGGCTCGAGTGTGGCAATGGGATCGCTTTGCCAAGGAGAACCAACACGTGCTCGAGATCCTCCGTGTCACGTTCGACCACGAGCTCGCTGATTGAATTCATCGACGAGCTACCTTGTTAGACAGCCTCAAGCAGGCTTTTTTCCGCCTTTGTATACGGTTAAGACACGCTGGCGCAAAACGGGAGTTGCAGTATCGTGTCCGATTTACAACGACATCTGTCGAAATAGTTACGCAATTTCTCTGTTTTTGTGTTGTACAAATACTTAGCTTCTTCAGCAGTAATGCTTTTCCAAGTATTGGTACTCGAACTATTTGAGTATTACTAGGGGTGCAGCGCTCCCAACTTTTTGGGCCGATCTCCGAAAACCTTCACCTGCCGATCCGAGTTTTTGCCGATCCCAATTTTAATTTTATTTTTTCATAACCAACAGCGTGAGTCTTCAACGTTCCAATTTTGTTTGATTGCGACGCACTTAACAATACCTTTGAAACGATACAAACGCGTCGTTGTAACCGCGCCTGAAGTCGTTATCTCCGAAAAATGTCTGCGCATCATTCCGTGGCAGACGTCGGCCGACTTTTGCGGACCTCTGCGGAGGGAGATGAGATCGGTTGAACTGGATCGGTTTCATTTTCATGGATCGTCTGGTCACCGATCAATGATGGCTTCTTTGATGTTAAAAGAGGCTTTGTGGCACTTTTACGTTGTCAATGGAGATCAGGGTTTTTCCGCTGTTCCCCGAAATCGGAATCCGGAGCTGAACCGAACCGAACCGCCTTGCTCGGTGGGAAACGTAGGCTAAAGTCTCCCGATTCCTGATATGTTTGCAAGCATCTACGCAGAGCTTTGGGAATGTTTGAACGAGTCCACTCGAAGAAAAAAAAAAAAAAAAAATGTAGCTGAGGTGTACAAGGCCTTTTGTCGCTCGAAATCGTTTTGTATCCATTGACGCTTTTACAGCGCGGGAAACAGAACCCGGCAGTCCACCGAACCCCAAACCGACTCCTACTGTAGCCCTGTTTCATGACGGCGACTGAGCACGCCGCCTCGTGTGTGCGCTCCGACGACAAGTGTTAGTCCATATCCACGTCCTCGCCGTCTGTTTCGAGCGCCTCCCGACAGTCAGCGTTTGCTCCGGGACCCTCGGGGAGGGCCGGAGACGCTCGTTCCTCCTTGGCGCGCGGCTCCTGGCCTCGGCAGCCGTCGGTCAGCGCCTCCCCCCGGACTCTCCCCGCCTCGCCGGGATCGGCGGACCGCGAGGATGCCTGAGATTTGGCGAGCGCGGGACTCTCGCCGGCTCGCTCCTCCTCCTCCTCCTCCTCCTCCTCTTCCACGTCGACTCTATTGCGAACGGGACTGCGATGGCGGCGGCGCGTTTTATGATCCGCGCCGATCGGCTTGGCGAGAGCGCAAGAGAGGTCGGTGGGGGCGCACGATTGTTCGAGGTGGAGTCTGTCCATGGCGTCCTGACACGGCGACGCCTTCAGGGCCGTTTGGGGCACGAGAAAGCCGAGGGGCTGATGGGTAATGGGGTAAAGCAAAAAGTGGCCTTTGCCCACCAGCGTCCTCTGGGCGGGCAGCGAGGGGAAGTCCAGGGGAGGCTTCCGTCGAGGCGCGGCGTCCGAGAGGAGGCTCTCCACGCTGAAAGGGTTGCGCTTCTGCAAGGAGCCCGCCGGACTGGCCGAGCCGCGCGTGCTGGCCGGAGAAACCTGCTCCGCTTCTCTTCTTTGGTTTTGCTGGCTGAAGTCGTGCGGGGTTTGGTCACAGCTGGATTCGGTTTGGTGTCCTTGGGCGGCCCCGGACGTCAGGGGCAGCTCCCCGTGAATATTCCCGTTGGGGCCCGAAGAAGGCTGCTGCTCGCTGTCGGTGAACTGCGACACGCCGCTGTCGCTCTCGGAGCCGCCCGGCGTGTGGAAGCTGTCGCCGTGTAGAAGTTTGTTCTGCGACTTGAGCAACTTCCTCTCCTGCTTGCGTTTCTTCTTTTCCGCGCGCTCGTGCTCCCGCCGGGCGATCTCCTCGGGGTCCATGGGCTCGCCGCTGCACGTGGTCGGGTGAGAGTTGTGCGCCGGCCGCCCGGGCCCTTTCTTTGTGTTCTCCTTCTTTCTCCACTTAGCGCGTCGGTTCTGGAACCAAACCTGCGCGCACAAACACGCAAGACTTTACTTCAAAGAAAACATCATCAGAATATTTCCAATTTGTTGAAATTAACGGGGTTTTTTTTTTGTTTGTTTGTTTGTTTAGATACCACAGGTGCAGCCTTTCTATCATCTTGCACTTTGTACAGGACACAATTTTGGTCAATCGCAAGTTTCTCCACCCTTAGTGGATCTCGTCTCATTTTAGTCTCCTATTAGGCCACTGCAGTCGACTGACCACCTTTTATTTATTGCGCCTCACACAGGATTAAAACTTGGAAGGTGATCGGTCGCCATGTAGTCTGTTGCTCCCAAATTGTGTCATGCGCTTTTGTTTCAACTGGACATTTTTCAAGCGCATTCCAATGAGACTTGATTGTTTGATGACGTTTTTTTGCTTTTGTTTTGACTGCCTTGTTTTGTTTTTTTCCTGTTTGAATTTGCAATTGTATGTTTGTGAAGCACTATGAGAAGCGCTCGGCAAATTTACGGACTTACTTGTCAGGAAAACAAAACACACACTTTAGCTCCCTGCTGCGATGCTGCAAGTGACTTAATGAGCCGACTGTAAGTCAATTAATTAGCAAAGAAAATCATCAAAGTCAATTAAAATAGATACAAGGACAGACTGTATATTAAGGGACTTTTCCCTTACTGACAATTTGGCATGCGCCGTATAAATGGCTTCAGCAGATGTGTATTTAATGTGAGCATATGTATGTTTTTATAAGCGACGTGTGCTCACTGTAAATCATTGGAACAAAAATCAAACAAGGCACCAAAACAAGCTCCATTAAAATTCCCTAGCACACATTCATGTTCATGTCTAACAAGGTATACATTGGTAAAAAAAAAAAAATACCAACGTGCAAATGAGTTATTTACATAAATTCCAAACACATCCATCCATTTTTTTTTTTCAATTTTCCACACAACTATTTCCGCAAGGACCGTGAATGGCATCATTCAATTCTCCTTAAACAGCACTCCACAATCCATACCAACCAAATTATGCCTGCCTAGCAGATGGCTTCTATTGACCAGGTGGAATGATCACTCCACTCATCTTAAACACATCGCACAAAAAAAAAAACATTCACTTTTTGCTCAGTGACTTTCACTTTTAAACACGTGGCAAAATTTGAGCATCCATTTTGAGTATTTTAAAACTCTTGATAATGTGTACTTTCAATTCGATTATTTTTCTGCGCTTCTATATATGGTCGTGGTTTTAGCATTTATTTATTTGATTGATTGGCAGATTTGCTCTTTTTTCAGGCCGCTCTTTTTGGCAGTGAGAATAGATTGAACATCGTTTTACATTAAAAAAAAGTACACACCTTGTTGGTATAAAGTGGCCTGGGAGCGTTTGCGTTCATCGCCGATGAGTTTGCTTCGTGCCCAACTGCCGATCGCTGCCGAACTAATTGGGTGCGTTTCATTATAAGACCAGCACACACCGTCCATACCAGCCCTCGGCTCCTCGCCGGACTGCCGAATTCCGAGCCGGCCAAGAGCGACGAAGCCACCCCCCCCCCACCGCCCCTCCCTCCTCCACTACCACCCCCCTCCCGCCATGGAGGTCTCCCGGGCCGACCTGGAGCTGGGCTCGCTGAGGGCCGCGTGTTGGCCGCTGATAAGGCGCAAGGAGAGTCTAATGAGGGCGAGGCGCGGACACGGAGCGCGACAATGTGAGATTGTTGACGTGGCTTCTATCGGTGTTCACCCCCCCCCCCCCCCCCCCCCCACCCCCGCCATCCACCACCACCACCCTTCGCAAACCTGCGATAAAGGAGCGTCAAAGCAGCTTGAAGGCTGAATTAAGATGAGGTTTAGAAACAAAAATCCGCCCGCCCCCACTCGCAGAACATAAAGCATCACCCTATTGACGTAGTTGTTCGACCGTGACGTACACTTTTTTTTAAACTGAAGAAAATTATTTTTGTTGTTGTGTTGTTGTTTTAGTCACACAATCCCATAGAAAACGATGACACGTGATTGTTTGTTGATAATTCGTAATAGGTTGTTTTCGATTTTATGGACGATGTAGAAAGCTGCTTAAAGGTACACACGTGTTTTTGTACGTTTAGCTGGCAGATTTTGTGAAATATTGGCAAATTTCGTGCGGGAAATTATTATTATATTCACTATTTTCCTTCTTCCTCTTTGGTTGAATGACTGTGCAATTCTGGAATGCCAATTTGTTGAACTTGAATCCCTTTAAAAATAAATGTGTTCACTCATGTTTTCTTTCAAGAATGATACCAATCTTAAAACTTTTGCCAGGATGTGCAAACTTGTGAGGATAACAACGACTCACTTATATTTATTTTATTAATAAGGGGCAATTATTTATTAAATGAACAGGTCTTGATTTGAGTGAAAAAATGTTATATTTCAAGGCATATTCGAGTATTTTAGTATTTACTATTAAAAGCACAGTTGCTTGAATTCATGTGACTTTATGGATCTGCAAGAATATTTTAAGGACAGTTAAATGCTTAAGTTTTAGTGATAATTTCAATTATAATTATTTACAATCCATCAAAATAAATTTTCATTTCAAACACTATAGGAAAGAGGAATAACGTTTCACCTGCTTCTCCATGCTGCCTTTATTGTTCCAAAAAATATGATTGAATCAAATCCCTAAATAAAGAGGCGACCCATGTCTCAAATATTATTTTCAGCTCCTTTTGGTCGGCTCGGTGACAACCCTTTTTTTTTCTTTTTTTAATTAACCCATCAATCAATAAGTTGTGTTCATGCATAATTCAAAGGGGGGCGCCCTTTATTGAAGATTTAATTGACAAATTGCTGCTCCTAGTATGGGGTGGGCCTTCACGGGCCAGCTCCTGAACAAACAGCCATCCTGACATGTTTAGAGGATGGTGGGGGTGAGATTTTTTGTCATATAAGCCCATAAAAAAAAAAAAAAACATTTCAAACCCAATCCAAATCAATCAATGAAGAGTGGGCCCGCAGTTACCTGAACCCTGGACTCGACCAGGTCCAGCCTGAGGGCGAGCGCCTCCCGCATGAATACGTCCGGATAGTGGCTCTCGTTGAAGGCCTTCTCCAGCTCCTCCAGCTGCCAGCCGGTGAAGTTGGTCCTGGTTCTTCTCCGTTTGCAACCGGGACTCTCTTTGTCTGGGTCCCCGGAATCTGTTGTTGTTGTTGTCCGAAACAGTTAGCACCGCAGCGATCATTGATTGGCAGCTTGACCCGTTCGGAGAAGCATACTGCTTTCATGAAATTATTTTAGCTCACGACCCCCCCCCCCCCCCCCAAGGAAAAAAAAAATCAATACTGAGGATGGAAACTTAATTGCCATTGTTATGAAGTATGTACATTTTATTTGCAGCGCTTCTCACGGTGCAGCTAAGGATCGCGGCGTTTTGGAAGTGTCGCTCTGAGAGAAAAAAAATACGAAAATGAGCAAAACTAAAAATGAAAAGACTTCAAAATCAAGGGTGGATTTTGGGGCCGATTATATCGACGTTATACAGAAAATGACAACCATTTGACGACACGCTGATAATCTCGCAGTGGTGTGTTAATTTTTTTCCTCAGAGCTGCATGTAAAATACAGAAACACGACCTTTTAAAATAATTACAAGAGGGAAAAACTCAATCAAATCAAAATAAATAAACATAATAATGGGGCGGGGTCCAAATAATCAAGTCTCATACTCGAATGCTTGCAGAAGCAAAAAAAAAAAAAAATGTTTTTAACTGCTGTTTAAAAATATCGGAAGTAAAATAAAGGAAGCAAAAATCAAACAGACACACGCACACACATTTGGTAAAATAATTCAAATGCAACAAAGGCTCAAATATATTTTTCCATAATTGGAGAAGAATTCGAGATCAAGCAATCAAGGTTTACTGCACCCAAAAGCTTCCTTTTAACAACCCCAAACTCTTGCTAAATGTGAATCCAAAAAACTAATAAAGAGTTCTTCTCGAAAGGGGACGAATTGGGCGAGCTTACCGGAGAGTTTGTACTGGCCGTCGGGCGACAAGAGCGCGCTGGAGCTCACCACCGAGGCCGAGCAAGAGCCGTTTAGTAATCCGTCGATGGTGAAGGGGACGGCGGCCGCCGACTGCAGCTGGTGCGCGCTGGCGAGCTCGTAGTGGTGCTGCTGCTGCTGATGGTGATGATGATGAGCTTGATGCTGCTGCTGGTGATGGTGGTGGTGGTGATGATGGTGAGCAGCGAGCGGATACGGGAAGCCCACCAGCCCGCCCAAGGGGCCCCCGAAGTGGGCGTGAGGGTGATGCTCGAGGACGCGACTGTCCATGCTCGCCCGGGCTGCATGCGGCGGGGCCGAAGTGAGGATGCGCAGGGGGCGGCAATGTGTGGCTGCAACATGCAGTCAGCAAAGGATGCAAAACGTCGTTTTAAAAAAAGGACGCGAGGCTTGCGTGCCGACGGGTCGTCTCTCCCACGGAAGCACGGATTGAGCGTTGTGATCAAGCCGGCAGCGACGTGTTGTGGTCCAGCCCGAGATGTCATGCTCGCTTCCCCCTCCTGGAGCCAGCTCATTAGGACTCCCCCATCTGCTGGCGGGGCCAATCACAAGCCTTAATGGCCGCCTGACGTCACCGCACTCGGAGGAGGCTGAGCTTTGTTCGGGTTTTATTATTATTATTATTTTACTTCACTGGGTCGATGGCTATAATTACACGTGGTGCCGTCATGTCCAAACATGAAGAACACTCGATTGCATCCTTAATAACTTTATACCCCCACCCCCGACCCCCACCCAACTTAAAACACACGTCGCACCAAATTTGACATTGGGGAAATATTTAATTGTGGTCACGATATAATAAAAGGAAGAAAATAAATGAACATATTTCATATCAGTCTAGCTATAATATATATATTTTTTTACCTCTTTAAAATAACCACAACAATTACATTGAAAAATATCTGGATAGTCAAACTAATTTGCAACGTTGTTAACATATGTCCAGGCTCCTCCAGCAGTGCACCGTAAATGCCTTATTTGGGGAAGGTGATCCTCTAAAGCAGTATTATTAAAGCAGTTACATGAATGTTCATTCTTTGTTCATACATTGTAAGCGTAGTAAAGTAATACTTTACAATTGCCCATCTGTCTTTGGACTACTTGATCTGATAGATTTGCTTTTTGGTCCCGTGCAATGAACAACTGAAAGTGCAACTGCGACTCTCTCTCTCCCCAACTCGTAAGTCGAGGCATTTGTAAGTGAAGGTACAACTCAATTACGTGTGCAGCAAATTCTAATTGTGGCCACAAATTAAATGTACAAAATGTTAATAAATGCCTCTTGGTAATAATGATGGCACACCTTTCAGAATATTATTGTAGATCACATCCGGATAAAACTCAATCATGCTTTTATTAGTATTTCTCATAGTTTGAGTTTCTTAGCTACATGAGAACGATTACTAGGCACATTTACCAATAATTTATCCTACAGGTCTTCTTGAAAAGAACTGAAATAAGCAGATTCAACCCACAAGTTGGAAGCACAGTGGCACTTGTGGTTAGCAAGTCACCATCCCAGTTCTGAGGTTAGAGTTCCAATCCCGGCTTCCTATTTTTAAATATGCATGGTGTGCTTTCGTGGCTTTTCCTCCGATACTCCCGTCTTCCATGCACACACATTCCAAAAACATACATTTCGTGTTAAGTGAAGACAATAAATTGTCCATAGATGTCAAAACGAGTGTGAATGGTTGTGCGTCTGTATGCGTCCTGTGATTGGCTGGTGACTCGTCCCCCGGTGTACCGCGCCACTCGGCTACGATCCAAATGAGGCACTATTGAATCCAGCTGAATTAATATGAGGGGCAGTTAAAAAGTAATGAGCCCTGCTCAAAATGACCAGACTGCATATTTTCAGAAATTTCAACAGTGTGTAGTTAAAACATCAGTTTAAAATATAAACTGCAAAAAAAAACAAAAAAAAATGTCATTGGAACATATCCACTTCCTGTCAGCCATTTTGGAAATGACATCATCATTGGATGTACGACAGAGGCAAAGAGCTGTGATTGAATTCCTCGTTTTGCATTTTCAAAAGATTGGAACCCTGCCATCATCTCCTGTCACGAAAAAAGTTTTGTCACTTTTGTGACACGATAAAAGACTGAAGAAGAGGGTGACTTTTAACCACTAAGTCTAATACCGAGCCTGTTTTGGTGGGACCATTAAAAACGAGCACTTGCACGAACACGACTATATCAAATTCGGACTCTCACACAACAACAACAACAAAAAAGTCGCATATGTGACAAATCTTGGTCACAGTCTCGAGGCCTGGCCCGAGGTCTATCATGAGTCATTCTTCTCTCGATATCTTGCTCCTTAGGTTTTTGTTTGCACTTGCTGGTGTCAACCAATCAGCTGCTTCCGGTCTCTCGTGTCTTGTCCTGGTCGTCTTTGTCTCGTCAGTTTGCTTGTCGTAGTTCCCTGATTTCGTTTTGTCTTTCCAGATTCATTTGATTCCGTTGAGGTTAGTGCCAATCGTCCTTATGACTATTTTTGTTGCTTTGATCAGTTGTATTTGGACTCGTTGGGACAATTTAGCGTTTTGATTCCTCCAGGGCCTTGATTGCCTTTTTGTATTTGGATTGGGGCGAGGGGGGGGGAATCTTTTTTTTCCCCATCCTTCATCTGATGTTTCCTCCCCTGCTTGGATCCTTCCACCTTTTGCCACAAACATGGCCGCAAAACTGCGCCCAATTTCACAGTGCTGAACATTTTTACACTACATTACACTTTTTTTTTTTTTTGGACAGTCCAAAATGTTCCTCAAAACGTAGTTAAACAGCGTGTAAGCCCGGAACAAATTAATTGCATCCTATGAGAATTTAGTTTTAACCTTTAAATTAGAAGAACTTCTTCAGCTCGAGTTTCCGCTGCATTGTGTTTGTTTTTTTTTTTTTTGCTAATGGCTTCGTGGTTTTTAAGTGACAAGCATTCAGAGCGTTGCGTGTCGTGCGTACGCTTTAAATAAACTAATTATCCAGTTGAGGACTTGTCTAATGGCCCTCGACTTGAAGCGTGCGTTGGAAAAAGAAGAGGTGTTGAAATTTACAGTCATGAAAGAGGCCGGTAGCAACTGGCTGTGAGGGTCCACATCTTTGGGGAGCAAGCGGAAGGGGGTGGGGTGGGTGTTTGGGCGGGTGGGAAAAAAAGATTATACATATAAATTGTAAACGGTGTCGCAGGGGCCAAATCTTGCCCGAGGCGGTGACTGCTTCATTTTGTGTTAAATTTCTTGACAGAGAGACACCGGCGTGCTGGTGAATACTGAATGGTAATCAGAGCTGCTTGAATAAGTGCCCCCCCACTCCCTCCTTCTTCCATTATACTGTGAATTAATTCGACTTTATTTATCCAATTTCTGGAGCTGACAGAATGTTAATTTGAGTTGAGATTTGGCTCCGCTGTTCCGCATGTGACCCTGCAGCCCTGGGATTGGCGTGTTGTAATAACCTGAATCTTTCACCAGAAGCTCCGATAATTGTTACCTTATTAGCATGTAAATTGTTTAATTAATATTATTATGAAGAACCATATAATCCCCTCCGTTACTTGACCCGCGAGTCAGCCGACGAGCGGGCTCTCTGCATTTCAATGTGTGCCGCTTAAATAGCCTCTTTAATGTCGCCGTCGAAAGCGTTTCCTGCAATCTTAGTGCAACTTTGAGCACTTAAGAGGCGCTTTTGATGTCACTCCATCTCTTTCTTTATTTCCCCGCTGCTCCCTCTGATGCCTATTTATTCTCCGCATCAAAATCCATCGCTTTCTTGTCATTTGCTTATAAAAGCTCCTTCCTTGACAAAGGCCGCCCCCCCCCCTCCCGCATCCTCCCGCCTTCCTCCACTCCGCCGGCGGCAGTGCGAGCCAAACGCATGCGGCGCTCGATGAAAAGCAGCCCTTGACATGAGGTCCCACGAGAGCGCGCCATTTAAATTCGCCTTTCTTCCTTCCTCCTCCTCCTGCCTTTTTTTTTTCATTTGCAGGGCACGAGTGACATTGTCAGATGCTGGCTTTAATTAACTTGATAATAAGATGGGCAATTCACGTACGAGGCTAGCCACCAGCCCCAAAACACCCTCTCCACTTCGATAAGCAGGCGCAGGACTGCAGGCACACTCCCAAAACAAAAAAAAAAAAACAAAAAAACTATGATCTCCAAATATCAGTAACTGCCTGGATTTGCTATTAAATTCAACCCTCTAAATTCCAAGCGGATCCAATTGAAAATGAAGAAATCAATCAGCGTCCTGCTGTCTAACATCTTAACGGATTTATAAAATGTGATAGACCCCACAAGACAAAACTATAAAATCTGTCCTTACTGTCCTGACAGTGTGTTGTGTACTTGAAAAGCGACAAAGCAGGCAACGCCACACTCAAAACGATAGCGACACACACAATCATGAGTCTGTTAAATCAGAAGCCTGTTGTAGTGCCAGAACTGACCTGTGAGAGGCAGCATAGTGCCGCAGGGACTCCACCCTGCTGGATAAGCCAAAGAATTCGTAGTAGAAGAAGAAATGGAAGAATCCAGGCTGTTCGGGTCGCTTCCTGATTGGCTATTGTATGTTTAACGTCACAATTACGGAGATGGCGGCTCTGTATTGACCACAAACGCAACTTTTTTTGCGAGGCAAACCATCCTTATGTCTCACGCAAGCTGTTGCTGTTCTTAGGCCTTTATGAATTCAGCAGGAAATACATATAAAGTGTTGCGTGCCGAATTAAGTTCCTGGCTGAACTTGAACGCCCGCATTGACGCTCCAAAAACGAAAAGGACGGATGGCCATATATTGTCTTAAAGTCCCTTGTGAAGTGAAAATAAATGTATTCGAAATATGACACAGCACAGAGAAGAGCACCCGGTACCAATTTTGGTGGATTAAAAAAATTGCCAAGTATGGAAAATGAAGTTAAAAAAAATCATTGTGGACGTGTCCACTGACTACATGAAACCACGCTGAAAAATGGATGTGATTCCAGCATCTTTCTTCTGCCTAAAATGTTTGGAGTGTGAAAATGTGGCCTGAACGCATCACACCGGCTCATTGCGAGCTTTCCACCAGCTAGCTTCTGAGGGAACATGTTTGGGCTTCTTAACAACTAAATAACTTGCAGTATCGCCAGATAAGTACTGATCCAAAAAAGACGCTCAAGTTCTTATAAAATGTGGGAGGAGCCATTCATGTCTGACACCAAAGCGCATCACAGGGCGCGATTTGAGCCGTGCCTCAAAAATTCAGGAAAACTCTACAGGTCCATATTTGCGTACGACATACTTCTCAGTCTTTCCAGATGTTCTCATAACTTAACTTCCAACATGTATTTTTACAAACGCATCCCTCAATTCATTGAAGAGGTTCATTCAGGGCTTGCATTTTGATGACACGGCTTGTGACATGTTGGCATGTGACGCTCCGGGTCCTCACATTCTTCAGCATATCCAGTGAGTCGTTTTTTTTTGTTTGTTTGTTTGTTTTTTAATCACAGCGGCTGTGTATTTGTGCCTTCATACATGAGGTATCGATAATTAACATCTTGTCCTTATGTCTTATGCCTGAATAAATTGAGCGTACGCTCACAGAGACTCATTATTAGCAGCTTTTCAGCAGAGGCCCGTATGCATCAACTGAAGTAAATCAATATGGAAATAGTGAGCGCAGAGTGTATTTTCCAGTACTGTCTAAGCCAATAGTGCTGCTGATACATATGTCGGCTCAGAGGAGACACAATTCGACCCATCATGTAATATCCAGTTGTCCTATTACACGACAAAGGGAAATAATGGTGAGTCTTAGTCACGCTGTCTGAAAAAAACAAAAAAATAACTCTTAAAACAATATACAGTCAAACCTCGGTTTTCGAACGTCTGGGTTCTCGTCCAATTCGGTTTACGACCAAAAATTTCCATTTTTTTATGCCTCGGATGACAACAAATTTCGGTTCTCGAACAAACTGAGCGCACTTGAATGCACCATTTGACTCCTCTCGCCTTCCTTACACGAGGAAGTGACGCTTCCTCGTGTTGCTTTCCATTGTGAGCAGACGTGTTCAGTAAACATTTTTATTTTAAAAAGAGCGTGGTTTCGGTTTTCGAACAATTTCGGTTTTCAAACAGCCTTCTGGAACGGATTATGGACAAAAAACGAGGTTTGACTGTACTTGTACTATATTTTCCACACTAAATGACGCACTGGATTATGAGGCGCACCATCAATGAATGGCCTATTTTATGATTTTTTTCGTACATTGGATGCACCGCATTATAAGACACAATCTACAATGCATCCACTAGATGGAGCTACGCTGAAGGAAATGCCAACAGAACGATCAGATGTCAGTAAAACGTATATATGAGAAAAAAAAAGATTCGTAAAGCCCCCATAAATCAGACGTGGTCCAGCGTCTTGGAACAAATTGTCTTCGACATTTAAGCTTATGCTGTATTCAAAAAAGTAATTTGCCACTGATTAGCACAAATTCCCCCCTCTGACCTGACCCCCCCCCCCCAAAAAAAAACCTAAACAACAACAACATTGAGATCAGACATGTCGCAGGTTAGCGAACAATCTTTCTTCGAAGGCTTCAAGTCTCCATTTGCCTCTCGAGAGAAGGAATCAAGTCACATTTCTTTTATAATCAGCCCAAGCAAGGTGATGAAGAGGAGCGTTAATTAGTCCGTCGGCTGCGTGAAAGTTAATTTTAACTATCGCTCATTATTTAGCCAATCGCTTGATAATTAAGCATCTAATCTAAATTAATTGCTGGATGCCTTTTGATCGCGCACGCTCTCTCAAACGAGGCGAGTGGATGCAATTCCAATTACAAGTGAAAGGATTGCAAGTATTGATCTCCTGTTTTCTGCACATAATGGCCGCTTTGATCATTCAGAGAAAGTAAAGAGCCCATTTGCGGCTCCTTCTGTGCGCGCAATTAAAACCGTGCCTGCTCCTAATTGTGAGCCTAATTGCGCTTGTGACCGAATATGCAAGTCGTGCTTGTTTACTATTCCTTGAATCCACTTCCTCTTGTTCGAAGGGATTAAACGTGATGCCCTTTTTTTTTTTCGAAAATCAAAGCAAACCGCAGTCAAATGCAGCAGCATTTAAGGCTGCAGCAATCATATCACCTCATTTAAGAGTGACTTATCACCTTCCCCTCAAAAACGTACTCAGTAGGCCATGAAATTCCATGCCTGGAAGAGTCCAAATGCCATTTTAATTGTTATCAACGACTCGGGATCAACCAGCCTCTCTGCTCCCACCATCTTTGAGCGCCATTTTGAAAATAGTCCTAATTAACCTCTTCCTCCGAGTGGGGAAAACTTTGCAGATTAACATTTTTTAAAATATATATTCTTAGACATCAATGGAGTATATCCGTACCAAAAAAAACGCTAAACCCAGCACCAAAACACATAATATTGCTCTATGTCATGGTTCTGAGTGATTTCATGACGTTGAACCGTGCAATGTTTTTAATAATACATTTGCACTATGTGTGTGCGTGTTTGATATTTTTGCAAATCAATGAGCAATCTAAAGTGCTAAAAATGGCTTGCTCTCTTTGGTTATACCGTTTTGATTGATGATTACTGAGTTAGAGCAACTCCTCAATGTGTTTCGGCACTCGAGAAACCAGCCCAAGATGTTGCTAGCTAGCTAGCTAGCTAGCTGCTACTGCGTAAGTAGCCAGAGCTTCCCTCAACCTCCCAATTACCCGCGGTAGGTAACGTGAGCCCAGCTGAGCTTTTTTTTTTGGACCATCTCATGGTTCCTCTTCTTCTGATACTTTTTTTTCGACGGTTGTCTCAGCATTTGAGCCTCAGTTTTGCTCTTCAATATGTAATAATTAGGTGGAAATATATATATATATATACTTAACTTGATTTATAGAGCACTTTAAAACAAGCCACCGCTGCAATACAACATGCTATATATGGAGCTAAATTAGTCACACAGCAAAGATATTTAAAATGATAAATTAATGACATAAAAACAATGAATCACTCCCAAAAACAATTACATACCATCCACATACCATTGTAAGCGTATGTACACTTGTTCAGAAGTTGATTTAAAAATGTCCTTATTGACATGAAAGCATAGATTTTTTTGCCACTTTAGCAATGTCTACACTACAATTTTGATTAATTTCATGTCATTTTATATGGAATAAGAATCCTTCAAAAATTAGGCCATTTCTAAGTACAGTAGTTCCAGAATTTAGCGGTAATGTCTCTGAAGATAATAGACAGGAACTAAACAATAACCAAATACGCTCAAAGAACTCGTCTGGCCACTCTTCTCAACTGGCAGCTCACCATTCGCAGCATGACAATAAGTCATCCTAACATATGCCTAATTGTTTACCGCAGCTTGTTTACATAAACACAAACTGATGGGGGAGCTGCGGTGGGGGATGGGAGTGTTGTTGAGTGTTGAGAACCGTGCACACTGGAAGACAGAGCTGGGGAAATTAATTTAAAAAATGGTGGCAGATAATTACTTATCAATTAAAGCTGTTATCCAACCTAATTAGGCGGCGTTCATTAAATTCAGCCAATTTGAACCTTAATCAAAGCTAGCGGAGCCTGACAACAGAGCAGGGGCCAGCGAAGGTCGCCCCCTAGTGCACCATAGAAGAAGTTGTGTGCCAGTCCGTTTTTTTTTCCAGGCCTGTGTATGCTTGCAAAAATAGCCCAAAAAAAGAACTTCTTCTTTCTTCATTTAGCCACGAACAGGATTAAAGCAAAATCAATATTTCCCCTGTGAAAATGTCGTGAGGTTGATGTATTATGTATTTTCCGGTTTGTTTATATACATATAATTTAGTCTTACTTCATATTGCTGGTACTTCCCACAATGTCATTAATTTTATTTTGGTGTGCTGGGCATTACTGTAGTAGTGGCCACACATAAGCTCGGATATTGTAGCATTGCACTGCATTACAACAGAGAATTAAATCTATTTTCCATTTTTTTTTAAAATCTGCTTAACCCCATGAAGGTCGCGGGTGTGATGGAGCCGATCCCAGCTGTCTTCGGGCACCCTGAACTGGTTGCCAGCTAATCGCAGGGCAAGAATTAAATCAAATGTAGATAATTTTTTAAAAAACACAGTATATGTATTTTTTAAGGATCTACATTTGATTATTTTTCTGAATAACCATGCAACTACAAAGGCACATGGACTTACGAGTGACTCCACTTTTTTAATGCTCAAATATATATGTATATATATATTTTGGCAACACATGCAAACAGAGCATACAGCAGTGCTCGCAGGCGTATATTTATCCTCTGCAAAAAACAAACAAACTAATGCAGCTGACTTACTACAGTATAGTTGTGTTTTATCATCAAATCATCATCGTATGGTATGTCTGTATTTATTACACTGCCCCCTGGTGGTTATACGGCGTTATCGTGAGGCCTGTGGCGTACATTTCCCCCTAAAGTTGAAAAATATTGAAGTATGTTTCATAGCCCTATAAAGGGCTGTGATGCGTTTGCAGTTGCTTCCAAGAAAAATAGGCTGCATCTTTAAACGCCTATTTTACCCAGATTTGTGCAGGCCTCTGGGGCACACGGTAAAATCGGATCCTTGAATCGTTGAATATTTGTGGTTCATCTCCATTGAAAAAGAACAACAAAAAACGAATGATATATTAGCCTTTATAGGTTCATAGCTGGCCCGGGTAGAGTGGAAAGAAGTACTAAAGCTGCTCCATCTGCCGAGAACTAAAACTTTTTATGGTTGTTTAAAACTAATAGGAGTTTTTAATGGAACTGTCAGAGAGGGATTGGCATAAGAATATTGTGGTTGCTTTGTGGCGTAGAACCGCACCAACGAGAAATGTTTCTCATATTTCGGTTAGCTTCTTCAGCAAAATACAACAAATAGCTGTCTGTATGATGCGCTGCCTTTCAACAATTGCTAGGGACTAACAGTACGTTTTTAATCACAATACTTTTTCCACAATTTTGGTGCATCATAATAAATTTAAATATTGGAGATAGGGGATTTTTTGGGGGGCAGGGGGGGTTCCCTTTTCTGTGTGTGTTCCATCGCACGGTGGCAATTTTAATTACAGCGGTGGCTGTTGCACTTAGCCACCGCTAGGTGGTCCCAAGGTAATTGTAGTCAAGGAAAACGAACGAAATAGCTAAAACTCCAATTTGAAAACACGTTTGCACATTTATTGTAATTAAAAAAAAACCGAGATTATTAAAAAAACACATAAAAAAAATCCCAATAACAAACCCAAACTACATTTCGGGTTCATAAGACAATAATAATTATTGCAAAAATTTCTTTTTTTTTCATCTTTGTCAATGAATTGCACTAGAGCTTTTGGCGTTTATTTAAAATGTATTTATTTCGCTAATACTGTACAGCCGTGAAAAAAGAAGGTCATTGTACGGAATTGTAGTTTACTCAACATAATTGCACTTTAATACATTACTTTTTTTTTAATCTTGCATTGGACAAATACCCCATACTATATATACTGTATATTTAAAAACTCAAACTAATACTAAAACTAACAAAACTCAATGAATCGAAACTAATAAAAACTACCAAATCCATTCTCAAAATAATCCAAAACTAATGGAATTAAAAAAAAAAAAACTCACGTCGTGAAATAAAAATAAAAACAAAGGCGAATGACAATTTGAAACCCAATATAAATCTGGGTGGCAGGCTCCTTGGTGTAAAACCGTCTTGCAGTACATCCCTGCAGCCATATTGTCAACGACAAGCACAATATTACACAAATAATACCCCTCTTAGAGTAAAATCTTGTTAAAGTTTTTTGGGGGTTTTTTTGTTTTTGTTAAACCTCTTGATGGTGTTGCGGCATAGCAGCACTGAAATTACTGCCGCACCGGGCAGACCAAAGTATGATCCTGATGTAAAGCGAAAGCATTCCTTGAAGAGAACATTTCCGTCCATTGATGGTGATTGGCGTCACTATTAGCACCCGAAGACCGCGCCCCCTCTGGCCTCCGCTTTGATTGAACGCCTTCTCTTCCAAAAGGCCAACCGACAACAAAAGCCCCGGCGCAGAGGAAGGACCTAATTAATATTGGCTCCTGTTTGCTTGAGTTAATGAATGAGTGAATTATGCACCTCTGGGACAACGCCTCCCCCGTTCGCTTTGAATAACTCCCGCCCCCTCCCTCCATCCCAGCATTGTACTCCAATTTCACCACTCTAAACCTGCACCGGCGGGCCCCGTGTCACCGAGCAGACCACTACACACACATATAGACTGAGCTCCCCCCCCCCCGCCTCGCCCTCCAAGTGAGTCCATCTGTCCTGTCCATCTTTAACCCGCTCGGGTGTGTTTTGGTTCATTGTCTCCAGCGTGTTCATTGTCTTAATGCAGAGCCGCTGTTCCAACCCGTGTCATCGGCTCAAATAACTTCCATCCCATTAACACGTTGGAGAGGGGGCGTGGGGAATTTGACAAACCAAAATTGGCTGCAATCTGATACTCACACACACACACACACACACACACACACACATTTTGGTCAGATGAAGGGGTGGAGGAGAAAGAAAGGGGATCCATATTATTTGCATTAAAAGCCTTGCACCGTGAAATTCATGTATAATTACAAAAAAAGGGTGGTAGAGGATGGGGCTGACGTGTGTGAGTGTGTGTGTGTGTTATGCAAATGGGGGACATGTGTGGAGTCAATCACGCTCGGAATTGGTTATTTTGTGATATGCTAACACGGAATGTATGGTGACAGATTGCAATTATCCCGTTATTGTAATTGTCAAAATCAATTCAGCGCAGGCTGACTGCATCGGGCTTGCGTGGAGGGGAAGCAGTTCTCATGCTGAGCTCTTCAAGACTCGCTGAAATTAGATAAATACCCCATTTCCGCAAATAGTGGCCGGGAGGCTTTTATTTACTTAACTGCAGATGAGGGCAGACATCATTTAGAGGGTCGGCCTTTATTTGTTAAAAAACACCCCAAAAATGGAATTTACAATGTGATTTGATCATGATTCTTTAGGAAGTCCCGGTAATTCATTTTCGATTTGGATTCTTGAGTTTCGATTTTCGATTAAGGGATTAGGCTAGGTTTGGGTTAGAGTGAGGGTCGGGGTTAGGGTTGGGACGTTAGAGTTTGGGTTGGGGTTATGTTTATATTTATGGTTGGGTTTGGGTTCTGTTTAGGGGTTAGGCTAAAGTTAGAAATTAGACGTTAGGGTTTAGTTTAGGGTTAGGAGTTAGGAGTTAGGGGTGGGTTTGGGTTGGGGTTACAGGTTGGATTAGGGTTAGGGTAGAGGTGGGTTTAGGGTTGGGGGTTCGAGTTAGTGTTGGGGTTGGGTTCAGGTTTAGGGGTTAGGCTAAAGTTAGAAATTAGACGTTAGGGTTTAGTTTAGGGTTAGGAGTTAGGGTTAAAACTGCTGGGTTAAAAATCACCCGACATGAGTAAAACCAATTCAACACAGTTTTGTTTGTTTGTTTTTTTAACACGAGCAGCCCAAACAACATTATCGAGGAAATGTGGTATATCCAATTTGTTAAAATTGTTTGTCAAGTGAACATATGCGAAGCAGTTATGTCAACACCTGGTGAGATTGGGCACATTAAGTAAACCAATAAGTCCCAATAAAGGCAGCAGGAAGCACAGGGTAGGTTCTTATTCTGCAAATTGAGTGTCATTTTCTCCTGAGTCTGCTGTTTTGGAAAACCGGGAAATCAAAAAGTATTGAATATCGATAGTCATAAATAAATAAAAAAGAATATTGTTTCCAACTTGTTCCAGCCAACTGCAGTTTATTTTCATTATTTTTTTGTATTTCTAACTGATTTAGTACAATTATGTAATGCAGGATTTTCTCCGTTGTTTACTTGCAGCAACTATTGAAAATGTATTCTGTTCCTCATTTTTGTTATTTTTTTGTAATTGTCCAACTGTATGAGTTTATCTTCTGCAAAAAAAAGTGTGTGCTGAAAAGTGTGCAGTACTGACATGCTTTTCATTTGTCTGTACTGCCCCAATGTGTTGGAAGGGTGCAGTGCAGGTTAATGCAAAATAAATAAATAAATAAAAACAAATTTCATGTTCAAAATGTTCTTTTTGTTGTTCATTTGACATTAAACAGTGATAAAAAGTCAGCTAGTATTATGGGCGTCAAAATATTTGGACTCTTTAATGGCCAACTCTTCACATTACATATGCATGAGTGGGTTTCTGTGAGAAGAAGGAAATATTTCAAGCCCCCCCCTCCCACCCCCAAAAAAGTGTGGTAATGTAAGTTTAATCATTTGGGTATGATAACACTGTATCCTTATTAACATGAAAAAAGAAATATGTATAGTATCAACACACAACAAAAATGAACAATTACTAATGTTGTTTTTCAGTCTTTCTCTGCCTTTCTCTTCACCCGTGTTAAATATTTTTCCATGTTAAGTGTTTGTTCATTGCACTGTATTTCCTGCTCTGTGTTGTGTGTGTACAAAATAACAATGAGAGCACCACTGCCACCTACTGTAGTGGATGTGCAATTACATTTCATACTCGTAAAACGCATGCTGCCTGGAGTCGTACTCGATCCCTGCAGTCGCCCCACTATTTGAGAATATGACGTGAATGTAATGGCTGTCTGTCTCTATATGTGCCCTGTGATTAGACGGCGACCTGTCCAGGGTGTAGCTCGCCTTTTGCCAAAATGAGCTGGGATAGGCACCCAGATCCAGTTCATCCAAAATCCAATAGTTCAAATAATATCCAAATCTTTTCAGTTTGTTGGAGGCAACGATGCAACCGCGACGTCGGGCATGATGGTGTCTTGGTAGGTCACAGCACCTACAAAAGGCGTCCAATCGTGTCACTGATATGTCATCCTTGAATGACTGGGGGGAATGCCATGATGTGTTGTGATGTATTTTAACAGACTTTAAAGCACTCTCTTCTTTCTGACTCAGCGCTGACAGCCATTTTGAAAAGTGAGCGGTGGAATTTCCTACTCAATGTACAGTTGCTAGTTAGTTAGTTAGTTAGTTAGCAAGCAGCCTTAACTCATGTGAGTTAAGAGAATAACAAATGGATCCCAGTAGTCTTAATCCAGAGTTGACAATAATGCCAAAGTAGCTTTGTGCTATGACTGAAGAGCGTCGGCCATGTTGTGCAGGTAACAGCACACCTGACACTATTTAGCCGTTAACTGCATCCACCCACGGCTCTTCTCCACGCGAGATGGCGCTACCTCGCCGAGTCCAGCTCACGCCTTTGCCCGCCGACGTCGGGTCCTGTGCGGTCAACGGAACCGTCCTCGCCCCGAAGTCTCCGCCAGAACGCGGCGGTGGTTCCCGGCCAACGACGGACTGCGTGCCGGGTTCGGTGCGCCTCGTCATCGCCTTGTTTGAGCCGGATGAGCGCAGCTTTAGCGAGTTTAGTTACACTCAGCTGCTGGAAAACAAGGTAAACTGTGAAGTTTGAGCTGTCTTGGACTCGGTGGTCACAAGTTTGTATCGTTCTGTCGTGATGTTTTAGCTCTTTAATCACGTGGGTCTGTGTATGAAGTTGTGTGCTGTTTTTGTGTGGTCATTTAACCGAGATTCTTTAGATGTGTATTTACCGTGACAATTTTGCTAACAAAGTGCCCTTGCGTGGGTTGTAAAAACAAGACAAAATTGTCCAGATGAGTGCATGTCAGTAGATGTGCCGAGATTAATCTACACATTTTTGATTATCAAATTGAGCAACTTTTTTTTTAATATTCGAGAAATCATTTAGAGACATTGCTTAACTTAAATTGTCCAAATACTTCGATTTCAGATCCTCAACAATGAATATTCTTTGATTTCTACGATTCTCTTCATGAAAGCAGACTTAATCAAAATAAGGCATTTGCAAACGGAGGAGGATCATTAAAAAAAAAAATCCCTCTTGTGTCATATTGCTTAATTGTCATTTCTTTTTTTTTCACTGAAGGATACCAAATGAACAATAATTGGTTGATTAAACAATAGAATAATTCAATTTAACTCGTGACTGCTCAACATGTTAGGATGATTGATTTATTTGATTATCTCCCCAAAAGTCTCCAGCTCACTTTCAACCCTAAAGGGAGCGCTGCAGAAAATCAGTAGGTGGAAAATGTGTTCAACAGTGATTGGGGGGGGGGGGGGGGTTGAGGAGGATCACAGGAAATGTGGTCTTTTCACTAAACAGCAACATATTTGAAAATCTGAATGTGCAACCTATTTGTGTATTATGTAGATGCATCTTATTTATTTTTTCTTTTAAGAAGAGCAACAAAAAGGATGAAGTCAAGCCTCGGTCCAGATTCGAGGTGGAGGACCAGAAGGAGAAGGAGCAGATGGCTGACCTTGCGAGGAAGATGGAGAAAAAATATGTGAGTCGCTGCTTCAGTTCCTCTTTTGTCATTTTCCTCCTTTCTAAGAAACCTTGTTTTGGGCTGATGTGGATAAACAAAATGTTTATTTGCAGACAGTCAAGAAAAAGCGAGACCGCGTTCAGGACTTGATTGATATCGGCTACGGTTACGATGATGAGGATTCCTTCATTGACAACTCCGAGGCTGTGAGTACTGTTTCCTCAAATGTGGCAGCAGCATATTAGACCAACATAATGAGAGTTGTATTCGAAGGGCCGTCGATATCAATCTGGAAATGTTGATCTTTAATCGACACTATCAATTTGATGCTCAGTTGGTTCCTTTCGATACAGCGCTTACATAGAATGTCAAGATTCTATATTACATACCCTGTGGGTGCTTACTGGGCCACTGACTTGCACCTTGTGACTCAAAATGTTGCAAGGTCACGTCACTTGGATCTAACGTTATGTCACATCCCAATTTGGTTGTCTCCACAGTACGATGAGTTTGTGCCGTCCTCCATCACCACCAAATTCGGAGGCTTCTACGTCAACTCTGGTGTGCTGCACTTCCGCCAGGTTTCTGACACTGAAACGGATGATGGGACCACAGGAGAGAGCACGCCAGAGACCGCCAAGGTAGGCCAACAATCTCTTCACTGAAAGGTGAAGTTCCTGCAGTGACGGCACAGAAACATCAACTGCAATATTTTACTTGTTGTATTTACTTTATAGCCCATATTGCCATGTGATAAAACTTGCTCACAATGTACAGAAACGTGACCTCAAAGACGGACAAGAGATGCCAAAGAAGAAAAGGCGCAGAAAAGTTCTGCTGGATAAAAACGACGTTGATGCAAATTCCAGGTGAGACTTTGAAAAGTTCCGTTTGGCAAGTGTGTGAGGTGCTGTTATTTTCTCGCAGAGTCTCATCTGAGCTTGCAGCGGGTGACGAGCTGATGATGATGATGAAGAAGAAGAAAAAAAAAGCGGCCGGCACGCTGAGCGTCACCAGCATGCTGAAGAAGTTCCGGCGAGAAAAGGAGCTAGAGCGGAAGAAAATGGAGAAAGCTCAACAGCACATAGCGAGCATCCCGCTCAGTCCTGTGACGCCACAATGCCCGGCGGACGCGGGCGGCGGCGGGGGCTCGGGATTGGCCGACCCGCTGCTCAGCTTGATCGGATCCACAGATGAACAGGCACTTCTCCAGGCCGCCAGTACGGTGGAATTTGACATTGACTTGGACTGTTTGTTGGATGTCGGTGACGAGATATCAACACCCCAGTCTTTAATGGAGGCGCCCCCTCTAAACCAGCCCAGAACAGACCATCAAAACCCACCTGGAGCCTCTTGTGATGCAACACCGCCTCCAAGCAGAAAAATGACCCAATCACAAAAACCTAATTCAGAGTTTGTGTCATCACTTCATTGCGCCGTCCTACCAGAGGGACTCCCGCCTCCACTGGAGAGCAACATCAAGAAATTGATGCTGGTAAAGTGCACCTATGCAATTGGTCCCAGACACGATGATGTCACAGCATGTTTTCAGCGCTGCAGTACACATGCACATTTGTACGCACTCTGTTTGTGCAGGCAGCCAAGACCGCGGAGGGGGAGTCCAAACTCAAGTTCTTCACCCCGGAAATCAACTCTGTCCTGCTGGAGTGAGTCACACACAGATGGTGAAAAAAAAATATTCTCACTCTTTACTTTAGTAGAAGGACAATTACTTGAGTAAAAGAACACCTTTGGTAGAAGTACAAATTTAATACAATTTATTTTATTTTTATTTAAATTTTTTTGCAATTTCACTAAAACAGTGTAATGGCACCCCCACTACAGTAGGTGGTAGTGTAAGCGCACATAACTGAACCCCCCCACCTGTTCTTTGCCATCAGTTTTCTATCCATGCTTCAAATAACCCGCAGATGACAAATTCTGTACTTTTCACTTGTGACGTTTGCAGCATAGAGTGTCAATGTCGTGAGCACGGCGGCCAGTTGCGCTCCCGGGTGTACACGCACCTGTCGTCCTTCCTGCCCTGTAGCAAGGAGACGCTCCGGAAACGTGTCAAGAAACTCAAGCTTGCAGTGAGTAGTTTGATTGAACCAAACTTTTTTTTTTTTGTCTGAATTAAGTGACAATTTTTTTTTTTTGTTCTTCCGGGACCAAGGAAGGCCTTTCAAACATGGGAGATCCCATGCAGAAGCTGAAGGAGGCCATCGGGCGAGCCATGCCCGAGCAGATTACATGTTTCAACCAACATTGTCAAGAATATGAGCAAGTCAAGACCCTGAGGTGACCGCTGTTCGAAAAATCCCTCTTGTTTAATTCACCAATTGTTGTCAGTACTGCTGGCGCACAATATGGTTATGTTGTTTTTCAGGGCGATGGAGGATGGCGGCATCGGGAACAATGTGGAAGAGAAGGGGGCAAAAAGAGGAGGCGGTCCAAAGAAGGTGTTCAAATGGAACGAGGAGATCAGGTGATGAAATAAATATCCTTAATCTGTTGGGCACAAAAAAAAGCTGATACCGAGAAATAACAATACTCATTGATGCCAGGCAAAATGTGATTTGACGGTACACGTGAGCACAGTGCTCCGAAACTATATGCGAATGAAGGAAATGTCTATTTAATAAAAATGCACACCTGTTCAAAAATTACCGTAATTTCTGGACTATAGACCGCACCTGATTATAAGCCGCGCCACTACATTTTTAAAGGAAAAAAAGCATTTTGTACACACATAAGCCGCACCTGTCTATAAGCCGCAGGTGCCCATATTGTTACATGAGATATTTACAAAGAAAGACGGTACACAGGCGGCCGTTAAAAAAGTCTCTATATAGGCCGCTTCATTAAATAAGCCGCAGAGTTGAAAGCGTGTGACAAAAGTCGCGGCTTATGGTCCGGAAATTACGGTAATCAAGTCAACTTGTATTCTGCCGACAGGGAGTTGCTGCGTCACGTGCTGGGAGAAAAACTTGCAGTATTTCAAGAGAGGAGTGAAGGGAGGCAGCAACTGGAGGAGTGCCTCAAGGCCTTATTGGTCAAGGACATCAAGCCTCTCTGGCCCAAAGGTTGGATGCCGTCCAGGTATGAGATGGGCGGCGCCACTCTCTTGGATTCATCAGTCGAGTCTACTTGGCTGCTTTTAAGAATGCCTGTGCCCTCAGGGTGCTGCTTAGTGAGAGCAGGAAGATATTGGGCCTCCGGCTGACGTTTCCGTGAGTACATGAACTGTCCAGTCATGCTGACAAATTTGCTTTTGGTTACACTGGTTGTATTTAGGCAAGCTTATAATACTCTCAATACACTTTGAGTATTTGTTTAACTTTACAACAGTCTTTTTTTTTTTTGTGGGAATGGTGGGAATGTTCACCTCATTTTGTCATAGATTTAAAAAAGACTATTTCAAACAAGCTACTGTCAGCCAACCGATGATTTGTTCGGGCCCTGATTCTGAGCGTGTCCGTCAAAGCACGCAATGAAACTCTGCCCTATATGTGAACAGAACAAAGAGATCCAGATCAGAAAAGATGCAGCTGTCATTCATTGCTCCACCGATGTTGGATCAAAACATAGGACCGCTGCCACTGAAAGCCGAATTCCCTCGTGAGGCAAATTCAATGGTTGAAGCTTCAAATGCATCTTACGTGACCATGGAGGATCCCGACGTGATTGTCTTGGATTCAGACTCTTCACCAACTCCCAGTGATGAACCACCAGTGATCCTCACTGACCGGTCTCGGGCTCACTTGGGCCCACCGGTACCCCCCCATGAGCTGTTTGCGGCCGCTATCGCCAAATACGAAAGTTCTCTTCATCGATGGAGCTTGAGCGCGGCAAGTGGCGGCTCTCCGCTTCCGCCGCCGCCGCCTCCTCAGTGCAGCCCAGTCACCTTTCCAGAAGCAGGCCTGCTGTGTCACGTGGTCCTGCCAAAAGTGCTGCAAGACTCAACGGGTGCCCCTGCTGATAGTGGCCCAGATCTATAGATGGGCTCTGATGATGTCAATGTTTGAACTTTCCCATGTCTTGCTTGGATGAAGTAAGTCAAGATATTCTTTCAACGGCTCATGTTCGATGTCACTAAATCCACGCCCCCCCCAAGAGTGTTTCCATGGAGATGGTCGGGTAGCTGCAGTCAAACATTGACAGCCTTGACGTAGCTTAAAAAAAAGTTGAAAGCCTTTTGTTGAAAATACTTGATTTTTTTTTTTTTAAACATTGAATAAAAAATATGTTGAATCCGCATATGTACATGCAGATTTTTTTTCTCTCTAGTTATATAAAACTAACTTCAGAAATGGTAACTGGTCTTTCGTCAAATCCAAAGTGTCTCATAACCCTCGCAGCTACGAAACATTCTTGTAGATGCATAGGTAGAAAAGTTTTAAAGCATGAAGCAAAACATTGATTGACAGTTTGACATATCTTTTTACACATTAATTAACTTTTAGTACTTCCATCCATCCATCCATTTTCCGAACCGCTTCATCCTCACTAGGGTGCGGGGTGCTGGAAATCTTTGTAGCGGGCAACAGATCCACGACAGTACCTGAACCCGGAGCAACCGCAGAACCCGCAAGCCCGGGAGAACATTCCACTCGAACCGGTACCTCTGAGCGAGTGCTAACCACTGGACTACGCCCACTAGGGAAATTTTGGGTAAGAAAAACAGAAGTTCTCTTGAGCGAGAGGTTAGGGAAAAAAAAAAAAAACATCGTATGAGCTATAATGCCAAAAAAAAGACCCCAATGTGAACACGAGACCAAACGAGAAAACAAAACTCCCTGACAAATGTTCCTCTCAGTAGGAGAAATGTCCTAACAGCAGTGAGACTTGAATCACAAACCCCATTGGGTTATTCTTAAGCTTTACAGCAGTTCAAGGTCAGTCCAAGCAGAGCTGCCAGCAGGAAGTGCCTTCTAGGCGTGCTGGTGGTGCCTATGAAGGGAAGACATTGACATATTAAACACTTGTGATGCTCAATTGTAAAGTACTGTAAACAAGTATACCTCTGCAAGTGACTACCTCCACCTCCACTGTCACATTCCTCTCTCCAAAGAGTCCCGTGGCCAACACGGTGTATTTTCCCGCATGTGCTCTCGTTGAGTGGGCGGGTGGGGTCACCAGGCGGCCGTCTTTGATCCAGATGACCGATGGTTCTGGGTTTCCTCGGACCTCGCAGCGCAGACTTTCGCCCATCTTGACTTGAAGCTTTGCAGGACAAAGCAGTTGCGGGCCAACTGCGGAGGAGAGCGCTTGTCAATCACAATTCTGCCAAACGGGAACAGGATTTTTTTTCCCGTATTTGTTTCAGTTGCTATTGGATTTATTACTGTGGCTCTGGCTTGACCTGCTGTTTCCTGGCCATGGCCCGAGTTGTTGGAATTCTCCCTAGCTACAAGTATGAACATGTTCAAAATAAATATTGAGTCAATCTTTTACTTTGTCAGTGTATTGACTTTAATTATTGTACAACAAAAATCCAGTTGTAACCCACCCCCATTTCTTTATCATTACATTACTTGCACAGTAATGTCATTTTGTATGTTGCTTTCTCATCTGCCCCCCACTGCAAAGGAAAGTTGGTCTTGAGTTGGTGGTGTTAGAATACTACAGGTCATGTATAAGTGCAACAGGATAGTGGTGAGCTGTGCTGTAGGGTGTAATAGAGGGGTTTAAGGTGCATCAGGGTTCAACTCTAGGCCCCTTCCTCTTTGCAATACTGCAGTGATGGATAGACCGACAGATGATCTTAGACTTAAATCCCTCATGGATGATGTTTGCAGATGACATTGTGAGAGCGGGTGAAGGAACATTTAGAAAGGTGGAAAGGAGAGGAGGATTAGCAGAATTAAAACTGAATTTATGTGTGTGAAGGAGAGACTGGATGAGGAAGAGTGAGGCCTCAGGTAGAAAAGAGAATGAGTTTGGAAGACTTTAAATACGTTGGGTCAACAAGTGGTGCCCTTATTTAGACAATGAAAACGACTGTGAATGTGTGGTATTATGTCTTGACTTTTGACCCTCATTACTGTGGTATAGAAATCTTTTAAGTTTTACTTACAGAGGACAGTAGTAGTCACTTTTTCCGATGCAACCGCCACACGCTGCTGTGTCCCCGTTGGGTACAGTTGCAGCTCAGCCTCACACCAGTAGTCATTGCCATCGTCCTCTCTTCTGGGCACAATGTCGAGCGTGAAGACCTCAGTCACCGGTGTCTTCTCCGTCACGTTTGAATGTCGTTGAACCAGTTGGGTTTGGCCTCTGTAGAAAGTCACCAGGAGGTTCCCAGCGGGGGCGACGTTGTGGACGGTGCACCACAGAGTATACTGGTGATGCTCCAACAACAACGAGCCCGTGTGGTTCACAAAGCTGAGAGACACGATGTCTGGAGCCTCTGCGCAAAGCGGGAGCAAAAGATGGAAGAGTCGGCCTGAAGTGTTTAGACCCCGGATCTCCCACAAGGTCTCGTTGTCCATATGTGGGGTCATCATTGGAATATGAAGCGGAACGATAGCTTGCCCCGGCTAATTCCAGCGAATGGTTGTGTTGAGTGTTTGTAGAACGTAAAGGAGAAGAGTTTGCAACAACAATGTGGTTACCAGATGAGCTAACAGTTAACCAAGCATTTTGTTTTTGGTTTTTGTTACTACTCTTCTTCTTCTGGTAGTTTCATATGTAGGGGGCCCCAGACCCCATAAAGTTTTAGAACCACTGCCCCGTTGGGCCATAGCAGAAGAGTATCACCCAGTAGGATGTATAAACAAAGTTTGCATGGAAATTGGTTAGGTACGTGGCAGACATTTTGTCTGTTTGTACTGTACATTTGAAGGATTTTGATTAGAACTTACTGTAAACAAGGACCGGGAGATGAAGATGACAGGATCCTTCCATGTCTGACACCGCATAGCAACTGGGGGAAATAGCCCACTCTGTCATGTGCTCCACTCTCCACACCAGAAAGCTATTCATGGTGGGCTCTGGAGCCACCTAGAATACCGTCAGCCACGTCCGTAAAACTGTTCAACTACCAATTGCAGCATAGGACATGATGAAATGCTGATGGCTCTCACCAGTGTGACCTCCCATCCTAGCAGAGAAAAGCCCTTCATCGGCACAGAGCAGTTGACTTGGAATGGATCTCCAAACCTAAATGAAAATCATTATTGATCTTTTGGGCCGATGCTTTACGGTGAATATTGTGTAGAATTGGGAGTCGGGCTCTACCTGACCACCAGACTGGAAGGGGTCAGGGTGAGAGGGCAGCGGGCTCTTTCCACCAGATCGTCCTGGTCTCCGCCGACTGGAGGGATGCTGAGCGAAGGAGACGGCCAGGAGGGCAGCATTGTGGGAAAGGGAGGAGAGATTTGGGAGGGTGGCAGGGAAAGAGGAGATGAGGTAGCTGTCAGAGGGGGGAAGGTCGAACAAGGACAAAAAAAAAATAAAGTTCAGTGTGCCTTGACGCGCGAGTGGCACGACTTGTGCATTTTTCACGATACAAAGCATCATTTCTGGGTTGTTGTTTTTTTGTTTTTTGGACTTGCAAGCGCACACTTTGGATTCGATAGCTATATGATGGCAGGACACTTGATTCACACACATGTATATTTTTTAACTTTTTAGCCACTGATAGGTTGGGACTGAAAAGTAGATCACAGACAGCTTGTAAAAGTGTACATGTATTTGTATTCTGATTTTATATATTTTTTAGGGTACATTATAGAGGCGTACCAACCACATGAAACATATGTGAACGATAGGAAATATTACTCGTGCGTTAGCCACTATCTCCGCCTTTGGCTAGCATGTGTCATAGCTAGCCATATGCTATTGGCGGGATAGTCAAATTGATTTGAAACCGCAATGAAAAATATAACTTGCTGTACATGTACTTTTAAACAAACAAAAAAGCTTTTTTTGTTCATATTTTATAGAAGTGGGTGGTGACTTTTCACGAACAGGAAGATGTGGGTCCCAGGATGTCAGACAGCAGTTGAGAAACACTGCTTTAAGCAAAGGCTATTTAAACACAAATGTGTTTAAACACGCAAGACCATGTAACCATACTGACAGTCATCTATTCTTTATCATGTACGAGGAGCTGAGACAGTCTGTTGCCATTTCATTTCTGTACTCATTTGTTTCGAAGTGAAATAAAATCCCGTGCCTAATTCGTTTTCCGTTGTGGCTGGAAATCAAGATATGAGTCACTGTTCCGCAAGGCAGACAAAGGTCAATTGAATTTTGCCATCTCGTGAAATCGGACTCTTTTTAGATGATCTATTGTGTGCCATTGTTTTATTGCAGGCTGAATACACCCAATGTGTTCCTCTAAGGAAGGAAGGACACCCTGCCCAACTCCAAAGAACTGGCTCCTCTCTTCTACTACCATTGTTCCACTGGACCCCGAGCGCCTTCTCCTCCCTCCTCATGCTGATGATTCTGCTTGTGTATGAGATTTTGTTTGTGCCTCCAGTTTTCCTATGGTTCTGGGAAACATAAATCAGACGAGAAACTTTGCGGGGACTCAAACACCATTTTTCTGTTTTCCACACACAAACATCCTCTCGATAATTTGTTCAGGTGCTGCTGTGCACAAAACAGTTGGCTGGCACTACGGATGTGGACAGAAAGTTTCTCATGGCAAGTAAGGCCCACAATGATCCATTCTTAATGTTTTCTTATACAACCTTTTGAGGTAATAACTGCAAATAAAAGATGTCTGTAATTCTCAGTGGGACTTTTATCTCGTCTCGGTAGGCATTTTGGAACAGTCCGCGTGAGCAAAGTGCTTCAACCAAAAAAAGACAAACGCACACTCATGAAAAGAACTTTGTCCCAGAATGGGGACTGTCAACATTTAAAGATGAAGTCAACCCTAAAATTTTCTTGATAATAAGTTTTTTGCACTCCACTAGTCTAAATACGGCATTCTGATTAATGTGTGAAATATGACCTAAGCCGCGAAATCCACCGTCTCAAGGGGCGGCCATTTTGCCACTTTCTGTAAACTGAAAATAATAATAATAACAATAATACAAAATGAAAATGAAAACAACCAATCATGGCTCACCTATTTTCTGAAACTGAGCCATGATTGGCGTTTACCTGAACCCTGAGCAACTGTGATGTAATTTTCAGTCAACAGCAAGCGGCAAAATGGCCGCCCCCTGAGGTGGCTAAAATCGGGTGGGTTTTGTTGCTTCTCTCAGATTCCACAAACGCAATATTAGAATTCTGTGTTTAGAGTGCTTCACGTTGTTTTCAGTGATGATTTGTCAGTTTCTTTATAATTTTAAAGAGTACCAATGAACAAAATAACAGGCTTGGTTATGTTTTAAAGCTGCTTTGCCAAATGTAGCACACTCAGCCAAGACTATCCACTGAATTCTGAATTGAAATGTGCTATCTAGTGTCAGAAAGCTTGTTCTCGGTCACAGGTCGTCCAGTAGGATGAAGACATAAACACACAGTTGCCATCGGTTGTTATGGACATTTTGAAAATGTTCCAGAGAGGAATGAGCAACTACGTATCATGTGCTTGGTATGGCAATACTGTGACTAACGGTTGAGAAGATTTAGACTCTTGGACATTTGTTGATATCATCGCATACTCTGTGTAAAAAAAAAAGGGCGTTATTGTATCTGACTATGGTACAGGCAAGCCTTTCAGCTCAGCGGCTGGCTAGCTTACGTGGCTAACGCGTTGCGCAGCCAATAGGTGGTGAGAATTGGTTTCCCCCGTATTAATTTGCCTGATATTGTTTTGAAAACGCTGCACTGGTGCACACTAGCGTGCGGGCCTCCGCCAAAACTGATTGTATTTTAGAAATCAACAGTTTGAACTATATTTTGACTACCTGGACGATGACCGGTTCAGAAAATGGATAGCTGGATGAACTTGAAAAAAACACTGCACACTGTCTAATCACCATCTGAGTTCCCCTAAAGAATCAGTAAAGAAAGCGGATGATGATAATGAAATAAAATTATAATTAACTAACATGACACAAGAGCTACCACTACGTGTGTCTGCTATGCTATGATTTACTTTACATGCTACACTGTTGTGCCACGAGTCCTTGGTTGGGTCCCTCGAAAAGATGCCATATGTCAATCCAGTCTCTTGTCTTTACCAATCAGCTGCCTTCAACCCTTTGGCATCTTGTCCCGGTGTTCCGTTGTCACACCACATGCTTGTTTTTAAATTTGGGCTTTCTTTCTGTCCTTGTCAGTTCACTGTTGGAGTTTGTTTGTTGGCTGTCATGATTCAGTCAAATATTTTTTCTTGCAGTTTGTTTCAGTACTTGGAACTTAGTGCTCCTCGCCTCCCTGCTTCCCTGCATTTGGGTCCTCAACCTCACATCCATTGTGATGTTCTCATTGTTTAAAAATACAAAGATATACTGTATTGTTATTGAAAAATCACTCAAGTACAATAAGTCGTACAAATGTTCTATACTAATTTATAATTGTTTTGAAAATAAATTGATAGTTTTCAATAATTTTGTCCTGTAATGTCTCTAGAGATGCTGTAAATAATTCAATACATTTATTTGAATCGATAAATTACCAATTTACCCCCCAAAAAAATAACTCTACAATTTGAAATCACATCTCCAGTTTTTGTTCATGGTAGCCATCCCAGAGTCCCAGCCCCCCTATTGATGTCACTTACCTGAGCAAAACAAGTGAAGCAGCAGAGTGACCTTGAGCGACCTTAGGGCACACATCTTTAATGTACTTCTGTATCTCCAGTGATGTCTTTCAAGCGGTAGCTGCAGAAATACAGCATCTAACTATAATTAGCGTAAATACAGTAACCCTAGCAGGCGGCAACACCTCACTGTGAGACTTTGGAGGACTTCGGGCTTTTATGGGACTGTGTGTGTGTGTGTGTTTGTGTGTGTGTGTGTGTGTGGTGGGTGGGTGTGTGTGAAGCTGATGATCAGGCAATTCCTTTGCTTTAGCCTCTCAAAGGCACCATGGGCGTTCTCTGTTGGTATATCGGGGGAGGAAGGAAGGGAGGGTCAAGAATAATGGTGTCGAGTGCAGCAGCAAACTGGGCAAGAAGACGTGCAACTCCAGAGTAGCCTGTGTGTGAAAATTCCAATTCCCAAAATGATCAATCGATAAACACGATCTAATAAGAGAGGTATTTAAAGTACTGTATAATCGGATTACATTTATTATATGGGAAGGTCAAAATATTACTTCGATACAGTACACTTCTTCAATTCGCGTAAATTGTTAACCCCATTCCTTATCGCAATTTGAAATAATTGTTCGATTCAATAATGATCAGCTTGTGAAATGATACATCATTAAAATTGAAACCTACTCTGTCAATATGACACTTTTCGTTAGTGCACCCCTGGTCACGTATTTGCCCCTCTTAGAAACTCACGACCAAATTGGACTTCAATTAACAGAAGTGAGTTCTTCCACTCATAAAACCTTCATTTTGATGTTTGGATGACAATCACCTTTCTGTTTCCACTTTTTTTTTTGTATTTGATGAGGCGGCCATATTCAAAACAGCACTCGAGACTATTTTGAGCGTCTAAGCAACCTAATTTCTCAGTGGCATGCGTACAGAAAAAAAAAATGTTGTACTTGTGTGACCAGCCTTTCCTGGGGTGAGGGAGGAAGATTTAAGTGACTTTCTATACCAGGGGTCACCAACTCCGGTCCTCGAGGGTCCCTATCATGCATGTTTTAAATGTCTCCCTCTGCCAACACACCTCTTGGACGTGCTAGGTTTTACTAGCTAGCTAGCTTGCTCATGAATCCAAAACATAAGCGGGTTGCAGTTTTGTCTTATTTAATAAGACATATACATGTATTTTTTATGGTCATAATCTCTTATATCATTTCAGTTTCAAAGGTGAGCAAATTTAGCGCTCAGAAAATGATTGCTGCACACACGACCCCAAACAATGCATTGGCCATGGAGCTCTGCACGAGATATGTTAGTCAGGCACATGTTATGCAAACAAATACAAAATGTCAAATGCTGTACGCCCAAGAAGGTTCATGAAAAACAACAAAATCAAAAGCGGAAGTGACTTCACGTGCGAGCGACGTATAGGGTAGGTTCCACGTGTCAGACTTGTTATCCTTATGTGACGTCATTATCTATCTCAACCGGGGGTACGTGGAGCCGGAAGTTGCTGTCGTCAACACTGCGAGTCATATGACAAATACTGGTCCGACTGGATCAAATTCCTTCGTTTCAAGTAGAAAAACCAATCGGCTCATTAGGAAAGAAAAAAACGTTTATTAAATATACAGTCGACAATTTAACAGCACAGTTTTGTTTTGTCGCTTCGTCGTGTCAAACGTGACGAGGACTGATGACGTCGCCGCCCGTTTCTTGTTGAATGTTTGGCATATTGAGTCAAACACCAGGAAGCGAGATGAGCTAATTGCTAAATGCTAGCAGCCGTACGTTGCCGTTGCTTTGTCGACGTGATGAAAGCACAGCGAATCAGTCCATTGGTGCTTGTTTGACAACACGAAGCGATTCGTTTCTAATTTCGACAGCAATCATCGCTCTACATTGCCCCGGGTGTGTTATTGTGAGACCGCTAGCAACCGGGGGGCTGCCAGCCGCTCCGTCCATCGTTTTGGCTCGTAGCGTCGCTTCTCTTTCTGCGGAAATATGGCCGGAGCGCACCGAGTTGGCGTCGTGGCTGCATTATTCCTCGTCTTTCTTCTGGACGGTAGTAAGGCAAGGATACACAAACTCACCCTGAAGGTAAGTCGGCAAACGGCGGCGAAACACAGCCGCGTTAGCTCGGGCAGTTAGCACGCCTTCGGAGTTGCTTAGCCGCCGAATTCGCTTTATTCAGCTATAACATGTTTGTTTTAATAATACAACATTCATATGCCACGCCAGCGAACACCCCCTGATATACGAACGAACTTATTGATTTTAAAAAGGTGGTATTTATTTATTTTTATATGTACAGCGTTCCCTCGCAACTTCACTGTTTGCTTATTACGGACTCACTCTATTGCAGATTTTCATTTGTGACCATACCCTCATCTATTACAGTTTTACCTCACGATTTTGCGGGGGTTCTTTCTATTTTTATTGATATTTTCAGACAGACCAGTCATAAAATGTTTTTTTTTTGGGGGGGGGGTGATTTACAAATATGGAAACCATGAACATTAGACGGCTCATCACCCCCAAGGTCCCCATTCCTTAATCGTGAGTGCGACATCTTCGTCTAGGTACAGCCAAATTAATTGATGAACGCAGCCTATAGTCAGCAGCTCCGTATTCTACATTTTGCGTTTTAAAAGTTTTATTCAGTTGAACGGGTGTTTAGAAAGATGGGAACTGTGGGGTCATTCCTAATAGCTTAAAAGAGACGTGCAGTTATTTGTAGATTTGAAATGCTGTAACATACATGGGACTGGGCAAACTTGAGATCCAAAATTTGGTGTTGACATTTTTGTGGTTGACCCCCCCGCCCCCCGCCAGCCATAGTGAGCACACACAAAATGACTGACATGGAGTTGTTTGTGTGTCACAAGTGATTTTATTGTGTGTGTGTGTATCGCCAGAATGAAACTCGTTTTTCGTCCACCTCAACACTTTTGGCTTTTATGCTAACGGCACTCTGGATGTGAACCTCCACTCGCTGCGCCTCCCGCAGCAGCTGGTCAACTACAGCGCGTACCCGGTAAGAAGCTTTACGTTGAGCTGTCTTCAACAACAGTTGCAACGGAAGGCTGTTTTGTTCAACGTGTTCTCGTGTGTTGGGAGAAAATGAATCGCGTGTGCTCTCTGTCTTCATCCTCACATTCTCTCTTGCTTTTATTTCAGGTCGGGTTCAGCTTCTCCAGGGCCCATGTTAGTGGAGTTTTGTCGTACACGGTGAGTACCCCGATCCCATCGCATCATTTTCATCTGATTGGTACTGGATGAAAAAGAACATCACCGCTCAGCTGTTTTGTTCACATGACGTTTATAAAAAACCATGGTGCATTATCAATGGTTTGCGGTGTGTTTTTATTAAATACTTTGCTCATTCTTCCTGGGAGAAAGCTTTTACGCAACGTGAAATGCATGGCTGTCATTAGACAGTGGTAATAATATAACGATTCATTTGTTGACATCCTCCCCCCCACCCCCTCTCATTTCAAAGGCTGAAGAGACGGAGTCGTGCCCTCTCACACTCACTAAAGTAACCAACAATGAACCCCTCATCCTCTTTCTCATTGACATCGGCAGTCTCAGGTGGGTGTGGGCGCCGGCGCGAGTGCGGGCGTCATTGTGAGCGGATTCTTAAGGTTGTCCGTGCTCTCTGGCTTGTGTAGTGTCAAAGTGCGTGTCCTCGGAGATCAGGACAACGTCTTGACCGGCAAACTGAAGGCCAATGTGCAGGCCAAAGAGAAAGGTCTGTGTCCTTTTTAACCATCACATTTTAGATGACTGTATTTCCCGCATTCAAAGGCGCACCTAAAAGCCTTCCATTTTCTTAAAAGCTCACAGCGCCTTAAAATCCGATGCGTCTTGCGTATGGTCATTACGGTAATATTTCTACCCCCAAAATGGCTCCTTGCTCGAGAAATGCTTACAACGCGGAGTTCAAATTTAAGGCGATCTGTTACGCAGTTGAACACGGAAAAGGAGCAGCGGCAAGAGAGCTCAACGTTAACGAGTCAATGTTCTCACTTGCTGTTGGTTAAGTGAACTGTGTCGCTGCTTTATTAAATAAGTTTTACCGACATCTGATGTCATTTCTGTTGGCGGTTCCTTGAGCGTAGCTCCATCTAGTGGATGCATTGTAGATTGCGTCTCATAATGCCCAACGTATGAAAACGATGACAAAATAGGCCATTCATTGAATGTGCGCCTCATAATCCAGTGCGCCTTTTAGTGTGGAAAATACGGTCGTCGATTTGAGGTTCTACTTTTTGATTGAGTTTTAGGCACGCCGCTGTATTTCTTTGTCTTCTATTCAATTTTGAGCCAGATTTTTAAGTGCCCTATTGCCGCGGTCGCTCGCCAAACCGAAGGGTGTTATTTGGCGGCCTTAAGCTCACCTGCTTACGACTTCAAGCAAACAGAAATGTACTGCTGGGTGCAAGTAGTTGCAAAGTGGGATCTCTGTGGCATTCAGGTCAGCGGGCCAGCCGACAGGCTCCTGCTGCGACTCCAGCTAAGCCGGCGGAGCAGACGAAAGCCGGTGATAAGATATCTGAGAAAACGGCAGGTGAGGCGAAGGTGCAAACAAATGCAGAGCCCGTCAATCAGACGAAGGAAGATCAGACGGCGGAAAAGACGGCAACTGAATTCCAGGTGATCTATGACTCCTTTGTGTGTCCGTGGCGTGGTTGGGAAAAAAACGCTCAACGCGTGTTTGTTTACGTTTAGTTGGCGTCCACCAAACAGCTGACGCTAGCTTTGGAGAAAGTTAATGACACGTACGCCTTCAACGTAAGAGCACCTTCAACACATCACCAGGTCACGTTGCATTTGATTGGCCCTGACCTCCTCCTCTTCCTCTTCCACAGTTTCACCTCCTTTTGGGCCTGCTGGCCGAAGGCCTGTACAACTTAAACTTCTACTACTGCCAGAACATGGCTCCCGGCATCAACCGGCCGTACTCCTTCACCGTGAGTTTTGAGTCGCCTCTCGTGAACCCACCGCCATCCCGCACGCTCACTTGACACTCGGGCGCCTCCTTCGCAGCTGGAGATGACGGAGAAGAATCCCGGAGGCTTCTTGTCGGCGGCCGAAATCCCGCTCTCGCGCTTCTACATCGGCATGGCGGCAGTCTTCTTCGCCGCCGCCATGGCGTGGGTGTACACGCTGATGAAGCACAGGTACAGGAAGTGACCGCGGGCGGGACTCTCACCTGACGGTTGTACCGGGGCCATCGCCAACGTTGGCTGTGTTGCGTCCGCAGGTACAGCGTTTTTAAGATCCACTGGCTGATGGCGGCGCTGGCCTTCACCAAGTCCACCTCACTAGTTTTCCACAGCGTGAGTCCAAACCGCAGCGCACACTGCCTGTGGCCATTTTCATGCCCCCCAAAAAATAGCCACATAAATGAGTGATGTCATTCATTGAAAAAGTCAGGACTGGATATGACTTTGGTATAAATAATAAAAGGTTTTGGGATCTAATTTTCTATGAATTTCAAGGTTATTCTAGTTCATGGAAACTAACCAAATAATTACAATTTGAAAAAAAATGTGTAAACATGCTTTTAAAAAAAATTAACTTAGACTAACTTTAATTATAGCGATACTGTTGTTAGTTTTTGGTGGCCTTCGTCGGGTTCTTCTCCTGCAACCTTTGGTGTTGTCTTTCAGATCAACTATCACTTCATCAACACAGAGGGGCACCCCATCGAAGGCTGGGCCGTCATGTATTACATCACTCACCTGTGAGCCCGTTGTCTCCCTCTCCCGCTTTTGTCCAAATGTCTTGTTGACACGTGATGGCTTTCTCCTCGCTACCTTTCCCAGGCTCAAGGGGGCGCTGCTGTTCATCACGCTGGCCCTGATCGGCACCGGCTGGGCTTTTGTCAAGTACATCCTGTCTGATAAGGAGAAGAAAATCTTCATGATTGTCATCCCGCTGCAGGTGAAACTCATCACTGCGTCGTCGTAAAGTCCCCTTTGTAGTCGTTTTGGTTGTTGACCCGGCGGTGCGTCCCGTACACACGCGCAGTGCCTGGCCAACGTGGCCTACATCATCATGGAGTCCACAGAGGAAGGCTCCAGCGAGTACCCCCTGTGGAAGGAGATCCTCTTCCTGGTCGACCTCATCTGCTGCGGCGCCATCCTGTTCCCTGTCGTCTGGTGAGTCGCCGGCGTCTTGCGTTTCAAAGAAATCAATGCGACAAGCAGAGCCTTGCTACGCAGGGTTCCCACGGGTCCCTAAAGTTCATAAAAATCCATAAAAAAAGAAGTGGTAAAATGATGTTCTTAATTGTCCTTAATTTTCAGGGAAAGCTTCTAAAATCAATAAAAATCCGTTAAAATGTATTTATTCCAAAATAAATTGACGGTTTATATTTTCAAAATTTTGAAATTGTCTTTATTTGAGAATGAATTCAAGTTTTTTTTTTCCTTCATTTTCCTACCTGTAATGCAGGTAGGGAAATGAAAATTTGACATACAATATGTCAAATAAAGGGTTAGCTGATAGCCCCTAAAAATAAACATCCACTGTGAATCCCCTTTTGAATGGAGAAAAAGTCCTGTAAAAAAATGGCTAAATTAGCCCTCAAAAGTCCTTAAAAGGTCCATAAATAAAAAACAAGTGGAAGAGTGGGCACCCTGCTGCATTGCTGTTTAGACTTGGTGGGTAAAACTAAAAATCCTCTCGTGAAAATGCTGCACTTTTATTTTGTAGGTCCATCCGTCACCTCCAAGAGGCCTCGAGTACGGACGGAAAAGGTGAGCGTCTTTAATTGAGTCTGTCAAGTGAATTGCAGTCAACCGAATGACGGATTCGACTTTGACCTCCACAGCGGCCATGAATTTGGAAAAGCTCAAGCTCTTCCGTCACTACTACGTCATGGTGGGATTTGGCCTTCAAATAGTTTCCGGCGTGTCTCTTTTTCCTCTCCGGTTGCCTAATTTCATTTTCTTCCTCTGTCAGATTGTTTGTTACATCTACTTCACCCGCATCATCGCCATCCTGCTCAAGGTCACCATGCCCTTCCAGTGGCAGTGGTGCTACGAGGTAGCATTGAAATTAAAGCCGCTGTCAAATGAAATGGTGATGGTGGTATTTTTAACATTTGCCTTCATCCTCCTTTCCTCAGTTCCTGGTGGAGGTATCCACTCTGGTCTTCTTCGTGATGACGGGCTACAAATTCCGGCCCGCCTCCAACAATCCTTACCTCCAGTTGCCCCAGGACGAAGAAGACGAGGAGATGGATGAAATGTAAGCCGGCCTCACCACCACTGTCAAAACGCACGTGTACAATCTTAATGGCGTCCAATATAAGCCGAGGAGCAACAACTCTTAAATTGATCACGAGCTGCGGGTTGTGACCGAAAGAACACGCGTTTCCTCCACTGGGTGTTGGGGCTCTCCCATACTTAGCGAGGCTAAAAAAAAAAAAAAATGAGGTGGCTCAGGCATCTGTTTCGGATGTTGAAAAGTTTATCCAAACTTACCTTGCTGGTGCTTGAGATGGAGGATGGGTGCATCTGGTCATGAACCGCAGTGTTAGCGCTTCCTTTTTTTTAACCTATGTTTGGATTCGAATTCCACAGGTAAGGGCTGTACAATTTAAAAAAACAAAACTATCCTATAGCAAAAATAGTATGGTCGACAAACGTGTCCCAAAAAATGCTTCTTTTAAACAAAACTACAGCAGATGCTAAGCTAACGTCCGTGTTTTGCCTTACATTTGAAGGGTCTCTCTCTCTCCCTGCTAACTTGGCTGCCACATCTCTCCAGCCGTTGTCTTTTTAGCCTGCTCTAGTCTACCCTGAAATCTGTTTGTCTCCGACACGAGAGCAGCGCAAGCCATTCATGTGTTGGTCAGTGTTGGTCTGTTGATGGCACCGCGGCGTCATCTACTGGCAATTTGGATGGGCGTCTCACAAGACTCATCAGTTTGGATCGGAAGGGGCCACTTTCACGCTGTCATTATGAGGTGGCGTGTGTAGAAATTTGACGGGAAAGAGCGATCCATCTGCAGCAACAACAAAAAAAGTAAAGCGGTGTGAATACATTCGCAGTGCAGGCAAATAAAAGGGCTTGGCGGCGGTCTATATGGGGACGTAACGCCATTGTGCAGGCGTCTTTCACTGACACGCTCCCAACCCAGTCAGAATGGATCTTTAACGTCAAAAGCCGCCAACGACGGTGAATGAGTTCATATTCCCAACGACTGACTTGATTTTGCGTGTGTGCAGCGTGACGGAGTCGGGCGCCCTGGAGGGCATTTCCAAAGTCAAGAAGACGTCGAACGGACGCGAGCGGCAGAAGGAGGCCACCTTGTGAGCGGGTGGGAGGGGGGGGGGGGTGCGCAGGGCTTTCATTTGGGGAGGAGTGTCACCTTGACCAGTGGCACGCACGCACACACATGGACCGAGGCTTCTTCACCAACCACTGCCACGGGCTCCCCCTTTTTCAGATGCTCCTTCCCACTGCCTGGCTATGCAAACAGACTTTTTTGTGTATTTGGATAAACACAAACGGACGGACGAACGAGAGGCCTGACCTTGCTCTTTCTCCAAAGACCATTTTAGCTTTTCGGATGTGTGTGTGTGTGTGTTGTTTTCTGTTTAACATGGTACTTGTGCATCAGCCTTCCTCTCTAGTGTGTGTGCAGGTCCTGAGAACACAGGAAACCCCAACCCCACCCCTCGCTCACATGCTCAGGTCCCCCGCCCCCCTTTATTTCTTTTTTTATTTTGGCCAATCGCAACATTCAGGGCTCACTGATTGGTCGAAACGACCATGTTCATTTTTGGACATGTTTGAGGTTGTATATTTCAGTAGATTTGCTCATTGGTCGGGTTCGGCATTCTGTTCTCAAGGTGAGCCCAATTTTGGATGACACCCCTCTCAATTTGGTGCCACTTTGAAAAATGACCATATTGCTTTTGTCTGCTTTTGGGGGGTTTTTTGTTTTGTTTTTTTAGCCTGCTACTCTGGATATGATGCCTATTTTACTAAGTATTGACAAATTCTTGGAAAGGAAAAGTGTGTAGTGAGTGTAAATAATGAGCCACCCAGAGCCCTCGCAACTGTTTCAGGAAAAGGAAGAAAAAAAAACTCGCGTGTTCTTTCAGTGACTTTGAAATAGCGAAAGTGCACTTCAGGACGACCGACGTGACCCCGCACACGCTCCAGTGCACGTTTGTTTGATTTGTGTGAGGACTCTATTGATGGTAAAATATTAATAAACTTTACTGAAGGTTTTTTTTTTTTTTCCCCCTTCCCCTCCTAAAATGTGACCTGTCATAATAAAGATGGTGTTCTGGGCATGTCACCTCTCAACTTGTCTTACGGAGATGCTCAATTCACATCGAGTGTTATGGACCAGCATGTTGAATTATTAATAGCGAAGTGGATTTTTTTTTTTAACAAAATGTCCTACTTGGCTATCAAAATGGTTGCCTGCCGAGATGGATAAAAACCGGCATTTTACTCGCACATGCTCCGTTAAACGTTGTGAAAAAAGTTGTTGACTGACTTCCCTTGAGTTAAAAAAAAAAAAAAGTCTGCCAGAGGAGGTAAAGCATTGACACGACAAACCGGCTAATGTTGGCAACGTAGCCTTTGTAAAATGATTAAACACTTTAAATTGCTCAACATTTGGGATAACTTTCAAATCATAAATGACAAGTACTCCTCTTGCCATTGATTGAAATTGAAATTTTAATCCCCAGGAATGATTGGAGTAAAATCACACTCCTGTATCTTAAAATTATCTTTTTTTTTTTGTCTTACTGTAGTACATTTTTTAAAGACACGTTTTTAATTGAGTTAAAAAAAAATAAAAAAGATGCTATATGTTGGAAATACGGTATTGACTAAATTATGTTGTAGTGGATTGCAGCAAATGCTTATTTTTTTTCATGAGGGTTAATCTTTTTAATACCTATGACATCAGGCTACCCCATCTGTATAGTATATGAAATATTACTAGACAAATGTATGACTTGTTTATTCATTTGTATATTATAAAATATACTGATATAAAAGTGATGAGAGCCATTTTTCACAGCATATATTGCCTCTCTGTCTTCCAATGTCTAGTCTATCTATAGGCTACATCAGCATTTTTTTTTCATGATGTGCCCCCCACTCTCCCACCCCTCCTTCCGGCGCGATGCGGTGCTGAGCAAGAAGTTGGTGCCGTCATATTGCAGCACACCTCACCACCACTCGCACATCAACCTCTCGGCGTCTCCGAACATTTCTGCGGGAAGGACACACGCGCCCCGGGAGCATGTAAGTGGCACATAAACACACATTACAGGTGCTGTCGATCGTCCTCATGTGTTAAATTAGAGCACGTGTTCGTTTTGGGACTTTTTTTTATTTATTAATTTTTTTCCCCTGCTGCGTCACCGTTCAGATTACGTAGAAATCGTCAAGAAAATTGTACGAGTCCTATCTTTGGGAGCTCTGTGAGAGTGTTTAAAGCAAAAAAAAGCGGACAGTTTGCATGCCGATCCTTGACTTGACCTCCAAATGACTTTGCCGGTGGTAGAAGGAGAAAAAGAGAGCCAGCGTGGGGCAACGTGATGCAGCGGTAGCACAGCGTTTCTTTCCTGCTGCAGTGACAATGCGCCATACGCAGGCTGCACATCAAGCCAGGGGGGGTGGGGGGGCTGAGATGATCAGAAATGCCGTCCCCCCAAAAAAGTTTTGACACATGGTTTGTGATAGGAAAGAAATAACTGCACACTCCTAACATAGATTAATAATATCATTAAAAATAATGTCGATAGAACCGTTTGTGGCGGCCCGGTGGACGAGTGGTTAACGCGTCGACTTCACAGTGCAGAGGTACTGGGTTCGATTCCTGTGTTGGAGTTTGCATGTTCTCCCCAGGCCTGCGTGGGTTTTCTATGGGTACTATGGCAGGCTGATTGAACGCTCCAAATTGTCCCTAGGTGTGAGTGTTGAGCGCGAATGGTTGTTCGTTTCTGTGTGCCCTGCGATTGGATGGCAACCGGTTCAGGGTGCCCCCCTCCTCCTAACCCTAACCCCCCCCCCCCCCCCCCCGCCCCCCCCCCCCCCCCCCCCCGCCCCCCCCCCCCCCCGTCGACGGCTTGGATAGGCTCCAGCACGCCTCGCGACCCTTGTGAGGAGAAACGGATCAGAAAATGGATGGAAGAACCATTTGTGCATTTTCATGCTCCATTCGTTGTACATGGACCAACATAATACTGTACTTAGGAACAAGAAATATTTGGAATTGACTTGCACTTTAAATGAAAAAAAATGTCAAACAGTGTTCTACTTGAAAATGGAAAAAAAAACTTTTCCTCCAGATTGACACGTTTGTTTTTTTGCAGGACATTCATGTCCGTTTGGGCCGTGTTGGCCCTTGTGGTTACCACGGAAGCAAGTGTTGGGTAAGTTAGCGCATGCCAACAGTGATAGACGTGTTTCATGAAATACAGATTGTGACTCATTTAGAACTCCTGCAGGGTTATTTAGAACAGTTTGGGATATTTCTTTATAGTTACTGTTTATTTAGTGTTAAATAAATTGATTTAGTTTCTGCTTGCGTACAGCCAAACAATAGTACTGAAATAAATACTCATGTGAGTAAATGATAAAGATGGAAACAATGCACATTTTAAGTAGTTTTATAAACCAAAAATGTACTTTCAGTTTTTCCCCTTTTTGTTAATTTAATTGATTTTCATTTGTTTCCCCACACACGCGATACAGCCCTGTTTGTATGCCCCAAAGTTTGTATAGCAAAATTACAATCATCTAATTAGTACTGCTCCTAAATGTTTTTGTGGACCTTTGAGACTGATGTTTTTTGATCGTTTGTTTGTTTTCAATCCAAAGGACGCAAGACCACATAAGTCTACTAATATGGGTCAGCATATCGAGTAATTGTTGCACTGTCTAATTTGTCTACATGTGTTGCTCCACCGTTTCTGTTAAAATATCTATTGCTTCTACAAAGTGCAACTATCGATGCTAAGTGTTAGCATTAGCGTGTCATGTTTCCATTACAGTATATGTTAGCGCTAAACTGGAAAGCCATTTTGAAGGCAATGTTGTTGACTCAATATTTGCCAAACTGGTGGGGTTTTTTTTGTTTGGGGGGCGGGGGGTTAATTTAATTTTTTTTTTTTTTTCGTACAATGAATTGAGTTCACTGCCACCATCAACACCCTTATTTATCTCAAGTTTCTGCTTGCAGGTCAAAACAAAACCAAAGAAAGAAATAAAAAAACGGAATGATGGCCCGTACTTGAAAAACTCTCAAGTGGAGTCACTTGTATCTCAAGGCACCACTGTACTGTACATGCTATGCTTTTGGATTGATGGAACTCTCTTTGTAAAAAAAAAAAAATGCAATTGTCCCGTTTGTACTGGTTGCAGCCCGAGCACCAGTGGCAGCTTTTGCACTGAGACAAAGGAATGCCTGGACTTTGAGGCGGTCTGCAAAACCGATGAATATGAAGTGAGTAATGACACCTTTGTTATGATCAATATCAGTGAGGCGAGTCTCACTGAGAGTGTATATAAAGGCTTTATATATATTTAAAAAAAAAAAATTTATTTATTCACAAGTTGAAGTGAATAATCGTCTTGGGTGAAGCAGTAAAACTGCTGACTGCGTTTTTTGTGTAGGTCCGACACTACAGCCCCACCCGCTGGGTGTCGACAGACGCCGAGGCCTACTTCATGGGCGTGGGTGCTGCCATGGCTTTCAGGAGACTTTTTCAGTACATCACCGGCGCCAATGAAGCAGGTAAAAAGAGCAAATAGTCTTTGATTGTGAAAAGATGGGATCTCTTCCCCCCCCCCCCCTTACATTAAAGTGAGCGATTACGTTTTGCTGGCAGGCATCCAGATGGAGATGACCGCGCCCGTGTTGGTTAAAATCCCGGAGGAGACTAAAATGTGGGAGCTGGCCGTTTACACGCTTCACTTCCTGCTGCCGCAAGCGTACCAAGACAAGCCCCCCGCACCCACCAATGACAAAGTGAGTGGATGGTGCAGCATCAGTGTGGATTAACAAGTGTCGCGATGATTTGATGACACCTGGCAGCATCAGAGTCACCGACGCGTCACTGTTCATCCCTCTAGTTGTATTTCACCGAGATGCCCGAGATGGACGTCTACGTGCGCAGCTACGGAGGTTGGATGTTATCGGTGACGTCCAGGCTTCATGCACACCTGCTGACCACAGAGCTGGAGAGAGTGCGGGCGCCCTACAACCACACCTACCACTACGGCGTCGGCTACGACAGGTGTGCACAATACAAATGATTCATCTGCGGACCAAATGCGAACACGCACGCTCTCATTTTGGAGGTGTGACGTTTGGCTGGGAAAACCAATGCGGTGGTGCCTTGGTGTACGAGGGACCCCCCCCCCCCCCCGACTTAGAACACGTTTTTCAAGATACGATCTGATAAATATAAACATTCTGTAGCACTAGGAAAACGACACGTGTGTTTAAAACAACGGCATAGATTAGCCTTTCGTCTGCTAGCTTAATGCAAGATGTTAACACAAAATGGGGGCGGGGGGGGGGGGCGCATATTTATATAGTTTTGCGCTAGACTTGGCACTGGGCACAAAAATAAGTCCAAAAGTGATTAAATCATATTTCAAGGCACCACTATATTTATTAGGAGAAGAAATCCTCATGTAACATTTCACATTATGTGCGTGCGTGCGTGCGTGCGTGCGTGCGTGCGTGTAGTCCCTTCAAGCTTCTCAACAGGCACAACGAGGTGTGGTACGTGGCTGAGGGGCCGCCAGTGTGCTCAGATCCACAGGAGCCCACTCCCGCGCACACCCCCAAGATGACACCCAGCCCTCCCGCCAATCTCTCATCGGATCCCCTCGCAGACTCCGCCTCCCTCACGGCCACCAACCTGACATCATCCAACACCTCGGACACGCCAGCCGCCGCACCTACCGACGTGCCCACCGACATGCCCCCCAGCCCCTCTTCTTCTCGCCTCTGGGTTAACCTGAGCTCCGCCCCCACCTCGGCTAAAGTCCCGACAGACGTGGCGGCGGCGCCCAACACCACCTGGTCCGCCTCCGCGGCCCTCTCGCTGGAACCTCAGGAGGACACCGCCATGGGGAACAGCACTTTGGCCAACCCCCAACAAGATGGCGTCTAAGCGGATGCATGCCGTTGCACTACGACACCCATGTTAGCTCATTGTGCTTCACTAGCCACAGAAAACTGCATCAGAAAATGACAGCAAGTGTTGGTATTAGCTGCTCACTTATGTTCAAACTGCCGCTAAAATTGGCGTTTTATAATCCAGTGTTTCTCAACATTATTGGGAAGTGAGGCACATATGTATTTTATGGGGGGGGAATCTGATACAGTTCTCCTGCACTGACCTATTCACAGATTTTGTTTTGGAATCCGGCCGGCCTCCATTCGTCATTGTTTTTGTCCTTCGGCTAAAATTTAACAATTGTGCTTTGGCTCTATCTTTTGGTATTTTGATGCAGAGGAACTATTTTTAAGTAGAACAGCGCTATATAGTCCTTTGCCGCCACCTTGTGTCTGCTTAGTTGAGCACAAAACTACTGTTATGGTCCTGTTGCGTTAAGGCTTAATTGCACATGAAGAGCATTCATTTTGCCCCACAGATGGATGAACAGAGATACTTTATTTGTCACAAAGGAATAATTTTTGGACCAGTTGGATACTTTCCCGTGGCACTGGGAATCACTGGTATGATCAAAGCGTTGAAGATTTTGATTCTATCCACCACGTACTCATGTTGACGTTCATTGCAACTTTTGCGCATAAAAGCATGCTGGCGCTTGAATAGCTTCGTTGAATTGTGTGAACACATTTTAGGAGCCAAATTACTGTTACATTACAATTCAAACGAATGAGGGTGAAGTTAAAAGGATTATGACATAAATATTCTTCTTCTGGAGCTTCTTCTTTAATATTGTGAATTGAACCCGTCTATAGCATGCCGTCTCCACACTTTACCGAGAGACATTAATGTGCTGCTGCTAATGCTGCTCCACTTTGAACTGTAGCGAATATATATTCAGTAGATATCGCAGCCTGTTAGATAAACGGCTATTATTTGAGGAACTTAAATTTGAAATTAGAAGCGCCTCGAAAGTGCCTTCCCCCCCTCACCGTATTTCGTGGCTCAATTGCAATAAATGTTCTTAGGCTCTTGACAGCTAACAGCTAACCCACACAAATAGCGGATGTCATCTATATGAGGTTTTTAGGTTCGATATGGTTCGATATGTCACTTAGTAGCATTTGGTGGGGCTCTGAGGAGGGTGCAATAAATATGACTGAAAATCCGACTGGGCTCATCGCTTCATTTATGTTTTGCGTTATTTCCACTCCAACAGGTTATACAGTATTGGCGAAAGATTTGTTACTTTCCTGTGGTGCGTTCATGACTTCAGGAATTCACAAACACGAAAAGGTAAGTGGTTAAGCAAGCATTTTTCCGTTTAACTGAAAAAAATCGATTTCGAAAATGACCATGATATTCCTTTCGTATGACCAAAAATACACCCCTAATTAATAAATCACGTGACAGTCTTTTGATTGAAGAAGAGTTTAATCCGTCACTTCACACACAAAAGTCCTTTCTGTAAAGCACCACTTTATTCATGTGCCCTCCAAAGGAGCACAATGCTAAAGTCCTTTCGTTTCAAGGTACAAAATCGGCTCCATTTTGCAACCAGGAACATCACGTTTTCAGTTTTAGTTTTTTTTTTGCGGGGGGGGGGGGGGGGGGCATAAACGTACATTAGTTAGATCTCTCTTTCTCTCTCTCTCACACACACACACACACACACACACACACACACACACAGACAGAGGCAACCACTAGTCCCAAACAAATATAAACATATTTTCTGGTGGAGGAGTGGACAAAATATGGTGTGCGGGCTAATTACGGTGCGCTCCATTTTTTAAATTGAGCCCACTGCAGAGCATTTACATTATCAAGAGTTTGGCTTACCAGGTTATCAGTCGAACTGTGGTTAAAAAATAATACTAAATTTATTCCTAACATTTCCTAAGCAGAAGAAGCAACTTTCCCCTGTATGTGTTCGCCACAAAAAGTCCGTCGTATCACATGTTTTGGCACGTTCAGCATCGACCAAACTGCTGCTTCTTGCGAAATAAGTTAAAGTGAGCATCGTTCACAAGTCAAAGCAAAAAAAAAAAAAAAAGGCTGATTGATGGCTCGTATCTCCAAAAACTCGGGTCAGTCATATCTCATGACAACACTGTGTTGTATTTGCATATTTGCATAGCTAGAAAACATTGACAATATCAACATATAAGCAATTTATTATTAATAGTTGTCAGTTGTTGGGGGCATCACACCCAAGACTCCAGCTCACCTGAAACCCGAACGGGGGGGGAAAAATGGATGGATGGATAAAAGCTAGCCCGGGACGTCTTGTATTGGCTTGGCTATCCTTTGAAATCAGTCGACTTCTTACTTTGCCATCGAAAGAAACTATGAGCATTTGACAAACTCGACAGGTTGAGAATTGCACTGCAAAGACCCTTAGGGTCAAATCCGATCTGTCAACAATATGCAAAGGTGTGGGTCACTTGGAAACGAGCACCTTTTTCGTGACGCTTGCCCTCCTGCTGCCTCCTCCTCCTCCTGGTGCAGCCGCCCCCCCTCCGCTGTACCACAGGTGTCCAGGTATGGTAAACGCGTCCACGCTCATGCCCATGGTCTTGGATGGGATGGCGCTGAACTGCTTGCGGTCTGAGCTGTACTTGTACATGGACTCCACCTGGGTCGAGCTTATCGTCTTGGGGCCCACACCGGCCAAACGCACGAGCTCCGCGGAATCAGGGTTAGCGGTGTAGACGCCGCGGAACTGGCAGCTGGCGTCCCGGAAGAGGATGAGGAAGTGGTTGGCGGGGCTCTTCTCCATCTCCTGCGGTTGGAGGGAGAGCAGGTCAAAAGGGTGCGCAGTGAACCCCAGTGGATGAATGTACTGGTGTATCAAATCACATTTTCCCATTGAAATGAATTGAAATGCCATTAATTGGTTTTTTTTGTACCTCGACGATCTTGTTCTTTTGGGGCTCGTTGACCTTTCCGGCCAAGCAGCAGCGAGACAAAGCGTTATGGATGATGAACTTGTTGGACTTGAAGCTTGGTTCTTTGAAGAGCTTCGGACCTGATCGAATAAACATAAAATCAGTCGTCGTTGGAAAAGCTGTGTGTGTTTGTGTGTTTCTGTGGAGGTATTTCACAATGCCCCAGACCTGTGTATTCCGGGGCAGGCGGGGTTCCATTTGAACCGGTCTCCCAGTCTCCATTCTGTTTTGCAAATCTGCTCGGCGTCACGCATCCAGCAGGCGAATCGGGTCGGCTGTCAGGCGCAGATTACTGTAAGTGTTAGCTTTCGTTTTCCAATCAATCAGTCGTAAAACCGATCCGAACCTAAACCAAAATTAGGCTTATAGCACTTCAGGTTTGTGGCTGAGTTGACTCTTGACAAGAGAAACACTTAATGATGTGCGTGGTGGATACAAGGTGCTCGAGATGCTAGAAATGAGTGAAGTACATATGGGATGCTAATCGCAAATCAAAAGAGCACCTTTGGATTTTCTTATCGCCATCATCGTTTCCCGGCACGTCTGTGGCGGCCAGGTTGAGTGACGAGTGAGACTTGGTCATCTTGGGGGCTGTAGGAAGAAAAGCAACGGTCAACAAGTTCTTTGGGTACGATCGAACCGACGATGGTATTTCTTTACGGGTGGCTTTTTTGGCGGGGCTCAGAGACAGCTTCGTTTCCTCCCTGGTGACGCTGCGAGGCCGCGCCCGCGTTCGTGTCTTCCTGACGGGCGATCGTCCCTGGTTAGATGATTTTTGCTGCAGCATCTTGTCCAGGTCGTCCATGATCCGCAGCTGATGCCGCCAGGCATATTCGGCTCGCGTGAAATCTCCACGTCGGGCTGGAGTGGCCGGAGGAGTGGGAAAGGGTGAGGTGTTTCCAATAGGAGGTGTGTTCGCAGGAGAGGAGGCAGTCTTGTCTGAAGATTCCATTCTGAAGAAAGAGGGAAACTGTCTTAGCTTCGATTTGACTCATGACGTTGTTTTTGGAACGCCCCGCACTTTTTTTCACGTTCTTGCTCCTGTCGCCTCCTCTTCAGCTCCTCGGCTCTCCTTTGCTGCCTCTCCAAGAGGAGAGCTTTCCGTTGGGCCATCTCCTCTTCGTTGTCGACATCCTCCTGCAGTTACCACAATAACACAATTCAGCCTCACTCCACCGCTCCTGTCGTTTCAAGACACAAAATGGAGATCGCCCAACCTGCAGGCCATCCAAAACACAATTACAGAGTAGACTGGACACAAATTGGGTTGTGATGTCTCCCAGGACAAAGAGGTGGGACCAGCTGAGAACAACAACATTCAGCGTAATGGACAATTGTGTATTCACTGGCAGACCTAAGGTGTCCTTTTTTTGGGACCTCCTGGGATCACCCCCAAGACTGTCCCCCTGTGGGACAGAGTGTAGGAGCTACCAGCCAGGCAAAAGTGTGAAGAACTGCCTTTATTTTGTAAATAGGGCCGTTACTGATGCACCACAGGGGGGCACATGAGGAAGACACTACAAAGGGACACCATTGGCAACATTAGGGAGCACCAAAACCTTGGGTCTGCCAGTGTTGTTTAATGATTCAATTTATTTTCTTTGGTCCTCTGCCAGACCATCAAAATCGTGGTTTACGTGAAACTAGTCCATGGTGGAAAAAAATGGAAAACTACCGACCTTGATTTTATTCGTCACCACTCACCTTAAAAAAGAATCCTATCCCTCCTCTGGCTCCAAGCTCACTGTTTTCTTCAAGTGGGTCTTCGGGATCGGTTTTTGCTTGGCCGTCACTGGATTCCGTTTGCGGTTCCGAAGAGTTCCCAGCTTCTGCGGCTGAATCCAACTGCGCCGCGGCACCGGAAGCAATCACGAGTCCAGGATCCGCCGCAGATTCCAGTTGGTCACTCATGGAGTCAGAAGAAAACTCCTGCCCCTCATCCGTTGGTTCGTCGCCGCCTCCCTCCTCCGGTCCTCCAAGGGAGGAGAGCGACGCCTCAATCATACTGCAGTGCTTCTCGGCACCTCCAGCTCTACCTCTGGCCTGTCCCGTGGCGTATGCGGCAGAAATTGATAACGTCTCGCTCTCAAAAGAGCATTCCGATGGCGCTCCGGAGCTGCTGCCACTCGTGACCCTCGGGAGAGGCGGTACGGGCACTACGGTTGCCTCAGGATCATCCTGCTCGAGCTCCAGGCTAAACTGGGTCGGCGTCTCACTGGACGCGGTGTCTGAGGGGCTGTCATCAGGCTGCGGCGCAGGCTGAGAAACCTCCTGGGGAGTTCGAAGTCCGCCGATGCGGAAGGACGACGTTGTCTGCACTTGACACTTGCTGGGCGACACTCTTCGCAAGTGGGGGAGGGTATCCACTGTGTGTGTTGGAGTCAAAACGCGACTGAGAGGGGGAAACTTGAGCTCCGAGGGTCGTGGGTGAGTTTGCGTTCTCGGTTGGTGTTTGGGACTGCGGGGGGCTGACGAGATGTGGATTTTGGTGCGGGGGGCCGGACAGGAGGAGGAGACGATTGTTTTTGGCGAAGTAGCCGCAGAGAGAGTGTGGCTCCGTCGGGACGGCGACGACACAGAGGAAGTTTTGGGAACGGGTGGAATCATCCAGGCTTTGCTGGTACTCGTGGCCGGATTCTTGGTAGGGGTTCTTGGGGGTGTCTTTGCGGGTGTGGGAGGAGGGGTTTTGGCGAGTGCCTTTGTGTTACCTTTAGGTTTTGACTTTGGGGTGACTTTTTGGGAGCTTCTTGGTCTTTGGTTGCCCAGAAGCTGCTGCTGCTGTTCCGTTAATTTATGCATGTCCTTCTGCAGTGACTGCAAAGCTTCACTCAGTTTCTGGACAATTTCATTATACTCCACAAGAATGGCATCGCCTCCTTTCTCTTTCTCCGATGCCTTTTCTTTCTCTTGTCCCGTTTTGCTGTCCATCGAGAACGTGACTTGCTTCTCCAGCCGTGGAGGGTTGGAGACGGACGGCTTGGCTTTCTCCTTGTCTGCCTCCCTTTCTGCCTTTTGCGTTTCGTCCTCCTTTTTCAGCTGCTCCTCCATGAGAGTGAGGCGCTCCTCCAGAGAGAGGTTATTCTTCTGCGTTCCCTCTCCCCAACCCTCCCCTTGTTCTCGTTTCATTTTAAGGAAAGCCGTTTTCCCGAGCCTCTGTCTGTGCTTGGCAAAGATGGTCTCAATTCGTTTCTTTTGGGCTTCGATGCTTTTGCGTTTTTCCTCCAGGCGAGCTCCCAGCTCCCAAGCCTCCGAACCCGGCTCTGGACCTCTGAGGCCAGGGCTATCCTTCTGACTGGGAGTTCCTGCTGGTGTGGAGGGAGTGTGCGGCGTTCCCGGGGTTGTTGGAGTCAAAGGAGTGGTTAAGTCTTCCCCAGAAGCGACGGGATGTCTTCTTCTGTTATCCCGTCGCTCCGCAAAGCTTGTCATGCGTGGGCTGCCGTTGGCGCTGTTGTGTCCGTGATGATTCTTAGTGGGTCGCATATTACCAGGGGCGTTTCTGGGGGCGTTGTCAGATGCCTCCGATGAGTCAACGCTGCCGTCTCGCAAGACAGAGTCATCGTCACGTGACCGATCAGTTGCCCGCGATTGCCTCTCCTTCCTCTGACTCCTCCCACTGTTATTACTCGCTTCTCCACCTACCGGCCGATAAATGACTCCCGACTGGCAAGGGACAGAACTACTGAGCTGAGGCGTCTCCTCTAGTAGGGAGTGCAGGAAGAAACCGGCAGGGGCGCCCTCGGGACATAACCTAGGTTCTGGTCTTGCTGTCAAAACTCCCTTCACATCTTTCTCTGCAGTCCTTCCCTTGTTTCGATCCTTGCTGCCGGGGGCCGCGTGTAATGCCTCTTCAACGGCGGGCAGCTCTCCCAGAGGCGGCGGGTGCACATAGGGCCCCCAAGAAGATCGCTGCGATGGTGCCGAAGCGCTGACCAGGTGACTGAGGTCCTCCGGGGGGCTGTAGGGTAAGCGAGTCATCCCCGCCAGCGAGGTCGTTGCGGGGATGCTAGCGCCCAGGCTGTCCGTGCTGACAGAGCGAAAGACAGAATCTATTGGGTTGCCCATGACAACATCGACATCACTGTCCAGCCCAAATGGGATGCTGAAAGTCACTGCGGACAGAGGACGACTGCAGGAGGGCGGATGATGGTGGTGGTGGTCGTGGTGGCGGTGGTGGGGGAAGTCGGTGGGGGAGGGGGGGTGAAGATGTAAGTGCAGTGAGACCACAGAAGCCAAAGTAAGACGGTTTAGAAAATCAAGCCAAAGTATGAACAGAACAGCAAGTCGACTAGAGAAGAAACACATCGAGCGAGTGTCACACCTGATTTGTTTCTTTGTCCAGCTTTTGTTTTCTGCAAGGACATAATCAGAAGTTAGATGTGAAAATAGAAGCAAATGCGGACTTGCGCCACCTTTGCAGCTAGAAGAGCCGCCACGACTCTGAAAAGACTTTCTGCAAGGTTCGCGAGTGTGTCTCACGCGCTCCTCCGTGCCAAACTGATGCAAGCATGCATTCATGGATGCTGCGTTATGACAACGTGACAAAGTCATAATAACAAAATAATACCACACAACACATAAGACACAGACGGTCATTCATTCTTAACCCCTTTTCTGCATACTCTTTGACGAAAAAAGAGATTGGCTCACATCTCCTGTCCCATGTAAATCAATTTCAATTCCAAGCCATTTAACAAGGAAGCTTGTTCAATGACACTTTTAAAACACAAGAAATGTATTTGAACAGGAAAAAAAATTGCGAGTATAACATGTGTAGAAACTACCGGACCTTTTGTAGTGTCTCTGTGTTCGATCCATGCATGTGTTTTAAAGTCAGGGCTTGATGTCATTGAATATCTGAGCGTGAGCTGTGGTCAACATCAGTTGCTCATCAAATTAACTGGCAACTCCTTTAATTAACCCTCATGCAGTATTTTAAGCGGCTGCATGAAGGGTATTACGTCCCAAAAATGTCCCTCTTCCAATGTGCAACAACTTTTTTCACTTTTCATTTTTTTTCACTTTCAACCCCTCAAAATGTTCAGTGGGAATTGGCCAAGACATAGATATACATCCTATGCAAAATTTCAGCTTCGTGGAGTTATTTATCACTGTTTTGTCTGTGGTGTCCATTTGTCCAACAGTCCAAAATCGTCCAAAGTGTCGGAAATGTCCAATTTTGGGATTATTACTGCATGGGGGTTAAAAAAAAAAGATTATATACCCTGTGGTTAATAATCTTTTTTTTTCATTTTTCCACAATCCACCATGGATCTAAATGAAAGATGGATGGACACATTCCACAAAAAATATCTGCAAAGCCGCTTGCGCCGAAAATGCTAAACTGCAATATGGTCAGAGAACCCAGTAGTCCAAATGCTAATTGATTCTCAGGTTTGTCCAATAGTTTGGTGTGTCTTACCCGGTGATACTGGGGAGGGGGCGGTCACAAAAGGTTGTTTGAAGACAAACAAAGGAGATCCACTGGAAAGATCGGAGATGAAAAGTGTTGGTGAGTTGCTCCATCGTATTCTGGACTGAAACAATTTTTGCTTTCTACCTGTTGCTGTTCCCACTGACAGGACTGGTACAAAACACGACACCCGAAATATCTGAAAGGACGAGGAATAGGTGCCGCTTATTAGAAACTGCACACGAGGGCGAGTGCTTTCCACCAAACAAGTACAGTATGGTTGTTTATTGTTTTTTTTGTTTGTTTTGATTTTTATGCAAAGAAGGGCCTCACTCGGTGACATTTCAAGCCAGCATCACCCCTGACTTAAACGCGTGACCAACAGCCCAAAACTCACCTGTGAGGTCAATGGCTTGTATCGGATGTACAAAATCAGGCTTCTTGATCTCGAACCACTCCAGCAGCTCGGCGACAAAACTCAGGATGTTCAGCTGAGCCGACAAAAAAAAAAAAAAAACTCAAAATGAATTATAATCTGCCATCTTGTTTAAAAAAAAGAATCTGTAAATACAGTAGTGGCCATATGTGGTAGTTTCACCTTAGAATAACACTTTCAAAATGGTCTCGATGTAACGGCTAGCCATAAGGAGATGAGCCTCTCTCGCTCCCCCCCCCTCTCTCCCTACCTCCCATTGTCATGGCAATCCCAAATGAACAAATTTACAATAAATCCTCACATACATAGTAATTCTTGCTCTGCCCTTGGCGCCCGGGACCAAATGACCAATGGACCAGTATCGGACCGTGGACCAGTGATTGGGGAACCAATGCTGTATAATACAGTGTACTTATTCCCCATTATTTTTTTATTGAACATTTCCATGACCGGCTAGAAGACAAATCACGTGGTTGACCCGTCTTCCAATGCGGGACGGTACTTGTTTTCCACCTATGAATGACGAATGCTGTCGAGTAGAGTTTAAAAGGGGGGTGGAGCTTACATGCAGAAGAGGCGGGCATAGAGAAGGTCTTCCAGGCGAAGGAGGCAGCAGCTCTGCAATGTGCTCTCGCAAAACTCTTTAATCAGCTGCAGGTTGTAAAGACTGTCGGCCACTGACATGGTGTCCTTCAGACATACATCTGCCAGAAACGATATGCACAACGCCGGTTGATTATTGTTGTGCCAGGAGGTAAAGATCAATATTTAATGATGCGTGTGTGTGTGTGTGTGTGTGTGTGTGTGTGTACCCTCGAGAGGAAGCACGGCGGGGCGCAGTAGAAGTGCAGCACAGCAGCTATAGCGCAACCATTAGACAAATCTTTGACCGCGGTGATCAGAGGGAAGGTGGGAGTCAGCTTGGACTGCACTTTGTCTTCCTGTATCGGATCTAATGGAGGAGCAGAAAGCGGAGAGAACGCTGAAAAATGGCAGTCCACATTGGGACATTTAGGACGTAGAAGAGGTGTGGGTACTCCTCGTGTGATTTTTTTTTAAAAAAAAGAAAGAAAGAAATCAAGTCAAGCTGTGAAGCCACGGCAAAAAAAAAGCCCACAGAAAAATAAAGACACCATACGCTCACGGACACTTCATTGGGTACACTTGCACAAGAACGGAATGAACATTTCTGCAAAGAAATGAACATTCACATTTGATGAATATTCACTGATACTCAAATTCGCGGCCTGCAATTAAATTTTTTTTTTTTAAATCCAGCGTAAATAAATAGGTTTTAAGATTCTTTTAATTTTCACACTTTGTATTAGGGAATTTAGTTTTATTTTTAAATCACATGTAACATGCGCCTCCCCAAAATCCGGATTCTAGCCTGGAGCTCAAGGTCACAATGTCAAATCACAATCAAGCAGTATTTTGGTCAATGCCACTAAACACGCACGAAGTCCTGATTGGCTTTCCCTTAGATTGTGCAGGTGTACCTAATGTTGTGACCAGATAGCGTGTGCCTGGTCATCCAAAATAAACACACACTAAACACAGGGTGCGGTCTCAAGCTGCATAAAACAACAGGCATCACGAAACAGGAAGCAGCTGGAAAAAAAAAAATGTGGCTTGAAGGTGAGGATTTGTGCCCCGCATGCAGCAGAAGTGCACACACTGACGGACGGACACCAGACTCATTCCAGCAGCCTTGTTGCAGGAGCTCAAAGTTACAGCAGATGTGGTGGAGGTTAGCTTAACCTGTGGGTGGGTGGGGGTGCGTTGCTAGCGGGGAAGGGGGAGGATGTGGATGACGACAGGAGAGAGCTGCTATACATTACCACTGGAGGTTTGTTCCCCGACTCCTTCAAACAAAAAGCGATAGCATGCTGGACGGGGGCGTGGCAGAGAGAGGGACACAAGCATAAAAATGACAAAGGGGCCCCTGGAAAAAAAAAAAAATCATCACACTGTGACACACAAGGAACTGGGGGAGGGCAATGGGGGGGAGAGGCGAGGGACAAACGAGATGGATGTGGCTTGACCTCCCTCCTCCCCAACATCTCCTCCTTCCTCATCAAACTGATGACGAGGAGGCTTGTCACAAAGTGTGGATTTTATATTGAATACAGAGCCATGATCCCGTTGCGTCACGAACATGCCTAAGTGCTGTTCTTGGCTCAGTGGCTCAAAGGTAACATCCATTTTCTCACATGAATTTGAATGTGATGGGCTCATTCAGAACAAAGCCGGTTACAACAGGGTGTGAACACTTTTGCAAGCACATTATCTCGGTTGTTTGTGTTGACTTCCGCTCTCGAAAATATTTTTATCAATTGAGGTGGACAGGTTGTAAGTCACATGACTGGTGTAAAAAGTTTCAAAATGACTTTGTACTTGTCTTGGTCTCTTTTTTTTTTTTTTTGGTATCACAAAAACCTGCCACTTGAAAAGGGGTGTGGTGACTTTTTAGATGCACCGCAGGGAATTGTTGCAAGTTAGTTAGTTAGTGAGTTAGCTAGCTAGATAGCTAGTCAGTTAGCTAGCTAGCTAGTAGGTTAGATTTTCAGGTAACTTGTTCAAGTAACATTCAGCAGTTAGTTAGTTAGCTAGTCAGTTAGCTAGCTAGATAGCTCGTCAGTTAGCTAGCTAGCTAGCTAGTTGGTTAGATTTTCAGGTAACTCTCATCAGTTAGTTACTTTTTCAAGTAACATTCGGCAGTTAGTTAGTTCGTTAGTTAGTTAGTTAGTTAGTACAATTACCAAGACCATTGAGTTCCTGGAACTCAACATGCAGTTGTGGCTAGCGAGAGAGTACAAACATGAGCAGGCAACACAAAGAACAAATGAAGACACTCTCATTGGTCATCTGACATGACAAGCAGATAATAAAAGAACACGCACACACGCACACACATCCAAACTCAAATATACATCTTGATATCATAATGTGGCATTTCCAGCAGGCAGAGCGGCGTCAGCCTCGGCGAGTGCACGCACGTATACATAGAGAGGAGATGGACAAGAGAACGCACACTTACGGGGACGAGTTTCCAATACCAACGGGTGGGCGGGCCCTGCTGGAGAGCAAGGTGCCACGATACACGATGAGCACGAGGAGGAGGAATGGGGGGCCGGGGGGGGGGACAGAGAAGCAGAATGAGGGTGAGGATGTTACAAGGTGGACCGACGCACCTCAATGAGGGAAGTCACACTTTGCATGTGCGCGTGTGTGCCGAGTGGTGTACCGTTTCCTGGGAGTGCTGGGGGTCAGTGATCTGCTGCGGCGGCTTGGGTGTCTCTTCCTCCTCGGTGCGTTCTCTCAGCTTCTGGTTCAACTGTCAAGACGATGCAGTGGCACTCAAAAGCCATTTCGCTGTTTGATCCATCACGGCACATCGTAGCAATGCACAGATCGTGATGGATGAAGATTTTTCATTCAAGTCAGTCAAGTGAAATGAGAAATCATCAGTTCCAAGGCGAAACTGGGAAAAACCTCCAAATATGGGCATGCTGGCAACCAGGGCAACATTGTATTTCTGTGCGGCCTCGCGAATCTTTCACACGGAGCGAGTAGAGTGTGAAAAGGGGCTTCGGACTTGACATTTGTGACTAGGGAGGAGCGTTGGGCGACTCACCCTGTTGACCCAGAAGAGCAGCGCATTCTCCCAGGGCGCTCCGACGCCCATCTGCTCAGCTTCGGCCGCTATTTTCACCCTGTGCACGATCTCCCTGCTGGCCAGTGACATCATCGAGTCCATCAAGGCCAGGTGGGCTTTCTGCACCCATTGGCGACCAAAACGCAAAAAAAAAATGACATTGACAATTGGTTCCTCCATTACAAGTCTTAACATTATGGTCCACCTGTGCAGTATAAGATATATTCTTCCTTTATAATCAGAGTAGTTCTCAGTTTTGACTGACAAGCGCTAATGTAAAAAAAAAAAAATAAAAAAAAAGGGGGCTTACAGTGTTACAGTTGTCAAAGTGGATTGTTTGTACAGCACTCATTAGATTGTGCTGGTGTACCTAATCAAGTGTCTTTACAACTTTGGCCCAAAGTCCTACCATCTTGATGGGGGTGCATCTGAGGTCGTCCTCGGTGACGTCCACATCCTGGACCTGCGGGGCCACACCTTTCTTCGTGAGGAAGTGCAGCAAGGCGCAGTTGTCGGAGGGCGAGGCCGAGGCGGGGGCCGAGGCGGGGGCCCCGTGTGTCTGCGCAAGCAAGGCCTGAGCTCGGCAGTAGATCTCCGGGGAGACGAGCAGCTTGGAGACGGCCGGTTTGAGGTGCTCTTGGTCATACTGGTCCTTATAGAGCGGCTCCCGCAACTCCACCGGCACATTTTCTGCGGACGCATACAATCTGTCGTCACGTTGGGGGGGAAAAAGTGGACGATCATAGGATGCACAGGTGCAAATTCCCCCGCTTGGTTCGACTATCCCGACAACCTAATATCATTTCAATCATCTTAAATCCTTGTAAGATGAACAAATTCGAGATAATTTGGCGTTGGAAAAAAAAAAAAAACGCACCCAAGTGTGTGTTTACATGGTCAAGACTCTCCATAAAAACTCAAGCTAAACTTGGTCATGCGCCAAATCACAAAGCTTGTCTCTGTCGAGATGTATCACTTCGACAAACTTCTTTGGACCAATTAATGTACTATTTACCAATTTAGCCAAGGAATGGAGAATCGGTTTTAAAACTCATTCACTCCCAAAGACGTTTTTAAAAATGTCTTTACAGACTCGGTCTAGAATTGGCTGGTACTGAATGAGTTTTAAAAGTATGAAAATCTGTAAATTGGTGAATAGTGGACCACAAATATGCAAGGTATCACTGTACCAGATGTACTCTAAACTGCGATGTGGCAAAAAGTACTAAGTATGGAAAACTATTCCTCCAACACTGAAAGCAAATACCAAGTCATAATAACAAGGAGAAGAAAAAAAAAAAAAGTTATTCCTCAGTGAAATGTTTTGTCATATCCTGCGAGATGCTCAATGTTCTCTTCTGCATGAACAGCTCAACGAGGTGGACGGGACCAAAGTGAGAGTCAGTCACGCGATTCAAAGAAGACGAGGCAAGAAACACTGACCCACATTCGGCTGTCCCAGTCTCCGAAGGATGCTCGCTGCAGTCGGGATGACTGCTCGGGGGGGGGGGGTCTTCCATTCCTCCCTCCCTGCCTGTGTAAGAACATTTCTGACCGCGTAGATGCTCTACTTAATTTTCTAAATCCTACTCTCCACCAATCATCAGCAACGAGTGCGATCACCACAGCGGGTTCAGGGTTAAATCTCCTCCTACGTCGTCACGATGGAAACGACGGAGAACGAAATAAGTCATTGTGTCCCCGCGGGTGCCGACAGAGGCAATGAGACTGCGGAGGAAGGAAGGGAGCCAAGCACCTTGCTAACCAGGTTAGCATAATGCCTCAGCTAATCTCATCGAGGCCCAATCAGGACAAAGCTTCCAAAGGGCCAACTCTGGACCACCTTCGAAAAGGGAATCCAGGAGGAAAATGCGAGCAAAAGTGAAGCGCAACTTGCCTCGTTGACACACTGATGAAAAATCGACATGTTTCTGTTATTGAGTTGTGAAGACAAAACTAATTTCAGAGATTCTGGTTGGGAGTAGTAGTACTCGGTGGTAGTAATAGGTCGGCACAGATTTATGCAGATTGTGTCATTCGGATATTTCACTGCTCCATAAATATATTTATTTATTAGATAATATTTCGGGAGCGATGGGAGCAGACGGCCAAAGATGAGCAATTAGTCCGTTTCAAGCTCTTAATGTGATGGCAGGGTGGTCAAGTTGACTCGGTGAGAACTTGACTAATTTGTTCAACGGCGTGCAGTAAGTGCAAAATTGTGTATGGTGATCCTCCCTCCATCGCAGGGACTACCTGATTGAAAAACTCTCTAGGCATGATTTTACAGCATTTGTGGCGCTTCTTCTTTTCTTTTTTTTTTAAGGACTTTAAACACTTAAAATAACAAAAACACTTAATGCATTGAGAAAGACCAATAGATCACCAAAATATTGTATAAAGGGTTAAATATCCTTTTCTCATGTTGTGTTGGCCAAATAAAGACTATGTGGTTGATTTGAATCCACCATGTGTGAGTGTCTTAGTTTGATGTTTAGTTTGACAGTAAACTTCAACAAGGGAGTGGCTTTAAACAATCACATTGGTGCTGAAATGGTGCATTGTGTCAGTGTAATGTAGCTGATCGGATTATTCGCTTTGTTTGTATTATTATACTCCGAGGTGCACCTCAAGAGTCAAGTGTATGCGGCAAACACATTGACGAGCAAAGGGACACGCAGACCGTGGAAAAACGTCACACACCCCCAACCACGACAAAGGACCAATCAAGTGAAGCATCGCGAATGCAACGTTGCAAAAAAAAAAAAATATTTTTTTTTCTCTCCTCGGTGTCTTTTGTTCCCTAACAACAATAAGGCAACAGCGAGTCACACTGACACCGATATTCTGCAGCGCGCTGACCCATTTCCACGCAGCACCGCTCACTTTTGCAGGTCTGCTGCAGCTCTTCAGTCTTTTGTTGCACTGATGATGCAGCATCCGCGCGACCCACGCGTGAGCTGGGACACCACCTCCGATATGCATGAGCGACATACATATAATTTGTTTTTTTTGTTTTTTTCTCGAGGAGCTGTCACACTAAATGGAAGCTAGAAGGAGAGAACACGCACGCACACGGAAGCGCTAATGGGCCCACCGAAGCCGGGCGGGGTTATCCACGGAACGCCCCACCCAAGCATACGCATGTAGTGATGGAGCCGCTTCCCGTGGGTGGTCTCACCTGCACAGCCGTAAGATTTGCACAGCAGCCAACGCACGCTGGCGCGGATCTTGGCGCGGCCGAAGTCGCAGCGGTCTAGTGGGGGGATCTCCGGTACAGAGAAGGGCTTCCTCGACGTCGTCGTCGTCGTCGTGGCCTCGCCGGGTCCGGAGTCCACCATCGCCGCGCTGAGGCGCACGGAGTACCGGTAGGAAGAAGAAGAAGAGGAGGAGGAGGAGGAGGAGGATGGACGATGGGGGCGGAGGGAGGAAGAGGGAGGATCCTGGTGATGATGTCAACAGGCAGGAGAGTGAATCATCACATGGCCAATCAATTTTCTCATAGACCAACGTACCCCACCCACACTGTCTCCAATATATCATTGCCTACCAGAGTTCATTAATAAATACATATAATTATTTAAGATGTATATGCACACACACACGCACACATAAGTATAGTAAAGTGGACCCCCGCTGTTCGCGTCAAATTGACGCCCATTGAAACGCATTTGGAGGGCATCAGGTCGTGCATATATTTAGATTAACATAACAATACAGTCAAACCTCGTTTTTCGAACGTCTCTGTTCTTGACCTAATCGGTTTTCGACCAAAAATTTCGAGTTTTTTTTAATGCCTCGGATGACGACCGAATTTCGGTTCTCGAACAAACTGAGCGCAATTGAATGGTCACTTGACTCCTCTCGCCTTCCTTACACGAGGAAGTGACGCTTCCTCGGGTAGACAAGGAAGTGACGCTTCCTCATGTAGGTTGTATGTTGTTGTTTTTTTAAAAAGAGCATGGTTTCGGTTTTCGAACAAATTGTTTTTTGAACAGTCTTCTGGAACGGATTATGGTCGAAAACCGAGGTTTGACTGTATTTCAATAACAGGGTGAAGGCTCGGAGCTCTTTGAAATACTTTTTTCTTTATGAAAAAAAAAGAATAAAATTCAAGAATAACCAGCACAATTCCATTTTTGTTGGCCAACATGACTTCATTAAAAATAAAGTACTGATTGCATATATCATGAAAAAAATAAGCAAAGGTGAAATGCATATAAAATGAAAGTCAAATGTATCAGTAATAATATATAATACGGTAACTTGGCAAGTTCGTTAACTGTTCTCCATAACCATCCTTTCAAATTAAAGTATCAAGAAAATATCTAGTTCGCCCCCCCCCCAATTTGTTAATTTGTTGTCCACATGACATTCCTTTAATACAAAAAAAAAACAACCGAAAAACATCATTCAAGTCACTCCATTTCAGCAGTTCCCCCTTATAACCACACGGAGGCACTCTTTAGCAAAACAAGGACTGTAAAGGCAACAATACAGATGGCAGTGAGAATTTTGCGATTTATATATCAACACACGGTGATAGAAAGAATACAATGCTGCTGTTATTTCATGCTGCAGTCTGAATGGAAGTGCCCATGTAATATTTCGTGTTAATGGTTTATGGTAGTTTCGCAAGCACCTTTGCAAAAGGGGGAGTTGTCAACCAATAAGAATGCAACACAACCTGTTTAGTTCTCATTTCATGAAACATCGTATTATTTATTTATTTTTTTGTACGACTTCAGTGTACTTTTGAATTGGACAAAATGAAAATCCTCTTCAGTATGTACGTCTAAACACATCTAATACAATTTGTGTATCAAAAATGTGCTAAATGGCATTTTTGATCGACACTTGTCAAAGTGTCGTCAATTTAACTTTATTATTGTGGTTAGTTTACAGCGGGGACGTTGTTAATATTGGAGCGACCTGATTTCGGATAGACAGAGTCAAATCCATCCAACAGTGCCAGTACCTGGACTTAAGTACCCCAACTGACGAGTTTTTTTTTTAGAGAGACTGCGTATTATTCAGCTGCTTTTAATTCTTGACTTGCGAGTACGACTTGGGATGACCCGATCTGGATACAATCAAATAAATTGTTTTTTTTCCCCTCCATGTTTGTGTGAGCCCAGTGGCAAAGCCAAAACCAAGCCCATTTAATGAACTTAACAGCGAGTGACGTAACATCCAAGCTGAACTTGATATCGTTCAACCTCGTGACCTACTCGTGCATAGCGCAATGTCAATATTATCTTCTTTTTTTTTTTATTTTAATAAAAATAAATCCAAAATAACTTTTAATATGGCTGTAAGTTAGCATGGCCTCAAATCAAATGAATAAAATTGAATAACCTTTAGAAATTAAGAAAATTCACAAATACGATCGTTTTCAACTAGACACAGATCAGCTGAAAATCCCCAAAAACGCAACAAAAAAAGAAAAAAAAAAAAAATAATTTTGAAAAATACAATTGCATCTCTGATTTAAAAAAAATATTGTTAAAATCTGTTGACCAGATTTATCTACACCACACAACACCGGTAATCAGAATCTTCCACGAAATGCCTGCCAGAGAATGTTGACCAAACAGTTCTTGTTTTTTTTTTTTAAATACTTGCCTTGTTCCCAAAAGGTCACCCGGTGATGGGCGGCTCCTCTTCAAAGGGTTTCTTGGTCCGGCAGAAGAGGTGCCCCATTTGGCAAGCTCTGCTCCGTTCAAGAGGGCCATGCGGGTGAGGAGGCGCAAGAAGATGATGAAGCCGCTGTATGATGTAAATCCGCGGAGGGTCACGTCAGACCACAACAGAGGCTCCCTACCAATGTGGTGGAAAAAAGTGTCCAGAAGCCACAGTGGCAGGGAGCCCATGCAGGAGGGAAGGAAGCAATCGGGAATGACAGACGAAAGGAGGAAGAATTAAGCACAAATCCCAGCGAGTAAATGAGAGACGCCTCGTGATGGACCTACACGAAAGGATATGTGACATCACTGAAGGGAAACATATTTAATGACATCACCGTAACTCAAAAAAAAAAAAAAAAGACAGAATGATCCCAATCAGTATGTGGAAGTGCCCTAAATGCTGTACTGTACGCACTTCTCAAAAGTGTCATAAATACTTGGAACGACACCAACGTGATGCTTCACTCACACAATGACAAAAAGTCATTCTCAGGAAACGATTACTGCACAGAGGAACAGAAATATGGACAAAAGTTTTGCCAAGGACTCCAATTTTTCAACATTTTCAGCTTCACTTTACATTTCAATGCTTTTATTGGTTACGGCTAATAGTTCAATAATGTATAGACGACTAGGGCCCCAACGATTAATCAGCTGACCAAAATTAGCTCTTAAAAAAAAAAGGGTTTTTTTTCTAAATCAAGCATTAACAGAGTGCAACACAAAAATAATTGTTGAACACCCCCGCACTCTCCCAAAAAAAACTTAATTTGCCGAAAAAAAAAAAAGTCAATATTTTTTTCTTCCCAAATGCAGAAAAACGTAAATCCTAAAGGACTCTGTGTCAATCAGTCAAATGTTCTGCCTGTAACTCCTATTGGATGCATTTAAAAAAAAAAAAACCCTAATCAGCCAATTTATTTTTCACATTAGAATCGGCATGAGATTTTAGATATTCATATCAAACTATTTACGCAAACTGTTTTCTGAATGTTGGCATTTTGCAGAAATACGTAGATCGATTTAGAGGTTTGGCATGCTTTTCAGATTTTGCACTTTAAACATTTTTTTTAATCAAATGTGTAATTCGTGCAAAAAAAAAAAAAAAGTATGAATTTGAATGTTAAAAAAAAATGTACATCCTCCAAATGATTTATTACCCTGAAGTTTTATCACGTCTCCTACTTTTGCACATTTACATAAATTTGCAGAAATGTATTACGTATTTTCAAACTTTTTAAAACAAATTCTAATTTTTTTCTGAAATTGAAATTTTCAACAACAAAAAAAAAAGACTTCAATTCCCAATCGCAATATTTGACTTATTTTCCCATTTTTTTGACACAATACCTAATTTACCGTTTTTGAGACAATAATTTTTTTTGTCAATTTTGTCAGATGTTTGCACCGATTAGATTTTGCCCTACTTTCTTAAACTCTTACGTTTCCCCTAAAGTTGTACTTGTTTGCACAATTTCCTTCCCAAGTGTCGACTTGGTGCAAAAATTTTGTGTGTTTCCTCGACTTTCTCCATAAATTTAGTTTCCCGAAAAAGCGTTGGAAAATTCATTCGAGAAGTTGATTGTGTTCAGAATACGGTGGGGGAAAAATGCTGAAGCAGCAAAGCTAGTGAAACGCTAAATTTGGAGTCATAACCAAGAACTTTTTGCCCACGACTGCATAAAAGTCACAGTTCAAATATTTTAATTAGCTCCGTCTACGGTACTTCTTCCGGACGCGTTTAGCTAATGAACCACAGTATTGAACATTGAATTTTAAGGTACAGTACCACATTCAGGCTACAAACAAAAGCATCATAAATATAACATTCGGAGTACTTTTGAGATGGTAGACCACATAAAAAAAAAAAAAAAGTTGCATAGATGTATTAGTTCTTTGCTTTTGTTGGTTTATTACTTTTGTGTCTTCCTCTCAGAAAGCTGACAAAAGCTTGCTCAGGAGCTCACAAAAAGTGATGGGGGAAAAAAAAAAGCTCAAAAAAGCTCCAAGAAAAAAAAAAAAAAGGCTCCCAAAAAACAAAACAAAACTAACAAAAAAGACTCGCCGGCACTCTGTTGCGGGAACATCCATCATGCAGGCAGTGCTGCAGTGTTTCCAAATGTTTTGAGTGGTGCTGGGCGGGTCGGTAAAACAGGAAACGAGGTCCGATCCACCTCAAGTGTCACACACACTCACACACACACACACACACACACACACACACACACACACACTAATGAATAAGTTATGCCATCTGGACAGGCGTGCATGTTTGGGTTTTATTTCCAACTGTCCGGCGATGGCGCCTCATCCAAGTGTTTGCTGATGAGCGGCGCCCCGTTGCTCTTCTCCATCAGCTCCACGTCGCGAGTCTTGGAGTTCTACAGGAAGAGGGAAAAGGTGATAGCGTTGTGGAGGAAGAAGTGGGCGGGGGGCACCAGGTCAAGAAGAAAAAAAAGCAGAGAGGAAAACAAGTTAGTTGACCAAGACCCAGTGGAAAACATGCAGACAGTTCAAGACGCATGTTGCTCTTCTGTATGAACAGCAACCGGACGGGATAGGGTACGAAGTTCACCTTTGACCTTGAAAGGGTTTGTGATACGACGTCCAAAGCTTTGATAGTCTCCATCCCAGTAAAAAGGCAGATGCTATTTTCCAAAGAGCAGAAATCTGCTGGGTAAGTTGCAAGTACTATTTCGGCTTGGGGTGATACTGTAGCCTTCGGCTGTACCCCCCCCGACACTTTCGGCCAGTCTACATGTTGCGGATGCTTGGAATATATATATATATATATATATATATATATATATATATATATATTTAAATTCAGTTAGTTTTAGATTGAAGAGCGGGTTGGTCCGTTTTTATTTTTTTATTTGGAAATGCTTTTTATTAGTTTTAGTATTTCACAGACCGACAACCTGGAGAAAGCCAGAAAAATCAGGTTTTAAAGTAAAGTATAAAATTAATAATTTTATTTTTTTTAAAGAACTATGAAACTTTAAAGGATGAAAAAAATAGCTTTGATAGTTTAGTACAGAATTCCAAAGGCAGAAGTCTGCTGGGTTGGCTTGATACCCTTCACCCCCCCCTTTCCCCCTTTCGTGTTGGTACCATTCACACAGGAAGACACCACAAAACCGGAAGACACCACATTTTGCCTACGTCTACTTTTAGAAGTCGTATCACAAACCCCTTTCACACTGTCCAGAGGTTAGTATCAGAGGAAGGACACCACCTGCGTGAAAGGGAATAGCCCAACGCTGGGATCGCATTGCCATGGCAGTTACCGACTTGCGCGTAAAAGGCCGTTGTGCCAGATCTCAGAACACAAAGGGGCTTGTTAAACATCACACGTCTCACATACGCTGCTGCTTTGTGAATTTATTAGTAATCAAATGGCTGGCAACAAAGTACAACAAATCCGAGTCGAAGCAAACTGATGGGAAGGCAAAGATGATGAAGGGATATGTCGCTTTCATTCCGGTTGCTATTTATCGTCAAACTGCAACTATGTCGCGTTCAGTCAGAGCAAAAGTCTTTTCGATTTGCGGTACAGCGCTAAAAATCCCGAGTGGCCAACGGTTGAATCATTTGCGATAAAGCGAAATTAGGCCTTAAAAGAAGTGGAAGAAGAGGCGAAAGCTATGATGTCACTCATTACCATCGCGTCATTCTCCAAAATGGTTTCAATGCAACAATAGCAAAGCGGGTAGCTGATTTTCAACCCTCGAGAAAGCTAAAACGTTACTGAGCAACTACTGCTTCGTTAAAAATCGTTTTTTTTTGGGGGGGGGGGGTTGATGGCCAAAGTTTGACCCTGCAACAAACCATTCCCATGATGTCTGTGAGGGAATCAGGAGGCATTGGTTTAACAGCACCTCCGTTTTTAAAAAGGAAACTGCGCCCTCTCCTGCTTTGCTGTTGGAGTTTCCCTTTGGGCAAAATAAGCTTGTAGTTGCCTCTCCGTGTGTGAGTGTGAGTGTGTGTGCGTGTGTGTGTGTGTGTGTGTGTGTGTGCGTGTGTGTGTGCCCATTGGCTTGTATATCACGCAAAATATAAACGCACATATTCAGATAGTGGCCAGAAGGCAACATGTGTTTGGCTGCGTGCAGTGCAATAAAAACAACCATTAAATTCTGAAAGGGGATTTTTTTTTTTTTTATGGGAGGGGCGGGGCGGAGACCAAGAGGCCATCACTGAGGTGAGTCACAGATGACCAGCACATTCCAATAAGCCTCTTCTCAACCAAATGGATTTCATCATCGTTGCACGCCGAGCTCGAAAGACGCAACACTTTTCGGGTTCAAAAGTTTTCCAAGGCGATGTCTGAGGCTGGAATGACAAGACCCAAATGACATCGTTTTAAAAGCCTCGATGTGGCACGTTTGAGAACGTGTTATGGTGACCCAGGATGATGATTTAGCTGAGTAAGTGGGAAATTCGATGAAAATCATTTGCTTTAAAGATGTGATCAATCTAAATCGGTTGCTAATGATGCCCGGGCCTGTATGAGTCACCGCAGTGTAAGCATTTAAAAAATAAAATAAAAATAATAATAATAAAATAAAAAATGCTTGCGTGCAGCTTTCAATCGGAGGCTTCGGTCATGTGTGGCTGACAATTAAGTAGGCAGATTGAATGATACTGTCGCTGTGTCGACGACATACAGGTATACATACACCAGCGTCATTTTCAAGCAACTGTCAGCGTCGTCGACACAATCTTAAAGACTATCACGTGGAAGCCCAAGTGTAGCGCTCCCTGCTAGCTGTCAAAGACAAAAAGAGGGAGGCGCAGCTGCATCGAGTCTTGGTGGGGTCGCAGATTCACCGTTAGCTAACAGCTAACTTCACCATTAGCTAACAGCCAACTTCGCCATTAGCTAACAGCCAACTTCACCATTAGCTAACAGCCAACTTCACCATTAGCTAACAGCCAACTTCACCATTAGCTAACAGCTAACTTCACTATTAGCTAACAGCTAACTTGATTGGAAAGCGAGAAAGAGCCAACAAAGGTCAACTGGATGCTAAAATTCGGAGTTGCAACAATGAATCTGTGACCTATCAAATTAATGGGGAATTATTTTTGAGAACAGAGTCATGGTTGAGACCTTTTTTGACATTTAAAATTGCTCAAATCCTCAGAATTTCAGCCTCCTGACAAACATTCTCTCAGATATTTCAGAATCTGCTTTGACAAAAGTACTTTGGAAACGCAGGATCAACAGTTTTGTATCTTTTCTGGCATGGTACAGACGAAATCAATAACGGAATCAATAATAGTTTGTGAATTTTCCGCACTATTAATTTGAAATACCGTCTCGTTTTTGAATGATGGAATAGCAAGTAAAAACCCTTTTTTTTGTTTGTTTAAACCAAATTCAGCATTGTGTAACTTGATATGTACATGAAAAGTAACCAATAACTAATTAAGATCGTCACTAGATGGGCTACACTGACAGGGATCGAATGATATGGACTTCAAAAACACAAAAATGTGAGGAATGTGTAGATAAGATGAATATTCTTTCCCCGGTGCTGGATTTGTTGAGGAAAGCGCTCAAATGTGTGAACCTTTTTTTTTTTTTTTTTTGGTCTGCATTCCGTTACTTTGACATGGTTTCAAGAAAATCTGAAAATAATGAGGAGAAAAATGTGACAAGCCCGTTTGGTGGTTCCCGAAAAGGTGGTCAGCGGGGAGGGGCTTAGTGGCTGTTTTGTTTGAGACTGGTGACATCGGTTCCGTTGCTCTCAGACAGTACCTCGTGGTCCAGGGTGTTAAAGTTCACGCCGGACACGCCCGACTTGTCGCCGCCGCCGCGCTGGCACAGGAAGCACAGGATCTCCCTGAAGGTCCTCCGCATGTCCTTGTCCCGGAAGGAGTAGATGATGGGGTTGACCAGGGAGTTGCACTCGGCCAGCACCAGGCAGTACTTCTCGTAGCGCAGCACTTTGCACTCCTCGCAGCCCAGGCCGTCCAGCAGCAGCACCACCAGGCCGGGAGTCCAGCAGATCACAAACCAGCCTGGAGAGGGAGGCAGAGCGAGGCTGCGTCACTTCACCAAGGATAGATTTACATTGTCGGCCCAATTGATCTATTTATTTATGATTAACTCATTCAGTACCAGTCAATTCTAGACCAAGTCTGAAAAGACGTTAAAAACGTCTTTGGGAGCGAATGAGTTAACAAAAGCTTGCCGGTAAAATATCGGGACGCCGCCATTCATTTCTCAGAATCCATGCATGTTTATTCACATTATTATATTTGACGAAGGTTAACATACGGACTAAAACTGGAACAAAATTTTAAAAATAAAATATTGAATGAAAGTTGCTTTAGAAAACAAAAGGGAGAGAGAGAGAACTACGATCACTGAAACAATATTTTATGTTGATAAAACTATTGGGATATCTAAAAAGTCCTTTGTTTTCATGTTTGACAATTTATTTTAAAAAAGGAACATACACGAGCTTTCGGGGTTCATTTTAAATGCGTTTATTTCCATATTTCTGCAAGTAAGGCCCGTAACGAAGAAAGTTTGAACAGTGACCTTTTTAAAAAAAAAATCTTATTGTTTTAATTTAAATCTTGCACTTGACAGGTATGATATAAAAACACTCTTACTAAATTTATTAAAAACCCCTAAAATAAGGCTTTTGAGGAAGAAAAAAAAACAACACACCCACAAAAATAATAATAATAATAATAATACTAACAATCCCTGTAACCTACCCTGTATCATAACCCCGGTGTTCCTCCGAGGCATTTCATAACTTGTTAATCAAGGTTTCAACTGATGGCAGGGCGTATTCCACATTGCGTGCTTTTATGAACAACAAGCGAGAAACCTCCCGGTCTGCTTCGCAACATCTGCGCAACACATCCAGTCAATAGTCAGACCTTCAAAACAAAAGCATGCATTCGACTGTACAAAGACATCCTGGCTTATTTGCCCACCTCAATCAATAAACTGGCACTAAACAGTTTGAAGGGGACGATTGAAGATATAAAGTGTGGTGAAGCTGTTAAGACTGCCGTGCTTTTATTTTTAATTGACTCTAGAATTCAAGAAAGAACGTGGAAAATGGCCCCCGTCTCTCCGCCATCAAGAGGATTCAATCACGATAAAAGTGATGTTAAATCGTTATTCACTTAGTTGTTTACATTCATTTCACAATTTTTTTGTATTATGAACTATAGTTATTTATATATATATATATATATATATATATATATGCTTGTCTGGAACGGATACATTGGATTTGCATTATTTCTTGTTCAAGTTATTGCTTTGGATTTCACACGATTGGGTTTTCGATGACCATACCAAAGTTAAACTGGAATTGTCCGTGATTCTTCTTGGTGGCCCGACCACAACAGACACTGACCCTGTATTTTCACGATGACGTACTTAAGTTACAATGATTATTTTACATTACTTCATGTTCCTTTTTTTTTTTTTTGCAGCATGAAATCAGCATGTGCAGCGTAGTAATCATATCAGTGATGATTGATCAGTTGAAGTCAGTACCAAAATATGGACTATTCAATATTAATAAAAAGCAATAAGGCGTTGATTCCATCGTATTTATTCATGAAATTAGTACCGGGCCAATTTCCTAGAAAATTGGCCCGCAACAAAAACTAATCTCGGTGGAGATAACGGAAAAGAATAAATATACAATTGTGCCGGGACACGAAACAAGAAAACAGATGGACGTGCCGAAGAATGTCCGAAGCAGGAGGTCCTACAGGGAGAACGGGAATGTACTGTAAATTCCTCTCACACACGCACGCACGCACGCACACACACACGCCGTTTAGTCTGCATGATCACATTTCATTATCATAACACTTGATTGGGAAGCTCAGGAATCCTTTCGGCGAATTGATAACAATGTGCGCACGCTACGGCGTAAAGTGTGATGCGAGCAATGCGAGGAACGCGCGAGGCCAAGGACTAATTCCAGTGTCACACACCAGATGTCAACTTTGAGATGGTTCAACCCCGGGATACACCAAACAACACACACACACACACTTTGCTCTGTCATAGTAACTCAAGTATGCGGCTCCTTGTCAAGGCACGCCAGGGTTTTCCTGGCCTCCCTCACATGCCAGAGGTGGCAGGCGCTCGCTGCTGAGCGACGGCAGAAAAGACAAATGGGGTTTGGGGCAGCTTGAGGAATTTATTGTCGTGTTGGAAAAGCAAAACAGAAGGGGGGGGGGGCTCGGACACAGTGTAAGGAGCAGGGTGGGGAGGTACTTTGGGATTGTTCTACTATGGAACGCAAGGGGAGTTGTGAAGGTGGGGGGATTGAGAGAGTGTGTGTGTGTGTGTGTGTGTGTGTGTGTGTGTGTGTGCGTGCGTGTCGAGAGATTCGGGATGAACAAGTAGAGGCATATCAAGTGCAGGCATGCTAGGGGCAGCAAGCAGTTGGCTAAAGCAGGGGACACGGTAGGGCTCAACGATTTTGTTTCCCTCCTTAATTTTACAAGAGCGATTTAATTTTACGTACAGCACATTTGACAATAAAGTTGAATTCAATTCAATGTGAAGATTTTTTTTTTAAGGTTCTCGTGTATTTTTAGCAAACGCATAAAAATGAATATGAATTACAATGAAGAAAATATAAATAGTGTTTATCAATTACAGTGATGCATTGAGTCCTTTAAACATTCACTATGACTACATTAAAAAAAAAAAAAGTATTTAATCAAGTGGGCTTTTAACTTATTCCCTCCCAAAGACGTTTTTAAACGTCTTTTCAGACTTGGTCTAGAATTGGTGCTGAATGAGTTCAGAGTGTGACGTGGCCACAGGCTGCCAGTTGCCCATCACTGATCTAGAGAAAGCCAGAGAGCGACTTTAGGACTGTACGAGGAAGTCTGGAGTGGCAGAGAAGAATCTTAGAATAGGACAGAAGAAGAGTGGTGAGGGGTGCTCGAGGTGTGACGGAAGAAATTTAAGGTGGCGGCCGGACTCCAACTGGGATCTGTTCTGAGGCCCCTCCTCTTTGCAATCGTGATGTATAGTGAGACTGGAATCCCCAGTGAGGTTCGCAGATGAAGCAATAATTTACATGCGCTGAAAAGGAGCCTCACCCAAGATCATGGAGACGGTCTTCATCAGGTTGAGCACCGTCTCCCGATGTCTCATCTGCGTGGTGTGCTGCGACATCTGCTTGCTCTTGTGCCTCACGTACAAGAAGATGCGAGTGTAGACGGCCACCATGATGGAGAAAGTCAGCAGGTTGAGGAGCGCCCAGAACACCAGGTAGCTGCGGCTGTAGAGCGGCGCCATGGTGGAGCACTTGTCCAGGTCGCACAGGCAGTGCCATCCCATGGTGGGCACCAGGCCCATGACGATGGCCACCAGCCAGATGAAGATCATGATGACAAAGACGCGCCGGGTGCTCATCTTGCTGTGGAGCTGCATGTTGAAGATGGTCTGGTGGCGCTCCACGGCCACGGCTAACAGGTTGAGGACGGATGCGGTCAGGCTGGTGTCGATCAGCCCCTGGCGCACGAACCACTGGTACTTGGACAGCTTGATCGTCCACGGGCCCGTGTGGAACATCAAGTGGAGGTAGGAGACACCTGTGAAGCAAAGCGGAAGCAGACGCATTATCATTAGCGCCTTGCTGTACCGAACGCAATCCAGGCATTGAGACGGGAATCGAACACTGAGTGAGTTTCTCCTATTCTGTCAATGATATTTTATAAAAATTACAAATCATTTATTCCCCCCCCCCCCCCCCCCCCCCATATGACCATCCCATCATCCGATATCGCGTCCTCGCTGCCGACGTCTTGCGAGTCACGTTTTAAACCTACAAAGCTACTGAGTGTGATTCTTTTGGTTTGACACAACAGCGGCGAGGACGAGCCCCTTGAAGGCAACAAGCCGCGGCAGGATGACTAATGTTCTCCAGTGGAGTCTTGGGTGCTGCAGTGCACCGTGGCTCTCGTTTGTCAGGCAAACTGTCAACTGAAACTTCCTTGCGTGCTGCTGCATGGGGCACGTGCGCGGTCAACAAGCGTCTCACCTCCAACTTTTGCAGGAACTATTTGAAGTGAGAGGCACAAAGATTCTGGATTTTTTTTTTTTGTAGTTGAACCTTTGATGAGGTTAAAAAAAAAACGTTATTTCTTATTTTACAGTTTTGCAACACAATCGTTGGTTGTACGGCACGCTGCCTTTTTTTGTCCGAAGGATCGGATTGCCGACTGCGTCTTGAAGACATTGAGTAAAAACTCAATTGCTGTTGAGTCACTCCAACGGATGTCCAACACAAAGTCAACTTTGGGAAGTGGAGCAACGGCAAATCGAGGAAACATTCTGCACAATGCAGCACAGTCGCTGAAGCTGGAGATCAGAACAATTCCATTCAAAAAAAATGTACAAAAAGAAAGTTTATTTTACCCTTTGTCAACCAAGGGAATTACCGTACTGGCCCGAATATAAGACTGTGTTTTTTGCATTGAAATAAGACTGAAAAAGTGGGGGTGGTCTTATATTCGGGGTCTAGACATTATACCCATTCACGACGCTAGATGGCGCCAAATATCATTGAAGCGAATGCTGAACTTGACTCCCCAGGCCAAAGTGAACCCCTGTCACGAAGAATAAAAATAAAAATAGTGGTAAGAAAGAAAAATATTAGAATAGATAATTGAAAATGGAGAAATGTAGCAACAATCTGGGGAAAAGTGGGTCGAAGATCGGCCAGGTTAACCGGCAGCTGAGGAGAAGTTATGATGTCATTTACAATTAAAAAACCAGAAGTCATTCATTTATGAATGTGATTGCACTTTAGTTGACATATTTAAATGTTCAGATATTAAGATTGGAATGAGGCAAAATAACATGATTTTTCTCTCAAATATATTGTTACAATCATTTGTTTCAGTTGTACTGTAATTATTTTCTGAATAAAAAATTGTTTGGTGTTCAAAAAGTCTTTTTTCAAACATGAGTCTTGAAAAAGACGGAGTTGTCTTATAATCAGGGCCGACTTATATTCGGGCCAATATGGTAGTTGATGATCGTCTAATGCTGTGTTCAATCGAACCCTAAGGGTTTGGTGAAGCGGTCGCAGGGGTTCGACGAAGCCTCTGCCATACAATTTAAAAAACAAACAAACAAACAAAAAAAAAAAACAAGACTTATGTCTTGAAATTTTATTGACTTTTTCCTGTTTTTAATAAATGAGTTTATGTCTTGACTTTGGGAAAAAATGCTATTTTTATTTTTCACTAATGAAGGGTTCGGCGAATGTGCATATGAACTAGTTGGGTTCGGGTACCTCTAACAAACTGGTCTAATGCTAAAACAAAAAACAAAAAACACGTTAGCAGTTGACGTACCTGAGAAGAGGTCTGCCAAAGCCAAGTTCCCCAACAAATAATAGATGGGGAAATGGAAGCGTCTGTTTTTTAAAATGGCTCCAATGACCAGCAGGTTGGAGAAAATGACGATGAAGCAGACGGCCATCCCCAGCGAGACGATGACGTAGTCACGGCGGCTCCAGTGGTCGCTGATGTTCTTGCCGCTCTTCTCGTAGAAAAACTTGACGGTGCGGTTCAGGTAGCATCCCTCGGTGTCGTCTGTCTGAATATCCATGGCGGTGGGGTGGTGGGGGGTTGGGCGGAGGCTGGGCTCTGAGGACGGAGGCGAGATGGCGGGGTAGGGGTGCCTTTCAAACGGCGGGGAAGACGGCCGGCGCTAGGTCGCCATTCAGACTGGCCCTCTCCCTGACGGCCTGGAGGGCAGCATGCCGTCGGCTGCACGGGTGACGATGCTCGTCTGCGGGACACACAAACACACACCATTGGTCACTGATCAATTCCATAAGAATGATTTTGAAGCCTCAAAATATATATTTTTTTAATTAATCAAATTTTGAGGTGGACAAGCCTGTTGGAACTGATTTAGTTACCTTTGAGCTCTCACTTGACAAATGACATTTAACGACTGTGAACGGACTACTTTTGCACACAGTAAGTCAGCACGAGAGCCAACTTGTGTTTGAGCTGCAAACTTTGAACATCGACCGGTCTCTCTCTCTCTCTCTCTCTCTCTCTCTCTCTCTCTCTCCGCTGTTAGCGACGACTAACCTGCGAGAGGCTTCCTTTCTAGTCACCATCACTCCCCCCTCACACGCGCCATTTTGCAGCGTCTCCACAATGGAGACGGCAGAGCGGCCACGGCGGAGTCACACTTCGCAATTACACAATGCAGCTATGAAACACAATCTCAATCCAAACATTCACACACACACACGCACGCACGCACACACACCCTCAGTGACCCACTCTCCTACTGAGGGTTGCGCAGAAGATGCCAAAATCGAAAAACAAAAAAAAATATAGAGCGGGAGAGTCAGTTTAAGGGCGCAAACTTGAAACAGTTCAGAAAGAATGTGATGAATTCCCCTAAAATCAAAAACGGCATAAAAATGCTGTACAGCTGTTTTGTTTGGGTTTTTTTTGTTAGCCCACCTTTGGGCTAGTAAACACAGTGATGAAACACGACCAGATAGAACAAAATCGGGGCCTGTTTTGAGCCAAGGGTCCGCTCTCAAGTGTCGTTGGACGCCGCTCGCCGGGAGACAATGAACGATTTGCAGCGAACTTTCTTGTCAGACGTCGATTCATTCCTGACAAATATTTTGTCGGCAGAGAACATTTGAAGCAGTTGTCCCACTGAGCCTTTTACTCCAACCGCACCTAAGCAGAGTATTAAAACGACTCCTTAGTTATTTAAAGGTGTTCAAGTAAAAAGACTCGGGCCTAAATTGAGACCACCGACTGAGCATCTTTATTTCAGTCGACAGAAGAAAAAAGCTCTGTCATGAATCGGGAAAATCAGCAACAAATTTTGACAACCCAACCCAAAAGGTTTTTTAATTGCTTCTAGATGTCACAAAATGAAGGGGGGAAAAAAAGCACTTTTTTTTTCTGGATGACAAGCCCACAGCCTGAACAGATGAAGCTCCGCACTTCACTGCAACATACTATCTCAGTGCCAAGATACCACAAGCTGGTGTCAAAGCAATATTTTTAAGTAGACGATGCCTTAAACTGCGTACAAAACAGCGGAAAAGGTGAGTTTTTCAAAATATAATGGAGAATCCACTTTTTTTGTGTGTGTATATTTTGGTCTGGTGGTGTGTGAATTTTTTCCAAAACAAAATGTGTGCCTTGGATCAATAAGGGCTGGGGAAACACTATTCGATGATACCTGCATCTGATTAGGGCTCATTTGGGCCAAGTACGAATTTGCTCGCAATGGTTAAAAACTAAAATGTTCTTCCGGTTTCAGGCATAGATGCTTCAGACTTTTTCGTATAACCTGTCAAGATAAACCCCGTCCGTCCCTTAGTCTGTGAAAACAGAGATTGGGCGCAATTATTATTTTTTTGCCCAGGTTATGACACACAACTGTCGCCTGGTTGTGAAAACTGTACCTTGTGTCAACTGCACTGGAAAAGGGAGTACACGAGTACAACTGTAATCAGCTGACACGGTCTGTTGCTTTTCAACGCACTCAAGTTGGTTCCTCCACTCTCCTGCTTGCAGCAGTGTAGAGTTTCGAGTGCTGTTTACACTAACAGGATTTACGTTTTGCGCGGCGGATATGTCAAAAAAAAAAAAAAAAAAAAGGCGCCCGAGACACTGCGAACATTTCCACTGATGCGTCCGTCACTAAGCGGAGGTTTGAGCCATCCTTCCCCGCAGCGCGCGTGCTGATATTTGAACTCGGAACCTTGAACGCTGCTTACATCAAGAAATATCAGTGAGCTAACCTTTATATGTCATCTCATCTCCAGTGGAGTGTTGACATAAGTTATAAGAGAAGCACAGCAGAAGCCAAAGTCTTTCAACAAAATCAAGTCGAAGGAATGTAAAGAGTTTTGTCGCAAGCCTTTTTTTAAAAAAAATTTATGGCGTCACCTTCAAATGTAGTCAGGGATAGTTAACATCAGAAAAATAGCTTTTTTTTTTTTTTTAAAGAAACACCAAACAATTTTTCTGTACTGGAGTTCACTTCACGGGTTCACAGAGTTGGTCAACTCTCATGTGCAACCGCCGTCAGAAATTAAATATTATATATTGGCGATTCACAGCAAAATCGTCAATCAAACTTAAATTAGGTGGCACTTTTCATCCATCAAAATAGGTCCCCTCCAATACACCTGATAAATTATATTATATAGTATTTTTAAAAATGGCAAGGCACAGAAAAACCATACGAGGCATCAAGGCATTCTGTGAGGAAACACTGCCGCAAAAAAAAAAAAAAGACAAATTAAAAGTATTAAATATATTAAGTTATTCAAAGCCAAGCTAAAAAAATGTGGCCTAAGCCTCCACTGAAAAAAGTCTCTCCGGACCTGATGTCTTTTGGCAGGCTATTCCATCCAAAAAATGGCTGAATGCAGGCTCGCCATGTGTTCTGGTTCTTACCCGAGGAATAATTAAGAGGACCTCAGGATCAGCCAGGGTTGATATGATAAAAGGAAGGTTGGATAAATAAGGTGGCCCAAGACCGCTAAGACAGTTAAAAACTAATCAAAGCTCCTTAAATTCAATGCTGAAACAGACGGGGAGCCAACGCAGTGACTTTCAAACTGCTCTAATGTGTTCCCCGCCCTCTGGACCATGTCAGGACTCGTGCGGCTGAGTTCTGGAGTCGTAAGGTTGAAATACTCTTTTGAGGAAGACAAGAGAGCAGGGCATTACAATAATCGAAGCAACAGGAAATAAAAGCATGAATCAACACTTCCATGTTAGCCTGAGAGAGAAACGGGCGGATTTCGGTTTATTGAGAAAGCCACTCAAATGCGTTTGAGCTTTATTTCCCCCCCCCCCCCCCCCAAACTACATTGCTATTGTTGAGAGCACAACTGTATGACTCATCACCGTACACCAACTTCCAAACAAGAGTTGTTGTCATCAGACACCATTTACAGTCAGCAAACAGATCAGCGCAAAATACGGTGACGTAGCGATGGGGCTTGCGTTTTGCGCACAAAGAGAACAACTACAGTGGAACCTTGATTTAATGGACTCATTGAGAAAGGGCTTCACAGTTAGAGCCGACTGTCCGTTACATTGAATTTTTTTTTCTTCTGAAGCCTAAAAACACCCAATACAACACAAAATCGTTTATTATTTTTTTAGATGCTTTAAAAAAGCCCAGAAAGCTACAGAACAAAATTATAGTAAAGAAATAATGAAAAAAAATAAAGCTTAAAACTGTTTGCGTTTTTTTTTTTCCTTCTTTTTTTAAGACATAGGTGAAAAAGGTAGCGATGATGTAATGGACATTAGTCTCCTATGTTAGCATTCGATACCACAGATAGGAGCTTTACAAAAACAACAGTGTACTGTGCCAAAAAAATGGTCAAGAGCCGCTTACCCTACTCGCTCCAGTAGAAACAACACTCATAGACACGAGTATGTCAACACAAACAACATGCGCCCTGTGAGCTGCATGCTAGCACGGATGTCAAGCTGACGGTCAGGATTTCCGTGACATTTGTAGGGACTCTCTCCCCAGCTAACACGGCCACCGCATATTTCCATACATGGCTTTTTGATGCGAAAGTTACTGCGTTTGTGGGGGTTTTTTTTTTTCAGCCTGCTCTAGTCTACTGGAAGCCTGTTTATCTATGACACAAGAGCACCGCAAAACAGAAACACGTGACCAGTCTCTGTTGATGGCGCCGCAGCGGCATTTACAAGCGGTTTGGCAAATTGCGGCCAATTCTGGAACTAAGAGACTTCCAACAGCTACTATGTACTTTTTGTACTCTAGAAGGGGCGTTTTGAGTGGAATGGACTATACTTTCTGTCCATTAAATCTGAGCTCCGTTGGTTGTTGTTCTATTAAATCAAGGTTCCCTTGGACCTCGTTCCGCTTTCCAAGAGAACTAATGTCAAATTCAAGACTTGAGCTTGGTTTGCGTCTTTCTGTGGCTCACATTCAAGATATTACGACATGTGAGAACTTGTACATTTGGTTTGTAAAGGACACTCATGTGAGATTGAGGACTAAAGGCTCAGCTTCTTTTGGATGAATTTCTCTGCTGTGTGTCACGAAGCTTCAATCTTACCGAAACCTCAGACCTCCTTTTGAGATCACCGGATCAAATTTCCAGCTGACATCATTTTGAATTGAGGCTTGCGAATAAAGCCAAGTAACATGGAAATGATTACCTCAAGAGCAATGGGGGGTCCCCATTCACCGGTCCGCGGAACCGATTAATTGTCATTGCAGTTCGGCTTTTCCTTCTAACTTTGGTTTGCAAGTTGAAGTGACAATGGCCAAATGTGCAGCAAAACGCTTAGTTCAGGGTGTCAAACTCAAAGCCCGGGGGACAGATGTGGCCCGCCGCATCATTTTAAGTGGCCCGCGAAAGCAAATCAAAGATGACAACTTCCATAATGCATTTTCAGATGTAATAAATCAGTGACATAATGTAAGCGGTTTCTTGTTCCCAAACCCCTCATTACAGTTACTCAAACAATAATTGAATAAAACGTTCTTCTTGATTTCTTCATATAGTTTCAGTCATCACAGCCTTCCAAGGGAAACGGTAAGTATAATGTGGCCAGCGACAAAAATGAGTGACACCCCTGCCTAAGTTGATGGGCAGCCATGACGTGGCATCATCTTCTAAAGGCAAAGCTATTTTGACAAGAGAAGCTACCGTGTCTGGCCGCTTCACGGACAATTCCACAGTCTGAAATGGCGACTGCTGTTATGTCGCACTTTGGACCAACCCGCTGACACGAGAGCAAACATTTAAAGAGTTGTCTTCCAGTGCCAAACAATGCTGGCTTCCAAATTCACTGCGCTACTTCTGTGGCGCTACACACGACTGAGCGCTTTTTTTCTGCATCGCTTGCATCCACTTGCGCATGCAGGGAACGAGCGTCGGCAGTAAACAGCAGTTTCGACGCTAACCCGTCATTAGCAGGGCAGCCACGCCCGAAGTCTCTTCTTCCTCCCGCCATTCTTAGAGGGTAAAAAATGTTTTTTAAATAAGTATTGAATGTTTGCGTGAGCCAGCGATTCTTTTCAGCAGGAAAGATTTGCACCCCAGGGGTGTCCAAACCTTTAGAGGGAGAGGCACTCAAATGTCTTTGCTGGACTTCCTGGTTGAAGAAAAAGAAAAAAAAAAAAGAAGGAATTTTGTTCAGCTTCTGGTTGGGTTTTTGCAGACCATGTGGCCCCTCTAACACAAGAGGCAGGAATCTCCTACTCTGAGCGAGTAATATGGAATGGAATGGAATGGAATACAACTGTATTATTGTACACTTGAGATATTGAATCACCCCGACACATGCACCGACACGTCGAGGACAAGTTGGATGGAAACCTCTGTGGTTGACTGAAAGGGAACCTTTTCAAGAGCAGGAGACTTGAGGAGAGCAAAACACAAATCTAACGTGGGAAGCAAATATACAGCTATGGAAAAAAATTAAAGAGACTGCCATGTTTTCTTCATTTCTTGTTCCTTTATCATGTCCGGTGCCACTAAAAAGTGCATCAAGAAAACATGGACTCCTTCAAGGTGCCGTTTTGGGTACTTTTGATGGAAGAAATTGTGAAGTGATTCCGGTTAGTATTATTGGCGGGTGGGCTCTTCAATTCAACGGATTAAATTAAATTGTAATTCAGCAAAAATAATTGTGCATTAAAAAACATGTAGATTGAAATAAAAAGTTCCCTCTCTCTCTTTTTTTTTTTTTTAGATCAGTCCAGTGTATGTTTTACAGTCTTGATTGTGTTGCCAGTGTAAGAATATGCAAGATAGATGATTATCGATTTATTTATATATATTTTTCCCCTACAAAAATATGCAACTTCTATTTTCATAACAAGATTGGGAAGGGTTGAATCTTTTGTTCCTTGGAAGTATATAACTCTTTCCTAACTATTACTTCTTTCATCTAAAAAAATATCGGATTTTTTTTTTTTTTCTTCATCACAGATTACTTTCTGGAAAATATTTCAGGGTCTTTAAAATAGACAACGTCCTCATGAATTTTGATTTTAATTGAAAAGATATGATGATCTCGAAATGATGCGACCCTTCATTGTTGAAATCATTCCATCATCATTCTTGTAACAGTATAACTAATCTCAAAAACATCAGGGTTTTATTGAGAAAGCTACCTTTTTTGAAATTGTAATTTTTTTTCCCCTCTCTGTAATAGAAGAAAAACATCAACGGGATTATCCACAACAGATGGACAAAGAGCCCATTACACGTTGCGTATTTAAAACAAGCATACAACTTCATTCATCCATCCATCCATCCATGCATTCTCTGAACTGCTTTATCCTTACATGAGTTGCAGGGGATGCTGGAACATATTCCAGATGACTTTGGCCAAAAGACAGACTACACCCTGAACTGGTCACCAGTCGATTGCGCAATAACTTCATTTTATCGAAAAATACTCCATCTTAATGCCAACACACAATTCAGAACGCCATAAATAGATTTGATCTCAAAGGGTGTCGCAGAACATGCAGACAGACAATATTAATAATATATATATATATATATATATATATATGGTCTGCAAAGGGAAATCATGTTTCTCATGTTGACTACATGTTCTTTCCTAAAATATCAAAATTGGGGAAGCTTTTTTGTACAATTAACTAAAAATAAATATATATATATATATATATATATATATATGGTTTCTGATTGCCGTCCTTTTTCCACGTTGACAACTACATTGTGTGTAGCTGGATGGGGTACTTAATGGCAATAATATTATGCAAAACAGCAATAAAGACGACGGCTGATGCAAATCAAGAGATTTGAAGAAAAAGGAAAAAAGAAAGAAATCACAGCTTCGGTGGCGGGCGGGATGTGGTGAGCTGGAGGTGTTGTACAAGATTGGCATCTCCGGGCTGGTGCTTCGACAAGACCGGGAGGCACTTCAGACGTCCCCGCGTGCAGAAGCACCTTTGACGGTCACGACAAAGCGAGTGCGCGCGCGCGCGCGCTCCCCACAAATGACAATAAAACGCTAACTTTCACCCAAAAACGTTAAGTTGTAACCCGCACATCATAAATAAATGGACTACACTTACCTTCGTTGGTTACTTTGAGCTTGTTCTTCGAGTAAATCCACAGGAGTCGTCGAGCTAGCAAACAAGATACCTGAAAGTACCTGAGGGTCACCTCCCACAAAGTACAAGCTGCGACGCCCCACAAAAGGTGAACACAAACACGACCAAAAAAAACAAAACTAAATAAAGTAAATAAAATGTTGTTCCAATGCCAGCGAGGCTCGTTCTTAATTTGTTGGCAGAAACCCCCCAAATGTCCTCAGGCCAACCTGCCTGCCTACTTGCTTCCGGGAATTGTATCGGCACTCTTGTCGTTACCTGCACGCCGGATCAGTGCTCGCTGACTTTGGGCTGTGAGGGGCGGAAAGGGCGAGGCAGGCTGCGCCGCTGGGCGCCTCCTCCGCCACCGCCTCGGCCTCCCCCGCCTCCTCCAAGAGCTTGGCGGCGGGGCATCTTGGCCGGTGTTGGGGCTCCGCCTACAAATGTCGTTCATTGGCTAAACGCGATGCCTACCGCCAATGATAAGAGGAACTTGGCTTGATTGACAGTTTGGGGGAGGGCGTTCAACCCTCCAGTTTGGCTGGAGGGTTGAATGAGGTGAATTATTGAAGTCCCTGTAAAGTGAAAAAAGTAATCACCATTGACACGTCAGAGATAAGAGGGTTTGGACAACCCTGCCAAATATGAATGATTAAAAAAAATTAAAAAAAATCCACTTGAAATTTTTTAGCTTCAACCGCGTAAAACAATAAAAAATAAAAATCAAGCCACCGTGACCGCTTTCTAGGCCGTGGTCGTGGCCACTCAATGCTGAAATGTGGAAGCTACTTCAGCCTGTATCTTTCTTTTTGTTTTGTAAACACATTAAAACATGTTTGACCTGGAGAAAATTGGATTTTGATGGCATGGGACCTTTACAAAAAAATTGTATGTGGATCTCATCCTCATTGGGTACAAAAACATGTCATTGAATGCTTAGGATCGTTCTACAATTTATTCCCTCATTGACATGGATGGATCAAACTTGAATTATTTTTCATAGCTGACCAAGGGTTGAACCTTAAATGTAACACATGCGATGGGTGTTCGGAGTGTTTGTGGCAGGCCAACGGTGTCATGACGACAATGACGGGAAAGCCGAGGAGGAAATACCAGAAAGACAGCAGACGTGGAACAAGTGAGGAAAAAGCAAGGGGGTGTCAGTGAGGAAAATGCCGTTATGACTTCCTGTTTACGATCGTTTCTGGCGCCGAGGTTCACGAGAGACAAGATGTGACAACTGTATACTTTCCTGATGTGGTCTGTGTGCATGTGTTTTTGCACTCCAGCCATCACAGTGCCCATGCTTGTTTCCCCAAGCTGTCGTCCCGGCAACAGAGGATGCTGAGTGGCTGCCTTCATGCCTGCAATAGCCGAGTGGTATCATGCATTTGGCAGATGGGGGTGGAAATTAGACTTTATAGCACCACAAATAAAATTACACAGTATTTATTGGGGGAAAAATGGCTTAAAACCCAAACTGCTATGCAAGTGCTGACTAGAACTAGGAAAGAAGACAATATCACAAAACACCGTTTTTTTTTCAACACTGGTTACATTAATGGTTAAAAGTTGTAGTTGAGACCGATCCATGCCAATCCTGCAGATGGCGGTAATGAGCAATAGAATGTGATTGCTAACAAAACATTTTCTCAACTCAACTCAACTGTATTTATAGAGCACTTTGAAACAGCCATCGCTGCATACAAAGTGCTTTACATGGAGCAAGTAATTGTAGTTTTTTAAAGGATTGTGTCCATTGTAAGTGTACATCCTACCAATTATTTTTTTCTTAAGATTAAAATAAAACAGAGCTGTTCTTCCTTGACTGATATATATACTGTATATATATTTTTGGCGGGTGAGGGGGGGACAGCCTCATTTATTTTCTGGCATTTGCAGTGGTATTTTCACTTTGGTCACTCGGGTTCTGCAACTACTACTTCGAAGTTGTAAACCATTTGTTTTAGCGTACACTTACTCTTGACACTTGACTGGACTCCAACGTCCAAATAGTTACCCTGGAGTTCAGTCATTATGGGGTGTAGGCTGACTGTGGCCCGATTTGGATCCAATAACACACAACAGTGAGAGATTCGCTTCGCTGCTTTTCCAGTCCTGAAGTTGGAGGTTCGAATCCGGGCTCCAGAATTCCTGTGTGGACCTCGCAAGTTCTCCAATATTTCAAAAACATGTCTATATACGTACAGATTTTGTGCCGTGCCAAGTGGTGGTGGTGGTGGCCCCTTAAGTCTGTTCCTGCATCGATCTATACGAAGCAATACTTTCATAAGGTTTGTGTTACACTGCCTCAATGCCATGAGTATAAAACATGCTGACTTGATACACGGTGATGATGAAGAGTGGCTTTAGATGAAGACAATGTTGGCAAATACTCTGAAGAATTAACTACAATCTCGACAGTGTGTGTTTTAAATTGTGCCCCTCTTGTACTTTTGAAGAGGAAGTGGTCGGGGCATCCATAGACTGATAAAAAGCAGAAGTGTGATGAAGGCCTGGTGACTTGGGGGCGTTGTGTGAGTGGGTGACCATGTGCATTCAGATTTTGTTTTTTTGGACAAAAACACAACCTCTTGCGCAATGTGTGACTCGTATGTGTTGTGTGAGAGGATCACATGCGGAACTGCTTTATTGTCATCTGGAGTAGATTTTAGGGAGGGTCTTCATTGCCCTCATCATTGACTTACCCCCCCCGCACCTCCCAGCTCTTCCTAATGGCATCAACGGGAAGAAGTGCAGCGCTGGTGAGCATTTGTGTGTAAACCCCCCGCATACTTTTCACTCTTTCAAGATGACATCACACGTCTCAAGACTCTTGAATGGATGCAGGCCTCGTGTGGTTGATGGAGCAATGCTGATCAACATTCCAAGAGCTGTATCAAGAAAAAAAAAAAAAGGTTGCCTTCACAAACATATGTTCACTTTGGACTAACACTGTCAGAGAGGTGTTGGTTCAACACTCCAGTGGTTTCTTGAGATATGCGTTTAATTCACTCCTCCAATCACTTTGCTCAACCCCTGAATTTTTTTTTGTTGCAAGCCATGAAATGAGACTTTGAAGTGGGGAATCTTTCCAAGCGTGTTTTCACTTTTTTTTTCCTTTTGTCTTATCTTCTTATTGAACCTCAGATGACTGTCAGGAGATCAGGGGTCTTCAGCAAAATCTGTTGGCTTCTTTGAAGCACACCGTGGCTGGTTTGAAACTGGTAAAGCAGAGCACCACATCCTCCCCCGGGTTGTAAAAGAACATCCTGCACAGCGGTTCTGTTTCTCAGCTTTTTGTCTCACGAGTCCTCTTTCCTTTGTGAGATTCCACTCTTGTAAGCTGTAGGTTAGTTCATAATTGTTCCCTCGTGGGTCAGAAAATGTTTGGGACTTGTGGGAGTGGAAATGAAGTTCATCGAAATGCGTCTTAAATCATACACTGATGAGTTAATCGGTTTTCAAACGTTGGAAGCATACCTCCACCAGGGGGCGTTGGAGGACATTATTGGGAGGTGTAGGTTGAGAAAATAAACTGCCAAGCAAACCTCAGTAACGTGACAGGATTATAATTATTTTTTTAAATTGTCGTAATATATATATATATATACTGTATTAGTTTCAGTTGGCTAGTTTTATAGTGTGTTAAGGAGACGCTGGCAATGTCAAATGTGAAAAGTTGAACAATGTCTGTTGTTTGTCTTAATATCTCCTTGAGGAGTCGCAAACAGTGTGCAGTGATATTAATCACACTGTTCTTGGGACATTAACATTTTAACGTTGGCCCATTTCATCATGGAGATGAAACGCATTTGAAGGGGACAGAAAGGCCCCGCCCCTCAAAATAGAGTGGTTTGAACCAGTTTCACAAGAGGCCTGTAATTCTATTTATGAGTTAAATAAGACTTACTAGAAAAAAAGCTTGAGCCGTAGTAAGTCGGTAACGTCAGAATCTTTGTGTAGGATTAACTGCATTCAGTGAGTAAAGTTTTTTGGTTTTTTTCCAACAGCATAGAACCACCGTAACAATTCTTTAACCAATACAGAAGACAAATAAACCCCACAAACACTCATTTTTTTTTTTTTTAAATATCATTTTAATACTTTTCTTAAAAAAAATGTCCATAGTCAGAAGATGAATCAATTCATCTCAATGCCTCACTTGTCAACATACCAACACGGTTGTTCTGAATTCAGTGGGGAACGATGGGAGGGGAGGGCTGGGGTTGGGAGGGTTATGACGGGAATAACAATAAAAATAAAACTCCAAAAACAAGCAAGTAAGAAAAGGGGGAGGTGGGTGATGGGGAAGTGGCTTAGACTAATTAGAATGTTTAAAACACACTGAGGTGTGCAGGCCAGTGTACAGGAAGCCTTGTCACAATGGAAACACTGCAGAAAAAAAAAATCTACCAAGGGGCTGTAGGAGTTGGAGGGTAAGAAAGTTTAAAAAGCCTTAAACATGTATAGCGTGACAGAAAATGATACTTCGGTTGGGAGGGAAGTGGGTGTAAAAAAAAAAGAGTGAAAGTGCAGAGAAGATGTGAAAAAAAATCCAGCGCAAAAACGGGGCGCAAAATCTTCAGATTTCAAAAGGGCGAGGTTAAATAAAGCAATAAAAACAGCTTTTCTTGTAAAGTGAAAGAACGTGAATGGACTTTCCGAACTCAATGGTTTTGGCATAGAATGTGCACATGGTGGGAGGATAAAACAGACTCGAGGAGGAGACAAGAAAAAAAAAAAAATCTTCAATGGCATCATAAAAAAAATGTTTTTCTTTACAGTAAATTCTACAAAATAAAAAGCAGAGAGCTCAAACGATCGTTGCCCACCGCACACACACAAACCAATTTTTCCTGCGTTCTCTTGTTGCCTTGCCCTTGTATAGAATATATATTCATGTATCTATTTATATATAATATGTATAATTTGTAGTTTTTGATCAGAGACAATACAGGCCAGAGTGCTAAGGCGGAGATGACACACATCATGGGCTTTTTTTTTTAATATATATTTTTTTATTTTTAAATCACTCTGTTGTCAGGTCTCATTTCAACTGAACTCATGCAAAGGAAGGTCTTACACCATGAAGTAGGACTGGCGGGAGAGGGAGAAAGGGCTAAGGATGCTGTGCCGCTGTGTCCTGAGAAAACAAGCCCGAAGTCCGAGACTATCGAAAAATCCCATCTCACACTAATACAGTTAAAAGAGAGGGCAAGAACAAAAATCGGTGTGCCTTTTATCATCCATTCGCTATCCTTCTTCATTTTCGTCGCACCCCCTTGACTATGACTCTTGCCTTTTATAGGACTTTTTTTTTTTTTAACTCCACTTTGCGAGCCAACAACTATAAACATCACGTCAGACACCAAAACGTATCTGCGCTCCGAGAGAAAAAGACGGCGAGAGATAGGGGACAGGTACTATGTAGTCCGTATGCGGATGATCATGTGGGGGCATGTATATAAGCTCACCACCTCAGTGTGTGAGTGTGTGTGCGTGCGTGTGTGTAGGTCCTTCTCACACAACCATCACCGCCCTTCCGACTCAGAAGAGATTCTCTTCAAAAATGGCCATCAGGTCGCTCTGGAAGTTAATGTCAATGGTGTCGGCCATCTGCATAGGAGAGGAAATGATGGGGGGGGGAAAAAAATAATTCCCTTTGCTGGGTTTTGCGTAAAAGTCTAAATTAGGTCATCTGTGAAATGTGGTTACATACCGCCTCCCTCCTGCGCCTCTCCTGCTCACGACGGCGCGCCATCTCCCTCTGCTGGTCGAGGGCGTTTTGCGTGGCCGAGGATGTCGGGGATGGCACCGGAGGCGGGGCAGCCGGAGGCTGTGGAGAGTGAGTGGGCGGGGTCGAAGCAGGAGGCGTGGGCGCCAGCGGAGACGGCTGTTGCTGCTCTTGCCGTCGGCGGGTTTCTTCTTGCGCCCGGCGAGCGTGTTCCACGGTGTCCTCGTCGTCGCGGCTGTGAAACGAGACGGGCGAGGTCATACTGGGCTCACTTGGTTACGTAGGATTTGTTGGGATAGAGCATGCAGAGCAATGGAATGCTCCTCCACTTGACGGCAATTAACCGGTGTATCCGCCTGGTGCCGTTCATACAAAACAATAGCTTAAACTAAACACGGCCACATTTGAAACAGGGCACGAAGATTTGTTGAGTACACCAAGATGAGATCATCAGTATTTCAGTTTGACAGAGAGCAATGAGATTTGTAATTTTTTTTTTGCACATGTAAAATCTGTTCTTTGGTTCAATCATGTTTGGGAAGCGCTGGACTAGAATGCCGTGCTGTGACCTACCGCAGCTTCTCCTGCTCCCGCCTGGCCTGTTGCGCCTGAGCCTTCAGCTGCCTCTCTCGCTCCTCCTTCTCTCTGGCCGCCCGTCGAAACTGCTCAAAACTGTCGCTGGACGAGCGGACGGCTGACGCCGGCGTGGACTGAGACCTTTGGGCCAAACTGGCCCAGGAGCCCATGTTCTTTAACTTCACGTCCTGGGGTCACAGGGAAGAGAGCTTTAGTTAGACGGCATGAGTCCCAGTAATGCGACAAAAATGATGCTTTTCGTGAGATGGGTGGTATTTTGAGGTAATATGCATAAATCAGTGGGGAAAATGGGCTCCCCCGAACGGTATACAAGAGAATCGCCAAATCGAATGTTCAAACTGTGCAATTGCAATTACAGTGGGTGTTTTTTTAATCCTTACATACATTTGATAAGTGTAGTTCAATTGACATTTTCCTAATATTAAGAAGAGTATTGATGTTTTATTATTTAATCTTATGGTAATATATATTTTTAGGAGTAAAACCACTACCATATTTTTAATGACCATTGAGCTCCTTTATTTTAATGGACAATTTTGGTGGTACTTTGAAAGAAATATTTTTGGAGACAGTAGGTGGTGTAAAACATGGACAAACACTGTGCTTTCATCGTGTTCCAGACATACCGGTGTCCTCTTGGACGCTGTGGGTGTTTTGGGCTCTTGCTTGACCTTGGTGTCCTGCTGAGGGCAGGTTTGCACCAGGGAGTCAGGGAGGCGGGAACTGGAACGAGAAACATCCGAGGATTTTCCTTCTAATCCTGAGGGAGGCAAAAAAAACAAAACAAACAAAAGCAAAGATGTGATTATCTTTAAATCAAACATACGGATTTTGAGAGTATATCGGATGTCCTCAAACATGGACAAGGTTTACTTAAGATCAATTGATATGGTAACAATAGGATCCGACTCAGCAACAATAGGATCCAACTGGCCTGATTAATGACACAATTATTGGTTGTGTCATAAGCCAATATGCCATGTGTCACTCGCACCAGCAGTTTTGAATGAAATAAACTGGCCATTCCAGCCCCATTGGCAGATGAACGGAACCCGTTATCTCAATAACCCCCACTGTGGCGTGCCCTTTGCCTGCTGAATTTTGGAATAAAGAAAGCCTGGGTCAAATATTCAGAGACAAAAAAAGCCTCCCGCTATTACATGCAGCCCTGCGTAGTTTATACCCGCGCGCAATTATCATCCTACATCTTAATTGAATTGCGGGTTCCGAGGCGAGACACATTTTCTTGGTTATGGAACAGTCGCAATGCTGAAGTACGCGCCCAATGCGGGTCAGGTAACCCCACCTTTTATTTATAGACATTTTTTCAAGGATGCCACACCCTGCCATGAATTAAAAGAGCAGGGAACTATTTAGGGACATGCGGTATATTTTTACTTTATAAGTTGACACTGAAGAGGCAAAGGGTTGCACTTACTGTGTTTGCTGTCATGTTTTTGTGTGTCAGGGCGCATGGCTGGGCTGAACGGCGGAGGGGTCAGCACTGGCGAGCGGGATGGTTTCTCCTCTTTTACCAAGTTCGACCTCTGATCCTAAACACATATTGAAATTTAGGTCTAAATATACGAGACTAAAACGTCCATACACACCCGGAAAGTCCTAAGAAAGTAAATCGTTTTTCGGGCCAGTGAACCCAAGACTAACGTTTTTCTTGATCTGCGAGGGAGACGGCTGTCCCGTCGTTTGGAACTGCGGGATCAGTGGGCAGTGCATCATGAGCGGGGAGGGACTGTCACGCAGGCAACCTGAAAGAGGGGCATCAATTGAAACTGCTTTGCCGAAGCATTCAAACCAACACAATTGCAATACATGAAACATACCGTATTTTCCGCACTAAAAGGCACACCTAAAAGCTCACCGCGCGCCTTAAAATCCGATGCGCCTTGTGTATGGTCCTTACGATAATATTTCGACCCCCAAAATGGCAAGGAGCCATTTTGGAGTCATTCATTGAAGGTGCGCCTCATAATCCAGTGCGCCTTTTAGTGTGGAAAATACGGGAATCCTTTTTACAGTGGATATAAAAAGTCAACACATCCTTCAAACTGCTAGGTGTTTGTGATGTTGGAAAGCCCCCCACCCCGCCCAAAAAGTTCTTACCAGGAGAAAACTGGTCGCCCTTGATGCGTGCCGAGGGCTGCTGCTGATGTTGCTGCAGCTGTTGCAGCTTCTGCTGGAGGCTGGCCCCCTTCTGCTGTTGCACCGCTGCAGCGAGAGCATGCGGGTAGGACTGATGCGTGTGGCCGTGAGCCGGGCCGTGCCGATGCATGGCCGCGGAGGCGGTCGTCATCGTGGCTTGCATTGAGGGTCCCAGCTGGGTGGCGTTTTGCGCGGGCGAGTGCAGCGGTTGAATCTGCCCGGACGTCCGCGGTTGGAGCGACTGCAGGAAGCTTTGCACCTGGCTGAGGGGCGGCGATTCGGCGCTGGCGGGTGTCGGCTCGTCGTCGTCCTCCAGCAGGGCCTGCGGCGGCTGAGCGGACAGGGTGCCGAGGATGCCGTGCGATGGCGGTGAAGGTACGCGAGGCCGTGGAGCAGGCTGGGGCAGGGGGAGTGGAAGCGAGCTCTGAAGCTGAGGCGGGGGCGTCGGGAGAGAGAGGAGCGACGAAGGAGGCGGTTGAGAGTTCTTGGGAGGAAGTGGGGCTGCATGGCTGCTCGGGCGAGCTGGCTGTTGGGGAAGCGCGGTATGGATGGCTGAAAGTAAAGCAAAGGAAAAGGAGTACCTGTTAGGGCATTGATTTGATACAACATTGACCGGGCGTCCACATTAAAACACGTTTGTAGCAGGGTGTTAACTGTACTGCATTATATTTAGCGTTTCTAAGCCAAAATAATGGAAACTTCACAAATGCAAAATGGCACTGACCCGGCGAGGGTATGACGGGATGTTGGTTCAGAAAAGGGTGCGTCTCAGTAGGTGTGGGGCCAACAGGCGCGGCGACATTGAGGAGGCCAGAGGTGAGCGGGGGACAAGCAGCTGCAATGACTGGACCGGGCTCGGTGTTGGGCTGGGTTAGGTGAGGGTTCATAAAGTGGGTCAGTGGGTCAAATCCGGCGCTTAACAGCTGGGAAGATTCCAGAGCGGGGGGGACAGGGATAGCGGGAGCAGGGATGGGAACGGAAACGGGGACCGAGACGGGCACGGGTGGGGGAGCAACGTATGGGAGTTTGGATTGGACCACTTGAGGCTGCAGAACGCCAGGGCCGGTGATGCTGGAGACAGGCTGCTGCTGCTGCTGCGACCTTTTGATGTCCTTGTTGGACAGAGTCTTCTGCTGCTTGGGAACCAGCCCTGCTAAAGAGAAATACAGCCAAATTTTAATATTTGATGTAAAAGACTAGAATGTTGGCCTTTTTAATTTTGGTACCATTGTCAGAGTCTTCACTATCAGAGGAGTCACTGGTGCCAGAGGATGAAGAGCCCGTCTTCAACTTTGCGACGTTGGTCATTTCCGGGGGTTTGTCTACAGTGACACACAGTGGATTTTCAAACAGGTAAATATAGTCTTGTTTTGTAAGCAAGCACTTGTTTCTTCCTCTGTCGGTGGCTGTGAAATTCACATTATTGGAGATGTTCGATGCCACTTTTTCCAAACCGATACCAGTACGACGTATTGACTCCGAGAACTCATTGATACAGAGTATGCTACGCTATGCTTCAATTTGAAAAAGCCTACCCGAGGACTTCTTCTTCCTCTTGAGGCAGCTCGATACGTATTTCTCCAGCTCGCGCAGCGTGGAGGGCTTCAGCGTCTCAAAGTCGATCTCGATCTCGTCCGGGTTGGAGTTCTTCATGGAAGGCTCCCGGGTCTGGATTATGTGCACGACGCGGCCTAGCTTGTCGCCGGGCAACTTGTTGATGTCGAGGCTCAGCTGGCGTTTCTCTTCATACGACATGGGCTTGCCTCCAACAGCTGCCGCGCTCCCGAACAGGTCTGGTGAGGACAAGGAGCAAGTTTACACGAGACCAACGGCGATGACAATTTGATGAGCTAACATGCATACCCATGTCATCTTCTGCTTCAAGGGAGGCTGAAGGAACCAGAGGGGTTGGCCCAGTCTGAGGGGCCACAGCGGGACGACTGTTTTTGATGCCTTCTTTCTTACTGCAATTCATAAACGCCATCAGCTCATGAGACAATGCATCATTTACCTTTGAAATGTGTTAATCCGCGTGTCATAAAGGATTAAGTCACCATATGTCATGTCATGAAAAGGCTTGCTAATGGCTATAAATATGGCAGTTCAAGAAGGCAAGCACAAAACACTCATTTTAACTCGATAAAATTGTGGCCAAAACATGCTCTGAGAAGAAAGAAAAAAAACATTAACCTGGTTATACATCTATTATGCCATTGCCTGTTTTATCGATTACATTTAAAAAAATTTTGAAAAGGTTTCTACAATGAATGCTATCCACTGTGCTGTAAAAACTACCGACCCCGGCTTCTTCCTCTCCTTGGAAATGGGCATCTCTTTGCTTTTGCTCTTCTTGGAAATCTGAAGCACGGCAGGCTCCGGGGCTTCCTCCACTCCCATTTTCTTCTTGTGCTTTTCCTTCTTTTTCTCCTTCTTCTCCCTCTCCTTCTCCTTCTCCTTCTCCTTCTTCTTGGGCTTGCAGACCTGAGGCTGAGAGAGGGCGGCGAGTTGCTCGTGCACAGCTTTGAGCTGCGGAGGACACAAAAAGAAATGCGGTCGACAAGTTGACAAACACGCAGAATCGTCTCACTAAAACGAATGGTCTCGAGCTCACCGTTTCTCGGTGCTACAAGGGCGCTTTCTAGTGCCACGTGAAAGAATCGCTGAAATAACACCGAAGAAATGACTCCTTTTTATGTACATCTCTGGCCGTAAAAGTGAATACGTCCCTAAACGAAAAGGCCCAAAGTGTCAATGTTTATCTCTTGGGCATGGAAGTACATTTACACGGTGAAATAGCTCATTTTCATTGTGTCAAATTATCATTTCTTCAGTGTTATCCCATGAAAAGAAATAAATGTCTGCATACCATCAACGATACTTTAATCAATGAAGTTTTATTTGTCACTACATTTAGCGGCGCAGTGTTAACATTTCACCAGCGTAACAGAGTGGCTAACAAAATTATGAAATATAGCTTTTAGGACTAAAATCTCTGCCTTTGATCGATACTTGGGCCGGCCTACTATGCTACTCTATTTGATCATGTTGGCAATCGGAAATATTTTTGTGGTGGTGCTCGGCGTCAAGATTTTGAAAACCTTTGCTCTGACCTGTTCCTGTAACACAACCAATCGCTGCTGCCGCTCCTGATCAGAGTCTCCCGCTGAGGACTCGGATTCGGAAGCACTGGAACTGCTGTCTTCTGAGACGATGGGCGGGGGTGGCGGCGCTTGTCGAGTGGATGGAGCAGGGTGGAGGACAGACGACGGGGTGGGAACCGGGGCGACCTCCTCCGGCTCATCGGGCATCTTGGCAAAACGCATCTCGAAGACGTCCTGGGAGAAGATGTGGGGGTTTTACGTTTAATTAGATCGCTGAGTACTGTACTTTTCTTTGTATTTTCCAACAGTTAAGGACATTGTTTTTGTTAAAACTGTATCATATACAATAATATCCCACTTAATGGGAAGTACAACATGTGCTTTGTCTTGATCAACACTTGGGCCTACTACACGATTGTATTTTCATGTTGGTCATTCTGGTGGTATTTGGAGAGAAGTATTTTTGGAGACCGTACAAAGGACGAAACGCTTACCTGTAGTTTCCGTGCCATGGCTACCACATCGTGGCCCGGTGGATTATACTTGTAACAGTTGGAGAACATCAATCGGACGTCTGCTGCAAACTCTTGGGGGTCTCTGTACTGCCGATTGTCCAGCTTTTTCTAAAGGGAGGTAAACATTTCCTTTAAAGGAGTTTTAAATTTTTTTGTTGGCTGATGAAGGACAGTACTAAAAAAAAACAGCTGAAAAACATCACCCATTCCTTACATCCCAATTTCAGTTGTAACAGGTGCGTTTTAATACCTGTATTCTTTTCAATTGAAATGTGAAATACAGAACAAGTCGCACCAACAATGCAATTTGCAACAGCTTCTTTTTAAGGATAAAACAAATCTGAACATATCAGGAGGTTGAAACGTCCCACAACTAATTTTGAATGAGTGAGGTAGTTCCAGCGGAAGCACTTGTGAAAGGCAAGGACAAAAAAAAAATCTAATTTTTATTTTATTTTTATTTTTTTTAAATCAAAGGGCAAGCATAAATTACCTTGATGGTGCCGAGGTCCATGGGATGCTTGATGATGTCATGGTAGTCATGAAGGCCAAGAGCGCTTGCATCAACGGGTAGGTGAAATGGCCAAGCGTACGCAAAGTGCTTCTTGGACAGCATCTCTTTGACAAGGATGGAGCAGGAATGCATCTGATCTTGACGTTTGGTCGTCAACATGCCTCCCGCCTCCAAGCCACCAACCAGGTGGTGCTGCGAGTCAGGCTGCAACGGGTCTCGCTTGGGCTGCTTTGATGGGCGACTGCTCTCTCGGCGCGTGCGAGTCTCCGCCGAGACAGGGGATGATTCGCTGAGCTGGTCGTTAGCTGTGGGCGTCGTGGTGTCGGCTTTCCTCTTTTGGCTCTTCCTTTGCTGGATCATCACAAGAGGTCAAAGGATATAAACAAAATGACATCATGTCGCATGGTTGGTAACAACTGATTACTTTTTGGGCTGGGCGATGAATGGATTCCAAAATAATATTTATCAGGTAATAATAACATAAATACCGTATTTTCCGCACTAAAAGACTCACTGGATTATGAGGCGCACCTTCAATGAATGGCAACCGTAATGACCATACAAAAGACGCACCGGATTTTAAAGGCGCTCTGTGAGCTTTTAAGAAAATTGAAAACTTTTTGGTGCGCCCTATAGTGCGGAAAGTACGGTAGGTGCTTCAAAGAATATGTGAAAAGAGTTTTAAAATTAGGGATGTCCCAATCATGCTTTTTAAAAAACCCGATTACACTCAGCTGTTGTCTGCCCATTATTCTTTTAACAATCTGGGTAAGACGCCTTGCTTCCTTCCACCTCACATACCATTCTTTGGTTCCACGGCCCTCTTATGACACTAGCTGCAATGAGTCGAGTAACAGGAGGCTAACCCAACTCATGCTCTTTCAACCAGTGCAGTAGGTGCCAGACACATTTTTCCCCCCTTATATCATAACATCCAGTTTCAGCCGTGTTGTTTTCGTGATCAGTTTTCCGTTTCAACAATGGATTGTCGGTCAAATCTTGTTTGGGAGGAGAGTCAAAGCAAGTCTCAGGAAGGGGGATAAAAAGCAAAACTTGTTTTGTCAAATGCTTCTTTCTATAAGCAAATGGGGGAGACATAACACTTAAAATCGGAAATGGCATTTTTGTGAAAATAAATCAATCATTTTTGGGATTTAAAGGCCATACTTGCCCATCCCCTAGGTACCTTGATGAGAGCAGGGCTGCTCTGCAGCATCGAGCTCGGATGGAGGCCTGGGTGCGCGGCGGCCGGAGGCGCCACAGCGGTCATGCCCTGAGGGGAGGACGCCTGCTGTTGAGAGTGGATACGGAGGCCCTAGATGGGGTGCGTGGGCTGTGGGTGTTGGAGGCACACGTGGGGGCTGGGCCAGCACAGGCGGGGTTGGCGACGCGTGGGTCTGCGTGAGGGTGGAAGGGGACGAGAAGCCTCGTGTGTGTGGGGTGCTGGATGGGGAGGAGAGGTCTTGGCTTGATTCAGACATGCTGATGGGAGCTGAAATCAAGCATGTCAATGAGTGAACACCAGAAAATCAGAGTTGAAGATTGAGTCCAGCAAGGATGCTACCAGGCTCTCGCTTGATGCCGCGGCGTCCTTTGGCAACCACGGCAATTTCTGTTTCTTCCTGCGGCATCTGTGTGATCTTCTGGAGGAAGTGCTTCTCCAAGGCCTTTGCCATCAACACAATGTCATCGTTGGGCTGCATGAGGCAAAGCAATATGTGTTGCATTTACCATAATATCCCGACGATAAATCACCACACCCCCATCCCCCATCTTTGATTTAACACCGGCGGCTTATTTGCCGATTTTCCCAATCGCAGGAGCTTTGCATTCTCGTCTATGCTTTAGTTTCTCTTTAATGCGCTCAGAAATTCTGTTTGCCGTTCGTGAAATTACCCATGAGCTCCGTGCGTTTTGAAGACCTTTGAGATCGGAATTTCCATCTATTTGGCATACAAATATTTACTGTAATTATCACACACGAAGTGTGTAACAATACACTTTTTGATCGACACAATACGTGCCAATATAAGGCCAATTTTCGACAAACGATATATTGCTATTTTTGGGCGGCATAATTTGACAAAGGCAAATGATTCAATATTTTGCTCAGGTCATAATGGATACGGTGATTGAAATGATGAATTATTACACCCCTAATTTTACAACAAAGTTCCCAGCTACTGACCTTGTTGTAGATGTAGCAATTGGTGAACATTGTGTTGAAGTCGTGAATACACTCCTGGGCGTTTTTGTAGTAGTGGTTCTCCAGACGTTTTCTTATTGTACCCATGTCCATTGGGGTTTTGATTATTTTATTGTAGTCCTAGAAATGGGACAAAAGGAGAAGATTTTCAAGGCTATCTTAATAGCTGTTAAAAGGTCAGGTTGGTATCCTCTGTCAGCACAATGATCGGTGGGATTTTATCTTAAAAATGTTTTACTGGATATCGTAAGATGAGTTGAGCTCAGTCTGTTCTCATCTTTCTAGGTCACAGTTTTCAATGAAATGTGGACTACTTGTGGTGTAGTGATTGTTCATACTGGTAACTTATACACATTGCAACGGGATGTACTCGTTATTGCAGTCAGTCCCTTAAAGGTTCAAAAACTGCCCGACATCTAAATTGGCCCAAAAACATCATGTGTGACGTCACACAAGACGTGAGCACCTTAAGCTTTAACACCACAAGTGTGTTTTGCCTTTTTATGTTTTTCCTCATGATGACACCACAGAAGAGTAGTACTGATGTCAAAAAGGAAGCAAACGTGTGATGTCGATCACAAACTGCTCAGGGCCAAATTGCGACGTGGGCAGCATGCGTGTCCAGGCTGCTCAGTAGAATATGCGTAGACAGCAGCTTTTGACACTTGCATGACAGTTACGAATGTTAAAAAAAACATGATGCAGGTCTTTTGGTGACAGTTTATGTACACCTTCCCCAGCGTCATCAACAGGTGAGTACACAATTTTGTATTTTTTATCAGACAGCACTAAACTGGCTGTGGAGCTAATCAATATTTCATGGTGACAGTTAGACTCTGGAATTAGTGAAAAAAAAAAAATTCCCATTGGGGAAAATACGTTTCCAAATGCTTGACCAATACAATTAACCAGAATGTATTGTGTTTCACTGCATTTTAACACCTGCCCCCAAAGGCAATTTAAACCACATCCCTACATAGAAATCCCCCCCCCCAAAAAAAAACAAAAAAAAACACATGACTCACGGGTAAATTGAGTTTGACGACATCTACAGGAGCATGAAAGGGCCATGCGAACTGGTGCTTCCATAATGTCTTCAGTACCCCTTTGAGCAGGTACTGAAAAGAGAAAGTGAGTCCAGTCAGTTGCAGACTCCTGGCTTCAGTTGCCACAATAATAATAAATGACAACAAAAAGCAGCAGTCCCTCTTACAAACCTGTAACTGGTTGGTCTGTCGTTTGGGTCTGGTGGAATTCCCTATATCGGGGGCTGCGGGGTTGAGGATGTGAGGCTGCGGGGCGGAAGGAGGGTTGTGGCTGCTGCCAGGCTCCAGTCCGTCCCCCATCACAGTGGTGGTTTGCAACGGCCAAGCAATGAGTTTAGGCAGATTGGACCTGGCGGGGGCAGGTGGGAGGATCCCCCTCAGGCCATTCCACTCCTCGCTTGACTCTCTGTTCAAGAGAAGTACGAGTTTTGGGGTTCGAGTGGTTTCTTTCTCTCTCAGCATCAAGAGCAAGTCAATGCCTTGTATCCCACAGCAATAACTTCAGTAAACACTTGTCAACACCTGCACTGCCAGTTCCAACAGTCCTCACCGCAAAAATATTGGGTGTGTCTTAATGTTATCATTTGTCTTTGCCCCTAACAACCAACACCCCACAAAAAAAATTGTACTTTATAATTCCTTAGGGCAGTTATAACCAACTTCCCCAAAATAGGAGCCTATCAAATGGATGACAAAAAAAAAAAAATTGAAAAAAAAGACCATACCAAGGATGGAAACGGGAAGAGAAAAAAATACATAGCTCCAAGGTCCGGGGAAATTGGGATTCACTGTGCATTCCAGGAAAAAAAATTAAATATTAACATTCAATATTGATTCTACAATTTCTTCATTTTAGCTGTCAGTAGCAGCATGTCTTATTAAGTGACATTTTGAAACAGACAGATCCCTAAAGTTCCCCCAGTTTTACGTGGATTTCTTATCAGCCTTCAGATTTAAAAAAAAACAAAAAAAAGGCCGATGCCGATATTCTGCAGTTGACCAATATTGGTCTCTCTCTAATCATTAGTACAGTATACAGTACAGGTTATCACAGGGGTCACGTTCTATGTCTATACTTTACATAACAAATGATATTGATAAGACCTTTATTCTTATGGTTGCTCTACATGATTCCCACTAGTGAGCTAAAGGAACGTGCTACGTTGATGTTCCTGAAGACTTACATGTTTGTTGCTGTCTGGCCGTTACTTAAACTTGTTGGTCGTTCATAATGTGGACAATGAGAGGGCAGCGACGCTCTCTCTGAGAGTGCAAACTGCAACACAGTGAGAGAGAGACATCACCCTCACAGAAAAACAAGAGGTAACGAGGTAAGTTACAGAAAAGTAAATAAAATAATTTCAAGGGGAGGGGAGAAATCACATGTGCATTTCTGCGAGATGAACTCACCTTGTGTGTACATTTTGTTGTTTTGTACGGTTCCTTTTATTTCTATTCTTGTGATAACTGTATTTCTATGTCAGACCTCAAATAGATAAAGGCTAAACATCTTGATTTTCACAATGTGCCCCCTACTCGTGGTTTTTTATGCTCCTTCTACAGCGTGATGTTATCAGTGAAGTAGATAGCACTGGCGACCAGCTGATAGATGGCTTACAGAAGTGTGACGCAATATTCCAGTCGAGGTCCAACAGACAACCAAGGCTCCTTGTGGGGTTGATGCTAAAGAAAGTAACCCCTGTCAAATTGATGCAGAGAAAGATCCAGATCGCTATTGGCAGTGGTCCAAGTTAACAGCTGATAACGGCTACCTGTTAAATCTTAGGTACGCTAAGCGCCCAACCCAAGATTAATGATCATTTGTGGTATCCATTACAAGGGTGCATCGTATATACGGTAAGAATTTGGTGCAGGGGGCCAGACCCCATGTGCTTGTCGGTGGGCCCACGTCCATAAATTAACTACATTTGAAATATTTAAGTACAAACCGGAGTGTCATCGTGCACACTGAAATTGACAACTGAGGGGAGACTTCAAAGCCGTCCTCTTTCATCTGTAACTGCTTGAAAGAGCAAAGCACATATGAATGGAGAAGATGTTGGTATTTATTGTTCTCGTTTTTTGTTATATTTTCCAGACTGTGAGCCCCTGTCCTCTGTATGTTACACATATATTGTACATTGACAATAAAAGCGTAATCATATTGTAAAGTACAACCATACCTTGAAGCGTTTTGGGATTGGAGAATCGAGTATCGACAATACAGTGGGACTTGATTCCTAACACCACTATTAGCAAGGGTTTACCCTATTTCTAATCTTTCTGGATATATCTATCTATCTATCTCTGTCGATCGATAGATAAGATAGAGACAGATAGAGTGTGTCTTTAGCCAAACAGCATAATTCCCTCTAACTTACTACTTGCTTGCTAAAAAAAAATGTCCCAGCTCGAGGTGACATTTTGTCAAATTGTCCTAGAATCCACAGACACAAGCTCATCCATTTTTTCTTTTAATTACTTACAAGATCGACGGATGTATACATCGTCGATGCAGGCTCCCAGATATTTAGATGCTTCATTCGACTTTGAGTGAAAGGCAGAGATAATCCAATATTCAACAACCTTTGTGACGTTACTCAAAGAGCAAACATCAAAGCATCAAGAGGACGCTAATTTTACCTACGTAGGAAGTGTTAGCCATTGGGCTACTATGTTCTTGACGGTGGATTTAACGTCTTACGACAACCGAGCGGGGGGAAACGGAATTAACCTAACACCATGTGTCCGTTTAAGCCACCAGCAGGTAAAAAAGAGCGTCCACGTCCTCCCCCCCAAAACGTCGTGCTAGCTGCTACATCGCTGTCTTTGCTAACCTTCCATGACAAGCAAGCACGTCGCCATGTTTCACCAGCAAGTGTCAACTTCGCACGTAAACGACCTTTCAGAATACAACCAGGACGGCTCCATATTCACGTAAACGAGTTACGTCACGCTGCACACGGCCTCCCGCGCTATGCCGCCTCGGCTACGCCGTCTGGAGTACGTAAGTTTTGTCATGAATACGGCCTACGGGGATACAAACAAACAGCTCGAGTTGAGCTAGCTGCTTTTAGCACGAGTGCGAGCTAACGTGTACATAATGTGACGGCGCAGTGTCTCAAACACCACTAAAACCATCTTAGTGCTTGTAATTCATAACGGAAGGAGCCGAGAAACAACATGCGTCATAAGTAACGTTAGCTTCAAAAGACAACAACATGTTCAATCGCGTGTGTCGCCCGAACCGGTGCAAGGCCCCACGCGACACACAGCTCATGCCGAGGCTCACTCTTGACAGCGGGAGGAAAAACACCAGCGATACGGGGCCTGATCGCGTTTTTACCGGATCTCGCCGGTTTCTCACTCTAGCTACATACGCCGGTGTCACCCAAACAAGCACGATTCATACCTAGCTGAGTCGGTTGTCAGCGCTCGGAGGACGTTCCTCGCCCCAAATCCAGAACAAACAGTCCCAGTTCGACGTTGATTACGTCAGACGCACGGCGGCGGGGCGGGAGGAACGCCGCTGTCAGTGTCAGGCGAAGCTCCTCCCTCTCCTCGGGCATATTACGCAATCATTTGCATCCATTTCAACGCTACAGTGCAACTATATTATCTAAAATAAAAACAATGCTTGTGAAGAAACTTCTTTTAAATAATATAAATTGGTATTATTTTGAACATTAACGTAAATGTAAATAAATTAAAAGCAACTTTTCATAACATATATTGTGTCCCCGCATTGAGTGGCACACCTCGTTTAAAAGGCACCGTTTAAAACTGCACCTCTGTCCATCCCCATCGCTGCAAACAGTACCAGCACACGCGACGATGAGAACAAAATGGAGCAGACCTTATATTTTCCTTAACTGTGTTGATTTTGACAGTAGAAATAAGCTACATCATGATAAAACAGCAGCAGCGAAGAACAATTGGAATTCAGGAAACAGGCAGAAATAAATACATACATTGCACGAATGAAATAATACTTTCATTTCTCAAATTTAAAAAGTGTGCATACTTTCCACAATGTTGAGACATTAATTTTGTCCTTGAAACTATATTTTGTCCTTGTCATAAATGTTAGAAGTTCTTGGAACACGTTACCTCATAACTGGGTTATTACTTGTGATTTGCATCAGTCTTTTCATGGGAAATCTGTCAAGCACAATAAGGTAAGCATCAATTTCTGCTGAAGTCTTTACTCAAAGCTTGACACGGTAATTCTGGATAGTTTGAGATGCTATATAATTTGATTATTATGCTGATATTTTACTGATGGAGCTCGAGTAAAAAAAGTCATCCAAGAGTGAAAGGGTAGTTCACTCAAGTTTATTCATGACACTGTAGAAGTTACATTAATCGCGAAGGAACATGGCAATTGTTCAATTCACAACTGCTTTAAGTAGAACAAAACAATCCACCACTCAGTTGGAAGTGGGAAAAAAATATATCCGTAATGGGCAGAACGCAATTTTTAGGCCGACAAAATCGTATAATACAAAGTGCCTTGAAACAATTCGACAGTGTAATATAAATGAACAATAACTTGAACAAAAAGCCACACAAAATATTGAAAAGCAATAAACACATTTCGCAATGGTTGTCTTCGGATTGGTATCAAACTGCCATGTTCCAAATGCATTTTCTGACTATTACACCAAAGTATAAACACGGACATTTAGGTGGAATAAAGTGAAATTTGTACGGGTTACATATTTCATTGTTTGTCATGTGTCTGCTCTGTTCACCAGGGACAAAAGTTCATTCTTTATTTACTAAGTCTTCTTCAATGGCAGCGGCCACCTCTGCTCCCTCCTCTTCATCAATTTCATCGTGGACCACGTATCCCTCTTCGTCGTCTTCTTCTTCATCCTCCGCCACTTCAAATTCTTCTTCGCCCTCTGCCTCACCCTCCTGGTGCTCCAGGTTCTCCTGCTCCTCCTCGGCGCTCTCCATGAATGCCTCCTTCTCTCCCTCCTCCCGCTCCTCCTCCTCCTCCTCTGCTGCCATCTTTACTTCCTTGGCCGCGTCCACCTCGGTCTCCTGCTGCGCGGCTGCCTCGACGGCTTGGGTGCCTTCCTCGGCAATGACGGATTCCTTCTGTCCCTCTGTTGCGTCCACCACCATGGAATCGGATGCTTCCTGGGGGTTACCAGTAAATGGATTTTCTCCCTGGAAAAAGCAACAAGGCTATCAGTACAATGTCCGTTCCAACACTGCAAATACAATTAGGCGGATTTACATAACCGCGCACAATCCAGTTTTCACCGCCCAAGACTCGGAAGCTGGGCTGGCTGAAACGCCGCCATTCAAGTGATGGCTATGATGGTCAAAGCCAAAAGGTAAGCAAAGCTGTGATGTCAGCAGGGAATAACATGAACAAATAGTGCGACCGGTATTTGTGTTTTTGTGAGGTGTCGACAGGGCACATATGCGACACTAATTGACAAAGAGTAAAGCTAAATAATGGTGGAAGATGCCCACAAATGTTAAACGTACACAATTTAATTCCCCGATATCAAAGTATTTTTATTACAGTGAAGCACTCTATATTTGCCTTTTTGCATTTCAAGTCAGCTTTTATTGTCAAATATGCTCTATGTGTAACATGCAGCACAGATGAAATTACTTTCCTCTCAACCACAGTGCATAAATGTAGTGCATTGAACACACAGCTAAAATTTATGTTAAAATTCCATTAGACATAAGTGTGTTCAAAAAATAAGATTTTTTTTTTTTTATAAAAAAATATTTTTAAAAACGAGTATTTTTAATTGAATTCATCTTTCTTTAATCACTATAAAACTCATCTAATTCCCTTTGTGCTCAGACAGGCCAAAACAAAGTGTTACCTTTGAGCCTTCATGTGCACTCTTAGCGCTGTTAAGATTGACTGCATTGTCCCCTCTAATGCCTTCGATCAGCCCCCATGCAGCCCCCAATGTCGTTTGGGGCTGCATGCCCTTAACGTACCTTGAGGTAGCTCTCCAGCTTCTTTCCAATGACTTTGTGGTTGAGAATGCTGCGTGCAACAGACAGGCTGGATTTCTTGGACTGCTCCATCATTCCCTTGAATCACACAAAGGGAAATCCGTCAAAGTGCATTTCTGAAGCACATTTAGAAAAATAAAGAGGGATTGAGGGATGTCCCTTTCATAAAAAGAAAAACAAACGTGCATATACCTTGCGATTATAGTTATGGTCAGGGCATTTGATGTGTTTCTGAATCATGTGAAGCTCCATGGGGATGAATATGTCACATGCGCTGCAGTGTGCAGCTTCCACTTTCTTCATGAAGTGCTCCATGCCAAGATCTGCAGCAGCGTACGCAAAACCCCGCCAATCAGCAATGGTTTTACTTTTTTTCCCCCTTCCCGACCAGATCATCAGGCCCTTGGCCGGAGTCGCTTACCCTTCGTGAGGTCTTGATCTCTGTACATCTGGCAGAGGGCAGCGCTGTGGTGTTCCATCTGCTTGACGATTTGGTCCATTTTCCTGAACTTATTCAGCAAGTACTCCTGGGATTCAAACAGCGAAAGCGTTCAGCTGCGCGCCGCACATTGCTGGCAGCATGAGGCATGCACCATTTGTCAGGAAACAAATCTTATTTTGATCAGATTCTTTTTGGGCCGACGATGAAATATTTAACATGTTTTCCAAATGCGGCACGCTGCAGGTAAGAACACTTGTTCTTTAAACGCCACCATTAAACTCACTGGTACAGTTACGACGGTTGAGCAGGCGGACGCAACCAGGATGCCTCTAAATAACGTCTTGTCGTTTGAAAAACCACAAAGCATGCAAACCATTTTTGAGTGAGCGACTGCTAATCACCTCGAGGAAGTCTGTGGTTGGCTTGGAGAGTTGGCCCGAGAGGAACTTCAAGTGGTCTTTGTGGAAGCGACTCTCCAGATGTCGTTCCATATCATCCTTGTAGAATGATTTGAACTTGCACACAGAGCACGCAAACATCACCCTGGAGGGAGGAAATGGGACAAGTTGGCGTTTAGGCTTGCCGCAAAGTTGAACCACAGCATGAAGAACTGCTTATGTACGCTGAGAGTGGCCAGAGTTGAGTTCTTTTCATTTGCCAGCTCACCTATCCTGAAAGCCCCTCTTCTTTTTCATTTTTGCAGATTTGCCCGGGGCTCGGGGAGGAGGCTGTTTTTCCTGAGGTGCCGCCTTCTCTGCGCCATCGTCCTGTTTCGCTGCACCTGAGAGGAAGACGGGAGCGGAGCTTAGTTGTGCAGAGACACTCTGACAATCAGCAGCATCAACATTTTTGGTGGAGCATTATCGGAGCTGCCAATCTATAAGAAATTGACTTGAATTTGTCAGAATTTCCACATTTAAAAAAAATTCTGTCAAACACACGACCGTGGGACAGTTATTGCAGTATATTATGCAACACAACTCGCCTCGAAAAAAAAAAATCAAATATACAAATTCAGAATAATCACTACACTACATTCATAATCACTCATATATGATGGTTACCTCATATCATTTTAGGGGGGGAAAAAAATGCAAGTGGAGAGTGACATGAGTGTCGTTCGTTTCCCGGATTATATGGAACATGGCCAGGCTGCAGAAGTGAAGCATTTTACAAATTGGAGGGAAAACTAAACCGTCCAGTAGCACCAACTGGTCGCACTGGTGCGACCAGCTTTTACAGTTGGTTGCACCAAAACAGAATTGGTTGCACCCATTTTTTAGGGGCGGCACAGCATGACCACATTTGCTGATGTATAGTCGTCTCAATTGGCATGTTGTAGTTTGGTAGAATGTAAAGATTGACAGTGACTAAAGTAATCTTTGCAAAAAAAAAAAAAACCCCATCATTAATTTGGACAACGAACCAAAATGTTGTGATCAGTGTTCCAAGCGTGACAATTTGTTTAACCTAATGTTGTCGGGTAAAGTTCAACATCATTCACACCCATGATGAATGGGAAGTCTGTGCTCACCTGAAGTTCCATCAGTAGTCTCCTGAGAAAAAAAACAACAACCCACAAATATTATTCATCATCTGGAGCGGATGGTGTAGTTGAGCACAACGGCAGGTAGACATGGTTCCACTCAAGTGCTCCTTCCATGCGGCGCGGTTGCGATACTCACCGCAGCTGCAGTCGTTGCCTCGCCGCTGTCGCTATTTTTCTCTTCTTTCTCTGCATGGACAAAATGTTCAAGCACAAAAAGTTTTAGTAATAAGCTCACAGTCACTTTAGTTGAAATATGATCACGCCAACTAACATGTGCCGCATGTCTGCAACGTACCATCGGAAGTGCCAGCATCTGCGCTTTCTGTCCTGTTCATTTTAGACTCTGGCTCATCTGCGGGAGTGAGCATCTGCTTTCTCTTCTTCTGGACATCATTTGGTGGTCTTACCTGCTAAAGTTCACCCAATAAGACTTGAGAAAGGATCAAAACACACTTTGCTTTTATTTTTTTGGGGGGTTGGTGGGCAAAAACAAGTGTCCACATTCATGATGACCCCCCCCCCAAAAAAAACCCGTGCCAGACCTAAATTACACTCCCACTAAATCTTGTTTGAGGAAACACCAGAACAAGTTAAAATCTGATTAGACGACTCACCTGCTAGCGAATTTCTGCTATTTTCTTAAATCAAAAATGACCTTGCTAAACTTTCAACTGGCGACAATCACCCAAATACAAGGGAGTGTGATGTAGTGCAGCTAAGAAACAAAATGTTGTCCAACAAACCCTTTAGGGTGTACTTATTTATGTTGAGAACACAATCAGCTACGCAATGGATAGATCAACCCTCGCGGTATCCTGGGGTCATTCCTCAGGTGAGGACCAGAATACACGTTCAAGCTGCATTCGGCCATTTTGGTCCCTATGGAATGGCCTGTCAGAGGACATCAGATCCAGAGACTGTTGATATTTTTGAGAGCTTAAGGCACATCTTTGGAATAACATAACTTTTAATTATTTTAAATCAAGCCTTTTTTCCCCTGCCCCAGTGTTTCCTCATGGGAGGCCTCAACGCTGGGAGGTGTGGCAGCTGTCATTTTTGCCAGTGTGGATGAGCTCGTATGGTTTCTCTGTGCCTTGCCGAGTCTCTTTTAATACAGTTCATCAGGATGTGGCGCGAGCACAGGCACGCTTGTGGCGATATGTACCGTATTGGCCCGAATACAAGACGGTGTTTTTTTGCATTGAAATAAGACTGAAAAAGTGGGGGTCGTCTTATATTCGGGGTCTAGACATTATACCCATTCATGACGCTAGATGGCGCCAGATATCATTGAAGCGAATGCTGAACTTGACTCCCCAGGCCAAAGCGAACCCGTCACGAAGAAGAAAAATAAAAAATAGCGGTAAGAAAGAAAAGACAAGAAAATAATAGAAGAGATAACAGAAAATGGAGCAACGTGGGTCGAAGATCGGCCAGGTTAACCGGCAGCTGAGAAGAAGTTATGGTGTAAACTTCAAGATGCTTTTTCTCTCAAATATATTGATATAATCATTTGTTTCAGATGTACTGCAATTATTTTCTGTATAAAAAATGGTTTTGGTGTTCAAAAAGTCCTTTTTAAAACCGGAGTCTTGAAAATCAGGTCTTATAATCAGGTCCGTCTTATATTCGGGCCAATACGGTATCTGTACGTTTGGGGGAGAGTCCCCTTTTTATGGTGTATTTTTGGTGTTTGAATTGCACAGCACTTTTGAGTTGCATTTTCATGTATGAAAAGTGCAATATAAAGATTGACTGATCGATACAAGGAGACCCCCGTTGTTCACGTCTGGTTACGTGATGCAGTAAAAGTGGAGGGATTTAGGAGCGGTGCCAAATTGCAGTCAGTGTTAGCACAAAACATCAAGGCTTCTCCTAGAAAGCATTTTTTTTTTTTTAAATCACTGGGAAACAGTCTCAAACCACTTGACGTTGTGTGGGGGTTAAACCAGGGGCACTTGAATCGGTGGCAGATGTGTCCGGAATCCAATTTAACATGAGTTTGAATGTGTCTGGTTAACTCAGAACACAGCATGTGTTCAAGTTACGGGTGAGTGTATGACTTGTGCAAACACACTTTATCTCAGTTTTATTCACCCTGTCTCAAATACCCCCCCACACACACCACTCATCGAAATTTACCAATTCTAGGTCACCTTCTATTAGTGGAAAAAGTTTTTAAATTAATCACGAAACCCAAAAAGATCAGGGGTGGGGTGGGGGGTGGGGGGGATGTCACAGCACATCTAACCATGAAATTAGCTGCTGCAGCGAGAAGCACAAAATTGCTTGTGACTTACTAAAGAGCAGTTCAGATCCACAAAGAACTTGACATTACATTGAGTATAGCCTATAAATAGTGGGCGGAGTACGGTGGGCAAGTGATTTAAATGTTGGTAAATGTCAACAGAGCGAGCACTGATGTGAAAGGCTGGCTCGCTAGTTGGACTACGGTCGAGAAAGGTGGCAATCAGAACAGGCTTCTTGGCCAGTATCTGAATCGGGGATCCTCATTTGGCAGGAGGTACTTACTTTGTTGAGGGGTCTCTTGCGGCCTCGCTGGCGGCCAGCCCTCGGGCCCCCTCCAAAATGCCTGCCGGGAAAGTCGTGGGGCCCTTGGGAGGGACCCTGGTGGAAACCTCCACCCTCTGAGTACATGCGGTTGGACAGGAGGGATGGGAGCTTGCCTCGACCACCCCCTGGGGAGGGACCGCTTCCCCGGCCACCTCCGCCAAATGGCATGGGCTCTGACCTGTAGCCCCCAAACCCTCCGCCAGATCCTCGACCTCCAGCGCCTCCACCCCTTCTGGGGGAATGACGGCCTGCTCCGACCCATCCTCCCCCACCAGAGCCACTGGTGAAGGACTCCCTCATATTCTGTCGCATTTTAGCGACTCCATAGGAAGAGGAGAGGCTGTTGAAGCCGCCTCCCCCTCCTTGCCCCATGCCCCCCCCGAAGCCCGAGCCTCCTCGCTGGCCCAACAGCATGTTGTCGCCACGGCCATCATCACAGCCATAGCTACCGCCACCGGATCTGAAGAGATCTCGGGAGGAGGAGGAGGAGGAGAGCGAGTCGAAAGAATCGAACTGGCCAAACCTGCGGGACGGAGGGAGAGGGGTTGATAGAGAAGAGCAGAGAGCAAGGCGGGGAGGGCAGGCAGGGAGGGCTGGCAGGTTTGGATTGCTCCATCAGACACTTTTGCACCTCCGCGGTGTCGCCGTTTTCTTGTCAGATCACAAGACGGACACCCACCAACACTATGGTCTGCTTGCAATATCGGACAGAAAACATTGGAAATCGCCTCTGATCGGTACATATACAAGAACTCTTCCAACTACATTTTTCACTCAGAGGTCAACCAGTGTTGCCATCAGAGGAAGGGTGGTGGGGTGGGGTGGCGGGGGAGATGCAGATTTACTTCCTCTTTCAAGAATGAGCACACCAACGTAGCCGATGGCGCTTTGAGAATAATAGACTACAGCCGTACAAAACAAGCTTTAGGGCTTTTCTTCTCGGTTCTCGGAATAGCAGACAGCCTTGAGCAATTCGCTATTGTAAGGACAGTAGCTTGAAACTCATCTTGTGTGTGAACCTTAAAACCAGAGCGCAGGGTTAGGTCACATGGATGAGAAAAGCAACGCTTGTGAATAAAGTAAACACAGTGAAGAAAGACGGAGGACAGCGTTCAAGGCGTGAAGAACGGGTAAACAAGTAGGCCGATACCAGCAACAAAAAGCAAATGGGTCACTTCAGACTTGGAAGAATGTGAACCAACAAAATGGATGGCAAGGGAAGCGCAATCGAATCTGGCCCTAGAATGCTTCTACTCGTCGCAGTCATAAAACAAACAACACGATGCCCAGCTTTTTTTTCTCTCCCCTTCACATGGGGGATATGTAAAAAAAAAAAAAAAACAGCTCAAACACAAAACTGCAAAGAGTAAGCTGAGGAGATACTTGATCTTTTCATCACCATCACATGACCCACAGGACAAACGTGCATGGCGTGACATAACAATGACGCAGCAATAAATAAATACAAAACGACTTACCTGTCGCCTCGGCTCTTCATGCCCCCTTCCAGCTGAGTGAGCATGTCCAAGCGCTGGTTAATTTTGGCAATCACTTCGTCTGCATGCGTTATCTTTTGCTGGAGCATGGATGACCCAGAGAGGCCTCTCTTGGAGTTACCGCCTCCGTAGCCCCCGAACCCCGACATGGAATTCTTATAATTCCACCAAATAGGTCAAAGTTTCCAGAACCTAATAGAGATTACACTATTATAGAGGCAACACTCGAACGTAACCTATTCATTCATATCACGTTATTACAGTACTTGCACTAGCTCCCGGGTGTCAAAGTCAAGGCCGGGGGCCAGACCTGGCCCACCACACCCTTTTATGTGGCCCGCGAAAGCAAATCAAATATGCTTGCTAAAAAGTCCGAACCAAAATTTCAAATTGTCGTATGTAATCTCCAATAAAAGTCATAATTGACTTCTGATTGTAAAAATAGTTATTGATCAATTTGTTGTGCGCTGTGTATGTAATATGTGGAGGGGATTAAACATTTATATGGTTTCCCAAAATTCATAACGGCCCTTCAAGGGAAACCGGAACTACAATGTGGCCCGCGACAAAAACGAGTTTGACACCCCTACACTAGCTGTTTGACCATTGAGCTCACAATTGGGCTGTATTTTTACTTTTATCATTTATTATGGCTACAGGTCACACCTAAAACAGTCACCTTGATGGAATTTACTTCATGGGATGAATAAAGTATCTACCTACCACCCAAATGGGCAAGATATGTATGAGAAGTAGAAAATGTCCAAGTGGTGGAGGGTTTTTTTTGCATTTCAAAGGCGTTATCTATCTAATGTACACACATATCAATAATCTTGCAGAACTATAGCACCCCTAAACCCCCTCTGATCAAAGTCCAGATTTTCTCTCATATCCCTAAAATATGATCATGTGGTGTGGGTGAGGTCCTGTTTCTCATACTTTCTTCATCCAATCAAACGTTACATAAAATATGTATGGTGAGGGCTTTTGTCGGCCCACCGTGATCCATTTTGTGGTCGCCCAGCCTGAACCAGCATTGGCCCTGTATGTTTGTGATATAATACGCTAAATGACAATGATTATTTCATGTTTAAGGACTTTATATTGCTTTATTTAAGCCTTTAAGAAATATTACTTTGGCGTAGTTACTTTTTCTTTGCATGTTGTGTTTTATTTCATTGTATGAAATCTAAGCACATATTAACATTTGACATTCTCTGACCGTTATATCTTGTTCAAGCCATTCCTTATAAGGATTTAACCTCATGCACAAAAAAGATCAATAAGGATTGATCCATTTAAGTGGATACAACAAAAAATGGCGAATAGAAACTTTTTTTTTAATCAGCAAGAACTTTTTGACTTAATTTGATCGATTTTAAATTGTGTACCGGCCCACTGACGCTGGCCTGACAGTCAGAGTGTCCCCGGGCCATTGTTAATGTTAAGATGCAATAAAACACATCTTTATTAATAGTGTTTTCACAACCACTGTGTTAAAAATAGGTATGTGTGTACCCCGCCCAGCTATCCATCTATAGTTGAGTAAATGAGCAAACGCTGTATATTTAAAATCATGTCCTCTTCTTCTGTCAGAAAAGGTCCCTTGATTGGATGTGCTCTATAAATACAGTTGAGTTGAATTATTTATATCGTAACAGGGAAAACGGACTTACGGTTGGTCTGTATATGTAATGTAGTCAAGATCAGTGCATAATATCAAATACTGCATTTCCTTCATATGACAATTTGATTTCAACCACATCGCTTACCTCTGTTGCCAGAGCCTCCACGACCCCAATTGGAAAAACCTATCAAATACAAGCTTGGTATCAAATTGGGCCAAAAGAGTTAAAGTAATTGTACAAATACGATTAAGAATGGCAACTGGGATTTTTTTTTTTAAAGTATGATCAACAATATGTCATTCGCATTTGGCGCTTGATTTTTTTTTTAAACATGCGGTGATCCGAATCACAGCGACCATAAAAGTCATGTTGTTGAGACAGCCATTTTGATACCAAACTAAGACGATTCGTGTTTCACCAACTGAGTAATTCACGAAACGTGGAAATTAATTTAGCAACGTGCGAACAGCCACACGCAAATGGCTATATGCTAACAATGATGAGTTAGCTTAACGATGACGAGGAAACAAACGACGGCTTTGCTAGTTGAATGCCAGCACACTTTTTAACGCATTAAAGGAAACGATTTACTATTTCACACATAAGAGACTTTGATTTGTGAAATCAAGAAATAAAACAACAAGTCTGCAAGGCTTCGAGTCCATGGCAATTGTTTGCAAGGGGTAAGGCTAGCGGCTAACAGTCAGCTAAAAATAAATATATAAAGCGACGAATGTAAGGCAGAGTAAGTAGTGCTCCGTCAGCTAGATATGTCACGACAATAGAAGCATATTTACTTGAGCCGTAGCTTCTCCCTTCCATCGTATTTTATGGTCTTGTGAACGTAAGTAGGCCAAGAGGCGGTTGTTCTTAATACACAACAAGCAGAGACGCAGACAACGAGCCGACCCACGTCACGTGATCACAGTGACGTCACGTTGCGTTACAGTGCGCAGCGAGGGGCGTGGTCTACACGTCGTTCTTTGCAGGGGCGCTTTTAGGAAGAGCTGTGAAAAGAAGCCACCCAACCCCCAGTCAAAAATATCTGTGGATGCCCACAAACCCTTGCTTGAAACGCTCACCTTACATTGGATCCCTGGCCCTGCTTTGCAACCCTGGCCCTACTTTGGAATCCCTTCTTCACACCCTAATCTTACTTTGAAACGCTAACCTTATTTTGAAAGCCTTTAAAAAAAAAAAACTAATTCTATTGTGAAACCCAACTTTGAAACCCGAATCATAGTTAAACCCAAATTTGTAAATTAAGGTTCAAGTAGCTACTTGACTGAGGTAAAAGTGTAGGCACTCTCACAAACAGGGTTTCAAAGGGGTTGCTCTTCGGTCAGGGTCAAATTATGGTGAGAGGGATTCATTTGCATTATCACAGCAGCATTTCTTCACCCAGCCACTGAATTTCTAAACCTTACCAATTCGCGTAGTAGTGTTGTGTGTGACATCGATAAACAAAATCACCTCCGCTCAAGAACATTATTATCAAAAGGTGATACAAATTGCCCCTTGTACCATATGTCTCCTTATTAAGAAAATACCAACAACCAACCCTTTTTGTACTGATTGAATCGACGCTAAAAAAAATCGCCACTTTTGTTGGAGCCTCAAGGGGGCAGCAGAATTTCATTATTCTGCCACTGTAAAACCTGTTGCTCCATTGTCACAAAGGGAGGCATGACATGACTAAAAGATCTGGTCTGCTTTGATCGTTACGTTGTATTAATTCTCCCCCTCTGCACCGCGTAATCCGGAAGAGGTTTTACTTTTATTTCAGTTAACTTGTCAAGCCGCAGCGCATTCGCAGCAGTGTGAAAATAAGCCGCAGTGTGAAAATAAGGCGAGAAGGTCGCATAAAACCACAGTTCAGTGTGTCAAGGAAGTGTCTTTTGCTTTTTCTTTGGCCTTCTGCAGCTTGGTTGTTTATGCGCCCAGACCGCTCTGTACTGTACTTCAGCTTTGTCAGTTCATTTAATTTAATTTCTTCATACGTCTACACAAGAAGGTAAGTGGGGTGGGAGGCATTCACAGCACCACACTGTCGTCGGAAAAATTCAATAAGCAGCAAAATGTCTTTTTCTGGCAATACACCACATGCATGTCAACCGCAAAAATCTTCGACTCAATTTATTTATTATACTCATAATCTCTCAAGGGCAAACTGAACCCAACCCACTCTGCTGTATATTTTGTGCTGCACACCACAAAGAGAACCACATCAGACTCATGCAGGCATGCAAGGAGACTTTTCAGAGTGAAAACAAAACACTGTGGCGCCTCTTGAGCTGAGGGCACGGGGATGACTTCTGCTCAAGGGCACTTCAATTGTAGCCAGCTGTCCGACAACGGTTGCCATTTTCACCTTTTGTCCACTATGGGGCTTGAACCAGCCCAAGTCCTGACAGATGAGCGACTGCATGTGCTAAAATCACGACGGTTACATTTCGGCAGGGGGAGATGTTGAGATTTCTAAGAGCTCCCAGACAACTCATCAAAAACATGAATAAAATTCTCTTTGATTTCAAGCAATATTGTTTTCGTCTCAATTCTCGCACTTTATTTCATGGCCTAAAAGCATCCATACAGCGCAGTTATTGCAGTGCTCCTTTTAAGTGACGTGCCTGCAGCGGATTCCAAGCTAACCATCTGTGCTCCATTGCATTTAAAGTGACTGACTCCGCTGCTAACATGGCCATCTCATCGATCCATGCATAGTTTTGATGCGAACGTTGCCCCTCCTAACATGGCCGCTCATTTCACAAGCCGTTTACTCTGCTCTATTGGCTTTATGATGAATTGGGGGCAAATTCTGGAACCAACAGACTTTGAAAGTAAAGAAAAGTTTGGTGTCGACTTCACCCTTTAAAGCGCAATTATCACCAACAGCCTGAGTCCTCGTGTCATACTAGCTGGCTCTTTGTGAGCATGCAGAGTATTCAGTCCTGCACAATTCTGACTCATAGCAAGGTTTGTTTACATTTCATTTGCTTTCAGCTGTGACTGGTTACGTTGCTTCATAGGCACTGCAGGAACGCTGATTTCGAATTCACCTTGCTTCTCTTTGCTTACCAGCCAACCGTAAGGCACACAGAGACGAACAACCATCCACACTCACACCTAGGGATAATTTAGAGCAGGGGTGTCAAACTCCTTTCACATTGTGGGCCACATACGGACTCGGTAGATGTCAAGTGGGCCGAACCATTAACATGATACCATCCTGCGCTATGAATCACCAAAATGTCGTCTCTTTCCTTTGTTTTGGTCTCAAGAAGCATCGATTGGCGCTTTCATATCATTTGCTGCGTTGGGTCGATCTCGGTGACAGACTGAGACTGCTGTTTTCTTCCCCGATCAAAACAATGTTGTCTCCTACTGTGATCAAAACAGTGTGCCCCCTAGCGGATAATCCACGAGTTGCATTTGATTTAAAATATTCATTCCGTGTCTTGAATGCATTTTTTATTTCACTTTGAAGTGATCCTGCGGGCCAGATCGAACCTCCTTGGGGGCCGGTTCCGGCCCGCGGGCCGTATGTTTGACACCACTGATTTAGAGTATTCGATCAGCCTTTTTAGAATGTGGGAGGAGTACCCGGAGAAAACCCACGCAGGCCCGGGGAGAACATGCCAACTCCACACAGGGAGGCCGCAGCTGGAATTGAACCCGGTACCTCTGCACTGTGAGGTTGACGCGCTAACCACTGGACCACCGGGCCACCGCTTATTTATTATTTATATTTCATTCAATTTTTTTACTTCAAAATCTGAGTTAATCTTCATAATTTGTTTGAAAATCAAAGGTGAATTTTTTACCTGACCGCCCCCTCGAGTCAACGCGCATTAGCATCTGCCTATCAGTCCAATTTGGGTGATTGCATTGAAACCTCTGCGTACAAGCATGTTCCAAATTTTTGCAACACACGGATGTGGTGAGGTTGACAACAAAGTCAACCTCACCACATCCGTGTGTTGACTACATACGCCCCTGGACAGATGTTTTGACAAGCCCCCCCTCCCTTACTCAGCCATCCCCGGTCTCCACCCAGCAGCCTCTTCTTCCCTCATCACCGCCCCCCCCCCCCCCCTGGATCCTCAGTTGACCAGCGTCGCAAGAGAGCGTCGCTCCCGCGCCCGGCAAATCTTCGTCTTACCTCCTCTCTTCCTCATCCCCTTTCTCGACTTTCTTCGCCACGACAAGGTTTTCTCGAGTGAAAACTACTTTCGCACCTTGAACCAGCCCGCACGGCCAAAGGACCTGTTTTTTTGTATTTTTAATTTTTATTATTTTTTTTTTGACCACCTCCCGACTCAAGCCAAAGCAGCCGATGATGTTGCGAGAAATGTGGCAACCACGCGTTTGATTTTGTTGTCATTTGTGCCTTCGCTACGTGTTGCCTTTTTTTTTTGGGGAGAAAGGCTGGGAATCATCTTGAGACGAGAGGAGGGTGTCTGCTCCAAGACATCTGAGAGGTAAATCGCTCATTTGACACGCTACACTCGGCTGCTTTAAAAACGCTCCCAAACGCCCAGACTAGACTGACGACGTTGACATGAAATGCTAAATGACCGTAGATCCTAGTTTTCGGTCTTTATTGCTGCAGTTGAGTGCGTAATTTCCGGAGAGGCAATAGCTCGAAATACCTGAAATTGTCACTAATGCTGTTTTATAACATCTATTCATTCATTGACGTGTTCCTTTTCACCCAAATCTGCTAAATATATGAAAAACATCTGAAGGCTGTTTTATTTGTAGTTCTTGACATGTGGCTATTATTTTGAAAATATTATTGACTTTTTACAGGTATTCAATAAATATTTTAGTTTTGTAATTTTGCATACATTTCTTTAAAAAATAATATTAAGATTAAAATCTAAATTTACATTTAGCAGCAGCAGTTTTCTGGATTAGTACACTTCCTAGATTACTGATCTAAATTATGATTTTATTTGATTATTTAAAATATCTCAACCTAAAAATCTGAAAATAAAAATCTATGAGTAAAATCTAAAAACACAATTTTCTTCTTGATGATTTCACCATTTTTTATTCGAATTTCTATGTTGCCTTTTTTTAAATGATTGAATCTTTCCGGGGTTAAAGTATATTCTCCTAAAGGAAAAACAAAGATCTATTAAAATTGTCCGATATCTCTTTCAACACATTTTCAGTTATTATTTTTTTCAATCATTATGTGAACTTTGTTTTTGTAAATATAGCGACATAGAAAAAAAAACATTTCATGAAGAAAAAAAATCTAAATATAAAGTATGGGAAAAAAATGATGAAGAAATATTTTTCAAAGAAGAAAAACAAATCTTACACTCATAACACTAATATAATGGTAGCACACTGGGGTTTTGACAATAAAACGATGTCAAGTTATTGTACTGGAATTGTAAATATGACAATTTTAGAGCCATTTATATGATGAGCAACAGCGTGGCGCACTAGTGGTTAACGTGTCTGTCTCACCAGTTCTGAAGTTCAGAGTTTGGACTTCCTCTGCGGGGTTTAGACATTCTCCACATGTCGGGGTGGGTTTACTGTGGATATTGTAGCTTTCCCAAAACATGTTAAGTTCCCTAAATGACTATTAATTGTTCATAGGAATAGATTTGTGCTTGATAAATCACCAATAAGCGTTTTCCCACAAAAGTATTTATGGGTTGGATTTGAATCATGATGGATTGCAACCCGACCGAAGCAAACTACTCAGCTCTGAAAAGTCAAATGACGTCCACGCTTTGGCACAACCCCCTCCGGTTATCATTGTTCTGACGACACTACGATGGAAAAAGGAGTTCAGAACATTCGAGTGGCCATTCCTCCACCTTTCACCTTGCTGTCCTGATGAAAAACTCCCGTACAAAACACCGCCTGGCCACAGTGTGGAAACTACACCTACCTCCGCCCCGAATTCCCGCAACCTTAACTCCCCATCTCCACCTCAAACACGACTCACTCGGGTTTCAAGACCCGCTGGGGCCCCCAAGAGGCGGGGCTGTTTCATCCCGAGCGTCCTTGCCAGATTTTTTTTTTCTTCCCTCGTTGTGATGGTTGACGATGGCGGTGGTTTTCGTAGCCTAATGTGAGGCTTTTCTGTGCTGTTGACGGCAGCAGGTTGCTGCCTCGTTGCATCATACTGTGGATTCGGAAAGGTCAGACTCGAGTCTTTTTCCTGTTCTTGGGTGCGTCTTGCATAAAAGCCCCTTTCCACCCACACTGTCTGATGCAGGGTGGAGGGCTGGGAGCTGCTCACAAACACAGTTAGGGCCACAAATATTCGGACAATGGCAGTCTATACCACTATAGAGGATTTGCATTGGAATTCTTTCCCCTGTAATTTAAAACAGGGCATGCCTGTCGCATGCCAGTTAGTCTGTTAAAGCGATGTAACAATACAGTATATATTAAAAAAAAAAAAAAAAAAATCAGTCAGTGAGCGCTGTAGCCTGTAGTCCGATCTGAGTTTCCTCCCCACAGATCCTTTGCCGCCTTTGCTCGCTGCTTTTTGGCGGCTTGTATTGCCTTCCATCGATTGCTCCATTGCCTTCGTCTTTGAAACACGTTTCATTTCTTTGCTCTTCAAAAAGTCTTTCCAATGTGACGCGCCGTCCTATCCGTTTTGTAGCATTTGTCTGAAGTCGAGTATCGCGAGCATCTCGCCACCTTGGCACCATGGAATGCTCAGTGTGTGACCCTTGATGTGGAATGCTTTGTATTGGTTAAATTGCTCTTGGTTCCATCTGTCCGGTCAATCAGATTTCAGAAGATTGGAAGGGTTTTTTTTTCCCACGTTGCATCCATGCATGACAATGATATGATGCCATTATCCAGAGTATTCTAGACTTAACGTACTTGGGTCCCTTTTCATATAAACATCTCAACTCCTCTTTTAGATCATCAGTACGGTACTGATTTCAGTCGTTCTATGCAGAGGATAAAGAGTATGAGCATTTCAGCCATTGCTTAATGGGTTAAAGCACAGGTGTCAAAGTCAAGGCCCGGGGGCCAGATCTGGCCCGCCGCATCATTTTATGTGGCCCGTGAAAGCAAATCAAACATGTCAAGTTCCATGATGCTTACTAAAGTCGGAACCAAAATTTCAAATTGTCATATGTAATCTCCACAACAACAGTCATTATTCTTGACTTCTGATTTTAAAACTAGTTATCCATCAATTTGTTGTGCGCTGTGTATGGAATATGTGGAGGGGATCAAACATTTACATGGTTTCCCCAAATTCATAACAACCCTTCAAGGGAAACGGTAACGACAATGTGGCCCACGACAAAAATTAGTTTGACACCCCTGGGTTAAAGCATCACAACAAAGACGTAATTAGCATTAGCATTAAGCTAGCAAGGGGTTACTAAAGGCAGCTATTAGGCACACAAGGTGTAATTCTCTTTGTTTTATGTTTAGTTTGACAGTAACCGACAACCGAGAGTGGCATGAAACACTGTGCAGCCTGTTTTTAATGAATTATTCACTATTTGTCAAACAGCTACTGATTGTAAAGTGTGTTGATTTGAATTCATTGCCACGTACAGTGCTAGCAGTAAGTCGATACAAAAATCAGTCAAACAGTGGCTCGTATCTGGAAAAACCAGTACATTGAGTCACTCGCATCTCAAAGCACCACTTTATTTTGAAGGGAAGGCCCTTCATCCAGTGTAGATATCCACTGTGGTCACCCAGGCCATTGTCGTTGAGCTCACCAGCTCGCTTATGATTTGCAAAATGTTTTTCTATGACATTTAGCCAGTCAGGGCCCCGATGTTGCACCTGAGGGAGGGCCTGCCTCTTTTCTATTTTATCCCAAAGGTATTTAAGGAGGGTTGAGGTGAAGTTCCTCTACACTACACTCATCCAAGCATGCCTTCATGGATGTTGCGTTGTGCACTGGGAACTTTAAAAGGTCTCCCTCTAACTGCTCACCCAAAATTGAAGGGGTGCTGTTGTCCGATATGTCTTACAAAAATGAATAGGTAAAGGGAACAGATTACGGAAATAGGCTTGAATACAAATTGTTGTGTTGCCTTTGAAGGGCCTGCCTACCCATCAAGGTTGGAAATGAAACAGCCGAGCACAGTATATCTTTTGTGAGCAGTCTAGTTCACCTTGCCAGTGAGATCCAGCCTGCTGTTGCGCATACACTTGCCGGCAAGCTCATGAAAGGCAGCATGCGAAGCCTCAAGTAGCAAAACTCAGGTTGTCCTCTGGACACCGTTGTCGTGAAAAGGAAGGGCATCCGGTGTGAAAACGGTGCCAAACATATGCGAGTGGCTTGCTGTGGCGACCCCTGAAAGGGGATAGTTGCTTCTTCTTAGAAAATAGTTTGGATTACAGTGAAACCCCTCTACAACGAAATCATGTTTGCAGCAAAAAAAAAAAATTCACAACAGGCGGTTTTTCACTGTAGCAAATTTGAAACAGGAAAGTGGCAATGGTGTGAATGCATGAAGATTTTTTTTTCACACTAGGGGGTATTTTCACCCATGTAGATTTCATTGTAGAGGAGTTTCACTGTATTTATTCAATCCAAGAAGTTGGGTTGGTCTCTCTTCTTTTTTGTACCCAATTTGGGTTATTTTTGACGCAACTGTCCTTCGAGCGCATGAAATACACAAAAGTTGAATTTCAGTTGAAATACAGGACGGCGGTGACGCTCGCCTGCTTCCTCCTCAACTTTCCTCACTGTGTTGCCGGCTGTTGACTATCACCGGCTGGCTGTTTGTACATGATAAGTTCAGCGGGTTCAGAGCAGCCATAAAAGCACGGCTTGCCCCAGCAGCAGCAGCAGGGGCAGGAGTGAGCTGGTCCTCCATGGGAGGGGAGGAGGCGGCGGAGTGGCGGAGCGGCGGAGCGGGCCTCCCCTGGTTCTCCTCCACATGCAACGCTATCCCTCTTGCTTTTGCTTGGCTCCCTGCTTGGCTGCGGTATTGTTTCTGGGCGCAGCCCTGCACCAGACATTCATTTTTCTCCTCTTAGTATGCAACCACAAACCAACCGCTGGCTCCCCGCATCCATTCATCCCAGGAATGTCTTATTCACCTCGTCTCCCCGTCTCCGAACTGAAAGCTCGCATGCTCGGCGGTGCCAACATCTGCAAATAAGCAGACGCATGTGCTCACACGCTTTTTTTTCGGGCGCGCGGAGCCGTGCCATCGTGCTCGCACTGTTCGGCCAAACAGGAACGCACGTGCGCACGCAAGGCGCGACCACCTGCGAGGGTCCACGCACGCAACGCACGCACGCACGCACGCACACACACACACACACACACACACACACACACACGCACACACAACCCTGCTTTTCTTCTCCCCCCTTTTCCATTATCCTCATGAGAGCGCAGAGCCGAGGTCTTCTCTTCCAAACCAAACATAGAGAAAATTCCACAAACCCCACCCGACACAACCCCCCCCCCCCCCCCACACCCACCACCACCCTCCTTTCTACCTCCCCTCCATCACTCCGATTCCCTCCCCCCGCCCCCTCCCGTCCCCTCACTGCCTGCCTGTTGCTTTCTTCTGGGGCTGCGTTTGAGGAAACAGGAAGAAAAAAAATACTTTTGGTCTCCTCGTGGAGGATCTGTCAAAGCGAGTGAGTGGAACGTGAGAAAGAAATGGTGGTACACAAAGATGAAGTGTCACGACAGACGGATCAGAGCGGAACCACAGCTTTGTTGCTCATACCGTTTTTCTTTTTCATTCTGATCTTTTTGTTTTTTTATGGCAACGCTGATGATTCTGACGCTTCGGTTTGGTGTCTGCCTCGCACCCAGATGTGTCTTTTGCAACAACGTCATCATCAAAATGCTTTGGCGCTGAAAAAACAAAAAACATGTAATTTTCCTTTTTCAGTTTTCATGATTATGATCGCAGGAAGTAGTTTTGTGAAGAAAGGTCAAAACACGCACTGCCGTTTGTGTAAAAATGCCGAACAGTTAATCAACTTCATATCGACAGTAGGATGGAGTAGAATGGCAATTTCAAACTTGCAAAGGCTGCAATTTTGTATATAAAGAAAACGGAATGTATTTCGGGTGGTCAGTAGGCTTTTCATTTTATAGATCCATCATCCATCCAACGTCCTATCTGGCCTTCAACGCTCTCTGGTCGCTTTGGTGACATTTAAACATGCCTTCAAAATAAGATGCACCGCAAATACAAAGTGCGTGAAAAATACGACTCCCCACCGCTGCATATTAAGCAGAGTGGGCGAGGTGCGAATCTCCCGTTGAGATAAATCCGTATCTTAAGTAGGACTCCTGATACTGTCTATTCAATGTAGCCTTCTTTTTCTTGAAAGGCTGAGGCTTCTCATCTGTCTCCTGGCCTAGCCTTTTCTCCTTCCCCAAAAACACTTGTTTTTTTACTGATTTAGCTAGCTTCTGGGTTGCATTTTAGCAGTATCACGTGACCGAGAAGCGCGCCTTGACCTGCGTCAAGAGTGACATACCGTTGACGGATGTAACAGAGATTCCGGTATTTTTTCAAAATAAAACTTGATTCTGAAATCAATAAAATGGAAGTAATGTAAGTTCTTTAGTCTTTTTGTGCAGCCCGGTGCCAAATGACCCACGGACCGATGCTGGTCCGTGGACCGGGGTTTGGGGACCGATGGGTTCAAGTGTTGCTATCCTTACACGTACTACATTATTTTTGGTCTAGAGGTATCGAACCCAACAAGTTAATATGCACATTTGAAAAATAAATCTTTTTTTTTTTTTTTTTTTACAAATTCAAGATATAAAAAAACCTTATTTGTTGAAAACAGAAAAAAAGTAAATAAAATTTCAAGAGATAAGTATACTTTTTTATTTTTAATTGTACGACGTACTATCACGACAGTTACACATTGACTACTAAGCGAACTACATTTCCCACATCACTGATTGGACAAGCAATGACATGTGATCATCTGCAGCCAGTGATGGCCAAGCGGGTGTGTCATAACTAATTAACATGTTGAGTCGCGTGTGTCTTACCCTCCATGGCGGAGGTTCCGTCGAACCCCTGAGACCGACTCACCGAACCCCTGCGGTTCGATCGAACGTATGTGGCTACTACAACCTCACATCTTTCATCTGCTCTGATAGACTAAAATACAGCAATGGATGACACCCAGTGGGAGGTATAATAGAGGATCACAACAACACGAAGTAGCTCTACGGGATACCAAATGCCTCAATGTATGATTAAGGTCTTACGGAGCGGCAACATTTTCTCCAACAATGTCAGTCAGGAATCTTCATTGTTTGCTTCAAGTGTTTGCTTCCTCTTCTCTCAACTCTCTTTCAGTATTCTGTTATTACAGACTGAAATGAGTCTGCCGTTTTCCATCGTTACGCGGTACCCACCTTGACCTTCATCCACCAAGCATTTCCATCACCAAGGTTCATACACAATCGTGATTTCTATTTCTTTTTTGGCATACTAGCAATTCATATTCGTGTGGTTTGACATTCCCGCTATCAATGGCATTTCCACATCGAGTTGATTATTTATCTCTATTTTCAAGTGGCACAGTTGAGCTATGTGTCATGGCAAGAAAAAAAAAAAGGATGGAATCAAGGCTCTTCCAAATATGTATCAAAAGCTGATGTGTCGGTTATGCTGTAGCTCTTGTGAATTGCAAAAATCCGCAAATAATTGACACCGTCCAAAAACGTTTTTGTAATTGCCTATATGTGCCACGAGATGGCAAAGTTATTTTAAATGTAGATTGGCGTTCCATTTGGATTGATTCACTGTTCCCGGTTCATGGTCCCACAATTTTGCAGAGTTTTCTTTTGTCCAGCCAGTTATACTTCCATTTTGACCTTCATTTTGGGATGTAATTCCACTTTTGGCCACCAGGCAGCGGGACACAATTGTGTTGAATTCAATGTAAATTTGAAAGATGAACAGAACACATCAAGTGTTTCAAGATCAGCCACATTTTTGCTGACGAAATTTGGAAGACATGATTGAATGTTTCCATCCTCTATCGTCCTGCGTTTTAGGCCGACAGAAAGAAATGGCGGAAGGTTCATTTCGTAATATACAACCTTTGGCCATGATTATTAATATATATAGTGAGATCATTAGCTTAGAGGAAAAAAAATGATCAACTAATTCCAAACACAATATTTTTTTCTTGTCCACTGCTCTTCTTAATTTCTCTCAATACATCAAATGTTTTTGAAATGGTTTAAAGACCTTGGGTTATAGTATAATTTTTATAGTGAATAACTGAGGATGGGCTCCAATGAATTCGGTCAGAGATTCTGCAAATTTGCAAACGCCAAAGCACACAATACATGATTGTTGACTCGTGCGTACTTGGATGCGCACGCAGTCGTATCTGATCTGTGTCATATGAAATCTGCAATGAATGAGAAAACAAGGGAAGGATAGGATTACCTTTCTTTCGTCCCACAATGGGAAATTGGCAACAACCATTGAATCAGAATTGGGAACTGAGATCTGCGGTGGCTGTGAAGCCATCTTAGAAGAAATGAAAAATTCCCTGTGAATTAAAACGTATGATTTAGTCAAAATCTTCTCGCCTTGTTATTTGATGGAGGCATTTTTGCTCGTTTCCCTCTTTGAATCCCCAAACGATAAAAAAGACAGAGAGCCGACACGACAGCTGGGATTGCTTATTATTTACTGGCGCATGCTCTCCGAGTGGAAACAAATTGGGTGAATCTGCTCGACGCTTTGGAATGTGAAGCGCCGCAGTGTCTTTTTTTTTTTTTGAGGGGAGTTTGAACGACAAAAGAGCGAAACAGAAAAGGTGGAAAGCGAGCGCGAGATTGTTTTTCTGCTGCGCTGACCACTCTTGACCTCGTCTGCCTCCCCTACAGGGAGCTTTTTTCCCCTCTCTACCTTTGCCGCTTCTTTATCCTCTCCATCTTTAGTCTTTCTCCTCGCTCTTCCAAAGGCAGCCGGGGGGGGATGAAAGGCTAGAGGGAAGTTGGGGAGTGAGGGGGGGGGGGGTGTTTGGAGGGGGTGGGGGGGTGGGGGGTGGGATCTGTTGCTCTGCTGCTGATGAGGAATTACAGGGAGGGAAAAGCAGAGAGGAGAGAACGCTCTCTGTGTGTTGACCTTGTCCTGCTGCCAAGTGGCGGGATGGTGGCGGCGTGCAGGAGAGAGGGGTGGGGGGTTAAAAGCATCGGGAGAGAACAGAGGACGCTTGCAAGTGGAAGGGCGGAAAACAAGTGTTAATTTGAAAATCTAATCTGGCTCAATTGGTGTGAAAACAAGACTCAAGACATCATTTTGACTTGTGTCCATCAAACAAAAGTATCGCTCGGTACAATACACAGATTTGGTTTAGGCCGTATCATAGGGATGGGTATTTGACCATGGAAAAAATATTAATCAATTGTTATTACAGTATTATTATTATTATTATTATAGATATATTTTTTGCATAACACAATGAATCCTCATTCTATAATCGGGCAGCTTGAGTATATTGCAGATTTTTTTTTGCGTTGTGCTTATATGGCAGATTATTTGCAGTATTTTGCGGTGATTATTTTTTCCACACGGATTGTTACTGCAGACTCAGGCAAGAGAAAATAGTGACGGAGAATTTCAAGTTTGGGATCATTTCACGCTGAAGAAAAAGAAGCTAAAGTGAAATGTGCTTATTGCAAAGCGATAATTGCATGTCGATGGCAAAGTAAACATCGTTAACTTGTTTTTTTTTCTAATATAGTTTAGCACCGCAAGTTGCAGCGAATTGTAAATGATAACAGGTGGTTAGGATAGCAGGAAGACGGACAGTGCCATTGGTGTACTTTCAATTACTTTATTGAACAAACAGCAACAAAAGGCAGTTAGTACATTTTAGCCGATAGTCTCGACTGACACCGTCACTCTACGCACACCGCGGGCGTTAGCCAGTTAACAGTTGGCTCACTTCCATGTCACTCAACATGCTAGTCCCACCTTTTAAAGGCGTAAACACATTCAACATCCCAGATACAACAGTGTCGAATGTAAGGATAGCGACCCAAAGTGCACCAAAAAAATAATACCTGCATCTCGCATGCAATTATGGTAGCATATGCACGAAGCAAATAACATGCAAGTATACTGTATGTAAAATATTGAGGAAATACCGTATTGGCCCGATTATAAGACGGTGTTTTTTGCATTGAAATAAGACTGAAAAAGAGGGGGTCGTCTTATATTCGGGGTCTAGACATTATACCCATTCACGACGCTAGATGGCGCCAGATACCATTGAAGCGAATGCTGAACTTGACTCCCCAGGCCAAAGCGAAACTCTGTCACGAAGAAGAAAAATAAAAAATAGCGGTAAGAAAGAAAAGAGAAGAAAATAATAGAAGAGATAACAGAAAATGGAGAAACGTAGCGACAATCTGGAGAAAAGTGGGTCGAAGATCGGCCAGGTTAACCGGCAGCTGAGGAGAAGTTATGATGTCATTTACATTTCAAAAACCAGAAGCCATTCATTTGTGAATGTGATTGCACTTTAGTTGACATATTTAAATGTTCAGATATTAAGATTGGAATGAGGTAAAATAACATGCTCTTTCTCTCAAATATATTGTTAGAATCATTTGTTTCAGATGTACTGTCATTCTTTCTGGATAAAAATGAATTTGGGGTTCAAAAAGTCTTTTTGAGTCTTGAAAAAGAGGGGGTCGTCTTATAATCAGGGCCGTCTTATATTTGGGCCAATACGGTATTAATAAATGAGTAACAAGTATTGGAGAATCTATATTCCGCTGAATGTTCTGTACTCCTGTTTCCAAATCATGCGTCCTAAGCGAGTGGACTAGTGCCTCCCGTAACAGTTGATGTCCTTTGAAATGTAACCCCACTTTGCATTCTCCACTGTTTTTGCTCGGTGTGAAAGGCTCATGCGGCAGCGCGGAACGACAACGGCGCCCCTGGTTGCTAGCATGCCCATATTTGGAAGTGCTGACTTAGCGGCATCAGGAAGTTAACGTTTGCGCCTGTTTCTTGACGAATGGATCGGCGCAGTTTGTAAAAATCACACTCACTAATTAAAACCAAAAAAAACGGTTTTCCTGCAAAACCACACGCTGCAGTTTCTACCGGAGACACAGCCAAATCCAAAAGGAGGGCGAGAGACCAGGCCATGACCCCGTTTTCAGGTCAACTCAGTCGTGGCATCCAAAATATTGCCAAACACTTCATAAATCCATGATGCATTTTTGCGATTTATGCAGTTATGACGTGTATCACTTATCCATTTCATCTCTTGTAGTTAAATAAGCAATCCGCAAGTGTGGCTCCAGGGCCAATTTGAACTAAGGTCCTGACCTATAATTACAGATGGGTTTTTGATGGGGTTTTTTTTTTTTCCCTTAAGACTTTGAGAGATGAAATTGAATTCTATTCATTTAAAAAAAAAAAAAAACTCATTTAAGGAATGTATGACTTCTTTCTTCCTCATTGAGCAGCTCCACAAAACCACCCTTTATAACGCTTCGCTTTTTCTGCGAAACTGGCTAATCGAGGAAATGTGTTTTGCCTCAACGCGGTTCATGCAGAGTGTTGCAACGACAGGGTCAACGTTTCACCGTATTCAGAGGGAGTAGAAGAATGCAGGTAGAACGCGTAAGTCTCGAGGTCTATCGGCGACTTTTGAAACACTTTGACATTGTCACCGGGATGCGATTTCCAAGAGTGGCGCTCGACTGCCTGGTGCTCAGGCCCCCATGAGGTGGGACGGGACTATGAGGGCTGTGACAAGCCTCTGAAAATAACAATGACAAAATAATCCCCCGTGAAGAGAGTATGCGAAATCCAAATTAAAATCATCAGACAAAAGGCTTCAGTTGATAGATGACGTTAAGACCGAAAGACTGAAAAAAAAAAATAAGAGTCCTGCCCTTCACTAAGTAATTGAATTCTGGTATAACTTGGAATTGTATTCATTCCGTGACAGTCGATTTTTTTTTCCAATCTCTTTACTAAACTGCTTCCAGTATATGGATGTAAATTTTTTTTCTCTTTTTTTAAAATTTTTTATTTTTTTAGGCTAATCAGTTTTCAGCTTCAATGTGTTGTTACGTCCATCAAATCTGCCCGGGGTCTTTAGAATCAGTGAAACGTAGACTCACAAAGTACACGTACAATTTGAATGTGTCGAGCAAGCAGTGGCACAATCAGATGGACAGAAATGTATCCAGTGTATTTCCGAATTGTGCCGCTGTTGTTACAGATGTACAGTAGAATAGAGCGGGCTCATAGACGCGCCTACGTGGCGGCCATGTTGGTGGTGTCCAATTAAATGTAATGGAAAGCACAGATATTAGCTTAGCGTTGCCAAAGGCGCGCGGTTCGAAATTAGCATGCCGTGCTACCTTTTTTTTAAAATATATTTATTTTCAGTAATTTTCTAGCGCACTGTGTTTTTAGGCCACAAAAAATACAAAAATAATTATTTTTCTAATGGATTGCGGGTTTTTAGGCCATGAAAAAAAAGTACATCTATATACCAATCACATTGAAAAATCGCCTCTTGGATTTGAATCTTCATAGGTGACCTTCGTATTACACAACACTTTACGGTTGCATCTGTACTTTAAGACAAGTAGGACAAAAGGGTTGCGTGTGCTGTTGATTGTTCTCGCCTCACTGAAGCCACCCCCAATCAAACATTTGCGAAATGATTTGCGCTCTCCAAAAAAACATCATCATCTCTCTTTTTGGGGGGAATGGTGCCACCCACTCCTCCTTCAAAGACCCCCACCACCGTCTCTCGCCACCCCACCCAAAGCGATGAATGCTGGTGCATCACTCTGCGCCTTCGGGACGTAACGTGTAGTGATCCGTTTGGGAATTCTAAAGCCCTTTTAAAAAATATATAATTTCCAATTGTCATTTGTTGTTGGATTACGCACAAAGCACACGTACAATTTGAATGTGTCGAGCAAGCAGTTGTTATGTTTTGGTAAGGATCGAAATATAGCTCAAGGGATACAAATGTATTTCAACTCCACTTGCACTGGGGTCAAGTGCAGGGTCAGTGGTGGCCAACCCAGATCCAGCAGTCGATGTAGCATCAAAGGCTTGGTCTTTATTGGGCCTTTTCCCCAAAAAAGACATGAAATAATCTGCAATGCTGTTTCAGTCCAGCCCTGTAGGTGGCAGTAAATTCCAACAAGCATTATACGGTAGTTCCGTTTTATACATACTGCATGTTTACATTGTTGAAAAATTGTGAAGGGTGCTTGTACACGATCTTTTCTCTTTGTTGCCATGCAATGATGTCATCCTATTGACACAGCTAGTGTCATCCTGCGGTGGATGACACACTAACGCGCACACAGATTGAGCTTTACGGTTCCAAACTGTACCATCCGCATCTGTTGTTGGCGGTGTGGTGTCAGGGGAAACCCACAATTCTCCATGTCGTACGCTTTCATCCAGTGAGTCCTTGAAATCCCTCTCTTTGACTAACGACACACCGTTTTCGTGTTTTTGTCGACTGGAACGCAGATGTGTGCACACATACAACCCTAACTGCTGTGAGCACCAGTTGCAGTTTTAGTCCGTGCTCGATATTTTCCCATGGACGGACCACAGTCTCAAAACCAAGTCCCCTGTCATCTTCAATTGAGTTTTGCAAAACCAGGCTGGGGATCCTCCATTTACTTGTTTTCTTTTTGTCCCAAGAGGTCTAATTCCAAGATGGATGTATGTATCATGACTTTAAATTAAAAATAATGATAGCAGACAGTGGCGTACAAAGGCCCGGGGGGTCCCACAGGGCAAGGGCCCCAGAAATTCACCTGAGAAGGGTGCATCCCGGATGATCGTTGAAGGTTCACCAAACGATATAAAGGAGGATCCGTTGGGGACAAAGTTTGGATAAAGGAATAAGGGCCATCTTATGATGGCACTTAAATTTCAAAATCTTACGTCTGCAAACCCAATCTCCTGACGCCACATTGATGGAAAAATGCGACAGGGTATCTGTATTAAAGAAGGGGGCATACAGCGTAAGTTTCAAAAGTTCGGTTAAAGGGAGTTTTGCTTCTTTCAGATCTGTGTCATTATGTCCAAATCAAGGCAGTGAGGCCCCCCCAACCCCCGCTAAAAATTAAGCGTCGACATCCTTCCCTCATATGAGTGATGGAGCGTCTTATTTGACTCTTCCCTTCCGCTACGGGTGCTGCGCCTTGAACAAAAACAACAAAATCAGAGGAAGTCGAAAATCAAAAATCAAGGAGAGGAAAATGTTGCCGGGACAGTCAGAAAGAAAGCAGGCGAGGTAGGCTCTGCTGGAGGACCGGGAGAGGAAAACCACAGGAAAGAGTGAGATGGAGGGAATTGGGGAGAGCGAGAGGGAAAGGGAGAGAGAGAGAGCGAGAGAGAGAGAGAGGGAGAAAGTAAATGGAAGGCGAGGAAGAGGCCACATCAGGGCTCCATGGAAGGTTTCCTGTATGTGCATTTGTATGTATGTATGTAGCACAGGCAAACACACACACACACACACACACACTGCACATGCAGGGCTGATATCTGGACGAAAGAAGAACTATAGATGACTGAATAAGTGCTTTAGTCGTTTATTTAAGTAAAAGTAAAAAAAAAAAAAAAAAAAAAGCACAAACTCTGTATTCTTCAAATCACTTTTTGTTAAAACCGTCAGTCTGACCCGACAGTAGTAATGAGCAAAAACGATTTGTGCCCGGCTGCGTTTTGCATCGCTATCCTCTACAATGAGTTTTAAAGGGGAAGTTAAGTCAACCATTCAAAAATGAGCCATTTTGCCACTTGCTGTCGACTGGAAATGACATCACAGTGCCTAAGGGCTTCGCTTGCCAACGTCGCATGACACTTAGGCACTGTGATGTCATTTCCAGTCGACAGCAAGTGGCAAAATTGCTGCCTCTTGCGATAGATGAACACGGGTGGATTTATCTGCTATATTCATGTTCCACAAATGCGATATGGATCAGAATGGCGTGTTTAGACCAGCGGAAGAGCAGAGCATATATTATTGTAAAGTACATTTTTGACTTGACTTTCCTATAAAAAAAAAAAAAAAACCAGGACCGAGGAAAAACAACCAATCAGAGACAGAAGCCGTGAATGCCCAGCCTGTTAGTTGGGCTTTTGGAGTTTTGCTGAAACTATAGCGGAAAATCCACCCATGAGTGAAGTGAGGCTACGTACAAATCTTACTAGCAGTTTTAAAACCCTAAATCCACCCCCCCTGTAAGTACAATAACAACTTATTTTTACTTTGCCTCCACTTTTCAAGCTGTGTGTATGTAGATGTACGTTATGTGTGGACTCATGGGCGTGCCTCGGTGTAATTGTATGCATGTGCAGTGCATATGTGTGTGTGTGTCTATGTTTTAACTAACCCCCGAATGAAAAGTCCCTGGTCTCTGACATGTGTTTAGAATCTCGACCATACAGCATGTATGTGCGTGAGAGGGTGTTTTTGTAGGCAGGCAAGAGATCCATAAGAGGGTCTGGGCATGCTGCCACAAATATAAGGTCATTGAGGGAAAAAAAAGTGGTGGAGGAGCTGCAGGAGGTGGGATGTGGCGGTGGTGTTACGCTGCTGTGAGGGGCGGGGGCGGTGGGGGGTGGGGTGGGCTCACGTGGGGCTACGAGTCTGCCGCTGTGATTTCAGGCCCTCAGTGTGCGTGCCTGCATACATATGGTCTTGCATGTGCGTGCTTCTACAATAACTCCAAATTGCTGTGTACGTGTGTGTGTGTGTGTGAGAGAGAGCGAGAGAGCAAGTCAGTGAGTTTGCAGTGGAATGCGAAACCAGTGCGGCCATGTGGACAGCCGTCAGACTGACTTCACTGCGGTTTAGCCTCTGCCTCGCACCACGTCAAGGGATCCCGCCTGTGATGGCGGGAACAATTATTTGGAGCGGGAAAATGTCATGTTTGCCCCATTCTGGAGAAAGATTAATAGGGAGATAAGCCGAGCGATGGAAAGATTTAAGGATGCAGTGGCGGAATACTGGTCAATATATATATATATGCATATAGAATGAGAGAGAGAGAGAGAGAGAGAGAGAGGCCTTTTTTTATACTGGAGAGTTGTACAGTCAGTAGTTTGGAATAAGCGTCACAAAAAAACAACAACAAAAAAAGAAGGACCCACAAAGCCAAAGAAAAAGTGAAAACACGACCATCGCACTTTTAGTTTTTGTCATCACAAAAACACGAGTATACACCCGAGTCCGTTCGCAGCCTGTCTATGTTTCATTTATGGACTGAAGGTGTAAATAAAGCGCGCGTTGTCCTAACTTTGCGTGCAGCTGGTGCGCATTTCCTCACACGTTCCGTTCCGTTCATCTCCTGCAGATTACACCCCCCCCCCCCCCGCCCCGACCCCCTAGAGTGTCCTGTAAAGCACATAACTGCCTTTTGAGTCACTCGGCCCCAACAAAAATTCCTGCGCTTGAGTCAAGGAGCTGCTTTTTCACTCTTGCTCTCCCAGAATATCACATGACCTAGGATGGAAAACTACCATTTAGTAGCCTTAGTCAGTCCCCGGAGCACAGAAAGGGTTAGAACGCACTTACGCTATGATGAATCGCAGCGCCTCCAAAATACTTAACAGGGTGTAACGAAAACCAAATCAGAAAATCTGTTTAGATTTAAAAGTGAGTGCATTGGTACATACGAATGAGTCAAACTCATGTACTGTACTTTCTGGACTATAGACCGCACCTGATTATAAGCCGCACCACTACATTTTTATTAAAGGAAAAAAAACATTTTGTACACACATAAGCCGCACCCGTCTATAAGCCGCAGGTGCCCATATTGTTACATGAGATATTTACAAAGAAAGACGATACACAGGCGGCCGTTAAAAAAGTCTTTATATAGGCCGCTTCATTATATAAGCTGCAGAGTTGAAAGCGTGTGACAAAAGCCGCGGCTTATAGTCCGGAAATTACGGTAGTTTGACCGAGCCACAATCCGATCAAAATCGGTTTGTTGTTGCTGATATATAATGTGTATACATGTGTGTGTGTGTGTGTGTGTGTGTGTGTGTGTGTGTGTGTGAGAGAGTGTGTGTGCGTGTGTGAGTGAAAATGTGGTTGCAAAAGTGTGCACACCCTCCTGTAATTGGGGATGTTGCCGTGTTCGGTATTAACCAATCACATTAAAAATGCCTCTTTTCTAATCAAGTTCAGCCGTTCTAATAAGCTTCTCTTCTTTCCCAGCTGGGCTACTTGCACTACACACCATGTTGTCCTCGGACGAGCCGCTGGACCTGAAGCTTCCCTCGGGGCGGATGCGTTGTCCCCTCCGACTGGGAAAGCGGAGCTCGTCATCCATCTGCGCACCGCTCGGCGTCCACCCGCGACCGCGCCTGATTTACACCACCTTCCCGTCACCGCCTTCCTCTCCAGGTATAAGCCTCAACCAGAAGGGTCATTAGGGTCCTAAGCAAAAAAAAAACTAGATTTTCGGGCCCTCTACTTTTGCTAACAATACAAATGTTCTCATCCCAACAAACTTTTTAATAAAACTCCAGCTTCTGTTGACCTTTACTCGCTCTCGAGGCCCCCTAGTGGTTGCCAGGCCCTAAACAGGTGGTTATCGCTCATACCTTGGGACCACTCCTGGTCAAGCGTTATTATTCTCGTCGACGCGTGATGCCACACGGCGCAAATTAGCAACGTTACCCTCCTAATGCAATCAGGTTATGAGCGGATTCTCTGTTCTTTGCCAGTAACCTAATCTGCTGAACTCGCTCAGTGGTCGCTCAGTGTGTTGTGTTCTCAAATAGAAATGCATTGTCCACCCCCCACGCCCACATCGGTTTGTAACTGGCAGTATGTATCATAAGACGAGCTGACGCTGACTGACAAAGAAACCTCAGCAGAAATTCTTCATGTGACAGGCCAAGCTTTGTCTGTACCACAACAAAGAAATAAACAGGAGTGAGCTTCCATTTAAAAATGCTTACTCATGAGTATTTGGGCCAAACACACACATGCACGTACTCACTCACACAAATTAAATCATAGAATTATAAAACAAAGGAAAATTATGAGGGCAGGGCCGTTGGGTATCGGGAATAAAAATAAATCAATCAATCACATTTTAAAAGAGGCTACGTAAATGTTTATGCCAAACCCCAAGCAGGCATCATCATCACCGCCCTCGTCCTGACTTCCACTGTCTCCCCCCCTGCCCCCATTCTAGATTCCCAGTCCCCATGTCATGAGCGACCTGGATCCTGCTTTACTCCCCCAGCCATGGACCTCAGCCTGTCGCCTTCATCCAGACACGACTCCTCCCTTTCCCCGTCTCCCTCGTCCCCATCCCCCTCGTCCCCCCCCTCGCCTCTGGAGTCCCCCTACAGCAGCAGAAGCAGCGGCAGCCCTCGGCCAAACGCCTTCACGCGGGTGAGTCCGGGTTACTGGCTGAGTCCAAATCACCATCAGGTGCCCTTTGGAACATTCCCATTTCGCGCGCAAAATACGGGAGTTGAGACGCCGCAAGACCGGTTGATGCTAAATCCTCACAGGGAGAAACATAAGACGCAAGACTCTTAAGTCGAAATGTAAACATTTCAACATAGGTAGGCGCTCTGATTGCCCCGGCGCTGTATAGTCTAGCTGCCAAGTCAGGGGGAGGAACATGATGGGGGGGGCATTTGTACACAAGTTCTCAAAAAGTCATATTTCCATCATATATCGACTTTGACAACATGGAAGTTGACAACATTGTTTTGTGTGGACATCGCAGGAAGCGACGCTTCATCGAAGGGTGGAGGCTGACGCGTCACCTCCGCGCTATCCTTTTTATATGCCCATCGCAAGCCCGCCGGCGGGGTACAGCTTCCCGTCTTCTCTTTTCAGTGGTCAGAAGAGGGACCAGCAAGCCACACCTGAACCCTCGCTGGATGCTCAACTCGCATGCCGCTGGATGAAGGTAATTTCTATTTTATAATCATACTCATAAACAACTTCGTAATAAGGTACCGTGAGTACACGAGCCCCCCCCCCACCCCCCTCCCCTCCGGGCGGAAAAAGAGTTCAAAATGACCTACTCTTATAATCCATCCATCCATTTTCCGAACCGCTTGATCCTCACTAGGGTCGCGGGGGGTGCTGGAGCCTATCCCAGCTGTCTTCGGGCAGTAGGCGGGGGACACCCTGAATCAGTAGCCAGCCAATCGCAGGGCACACGGAGACAAACAACCAACCACGCTCACATTCACACCTAGGGACAATTTAGAGCATAGGTGTCAAACTCAGGTCCTCGTGGGCCGCTGTCCTGCATGTTTTCCAAGTCTCCCTGTTGCAACACACCTGATTCAAATGATCAGATCATCAGCAAGCTCTGCGGAAGCCTGACATTGAACCTGCTCATTTGAATCAGGTGTGTTGCAACAGGGAGACTTGGAAAACATGCAGGACAGCGGCCCACGAGGACCTGAGTTTGACACCTATGATTTAGAGTGTCCAATCAGCCTGCCTTGCATGTTTTTGGAATGTGGGAGGAAACCGGAGCACCCGGAGAAAACCCACGCAGGCCCGGGGAGAACATGCAAACTCCACACAGGGAGGCCGGAGATGGAATCGAACCCGGTACCTCAGCACTGTGAAGCCGACGTGCTAACCACTAGACTACCGGGCCGCTACTCTTATCATTTAAACCCTAAATATACTGCACCCTAAACCAAGTTGAACGTGGTGATATTTGGAATCCGTTGGAACCGACTCGGTTTGTGTGTCCTGCAGTGCCACCTGCTGTTTGGGTCGCTACAGGACTTGGTGGACCACATCAACGACGCCCACGTCAAACCCGAAAAGGATTCTGGGTACTGCTGTAAGTGGCAGGGCTGTGCTCGCAACGGACGGGGCTTCAACGCCAGGTGTGTTCGTACCTTCTGTGTTTTTAATTCAGATTGTGTGTGTGTGTGTGTGTGTGTGTGTGTGTGTGTGTAAACCAGCATGTACACTCAAGCTAACATTAGCTCACATGTTGAAGTACACCGTGAGCAAAGCACATGCTCGCATATTCATGGCCATGTTTTAAATAGGTGGGGATGTCTTGATTTTTATTTTATTTTATTTTTTTTTTAGGTATAAAATGCTGATCCACATCCGCACACACACCAATGAGAAGCCGCACCATTGTCCCACCTGCAGCAAGAGTTTTTCCCGTCTGGAGAACTTGAAGATCCACACGCGCTCCCATACAGGTGAGGGTAAAGGGCTACACGTTTCTGACATAACAGATTTGCTGCAGCTCCCTTTTTAATTAGATGCTTTGATCTAAAATATTTAATGACATTCGTCAATATGAAGAAATTGATCGTAATGATCACAGGTGAACAAGAAGAAGAAAAAAAAGCTTGGAAGGCAAGTGGTTACTTTTTTCAAATGATCACTGTTGTAACTTTCCAAGGAAATCATCATGTTTCAAGCCGGCCGGTTTCACACATTTTAAAGTACAGTAATCCCTCGTTTATCGCGGTTAACGAGGACCAAAACAACCCGACGATAAACGAAAATCCGCGCAGTAGCGACCAATAAACATAATGTATTAAAAAAAATGCCCCACGTGGACCTTTGCACTTGAGCAGAGCGCACTAACAGCGTTAGTGCGTCTCTCTCATCCTTAATTGTCTTAATTGACTCATCATAGACACGTCTGCTGCACACGAGGGATTGCTGGCACGCACGCACACACACACACACGCACACACACGCGCACACACACGCACACGCACACGCACACACACAGGCCAGTGATCCTGCGTGTGCATCAGACGTGTTTATGATTAGTCAATTAAGACAATTAAGGATGAGAGAGACCTGCTTTTGTTCTTATAAGCCTCCTCTCTCTCTCTCTCTCTCTCTCTCTCTCTCTCTCTCGCTCAGCAACACACATACACGCACCTGCGCGCACACACGTGCCCCACGTGGACCTTCGTGCTTGAGCAGAGTGCACTAACATACGTGCGCATCGTGCGCGCACACACACAGACACACGCGAGCACACACTAGCACACATCGTAAACAACACTTAGACGAACCGCGAAATAGCGAGGGATCACTGTATACGTTGTTATATATTCGTAAAGGTATTTTTTTTAAACCAAACACTATTGAGCTACATAAAACATGGGAGAAAAAATCCTGACAGTGATATATGTGAGATTTCTGAAAGCATTACGCATAAGTGTGTCACTTTTACACCTTAACATGCAATCAATATGACGGAAAAGTCATTGTCTATCCGACCATTCACAGTCAGGGCTTCGTAAAGTAACACAAATGCCAATATCGCCCGACACACATCATAGAAGCAGGAACAAGTCTAAAACATGTTTGAAAGAATGTTTTGTAAGAAAGGGGCTATTACAGCCCACCTCTCGGCTGATTTTGCGTGAAAGGTGGGGCACGATCTCAATGTTTTTGTATTTTCCACTGTCCAGGAGAGAAACCTTACATCTGCCCGTACGAGGGCTGCAACAAGCGTTACTCCAACTCCAGCGACCGCTTCAAGCACACCCGCACGCACTACGTGGACAAGCCCTACTGCTGCAAGATGGCCGGCTGCCTGAAGCGCTACACCGACCCCAGCTCGCTACGCAAGCACATCAAAGCCCACGGCCACTTTGTCAGTAATGAGCAGGGCGCCGCCCCAAAGGCGGCTCCCCTCGGAAACCAGGGGACGACTGACCCCGCCTCGACGGGGGGCGCCCGGCTCATCCACCCGGGGGCGGCCGCGGCCCTCCTGGGCGGTTTGGGCGCGACGCTGCCGCTGTCGGCGCTGTGCCACCCCCATGCGCCGCTCTTCTCCGTGGGAAGAAGAGGAGGCCTGGGCCCGCTCGGCCTGACGGACTCGCCGCTTTTTCACTTTGGACTATCGGCGGCGTCCGTGTTGGGGCTGAGCGCTCTGGGAAGGCTGCGCCGTGCCGAGGGCGGTACCGAGCCGGAGGGTCAGGCTTTAAACCTGTCTGCGGAGGTGGCGCCCAGAAGGGGGGATCCCCTGTCTTGGGTGGTTGTCCCTCCGAGGGCACTCCTGCTCAAGCCAGCTGTTGTCAGCTAGGATGGTCTCTCTCTGTTTGGAGGCGGGGGCGATGAGTGTAAAGGGGGTGGTCTGACGGGGTATTTTTTACATCACTGACTTTTCCTGTTTACCCATATGGGGCTGCAATGATGTTTCCAAGAATATCTGGCCGGACAAATGACACCAAAAAATCTTTCACTTGCGTGTGATAGTCAATTTCTAATACAGATTTGAAAGTAGTCATAAAATTTTTTTTTAAAAAGGCTACACAAGTGACCCACCTAATGCGACACAATTGCATGGATAGTGGTGACTACATGTGGGGGTTTAGGACTGAGCCATTGAAACAATACAGAAATTCACGAGAAACTGACGCCCACCCAAAAAAAAAAGGTTTGGAATTGACAGTCGATGCCACAATACACTTTTGTCTATTCCACAATGCTATGGCCTGACTTAGCCAAGAACACAAGGTGGGTGAAACATCCGCGCAAAAAAAAGCACATTTGCATTTGCCCAACCACAAATATGCGTGGATTTGTTTTACTCCCCCAAAACAGCCGACACAAAGCGCCAGGCCCGGTGTGTGACACAAATGCATCCGTAAAGCAAGTGTCGTGCTTTCCATTGTCTGCTGACATTGCTGAAGATAGCCAGTGCTGAACAAATAGAAAATGAATAGAGATCATCAAAGTGCTTTCATTTGGACTCTTTTCAATTGCCGCGAGCTCTTGACTTGACAATTTTTCATGGATGAATCAAGCACAAACATTTATATCTAATATTGTGTTATTTCTGATCAATTCATCATGAATTTTTCCCCCCAAAAAATTGTTTTGTTTTTGGGGCAATCTAGCGATTTGAATTTGAATCTTGGCATTGATTTTCAAACCAAAATGCCCCCCATTCCTACTCAATTTCAGATCTGGACCTTGAGACTTGTTTTGGGGCATCCAATTGGCTGCTGATCAATGAAACAGGTTTCTGAGGCTCATTTGTTCTAGCTCTCCTCGGGGGGTGCTTAGAGACCCATATCCTCCTGACTACCAGTAGTTCAAATTTGTCTTCTGTAGAGGACATTTGTGAACCTGAATATCTCCCACCCAGTGCATCCAATCGCATTAACTCCTTTTGCGCTCTAAAGAGGACATTCAGTGCTTTCCAATGATACCAAATTTGTTACTTTGACTTCTCAATAGAAGAAAATGGCTTCCCTCAGTGCAAGCACTTTTTATGGAAAGAGGATAAGTAATACTTTCTATCCAACACATTTTGTCGGCATTTTATTTATAAGACTCTGATGAACACGTTCAAGTGTTGTTTGAGTTGTTTTAAGTGTATTTGAGGCTAGTATTAGTGTTTAATAAGTGTTTAAAAAATGTAGTGGAATTTCGAAAAATTTCTTTTGGAGTAGTCCAATTACTTCACATGATTGTGGAATTTCAAAATAAATGTGATTGGACAACATTTTATTTTTTTTCCCCTGGTAGTCAGGAGGCTACCGATACCGATATTTTTACCAAGATAACAACAGTTTTCATGTATGTTTAGACCCTCCAAGAAGGCAAAGCATTTGTGTGAAGCAAACTCCTAAATACGATTTCAAGAGATTATTATTCGGGACCAAGAACATCTACATACGAGCGCATTAAGCTGACAGAAGCGTAGAAAACGGATGGCGTTCTGATGGTTTGCTAAGCACTGTAAATCTACGTAACGCGAGAGGTGTAAACAGTCATTGCGGCCGAGAAATCAGCTGGTGTTGAAAATCTGATTGTAATTCTTACTTTGCACTTTTATCATAACGAACACTCTGTAAAACAGAAATATTCAACGGAGGATGGGGCGCTTTGGAAGACTTCCATCCTGACGTCTTGCAGCGGACAATCGACGGCCTTTTCGCGTTCGACAAACCTCGCTGACGCTTCCGCTTGCCCGTATTTTAGCTTGAAACGAAAACGGGAATCAAGAGCGGGATTGCGCGATGGGGTGCAACCAGGAAACATACAGTATAAGTTAACGTATGACTAATGACTAAGTCGTTGTAGACTGCGGGTTCTACTAAGGGTGTATCTATCTTCAGGGAAATATATAGGCAAGCATAAAATGCTTTCACGTCAAAAAGGTTTCAATACAGCGACATCACCTGTGGACGACAGTACAGGATTGGGCCGCGTCTCGGATCACCAAATAGTGGACTTTGGATTGTCATGTGTATTTTAAAAATGAGGTTTGTGGGTCTCCTATGTTCTTTTCACGGTGACAAAAAACCGCAGCAATCGGCGGTTCTTTCTGCCTGCCTCCTGGCCGCGTTAATCGTAGACAAAGATCTCCACGGGATCTGCCAATGTCTCCTTCGCCGAACGAGCGAGGACTGACTTCCGACAGTTCAACAAACAGGTCGCGCCCGTGCGACTGCCACATACTTGACTTGTTTCTAGTATTTTACGTAGAGGTTATAGAAGAGGAAGGCATTTTTACTTTAAAAAAAAAAAAAAAAACGTGGCTATTTTTGCCAAGTCTGACAATGGCTACATGTGGCCTGTTTGTGTTGTGTTATATCTGAGTGAATATCTCTGACCTGTCCCAAATGTGCCTTGTGTTTCCGACCAAAATGTATCGCACGGTATTTGAAAACATTTACGCAAAAAAAATTTAAAAAGTGTATTTGTGTAACTTCTTTTGTGTAACTGTAACAATGACAACAGATGCGACTTGTGCATCAGGGCCACTGTGACATTTTCCAAATGACGATGACGGAATGTCAATAAAGACAAATATGAATGGTCTCTTTCTTCTTGTTTTAATTTCAACTTATTATCATTCTTGTCTTTTTTCATCGGACCAAAGCCGTCATTTTTACTTTTCACATTTGTCTTACAAAAAAACGGAACATTTTTCAAGTCCAGTGGTACCTCTACTTACAAACGTCTCTACGTACGAAATTTTCAAGTTACGAAACGTCTCAACAGGAAAATATTGCCTCTTGCTACGAAAGAAATTTCAAGATACGAAAGGTAAAAATACAGTACGGCCCGCTCCTCGCTGCTCTGAGTTCCCTGAACGCAACATATTCATAGATGCTCTGGCATCTCATTATCTTTTTTTTCTTTTTGCATAATGATATCTCTATTCAAAGCGTTCTTCATTGCAACATAATCAATTCATGATTGAAGGGATAAGCATTCTTCATTGCAAGCGTAATCAATGCATCACTAATAATATGCAAATGAATGATTAACTAAAAACAATCAACCTAACATAACCCTACATTTGCTCATATCGTCGCGCAGAACCTTCCTGTCGGACTTTATTCAGTGGAGTCGTGTTATGTATGGAAACAGCCCGGAAAGAAGGAGGCTATCGCCAGATTTAAAAATAACCAGGAAAAGAATACGGGAAAAAAATGGTTAAAAATCACATTGAAGTGAAATCGTGTCTCCATTAACTGCGCCGTTTTCTACATCAGAATCACTGCCAAAGGACATTTGGATTCTCTCCTCTTTCATCTCAAACTGCTTCAAAGAACAAAGCGTATGAGGGGAAAGTGGTTAGGATTGCACGACTGTCTTATGTTATGTGTTTTGCTTTGTGTTAACTGTTTTGTTAAGCGCTTTGTTGGAGCTGCACCTGTTGCGAAAGCGTTAGAGAAATCCGCATTTTGTATTGCATTGTATCCAAACGTAACAGCGGAGGGTACGTTCCTTTCCCTTTAGATGTCGTGGAATTGAGATTGCCGGAATTGAGATTGCCGGAAAGCATGAAAAGGAAACATTGTAACTCTGAAGCGGTGCTGACCACACCGATTGACGTACATCGTAAAAAAGGTCATCTCGATAGAAACATGGACCGAGGAAGGTGAGCCAAGTCCGGTGACACGATGACCCTGATCTTCTTTTTCTGGTATTTCTATTCTGCTTTAGCACATGTGAAAGGGGATGTATTTTTTGAATTATAACCTACATTTGACAATAAAGTTGTATTCAATTCAATTCAATTCAATACATTTTGCTCACAGATCTGGACCTGGGGTGTCAAACTCATTTTCAAGGGCCGGTTTGGTGTCGCATGTTCCTTCGTTGGCCCGGTACGACGGTGAAATTTTAATTCGATTTTTAGATATTATTACAGTCAAACCTCGGTTTTCGTACTTAATCCATTCCAGAAGACTGTTCGAAAACCGAATTGTTCGAAAACCGAAACCATGTTTCCCATTGGAATCAATGTAAACATTTTTAAGAGTTTCTTGCATAGAATCGGCCAAATCAGTTCATACAACCAAATAATATGATTACATACATATATCTTTTTTTTTTTTTACAAATGACAAAGAAAGAAAAGTGATGTATAAATATGCTCGTGTGTGTGCTTAAATAGTCTATGTGCAAACCGACAGTTGTACAAACACACTCAAAAATAGCACGTCGAAGGGCAAAAAAGCATTTGTTTGTGTCAGACTGAGACGTACCAAAGAAATGATCCGTTACGATATTAATAACAAACAAATTAAAATCACTATGATCTGTTTATATGTCAAACAAACAAACAAACAAACACCAAGAAGTGGTAATAGTATAACAGGGTTAAATACTGTGTATGCTTCAGTGTAAAATGGCGATTGCCAATATAATACAGCCATGAAAGATAAATGTTTAGTTAGTGACAAAAAAATTTTTTTTAACACTCTTTCAGCATGCAGTTTGCCCCGTGCACTGTTCAAGGTTGCCACAGGTGGCTTATCTCCCCAATGTTTATACATGCATTGTCTAACAGAATCATTCAGGTAAGCGTGGAGAGCATTTTTCTTAGTTTTTTCTTTGGGGGGGGGGCATCCTGAACTGTCGCAGGGCACATAGAGACGATCAACCAGGCGCGCTCACACTCACACCAACGGACAACTTAGAGTGTTCAATCAGCCTGTTATGGATGTTTTTTTTGGAATGTGGGAGGAAACCGGAGTACCCGGAGAAAACCCACGAAAGGCCTGGGGAGAACATGCAAAATTCCACACAAGGAGGCCGGAGGTGGAATTGTACCTCTGCACTGTGAAGGTCAACGCGCCAACCAACGGACCACTGAATTTTCGGCCTTTCATCCATAAAGGATACAAAGTGGATCTCGTGAAGACATTTTGTTTCTTTCTGACCAATGGCTGGAATATGGAAAACAGCAGTCTTTTTTTTTTTTTTTTTTTAAACCTCCTCCATGCCGTGATGACGTTACACCTGAGCCCTTTTGGGCGTGTGACAGTTTGAACACCAAGGCATTGGATTGGATATAAACTACACCTTTGGCCAAAGCAAGGGAAGAGGTGAGACGAGTGCCAGGTGGGGTGACCAGCTTCTCATGCCGCACTCTGGTGGGACAAATTTCAAGACTTTCCCCATGGAAGCCCGTGAAAGAAGTCAGAGTTGGAATAGACTCAAGAGGTATTGTCTCTATTTTGTTTTATTTTATTTATTCCATTTGATGTTGTTTTTAACATTGTATTTGTGTTTTTTAACTGCTTGTTGTAAGGTGTCCTTGAGTTCTGAGAAAGGCGCCCACAAATAAAATGTATTATATTATTATTATTATTATTGACTGATTATTTATGTTGTTTTGTTTCATTTTGGGGGGGTTTCACGGAAACTATCAGCCACTTTTTCATTATTTGTGTTGAAAGTGAAATACTAATTTGTACACGGTTGGATTTTCAGGACATTTTGTTTCTTTATGACCAATGGCTTTTTATTTGATTTGTAATGACCAAATAACTGTGTAACTAATTAACCCTTTCGTGCACCCTGTAACCTGATAACCTGATAAGATGTCCACTGTCGTAAACCGTTGTGCCTGAAAGGGTTAAAAAAAAAAGAATTCTATTTAACACATTTATGTTCAATATTACCGGTGCTTTGTCCTTTTGTGTAACTTTACAGCAAAGAGGAACATTGGCAAGGATATGAAGAATTTTTGGGGAGGGGGGGGGGCATTGTTTGAAGATGAGTATTTTGTCTCGTGTAGTACTGTGTTCAATGAAAAAAAGGACAGAAAAAAAATAAACCGGTCGATTTTTGTCAAAACCTTTTGAAGGGAGTCCTTGCCAAGAAGCAACGAAAAGTCACCGATTCAACACAATTGAAAAAGCCATACAAATTAGAACGGAATGGCTGACGATACAACACGCAATTATGATACACGAGTCTTGCGCAAATAAGCAGGGGTGTAGTGGGCGTGGTCCACCCACTTCTCCCGACGCCACATTCAATTTTTATTTCGGCTTTAGCCCTGCACTGTCTGCGGGTTATTGAAATGTTTATTGATCATTGTTCTAATGCGAGTTATGCTTAATAACGTTGGCCTCTGATTATTTAGGAGTAGTCCATCCATCCATCCATTTTCCGAACCGCTTGATCCTCACTAGGGTCGCGGGGGGTGCTGGAGCCTATCCCAGCGGTCTTCGGGCAGTAGGCGGGGGGACACCCTGAATCAGTTGCCAGCCAATCGCAGGGCACACAGAGACGAATAACCATCCATGCTCACAGTCACACCTAGGGACAATTTGGAGTGTCCAATCAGCCTGCCAGGCATGTTTTTTTTGGAATGTGGGAGGAAACCGGAGCACCCGGAGAAAACCCACGCAGGCCCGGGGAGAACATGCAAACTCCACACAGGGAGGCCGGAGCTGGAATCGAACCCGGTACCTCTGCACTGTGAAGCCGACGTGCTAACCACTGGACTACCGGGCCGCCCTTATTTTGGAGTAGTAAAACATTAAATTTAACGTTAGTTCAACTGGTGTTGTAGCCTATGATTGATGTTCTGTATGTATATATAGAACATCCCAGAATCGCGTACACCCACTTAAAAAAATCCCCACTACACCACTGCAAATAAGCACAAGCCTTATGACACATGTCAAGCACATCCATGTGCTTAACCCTTTCAGGGACAGCGGGTACGACGGTGGACAGCTTATTGGCTTACCAGGTAACAGGTTCTCATCATTTATGCATGAAAGGGTTCATTTGAATTGTGTCTGTTTTCCAGAAGACTGCGGTTCAAGTACCTGTTCCTGCTCTGCGGCATTCTATCATTTTATTCCATTTGGAAGAACAAGTCGCTTCTCCGTCAGCACTACCGGCGGTTGACGGACGAGACCCATCATGCTAAAGCCCCCCCTAAGCACCAAGTCAAACTGGATGAGAACGATCCCAGCAACATCGGGAACGCTGGGGGCACGCAGTACCACCCGGCGTACCCGCGGAACTATCACTTCCTCATGGATGTTGGCGACGTGTGCGAGAGTCGAACGCCTTTCCTGGTGCTGATGGTTCCGGTGGAGCCTAAAAACGTTGAGGCCCGGGACGCCATCCGCAGCACGTGGGGCAAGGAGAAAGTGGTCCAGGGCAAGAAGGTCTTGACTCTCTTCATGCTGGGCCTGGCCGAGGGGCCCAATCTGCAGCAAGAGAACGAGCTGCACGGCGACTTGATCCAGAGTGACTTCAGGGACACTTACCGCAACCTAACCATCAAGACCATGGTCATCATGGATTGGCTGGCCACGCGCTGCCCGACGTCCGCCTACGCCATGAAGATCGACTCGGATGTGTTTCTCAACATCGACAACCTGGTGATGATGCTGAAGAAGCCCAACGTCCCCCAAACTGACTACCTGACCGGGTATCTGGCGCGGAACTCACCGGTCATTCGGAGTAAGAGCTCCAAGTGGTATGTCTCAGAGGAGATGTTCCCTGGTCGGGTATACCCCCTTTACCCTTTGGGCATGGGCTACGTGTTCTCCAATGATCTGCCCCGCAAGTTGCTGGAGATCTCTAAAAGGATCAAGCCCTTCGACATCGAGGACGCTTATGTGGGAATGTGCATGAAGGTACTTGGACTGGCGATCACCTCGCTGCCTGATCCCTCCCAATTCCAAACCTACAACAAGAAGTCCAACCGCTGCACGTACTCCAAGATCATCATCTCCAATCTAGAGTCCCCAACACAGCTGATCAATATCTGGAAACAGCTCAAGATGGCGCCTGGTCCCCCTCGTTAAGACACTCGTTGCTGTGTTTGGATTCACTCGCGATTCAACTATCCGCTTTTTCAGGGGTGTCAACTCCCCCCAAATTACTTATTCATTGTAAACATTTACTTATTGTTGTGACTATTCAATGATTAAAAAATGCTGTCGATTGCAAATTTCCCCCGTGTGGGACAAATAAAGGTTATCTTATCGTATCTTATTTCACGCACTACGTTGATTTTCACGATGACTGTAAAATGTCTCTTATTCAATGAAGTTGGCTGCCAGAAAATGGGAATAAAATGGGAATAAAGAGTCCTCCGTTGCATTCATTCTTCGTCAGGCTGCAACTGTTGCGGTTGCTCCTCTTTTGTCCACCAGAGGGACCACTATGATCACAATTGCACGCTTCCAACTTGGGAGGGGAAGGCCATTTCTCAACACTTCACACGTCAATGCCAAAAATATCCATCCATCCAACCAGCCTCACAAACTGGTCTATCGTGTGTGTTAATTCATCTAAGCCCACCACTATTACGCTACACTTATAGAGACCATCAACACTCGAGAAAAGCATCACTGACACCAAAGACCTGGGGCAGATTTGATTGACAAGAGTAACACCAAAGTTGAAATCTGACTTAAATAATCAACTTAAAACAAATACTTTTCACTGCTCCATCTTTGTCACTCAAGTTGTCTGGACAGTTCATGCCACTGGATCTGAAGGGCCAGGATGAGGCCTCCTTTATGCATTCAAACAATAGCAGATAGCCAAAGAAATCGCAATATTTCTGCGGTGTGCAGGGATTTGTGAAAAAGTCGGAACTACTTCAGTGCCTTTGCCGTTTTTACGAGTATATCAAGAAAAACGTTGGAAACGCAAAGTTGGAAGGAAATCGATGTAACTCTCAGTTTTTATGACGCTGTTTATGCCTTTGCCTCTTTACAAAAAATCCATCTCAGTAGGCCACCACCATTTAAGTATTGCCTGTACTAAGAATGTTTACAAATTTAAATCGCCAGTCACTTTGAAAATAGAATTTTAAGCATGGCTGTTTCAGCATGGGAAGCATTTAACACACACCGCATCTATAAAACCCATTTGGCATTTAAAAAAAAAATCGCGGTGTCTTAACAGTTATTTATATGAAAATCACCTTTTCAGAACATCGCTACTATAATGACACCTCACCCAGGGAGGCACACCTTAGAGCAATTAAATTTTGGAAGCATTACCTCATGCACTTTTTTAAAGATATTAAGTAAATGATTAAGCTTTTATTTTTTTTTACATTTCAATTTTGAAACACTACCACGAGTCGTGTGAAAAGTAAGAAAAAACACATCCCGTGCTGAGTACACAGATAAACGCATCAACGCTTCCTCTTCTCATCGTGTTTACATTCCTCTGCGGAGGGAGGTTGACATTTTGGGAGCAGCGTGGAAGAGAAAAGTGACGCTTCTTAGAAAGACACAAGTCATTTCCGCTGTGCTACGATCATCCGCTACGGATGACATTTAGTCAATTTTCAACAAAAATCAGGCAGGACTGAAATATTTCCCCGTGATGTTTTTCTTCTTTTAAATTCCCACCGTTTCGCAAACCAAAAAAGTGTGCCTCCCTCTCGTGGCCGCTCGTGAAATTACACTCAATATAAACGACAGGTCGGTGAAAAGTGCAAAGTAGTGGGACCGCAAAACTGAAAACCAGCTGACTAAATACGTGAAAACAAAAGATTATAAACTTTTTCAAGTGAAAGTAAATTATGTTCAAATTAAATATAACTGATCTGTATTTAACAAATAGACCGCACTATTTTCAAAAGATGTATCATTCACTGTAATTTAATGCACAGTTTGAACAATCACTTGGGGCGATTGTTTCACATACAACAGGGAGGTGCCAGTGTACCGCACTTTTAAAATCAACGTTTTAAGTGAGAATGATCAGAGTTCATTGTAATTTATCGCTAAACTGATGTGACTTGACCCACAAAGTGACCCAAACTGAATCAGGGACAAAGGTCCAGACCAAGGAATTTATCGTTAGCCTAATAGCATCGCCTATGTTTTTTTTGGGCAAATAAAAAAAAAACACACAACAAATTTAACAAACAAAAAAGAATCCAGTTGCCTCGATTCAACTTTTGCTGATTACTGAGCCGTTGTGGCCATCTTTGTGCATTTATTATGAATGTATTATTCAGTTCAGTTCAAGGTGTAGCCCGCCTATTGCCCGAAGACAGGAAAGGCTCCAGCACGCCCGCGACCCTCGTGAGGATAAACCGTTGAGAAAATGAATGGATAGATGGATGGTATTATACTGCCCCCTGGTGGCCAAGGCGCATATATCACCACATTATGGTGTTTTTTTCCCCCCCAACTCAAAGCGAGAACACTCTGATTTATAAGACATTTTAAATGAAGCGAGAAGCTAATGCAGTTACATTGCTTCGTTTTTTTTTTTACATCCCTTTTTGTTGAGTGTTTTTTTTTTGGGGGGGGTCGAATTGTTTAGTGTGCACATATTGCAGTTCGGGACTGGCGAGGCAGGTAGTCCCCGCCTCGGCTCTCCTTTTCTGTGCACCTCCTCCTTGGAAGTGTTTCCCCGTGTGTGGACGTGGAGGCGAAACATTGCCGCAGTTTGGATTAAGACACGCAAAGAGAATAGACACGGCCCCCGCCCCCCCCGGCTCGTCGTGGAGACTTTTCCGCGTGAACGGACGCTCACCGCGGTTGTGTTTATGCACAAAGTTTGGATACGAAAGTTTGGACTCGGAACATTTATCCCGCTCGGATTTTATTTTATTTGATTTTTTTTTTTTTTTTCAAAGAACCGCGTCGTCAAAGGGTAAGTGACATCTCGCGTTTCATACCCACGAACCATTCACACATGTGTCGTCGTGCTGTGGAAATGAAACACGATTAGCCCGAGTGAGAGATCGTGACCCACCTCCTAAAACTATCACTCGCATGACTGAAATGCTCTCAGACACAATTGAAACGCTCTCACTTCACAGTGAAACAAACACACTACCGAAATGCGCCCATACGCACGAGGCTATTTTATTTTATTTTATTTTTTTGCAACTACAACACCACTGATATGCTATCCCACATTCAACTGAGTTTTTTTTTTTTTTTTTACTCAACTGCTTTCATCTACACACTACTGAAATGTTCTCTCACACGCAATACTTAAACACCCTAATACACAACAACAGAAACCCTCCTGTCACATACTACTGAAAGGCTCTCAGGCACACTACTGAAACACTCATGCACTCCTGAGTTTTTTACGCTCACATACACTACTGAAACATTTTCATACATCTCTCCATCTTGCTCTCTCTCTCTCTCTCTCACATGCACACACAGTTTGTCCACGTTTGTGAGAGGCTCAGCCTGTTTCCTGTGTGCTTTCTACATATCTTTCATTTTGGGTTTGGCTACCTGACAACAAGGAAGAAACATTCCAAATCAAAAGAGTGCTCAGACAGGCACAACAACAATCATTCATAGATTTTTAGAAGTAGAGTATATAGCTACTAAAAATGTATCTGGAGCCGTATGAGTTTTTGAAATGTTTTTTTTTGTCTTCATATATTACAAATATTGATTGTTTATCAGTGTTTTTTTTTTTTGTTTTGTTTTTTTTTAATCATGAGGTTTGAAAATTGCAATATGTTGCTTGGCCATCCCTCAAACAGCAGCAGGGTTCTTGGGCTGATATCAAACAACAATAAACGGAAACAAAGATGATCAAATTAAAATAAAATCGGATGTTTAAAAGCAGTCAGGTTTTAGATCGGGCGGATCAAAGCAAATCCTTTACCACAAAAAGACAGCAAAAAAAAAAAAAAATCAAAAAGATTTGGAATAAGGAACATATTGGTATGACCTCTTGGCTGGATTCTCATTCCAAACCTGTATGGTTACTTGGCTATCATTCAAAGTCGTTTGGATTCTGATCCAACAAAAAAACAAAAAAAAAAAAACAGTCAACTTCTTGGACAGCATTCAAAGCAATACGGTTATTCAGTTAGCAGTTAGCAATCATGCTTTCGAAGCAACTACAGAATATGGCTGACCACGTTGAAAACTTCTAAATCGATAGACAGTAACAAGAAAACCACCTAGATGATTGGCTGACAAGCTAACAAGGACCAGGAAGCAGAACCTTAAGGAATGGGCCTCCATTTCACCAAAACCAATCGGCTTCTTATTGTGACAAGGATCTCAGAAGAAGAATCAGGAGGCTGAAAAATGCAAAGAACTCAGAGGCAGTTAGGCCCAGGCAGAGAGAGAGAGAGAGAGAGAGAGAGAGAGAGAGGAAAGCAAACATTCCTGACTCGCTGCCTCAGCAATTTAATTACGTTTTTCTTATTTTGGAGGGGTGGTGGTGAGGGGGGGGTTCCATGGAGATGGAAGATGCTGCGAGGGTCGGCACCTTGAGGTGAAGCCCCCCCTCACCATATTGCTCCCCATCCCGAGCGTCGGCCTGAAAGTGCTGCGGTCAAGCCACCGTGACGGCTGAATGCGAGGAAAAGATCCACCGAAAGCCACTTAATGAGTCTAATCAAGGAACTTTAGGGGCTGCAAGGTGAGCGAGTCTTTTAATCGTGCACGTGTGCGTGTGTTTTAGCGGCGTATGTCAGCAAAACTCTTTCACGAGTGTGCGTGAGAGCCTTTCAAGTTGTGCATGTAAGCGAAAACATATCCGCATTTTGTGAGAGCGTTTCGCAGGGGTGGGCATCTCTTTGGTAATAGACGGTTCGATACTGATGCGGTCATCTTTTCAATCTAAAATTATTTTCGGTATTTAACCCTCATGCAGTATTTTTAAGCGGCTGCATAAAGGGTATTGCGTCCCAAAAATGTCCCTCTTCCAATGTGCAACAACTTTTTTCACTTTTAATTTTTTTTCACTTTCAACCCCTCAAAATGTTCAGTGGGAATTGGCCAAGACACAGATATACATCCTATGCAAAATGTCAGCTTTGTGGAGTTATTTTTCACTGTTTTGTCTGGGGTGTCCATTTGTCCAACAGTCCAAAATCGTCCAAAGTGTCCGAAATGTCCAATTTTGGGATAATTACTGCATGGGCGTTAATTTGGTTTTCGTGACACGCTGAGAGTTTTGGTCATGTTTGTGGGATCCTTTCAGTTGTGTGTGCGAGGGGGGAAAAAAAAAAACCCAAACAGCTGTGGGTGCTACCATTTCAGTACTGTATGAAAGTGAAAGCATTTCAGTAGTGTGTGTATGAGCAAAAAAAAAAAAAAAAAAAACCCCCCCAAAAACAAAACAAATACAACCCCCCCCCCCAAAAAAAGTAAAATTGTGCGCATGAGAGTGGTTTTTGAATATGCTTGATTCAGAACACAACCACCTTCCCAGATATAGGAGGGTGTGCACACTTGTGCAACTCCATTATTTAAAAAAGAAAAAATTCTCAGTTGACCTGCTGTAGGTCACGTTCATTGGTGAAAAATCTTTTGAAATGATTGATCTTGTTTTCATTTTTTTTTTTTTATATCACAAACATCTGACATTCAAACAGGCGGGTGTAAACTTGAAATCAACTGCATAGGATCGGAAAAACAAAACAAAACAAAAAAAAGGTGCTCCTTTTGACACAGCCGTAAACTCCGACCCGCTTCAGTCAGCATCTTTTTAATATATATTTTTTGCTTCAAAATTAACGGGATTCTTTCTTTTGATCCGGGGCAACTGGAGTTCAGTGGCAAAGGCGAGCCTGCAGGGGCCAAACGTATTCCCCGTCCCAAATGTGGAATGTGGTCCAATCGTGCTCATTTCTTTTCAGCGCATTTCACTCTTGTACGTTAGACTGCACTGCACTCGACTGGCGTGTCACTCCACTCCAGCATATTGAGACAATCAGCTCCAACATGATCCATTTGTCTACATTCCACTGGTCCCACTCACCCGCGAGGCAAAACATTTTAAAAAAAAAATCATTTGGTGCTACTTCGATCATGCTGACTTTGGCATTTCCTGCAGGCTGCCCGTTTTCACCATGTCTGGGTGATTCTTTTATTTTTATTTCTTAAGATGTATTCATTTGCTCTGGTTTATGCTTGGAACATTGGGGTTGGTTTTGGCTCAAATATTGTAACTTGCAAAATGCTTCAGTTGGACAAGGCTGTGTTTAATCATTATTATCCTAACGTTTTTTGGTTGAGTTATTTTGTAAAAGTACAACTACTAACATGACCATTTTTCTGTCATACTATTAAGCTTGTATTTGTTTTAATGATATTTTTTTGTCAAACTTAATTCTCACAAAAAGAAAAAGAATGAACTAATTTCGACTCAATAAATAAGCAAACTAGTTGGGCAATGCAACCAAAAAAAGCCATCCATTTATCCACTTTTCATCCTCACAAGGGTTGCGGGGGGGTGCTAGAGCCCAGCGGTCTTTGGGCAGTCGGCGGAGGACACCCTGAACCGGTTGCCAGCCAATCGCAGGGCATCCACAAAATATTTTAAGTTTTATGAATGAGAAAATTGGCTTCCCCACATTTTCCAACGAAGAAATAAGAGTTGACAGAACTAAGTGTCCCTTGTATTGTCCCTCAACTTCACGATATGAGTAAAGTCAGCGCAGCAAATTGTTTGGGAGCAAACAACTTGCTTTCTTTGCGATGCTAACTTACATTGTTGCCATGAACATCAATCATTTATATTTTTCAAGTTGTTCCAACTTCACCCTTTCATGCACCAATAATGACAACCTGTGACCGGAAGCTGTCCACTGTATTACCGCTGTCCCTGAAAGGGTCAAATTCCCGTTTTAGGCCCCAAAACATGCCAATTTTTTCATGTAGCGTCCCAAATTTATCCTCATAACAGGACGGCATCATTACCATGAATGTATTTATTTATTTATTTTTTTTTGTAGACTTGATGGTACCGTAGTGCACGTTGTCCTTTTCCGTGTGCCTAATATGGTTTCAGGTTTCAATGACAACAGGCTGACGTTGACCCTTTACAAGTCATCTTGACACCTGAGGAATTCTAGAAGCAAAACTACACGGATGATACACCGTGCCTCGGCACGCTCACCAGAGGGGAACTTTTCTTCCCTTAGAAGTCCCCAACCCCTCCCTTCACCACCACCCCCCCCCCCCCAGGGAGCCTTTAGGGCTCGCTACTCTTTTTGTAAGCCATGAAGTGTGTCTCCAAGTCCCTCCCCCGACATCCCCCCGGCGCGTTGTATAAACACAGCGCTTCAGTAAGAAGGTAAAGAGCATGACATTTTGTAGAAGAAAAAAAAAAAGCGCTCGCCGTGAACATTCCGCAGCGGTACCAGGAGACACCGGCATACAGAGGTGCGGATCTGAGCTCTGGTGACATTATTATGATGCTGATGTCAGCAGTTTGTCTCCTGCTCAGTGGTTCTTCTTTTTTTTTTTTTTTACTTCACGTAAAAAAAAAAAAAAAGACTTAGCGTCGTAGTGTTAGCTACAAGCTAGCCACTTACAGTATATGTACTACTATATTGACCTCGCTGCATACCTCCCGACTCACATACCAACATCTCTTCCTTTGCACCGGTCCCCAGGGGTCCCCAACTCCCGGGCCGTGGACTGATACCGGTCCGCGGGTCATTTGGTACCGGTCCTCAGAGAAAGGATAAATAACTTGCATTACTTCCGTTTTATTCATTTCGGAATCTGAAAGATGTTTTATTTTGAAAAAATGACCGGATTCTCTGTTACATCCGGCGATAGCAATGGTGTCAAACATACGGCCCGCGAGCCAGAACCAGCCCGCAAGGAGGTTCTATCAGGCCCGCAGGATAATTTAAAAGTGAAAAAATACATAAAAGACACGGAATTAATATTTTAATAAAGTGCAATTCATGGATTATCCGCTAGGGGACACACTGTTTTGATCAGATTAGAAGACAACATTGTTTTGATCAAAAAAGGTTGGGGACCGCTGACCTAGAGGACTTCCGAAGCCACCGAGCTATCTTCCTACCTAATTTCTGACTTTCACTGATGTTTTTGTAGCACCACCATGAGCATTTAAGCTACCTGCATACCATGCATACCTACCACCTACCTACTCAAATGTTAGCTGTAGTACCACCTCAAGGTTACCACAACATTGTTTCTCTGTATTACCCCGCTAGCGTGTGAACTTTACCAAAGGCTTTATACAGCGAACGACTTCAGATTTTCCAAGTTGTCCCTGCGGTCAGATACGAACAAAACTTGCATTTACCCGTAAACATGTAAAAGTGTTGTCGAAGGGATGTATGAAAACAGAGTAGGGAGGAAGACAAAAGCACAGAGCCTCTCTCACCCGAGGCGACGTTTGCTGAGTTATCCCGTCACCTCCAGTTTCGAAAGTGTGACACGCGTGTCTGTGTAATTTACACCGCTGTCATAGAAGCTGCTCCTCTCAACACTTGTTGTGCCTTGCAGGTGTTGATGGGTCACAACCTCGGCCTTTTCAGCCTTTTCTCAGCCTAGAGGCCAAGGGTTCTCAAACTTTTTAGTGCCCGAGGGGAGAATAAAATTTTTTTTTTCCACCTGCTCTCATAATCACAACGGCATTAACCCCCATGCAGTAATTATCCCAAAATTGGACATGTTGGACAAATGGACACCACAGACAAAACAGTGAAAAATAACTCCACAAAGCTGAAATTTTGCATAGGATGTATATCTATGTCTTGGCCAATTCCCACTGAACATTTTGAGGGGTTAAAAGTGAAAAAAAATTAAAAGTGAAAAAAGTTGTTGCACATTGGAAGAGGGACATTTTTGGGACGTAATACCCTTCATGCAGCCGCTTAAAAATACTGCATGAGGGTTAAACCTAACTACCCCCAAATGCCATTAGGATTTATCTATTTGTTTATCTAATTGTAACATGTATTTGTTACATATTTTGATCCATTTTTATGCTTAAGAAAACATTTATGTCTGAATTTTTGGGGGGGCTTGGAACGAATTAGGGTATTTACATGGAAAACACGTCTCTACTTACAAAATTGTCTAGTTAAGGAATTTCTTCCACAACCAATTAATTTTGCAAGTAGAGGTACCACTGTATTATTAACATTTAGACATTTAAGGAGTCCTACCCCCCCCCCCCCAAAAAAATCACGTCACAGCTTTTGAATTGCCCAAAACTAAGATAGAGAGGGATAATTGGTTAATCGGAGGGTAGGTTCCCAAAAGTCTTTTTGAAATGATATGACAGAACTGTTTTGTGACCCCCCACCCCCCGCCACCCCCAAACCAGAGTTTGTGGACCCCAGTTTGAGAATCTTTGCCAAAGCCCGCCATCCGTACAAGGATTACAAGGCCGAGAAAATGCACAGTAGACATAATACTGAGGCAACACCATGTGTAGAAAAGCATACGCACAACGTTGTCAGTGTCGCATGCTTCGCTGCGGGCCGTCTAGGGATTAGGAGGTGAAAAGTCACCGTTTGGAGAAGAAGGAGGGGGCGCTCGGGTCGTCCACATCAACAGACCACATCAAGAACAAAAAAGCAAAGCAGACGAGAGACTGAAAGAATGCAGGGAGACGGATGAATCATAATCACATCATCCAGTCACCACCCAAAAAATAAATAAAAAAAAATGAAAGCATCGCGACCTTGCCACAGCTGCTCTTTGCTTCAAGAAGTTTTGGATTTGTACGTTTCGAAAAGCATCTGCATCTTGCGTGGGCCTTCTACAAACTGATAGACTGGTCATGTTCAAATCTTGAGACAATCGCTCAACAAATCAAGTTTGGGCGATAAAGCATGTTGACACATCAACAAACAATTGTTTTTTAAGTTTCACATACAGACGACAATGTTGTCAAAACAGTTTGCGTTAGCAGAACTACAAAAGGCAGCAAATGCTGCGATATGCATTGGGGCTGTCACTATTGATGACTATCGATTATTCCATTGATTCATTGAAAAAAAAAAACACTTTCATGAACAAAACTATTTTTTCCCAAAGTACTGTTGATTAAAAAACTATTGAAGGATGTTTAATATTGTTTAATGATTAAAAAACAAACAAGTAAACAACAATTTAGCATGATCACACAAGACGGATTGATGGACTCACCAACTTTTTCACCTTTTTGAGACGGATTCTGTCATTGGTTCAGTCATTGTTTTCCCCACACTAAAAACAGATGTTTGTCTAATTTTGATTCATCACAAAAGATAAATCAGTCTGCTTTCATGGACAGAAGTGTGAGAATAATTGCTGTGAGGATTTGGACAATTTGAAGTGAAACAACGGCTGGAAAATGATGACTTCATTATTGAAATAGTTGCTGATTAATTTGATAATCACATAGTTAATCGATTAAAGGGGAAGTAAATGGGAAAAAAAATCACGGCATTCCGATTTATTTTGTATTTGTGGAATATGAGTTAAGCACTAAAGTCCACCCGTTTAGGAACATCTCAGGCGGCGGCCATTTTGCCACTTGCTGTAATGCTACCCTTTTAAACATGTTAGCGTTATTTTAGCCTCCCAACATCATTGTTGCTATGTAAGGCCACGAAAGGCTATGAGACCAACATAAAGGTTTTTGGAAGCAGATCTCAAAGTGGATAATTACAACAACCCCCCCCCAAAAAAACTCCCCATCCTAAATAATCATAATCGTAAAAGGAAAACATTGCCAGCTACTGGCCTGGCATGCACATTACAGCATTTTCTGTATGACCAGTAGTTTGAACCATGTGTGAAAGTTTTATGTCGTTTTGGCGCCGAGGAACCAGAAACGTTGTTTCATTGCACATGTTCTGCCGCTTGTGTGGTATGTGGACATCTTGCTCACAGATGAGAGCTAAATGCCACATGAAAGAGACAACAAACAGATCCAAACAAGCGGGACGAGCGATGAGCTGAGAGTGTTTTTAGTGTGCATGTGGCCGATAAAGCATCAGCAATGTTAGCTTTAGATGGGATGTGTATCGACATTAGCATTTTTTTTTGTTTTTACGAGGAGCAGAATGCCCCATAACTCACCAAATGGCACATTTCTATTTCAATATTATTTTCAATATATTTTTCAGATTTTTTTTCATGTTATGGGGGAGCCATTCCCCCCCCCCCCTTTTTTTTTTTTGTGGAAAAGGTTTACTGGCTTTTTTCCCCCAAGAACTTTATGGCCCATTTACCGGATCCTAGACACTTGGGTTGAATGGATTAGGATGGACATTTGTTGGCGTACCTAATGAAGCGGCTGGCCAGTGCATATTTCCTCTGACTGAACCGTTTTTCTCTTTCCGCGCACACACTGGCCCAAGCGCCATGTGTGATGCCGAGCGTAGCCATAGCCTCTCGCCAGACCGAGACACTCCAAAAACAAACGCACGCCATCCAAGACCGGCGGTGAAGCAGGGGAGAGTCGTCATGGTGACGGACGATTCAGAGTTGGGCGTTTACTGATTCGCAGATGGTTCTTGTTGGAAAGAAAAAAGATTGATGAGACAGTCGTGGAAGCCGTAAAAGCTTCGACGGTATATCTCTGTTGTCTTTGATTTACACGTTTTTGATGCCCCACAAATTTACCAGTGGCATGAATGACAAGACGCCAGTCACCAAAACAGATTGATTAAGGAACTGTTAAAAAAAAATTCAAGATTTATATCTGCATGGAAAAAAACAACATGGTCAGAATTTGATCTCAACACGCGATATATACATGAGGCAAAAAAGTGTTTTCTTTTTGCTTTTTGAAGGCATTTTTAGTCAACGAAGGCTGGTGCAAAAAATCCAAGTAGTGCCACCATGACTGCGTAAAAACAAACCATATCGAAGCCACGTTCATTTTTTTGGGACACCTCTGAGCAGAATTAGTCGTCCTCTCGCCTTTGACGCCACCCCCACTGGGGTGTCATGTTCTCCAAAACTGACCACATGCACGTTTATTGCTTATTACGATTTCTTCTTCGTATTCTTAGTTTTTTACCCCGCGGACATTGAAGGCGCCGTAACGCTCGATGCTATTTTTAGTAGAGCAGCGGAAACCGTGTCAAAAGTCGTCTGAGCGTCTTTCAACAAAGAAGCATTAATGATGTTATCAGAGTAAAATCAAATTAGGTTAGGCAGCGTGCGTGCAAGTGTGCAATTGTGCACACCCATTTGCACCACACAACAGCATCATTTTTTTTTTTTCAGTTCCAAACCTCCCAACAAGCCTCGGGGCTCGTTACGGAGTCGTATAACAAGTCGAGCGCCTTGCCACAAGTGTGCTTGTCTTTTTAGATTTTTTTTTTTTTTAATTTCTGAATGAGATTGAACTCAAGGCATCATTAAAACATGAGTGGGCTGAAGTGTCTGTCAGTTGTAACTGCGATAGCGTTGCAGGCGTGCTCGTAAGAGCATTTCACTGGAGCGAGACAGCATTTCAGTCGTGTTTTAGTTGTGTGTGTCTGTGAGAATGGCTTCGGAGTGAGTGAGTGTATTTGTGAAATCATCATTCTGAATTGCTTTATCCTAACGAGGGTCGCGCGGCGTGCCGGAGCCTCTCCCAGCTGCCTTCGGGCAGTAGGCGAGGGGACACCCTGAACCGGTTGCTAGCCAATCGCAGGGCAAGCATAGACAAACAACAATCTATGCTCACACTCACACCTAGGGACAATTTAGAGTGTTCCATTAACCTGCCATGCATGTTTTTGGAATGTGGGAGGAAACCGGAGTACCCGGAGAAAACCCACGCAGGCACGGGGAGAACATACTAAACCCACACAGGAAGCCAGAATCGAACCCTGCGCCTCTGCACTGCAAGGCAAACGTGCTAACCAGTCATTCACTGTGTTCACCGCTCGAAAAACAGTTGGGTAAAAAAAAAAGACAACAATTTGGGTCCAAAATGGACGGACTGCTACTTGGGTCAACTCAACCCAAATTTCTGAGTTGTTTTTTTTTTACTAACCAACCAGACTTTTTGGGGGGGGGGTTTGCTCAGGTCAGTCAATTTTTTACCCAATTTGGTTCACTTCTGACCCATCTGTTTTCAGATTGTCCACACACACACACACACACACACACACACACACACACACATATAAAGGACGATGATACTGCTGCTAGTTAGACTACAAAGCATACAAATCAAAGTCTTTTGCATCTCAATGTGTTTGTCACCCAAGAAAGCCGAAATGGCTTCCATATTTGGCTACTCCGGCGGACGCAGCACGAGAAGGAAGCCGAGTAGTTTGACACGTCTGCTTCCACGCTGTAAAAGATAACAGCGTCAGTCCTAGTAGGGGGGTTGAGGGGGGGATTGAGCAGCGCTTACAAAGGGTCTGACTCGTATGATCTTTTGGAGAATGAAGCCATTGTTTCTCTACGAAGCAGTCAAGGTCGGCAGATTGGAAGCCCATGCAGGCAACGGCTCTAATTGATTCCAGAATGTGTGCGTGTTTACTTAACTGAAGGATTTGTGAGGGGTAAATGTAAATAGATAAGTGACTTAAGTAAACATACACCCCCCCAACCCCACACACACACACACAGGCATGCGTATGTAGACATCATTTAATCTTCTTGTGAATAAATGGTGTCTTTTGCCGAATAGTCCGTGCATGAGCGTGTGTGTGTGTGTGTGTGTGTGTGTGTGTGTGTGTGTGTGTGTGTGTGTGTGAGTGTGTGTTTGCACGTGTGGCAATCCCTATAGTTCTTCCAAGTTCTTGTCAGCCGTAAATCCGCCGACACTCATGGACTACGGCGGTCGTAACGAGGTGATCCAGTGATCCAAGCAGCGGGGCACACTTTTTCGTTTTTGCGTGCGTGTGCATGCACGTGTGTGTGTTCATGCACATCTGGTTGATTTTTGTCAGTGTGGCCAATGCCCCCCCCGCCCCCCCGAAAAAAAAATCGGATTTTTGTCTTTAGGGGATCCACAAACTAATTAGATTCCTTCACTTGCAATGTAATGACTTGGGAACATGCTATTCATGCTAAAAAAAGAAGAAGAAAAAAGAAAAAAGACATTCATGTTTTTCATAGGTCAGTGCTGAAATGTAACTTAAAATGGCGTATAGTATATTAGCAAGTCCGTTGTTTGTCGCTGCTCAAGAGATTTGGTTTTCCAGTCAAATGTCAGTTTCGCAATGTTTGGGACTTGTCGGAAATGAAGGAGAACCAAACAACTGAGCAAATTGTCGCCAGCCAAAGGCCAGACGACTTTGTCCAACAGGGCTCGAGGGAGGCAACAAAGGCACGAGATAAATAAATAAAGAGGAACAATGTGCCAATTTGTTCTTTTTTCAAAAGTGAGAGAAATTCTGATGACTACCAGACCTAGGTGACTGCAAAGCCATGTTTTGAAAACAGCTCAAAAGCTTACATCTGTGTTTAAATTTGACGTATAAGGAGTAAGGCGACTCTGTCTGGGGAGATTTGATCCATTTGGGTCTTGTGTAAACGGTCCCGACATTACAGGCTGTTTAATACTCGATACAGGCCACGTCACCGATGTTATTAGGGTGGATGATGGGAGGAAGTCGAGGAAGGTTTACTGTCTGGAAAACAAGGTGAATTAAAATCTCGGTGTGACTCTTTGCTCAAATAACTACTTGTCTGTAGGTACGACACTGTTTCCAGATGGAAGCAGCTCATTAAGGAGAGTGCAAGGGGGGGGGAATTAGCCTCGTGGTCGCCTCAAGGTAAAAAGATTTGGTGAAGATTTCTTGCTGAACTGCAGTTCTAGAACAACAACATGGTTGATTGACAGCGGCCATATTGACAAACAACCATTCCCAGATACGGGCATTGACCAATATAGAAGTCACCCACGTAAGCACAGGGAGAAGATACAAACTCCACGTTGGAAAGATCTGAGCCAATACTCAAGTTAGCAAAGGGAGAAAAAAAAAAGACAAAACAATCTCAGGGATTGTTTTGGAACAAGAAGTCAGAGAAGTGTGAGTCTATTGCCAAATGCCTTTTGGCAAACTTGCATGGGGCTTTTCATTTGCTGTTGCTCGTAAACACAATTGGCTCAGAGGCAGCAAGGCATTAAACGGTGCGCCCACAAGCTCCTGCATTCCATACGTACTGATGACACACAGGAACTGGTAACACACTGGCCTCTATCAAGGTGTGTGAACTACTTTGTCGCCAATTAAGACCCAGTCAAGGGAAATGGAATGAAATTAGGAAATATATATATCATGGGGCGGCCCGGTAGCCCAGTGGTTAGCACGTCGGCTTCACAGTGCAGAGGTACCGGGTTCGATCCCAGCTCCGGCCTCCCTGTGTGGAGTTTGCATGTTCTCCCCGGGCTTGCGTGGGTTTTCTCCGGGTGCTCCGGTTTCCTCCCACATGTAGGCTCGTTGGGCATCTAAATTGTTATATGTGATTGTATTGGCTGGCATCAGGGTGTCCCCCGCCTACTGCCCGACTGCTGGGATAGGCTCCAGCACCCCCCGCGACCCTAGTGAGGATGAAGCGGTTCGGAAAATGAATGAATGAATGAATATATATCATGTGTGTGTGTGTGTGTGTGTGTGTGTGTGTTGTACTTTGGTATAATGTATTATCTGTTATATTGATTGTAATCATGTCACTCACCATGCTATTGTAAGTGTCTGGTCATCTTAATATAGACCCCAATGGAGTTGTCACTCTGCAGTCTAGACAGCAGTTGTCAAGTGTGAACGGCCCTACACAAGGGATTGAACATTTTTTTTCTCCTTTAACTGTACTTGCCTCATGAAGAAAATTAATCAAACGACAGAAATTGTGGGTTATTGACCAAGTATTTTTTTTTTGCTCTAAGACAACACAAATGCCAAGTAGCAACACTTGGAAGAAAATATCACCCAACCATTTTCCATAGCGCTGACATTTGAACCCAGAACATTCAAACTGTAAAGCTGACATGCTTACCGCTATTCCACAGCGTTGCCTCTGGACTGACATAAAGCGCCATGTACTGTACAATGTTGATATTTTGTCAGCCACGCTTCCACTCCAGTGTTTGGATTGCACAAGGACCAGGTTGCGCATTGCGCTTAGACAATTGCATTTTTGGAGTGATGCAGGGCCTTTTTAAGAGACCAGAGAGCTTTTTCAGGATAAAGAAACAGGATATTCCCCTCTCAGAAAAGATGAAGTAATCTCCCCTTGGACAAATGTTCTCAAATGTAATTTATGGACCCCGTTTTTGCACTTAAGTACCTTCATTCCTTACTTTCCCCCACTTTGTCCCTCTCCTACCTCTGTGCAGTCGATAACGGATTCCCAAGCAACGGGAAACGTTTGTGCAACGTACATATTTTCACTGTTTACAATCTTTTAACCCTTTCATGCACCCTATAACCTGATAAGGTGTCCATTGTAGTAACCACTGTGCCTGAAAGGGTGAATGATGATGCAACCGGACTGATTTTTATAACCCATACATCCAGTTCACCTCTTACCCAACTTCTTCAATCCTCTTCACGCTCCTCTAGGAATGCCGAAAAAAATAAACCACCGACATTATACAGTGTCCAGCCACCTGCCGAGATTCAACCACAGTAGATCTTTTGATGCCTCGGCACCACATGACCAAAGAGAAACATACAAGAGAATACTGCGTTTCAATAAGACTTGTAAAAATTAGTCACTACCTCCTCATTTTCTTTCCTAGCTATTCCCTCTAGTCATTAGGAGGACAAAGCAAAGGTTCATGTGGCTGTGTCGCAACGTGAGTGATGGCTCCAGTGCATTGTGGGTAACTTAAACCAGCTGTGATGGCGATTGCGCCTCGGCTGCTGTTCACCGTGTAGGCTGTTGGTCTCAGGTATGCGTGCCGACCTGCTTTGAGTCACGTCAATGGCCATATTTCTGTTTGACGTTGCAAATGGCAGAGGCTCCATGTGAATGAGAAAACTGTGTCACATTTAATAAGGACTTTGAAAAAGTAGGAACTGGCTTTGTAAGTCTTCTTGACAGATTCTTGGCTTCGGGTTAGGTGACGCAGTCAGTCCTGAAAGCCTTACAAAAAAACAACAACATGGCTTTAAAAAAGAAGGTACAAAGTAGGACTAAATTGGAATTAAAATAAAGATTGAGGGTCCGTTTTAAAGAAACCACCTGTTCATCATTTATTTCCGGTTTCTGTGGCCAACCAAAGACACAAATCAAAATTAACACCTTCCTTTTGTCTATTTCCATTTTGTCTTTCAGAGTTCCAAGCCCTGGAATGACCATGTTGTGTTCTCTCGTGCTCCTCTTCCTCTCCTCAAGTCTGGTTTTATCCATCGAGTGCCCAGAAGATTGTACTTGTAACAGTCCAGGCTCAATATTCTGCATCGTTCGACGGTCCAACACTGTGCCCCGGGTTCCATCCAGCACCATCAATCTTTACATCTTCCAAAACGGCATCAATGCTCTGACCCAAAATGACTTTGTGGGTCTAGGAGACTTGGATTTGCTAGATCTGAGTCCAGAATGAGCTGAGAGAGGTTCCAGATGGTGTGTTCAAGATGCTGTCGAAGCTGAAGAACTTGGACTTGTCCTCTAACATCATCACTCACATTTCCAAAGAGAGTTTTTCTGGCTTGGTCCAGCTGGAGAGACTGTATCTACACCAAAATCACATCCAGAGCATCCAACGAGAAGCTTTTGAAGGTTTAGAAATGCTACTGGAACTCAAGCTCCAAGGGAACAAACTCACATCTTTGCCCTCTCTTAATTTACCCAGGCTTCTGCTTCTAGACCTGAGTTACAACAACATCCCCACCTTGCATGTCTCAGACCTTCAGACACCCCACTTAGAAACCCTGAAAATGGCATCTCTCGGGCTTGTTTCTCTCGATGAAGATCTTGTCGCTTTTCTAGGGAACCTCCACGAGCTAGACATCTCCATGAACCAACTAACGGCGGTTCCCCAAGCCCTAAAGAAGGACTCCCTAAAGGGCTTGATCAAGCTCAATCTGGCTGCCAACCCACTGGGTGAACTCAGGACAGAAGACTTTGAGAAACTCACCGGGCTCCAAGAATTAGATCTCAGTGGTCTCAATCTTCAGGGCTTTCCTGAAGACTTTTTCCAGTCTTTCCCCAAACTTGTACATCTGGCAGCAGCTGAAAATCCATTCAATTGTTTGTGCCCCCTCGCTTCATTTGCGGTTTGGCTGAAAGAGAAGAATATAAATCTGGGGAGGCTTAGGGAGACCAGGTGCCACTTCCCTCTAGCTAATGCCGGGAAGATGCTTTCAGCACTGGACCATACAGATTTTGGATGTCCACCGACCACAACTTTACTGATGAAATCACCCATGGGGAGTACTCCAGCGCCACAGGATCCTACGACATTCCAAGAAACAACCCATACCAATGCAATTCCTCCTCCTCCTCCTCCCCCACCACCAAGTGAACAAAGCCCGGACTCAAAAACAGACCCGCTTCCATCAGAGGTTACCGCCTCTCCAAGCTTCACCAGTGGGAAATATGACCAGCACATCTGTCCACCAAATATTTGTCTCAACGGTGGTATTTGTAACTTTGACCCAATAGGGCAACTGGGCTGTCAGTGTCCTTCAGGAACATCTGGACTCTACTGTGAAAATGTCAACAACACGACGGAACCACCAAAACCTCCGGGAACAGAAGTGTCCGTTGAGGATTCCACGGTTCTTGCAGAACTTGATGCCATCAGCTCCCGCCAGGTGACCTCCACCTCTATTCTTCTCGATCTGCACCTCTTCATTAAGACACGGCCAAATATCCGTGGCATCAGGCTGACCTACCGCAATCTCTCTGGCCCTGACCGCCGCCCCATTATTTTGAGCGTGCCGGCATCCTACCCGGAGTACACCCTGCGTGGACTCAGATCCAACTGTACCTACTCCGTCTGCGCAAGCCCCCTCGGGGAGAGAATGACCACAAGGGCAAACAGCTCAGTAGAGACGGGGTCATGTACAGAAGCTCGGACGGCAGGGGTTCCGCTGACATCTTTAGAACCCCGAGTGGAGACACAAAACTCACTCATGAATACTCTCATTCCTGCAATAGCCGCTCTGGCACTGGTGCTGGGGTTGGCATTGGTGGTCGGTCTGATCATCTGTCTCCGGAAAAAGAGGCAGCGTAAAGCGGGAATGGAGCTCGAGCTGGGTCCTGCAGATCCCGACAATTCATTGGAAGTGGACGGCATCAAGACATGTCCGGAAGATGGGGGAAACGGCCCACTGCCCAACAAACAGACAGAAACTGACCGTTGTCACACTCGACAACCAACCACAACGTTGCAACAAAACGGCAATTTGGACTATCAGGTCCCACTGATGCAAGGACACTCCCCCTCAAATAACAGTCGATCATCCCTAAAGCCATCGTATTTCTAGGTTGCAATAATATATGAACACTTTGGAAGCCCTGTCCATCACCTGCGTAGTGGTTTCAGCATTCTAAGGTTTTGTCCCAGTTTCAATGCGGCACTTTTCCTTTGTTTTGTAAGACGATACCACTACTGACTGGAATGACGATTCAGACGATAAGGAGTCGCACTCGAGTCACACTCACATTTGCAGCATGTTGGAAATGAGCCGAGTCATGGCGGGACAACAAGCAGGCTGCAGATTTCAAATGGGTTTGATGGTGAGAAAAATCCAACCAAGTGACGTAACAAAGTGCAATTGACAAGAAAAAGTCCAAGCGGAAAAGTGCCATTATTTTTAACATGGACACAGCCTTTGATAATGGTTTGTTTTAAAACTGTTTCTTGTTCGGGAAACATTGAATGAGTTGTAAATCTGTTGCTGGACTTGGAAGTGAAACTGGAGGGAAGCGCAGCTATTCATGATACAAAAAAAACAAAAAACATTTGAAGTTTGACGCAGCTGCATTTAAACCGGAAACTGAAGAGTCTCTTCTATTTACTTTTCACCGTTTCCATCATGCAGTATGACTGATGGTCTGATAAAGCTTCGAATCATGTCGCCAGACTCACTGATGACATTTGTGGATCGAAACTTCCAAGCATACCAAGTGTATTCTGTCAAAACACCCATCTGTTAATCTCTCCGCCCAGCCGATTGCTTTGGGGTTGGATGGGAGCTTAAAGACTGACGGACTCAACGGAGAGGCATCGGGTCTGTCCACACGGTCGTGCCGTGGACAGGAAGGCCGGTTTGTGTGGCTGATGTTCCGATTCATTGTTGTTGTGACATTGTTTTCTGCCAGTTAATTCATTTATTTTGCTGTTGTTGTGATTTGAAATGATATCGATTTGGATAGACAAAAACCTGACTCCGAGTCACTTATGATTGTCAAAATTCTTTGCGACGGAGGCTGAGATGAATGTCACTCGAGAATAACGCTCAGGTAGCTGACAGACAAAACAATATGTTCATCTTGTGTGTGTGTGTGTGTGTGTACAGAAGTACCTCTACTCACAAAATTAATTGGTTCTGGAAGACAGTAGAGACGCGTTTTCCATGTAAATGCCCCAATCCGTTCCAAGGCCCCCGCAAAATTCAGACATTAATGTTTTCTAAAGCATAAAAATGCATCCAAATATGTAACAAACACACGTTACAATTAGATTATCACACAATAAATGAGAGTTGTGCATAATTTAAAAACCAGAATAGAGTAAAGAATAAAAAGATGGTCATTTTTTATTTGTGCAAACGACCCGTCCAAGAATGTTCTCCCATGCTCGATGACCGTTCTTTTGATCTGTACTTCAAAAGCATAGTTTAGAACAACTGGATTCACTGTTTTGGGTTTTGCTGGCACGGTAACATATGCCTATATAGTCGTTCTATAGGACTGAGCTCAAAAACCCAGATTCAGAAAGTCATCTGAGAGTCTCTGAAAATAGTCAGCTCCAAACTTCTGTCACCCTGAATTCAGCCATTTTACCCCAACTGACACCCAAACTTTGTCTTCTGGTCTGGAGCGAGAACTCATCACCATCTTAAGTGTAAATGGTTTACAACAGTGCGCCTTTGATTCACCAGGCACACAGATGTCTTTTAAAACGGTACTCGTTAAACGTGATGCAAAAACTTGGCTACCGCTGAAAGCGACGTTGTATATAAGAGGTAAAACTGCTTCGTCAAGTTTTCAGGACTAAAGTGCAGTCTCCACTCCCCCCAACCAAGATCAGATCCCATCTGCCCATCCCATGAACGGATCAACTGGAATACTTTTATGCTGCTTTGGACTATGAAAGGGAACAGCAGCTGTTTGCAACTTGGTCACTAAAGCACCATCATGCTCTGTATTGTTTATCTCAAGTGTTTATGTGTTTGTCAAAAAAATGATGCCAACGCAAAGGACAGTATTACAAATAAAAGTAGCAATTTTCTATAAAACTGTGTCTTCCATTTCATTACAAATAAGAGAAAGTGAAAGTTGGTTCAAAGGGATGAGGGGAGGTCATCTTTCTGGACACGTTAACCCTTTCGTGCACCAATCCCTTTTGTGACGTTGTTTTGGTTTGGGGTAATTTTCCATGTTCCTCAGAGCCAAGAACTTATGACAAAATGTTTTTTTTTTTTTTTGTGGTTTTCTTGTGAATGCATCATTGGCTTCTTCAACGTAGCCGAACATAATGTTTAAATCAAGAAAATGGTCCAATCAGGGAATCAAAGCAACATGCTTTTGGTGCAAATTGGGACATTGTGTCATTTGGTCAAAAGTATAATCAACCTATTTCAGACATGTGGCGTAATGTGCTTCCTGTTTAAAAGATCTTCTTACACATGGACTATTTCGAGGTGCCGGGGCTGCTCGATGGGGCTCCAATTATGGGAACAATCATCTGGTAGTAATAGATGTAGCAGAGCCCTCTTGGGGGCTGCACCGATAAAGAAAGCAGAGGTTAAAAGAGCACTGCAGACAGATCGTTTTAATAATGAAAACTAAACCATAAGACTGCCATCACAATGTGCGGATGACTTGTATTTTACCAATGAAGACAAACTACTATCGGGGCACCATGAATTGCAGTCCCACGACATCCTCAAGACTGTTTTTGGAACCCTAAAAAAGTATTTCGTTCCTTTTTGTACGTCAGAAGAGCAAGGTAAATTTGACATCAGCATTGTATCGAACTTGTGGGGGGAAGGTTGTCACACACAGCCGCTCGAACGGGGTTGATGACCGTCTCCACGTGCCCACTTTCGCAATGGCCAACTTTATATAATTCCCGCGCGGATCGCTTCACGTTGTTTCCCGTAAACGTGCTTTGCGCGTACATCTCCTGCACGGGCTCCGGTGAGTCTGTTATGCTTCCACAAAGTAGACCACAAGGAACGGAGGAGACGTTTCATTTGGCCGAGAATCAAATCGGCTGGGTTCAGTCCTACAATGAACAAAATTCACTTGCAAAAATTACAATGTGAACCACACCAAAACTAAAAAAAAAATTAGGTCCGCTTTTGGTCTGGACCAAACAAGCATACCAAAAGACTTTTTGGGTGTAAATACACCATCTAGCATGAAAAAAAGATCTATAAATCATATATGAGGGATTTTTGTCTTTACAACCTCACATCCCCCATCATATCCCACGGTGTTTTGAAACTAATCACTCTTATCACTAGACAAATAAAATAGACATGGGCAAGGCCCTACAGGCCATGGATACTTGGTTCTATCTAGCTATGACGGGAGGAAGTAAGGTAATCAACACATCTGTCACCTCGCGGCTTATCAAGCCAAACCTTTCCATGCCAAACAAAACAACGGTTGGTGAGCAAGTTACTAAAGTTGGGCATTCCGTTGCTGAGCGGCTTCCCTTCAGGAACCACTTAAAACCATGCTGTTAAGCCTAATTGCCGGCTCTAAATGGCCTCCGGGCTTGGATGTGTTTGACTGCTTGCTTGTCTTTGCACGTCAACCCTGAATGGCCTTTAGGCTGATATTAACTGGGATTGACACCAGCCTGTGGTCCTCTTTAAAAAAAAAAAAAAAAAAAAGTGCTATTAATAGCAGAATAAACAAATAATGTTGTGTTTCACATTTCCCGTAATGTTAATGTAAACCTTTACACAAATCCATTTACAGTGTGTGCATTATTAACATTGAACACTGGGATCAAATTGGATGACCTTTTTAAGTGAATGTTGGTCAGTAAATTTGGATTTAACTGCAGCATTCGGTACAGTGGATCAGAGTATTCTGTTGGCTCGTTTGCAGCACCTAGTGGGCATTGGCGGTAGCGCCTATGAGTGGTTTAGGTCCTCTTTAGCTGACAGAACCTTTTGTGTCAGCCTTGGTCGCTCCGAGTCACAAACTGCCCCACTGTCGTGTGGTGTTCCACAGGGCTCAATTCTGGGGCCTCTGCTGTTCTCACTGTATCTGCTCCCATTGGGTTCTATCTCAAGGAAACATGTTATTTCCTCCCACTGCTATGCAGATGACTGTCAGATCTACGTCTCGCTGAGCAAAAAAGACACTTTCTCATTGAGGACAATTTCTTGAATTTCACTGAAAAGAAGACAAAGGTGATCGTGTCTGGTCCCAGTGGCTATTGCACATCCCATCCTATGGACCTGGGCCCCTGGCTCCTTATCTTAACACAACAGTCTCGAACTTGGGTCTTAAACTGGACAGTGATTTTAAATTGACCGGCAAATTGGTGATTGAATCCAGCTTGTTTCATTTTGGGGCAGCTGGCTAAAAGAAAGACTCTCCTTTCTCAGGAGCACTTTGAAACAGTAATTCATGCCGTTGTCACATCCCCGCTGGATTACTGTAATGCACTTTTCTTTGGAGTCAGCCAATCCTCCATTCAGCGTCTCCAGTAGGTCCAGAATGATGCCGCTAGCCTCTTGACTTGTACTCGTAAGAGGGAGCACATAACTCCTACTTGGCCATCCCATCATTGGCTCCCTATACATTTTATAGTCCTTGAGCCTTGATTTTTAGTTTGACTCTTTTTGTGCTTTCCACTGTCTTTGTTCTTAATTTATTGTTTTATGAATTATTTTATCTCTACGTACAGCACTTTGTATACGGCGGTGGTTGTTTTAAAGTGCTCTATAAAATACAATTGAGTCGAGAGAATCTGAGAACTGGTTGTTTTGTCTTACTTTCTTCTGAGGCAAACCCAATGAATGAAGACATAGTCGGCTGTTACGCTTTGAAAGACGATCCAACGTTTACTTGAATTAGCTTTAATTGGCAGGTGAAAGCCAAAGGTCCCTTATTACCCAAGACCCTTAATGACTTCCATGCTCTTTGAGGCATAAAATCTGAAGTCTCGGACTGCCGTTAAAAAAAAAAAAAAAAATTTTTTTAAAAGTGAGCAAATTGTGGGTCACTGACTGACTCCATAATTTTCTTCCTGTAATTGTCCCAATACTTTTTAGAAGGGATGTCAGGTCTTTTTGCGAGTCTTTGGCCCATCTCCAGGCCCCAAGGGCCAGGGTAGGGTGATGTTGTGATAAGAGGTGGCATGACAGCAGAGAGCAGGATTAACAACCTTTGCCGGCTCTCTCTGCAAAACATAACACACCCGACTTAATACGAGCAACGGGCTGTCAGCCATGTGTTCTCCAACATGGGAAGGTGCAGTCATGCATGTGGAACAATGAGATTGAGGTTAAACCCTGTTTACCTGTATTGTGAGAGATGGGGGGAGGGGGGTCGGGGGATCATACATTTTATTTCAAGGCCATATCCCCCAGTCCCACTGTAGTTTTGTTATGAAGAGACCAGTCCGTTTATATGCTTGAAAGTCGTTTTACTCCAGCAGCACCAAGAACGTGTTACAGGCTTAATCGTGTAGGAAACAACAACCGAACTCCTACGACCTTGTGGACGGGAGGTATGACAGCAGGGTTAAAATGGCTGTGCAACAAACAACAATAAACAGATCTACATCCCCCTTTAAGTTTTTTTTTTTTTTCTTTTCTTTTCACACATAATGCTAATAATGGCTGATTCAAATTAGCAGCTAACTTACCATTACATGGGCTATTACAACTTAGTAATCAACATTTTCAGGAATAGAGAAAATCTTATTCAAGATATTTACGATTCGGTTTTGATACTCTGCCACTTCTGGTACGATAACATCAGCATTGTTTTGTACTGGGCTCGTATCTAGTTTCAGCTTGGTTGGTGATTTCTTGTTCAATCCGTGTTTTCCTTTGTTGGTGTAACAATGTCAGTCTTTTCAAGAGTGTTTCTTCCCCGCATCAACAGTCTCTGATTTGTCCATGCGTTGATTGTTCATTCCATTGGCCTGTTCAGGTAGTTGTTCCTTCACTGGTAGTAGATGTTGTCTTGTACGTCTGTATTGCTTCCCATCTGACTCGACCATGTATGAACGAGGCTCGTTGCAAACTTGACGAACAACACCGGTTTGTCATGTCCTTTTGTGTTTGAAGTCTCACTACTTGATTTGTCTTCAATGGAGTGAGTGGCTTGCTGGTCTTGTCGTAATACTGTTTTGAGCTTTGCGCTTCTTTGTGAGATGAGCCTTGACAGTTTTGGTGGCTATTGGGTGTGGCTTGAGTAACTTCTTACAGATAGGTAGAGTTGACCGTGTTCTCCTTGAAAACAATCTCTGGGCTGGAGATCCAGGATGCTGTCTCTAGGTGTATTTCGCAGATGTAGTAGATTTAGGTAGAAATCGGTTCTGTCTCTCTTTGTTGTTTCCAGTAGTCTTTAGCACTACGAACAGCTCTCTCGCTGAGACCATTTGACTGAGGGAACTCAGGGCTGCTCGTAACGTGTTCAAATTCCCATGACTCAGAAAAATCACGAAAGTTTTGACTGGTGAACTGAGTGCCATTGTCAGAATATAGTTTTGAGGATTCGTGCACTGCAAATTGGCGTTTGAGTTTTTTGATGACGCATGTCGACGTCATATTTTCCAGTTTGTCCACTTCGAACCATCCAGTGGTAGTAAGAATCCACAAGTACGAGGTAGTTGTTGTTGTCCTTCCCTAGGTCTGTAGGGTAGGGACATGGTAGATCTGGAACTTTGTGAAGTTTCAGTGGTTGCTTTTGTTGGTGGGCTTGAGGCTGTTACAAACACTGCATGACTTGACTGTCCTCGATGTCATAGTTGATTGTGAGCCAGAAAACAGTGTCTCTTGCCCTTCTTTCGTAGACTCCATGCCTGGATGTCCTTTGTGTAGTTCCTGTAAGTACACATCCTGTAGAACAGCTGGACAATGGCTCTGTTATTTTCATAACAATCTCATTTTCAACAGTCAGTTCTTCTCGAAAATTAAAGAATGGTTTGATTGCTTCAGGTACACCGCTTACCCGTGGGGCCAACCTTGTTGGATGTAGCGCGTCAGTGTCTGAAGAACTGGGTCAGTCTTTGTGTGTCCTGCCAGCTCATGTAGACGTTTGGGTGAAATGAGTTGAAGCGTCATGACTTCAAAGTCGCGCTGTTCCTCTTTTAATGGGAGAATGTTCAGCCTTGGGGTACGGGAAAGTGTGTCCGCAATGTAGAGATGTTTGCCTTTCTTGTAAACGAGTGTTAGGTTGAACTTCTGTAGTCTGAGCATCATTCTTTGCAATCGCGCTGGGATGGTGTGAAAGGGCTTGTTGTGGATGGTGACCAATGGTTGGTGGTCGGTTTCAATCACCACTGGTTTTCCGTAGATGTAGTCATAGAACTTGTAACACGCAAACACCACAACAGCGAGAAGCTCTTTCTCGATCTGCGCGTACTTCTTCTCTGTGTCTGTCAAAGTTCGTGATGCATATGCGATTGGTTTGTCATCTTGTAGGCATGCAGCTCCCAGTCCGTACTGAGATGCATCGCAGGTGAGAGTCACTGCCTTCTTCATGTCGTAGTACTGAAGCACTGGTGGGGCTTGTGATGCATGCTTTGAGTCTGATGAAAGCCTCTTGTTGATGGTGTGTCCAGCTCCATACAATGTCTTTGTGAAGCAGCTGGCGTAGTGGCGCTGACAGTTCGCTCAAGTTTGGAATGAATTTCCCTAGATAGTTAATCATCCGAGGAACCTCTGGAGAGAAGTCTTGTCTTCAGGTGGGGGCATGTCATTGATCGCCGCGATTTTTGATGGGTCAGCTTTCAGTCCTTTATCTGTGAAAACATGTCCAACATAACCTACTTCTTTCAATCTGAATTTGCATTTATTGGGATTTAGTCTGAGTTTGACTTGTCTTGCACGATCTAGGACTTTCTTCAGGTTACGGTCATGCTCGTCAACCCCTTTTCCGCCGACAAGGATATCATCAACAATCACTGCACATGGATAACCTGTAAAGATTTGTTCCATGGCCTTTTGAAAAACATCAGAAGCTGTGTTGATCCCAAATGGCATTCTGAGAAATTTGAATCTACCAAAAGGTGTGGCAAATGTTGTAAGCAGGGACGAAGAATGATCTAACTTTATTTGCCAAAATGAACTTTTAGCATCCAGGACAGAAAATACAGTTGCCTCGGGCATTTGTGCTGCAACCTCTTCAACTGTTCGCATGGGGTGGTGTGGTCTCATTAACGACTTGTTTAAATCCCTCGGGTCGATGCATAGACGCACATCGTCAACCTCTTTCTTGTGAGTTGCTACCATGTTCGACACCCATTCAGTAGGTTCGTCAACTGGTTCGATCACACCAAGTTTCTGCATTCTTTGGAGTTCATTTTTCACTTTTTGTTGCATTGGCACTGGAATGCGTCGTGGGGAGTTGACAACTGGAACGGCATCAGGTGCAAGCTTCATCGAGTAAGTCACTGGTAATTCTCCAAGCTCATCTTTGAATAGATCTTTGTACTCTTTCAATACTTTCTCCTCAAAGCTTTCATTTGGAATTGCATCAATGTGAAAAACTTCTTTGCTGAAACTAACTAGTTTCATATTAATGCTGTCCTTGAGTCCTACGATAGACTGCACATTTTGTTTCACAACTTGGAAAATTAGGTCATAGCTCTTTTCTCCTAATTGACATTTGAGAGTGATTGTGCCTGCAGACTTGATCTTTGTTCCTCCAAAAGCGATGAGATTGATGTGCTTTTCTTGGGGCTGTATCTTCTCACACCGAAACATGTCCTTGCAGGTGTTCAGAGAAATAACGTTACACTTCGCACCGGTGTCCACTTTAAGCTTTAGAATCTTGTCTCCAACTGCAACTGAACAGTAGCCTTCTTTTTTGTGACTATTTTCGCCCTCTAGTGTTAGGTGCTCGATAGTGAATGTTTCGTCACTTTCTGAATCATCCGTTGATATTTGATTTACTTGTTTGCCTCTTGCATGTGCTTTTGCGTACCTGCACTGGCTCTTGAAGTGATTTGGCTTCTTGCATGCGTGACATTGTTGTCTCACGTTGAAACTGTGCCTCTCCATTATGATGTTTGTTTCTGGGTTGCATATTTCCCTGAACTTTCTTTTCAAACATGTCGGATCTTCTCTTGACTCCGCTGCGGATATTTCCACGCCTTGGTCCGACACAACTGCTGGGGAATATGTGAACGATCTCTCTCTTTCAATGGCCTCCGGTCCCGCCAGATTGAGGAGTATATAGGCCGTTGTTTTGGCATTTTTGTCACTGTGTGCTGCGGCTATGAATATATCATATTCTTGCTCGAACTTACGCCAGTTCTCAGCGACATTGCCGTCGAAGATGAGAGGATCAGGCCGCCGAAATCCGTCCGCCATTACTGCCTTTTCACGCAGGTAAAATCTCGTCCTTTTTTCTCACCACCAGCACAGACTGTCTCCACGGATCCAGCAGACTTTTTGCAGAATCCCACTTCTGACACCATGTAGTTTTGTTATGAAGAGACCAGTCCGTTTATATGCTTGAAAGTCGTTTTACTCCAGCAGCACCAAGAACGTGTTACAGGCTTAATCGTGTAGGAAACAACAACCGAACTCCTACGACACCTTGTGGACGGGAGGTATGACAGCAGGTTAAAATGGCTGTGCAACAAACAATAATAAACAGATCTACACCCACCATCATGGTTTTAATTTAACGAGCACATTTTGGTGAACGTTTCTTGTTCAACGGAATTCGCAGTTTGTAAATGTTTACTGCTGCGGCTTAAGAAAACCACAATTTGGCATTAAAGCGAACGTCAACTGTGTCGCCGTCAGCTGAGAGTGAAGGAGATAAATGCATCCAGTTGCGCCCACATGAGACATTGCATGACAGTGACACGCAACCAAGAGTTGTAGTTGCACAACGTCGTAGCGCTTGTAAAGGGACAGTCTCGGTTAGAACTTTCGATGTGGGGATTTCAATGGTGCAATTTATCCATTCATCCATTCATTTATTTTCTGAACCGCTTCATCCTCACAAGGGTCGCGGGGGGTGCTGGAGCCATTCCCAGCCGTCTTCGGGCAGTAGGCGGGGGGACACCCCGAACCGGTTGCCAGCCAATCGCAGGGCACACAGAGACGAACAACCATCTGCGCTCACACTCACACCTCAGGACAATTTAGAGGGTTCAATCAGCCTGCCGCGCATGTTTCTGGAATGTGGGAGGAAATCGGAGTACCCGGAGAAAACCCACTCAGGCACGGGGAGAACATGCAAACCCCACACAGGAAAGGCCGGAGCCGGGATCGAACCCACGAACTCTGCACTGTGAGGTCGACGCGCTAACCACTGGCCCCACCGGGCCACCCCTGGTGCAATTTATTAAAATCGATTTAACTCATTCACAATCAGAGGTAAAATAAAAATAAACGCGCTTGCAGAGACAAAGAACAACAAATCAACAAGTAATCTCAAATAACCAATGAAAAAACCCCAAAACAAAACAATGAAAGTTACACAAGTGCAAAAAAAATGTTCTGACATCCATTTAGAACAATTTCATAGTTCTTTAGCTGCCTTTTGGGGGGGCAGCTTCAAATTGCCCCACTCAGAACAAACTTAAAACCGCCGCAGGGCTCATTCCCCTTGACCTTTTACCTTTCAACACGCCACCTCTGACCCCCCCCAAGTCAGTTCCCCTCCAGAGCCACTTTAAAGCGCCAGAGTTTTTGTTACTATTTTCAGTAAGTTATGCCAGCCTCCCTTGTCATCTTTAATTACATCTCTCTCTCTCTCTCGATTCGGAGTAAAAAAATGTCATGTCGCGTGTTGTAAAAAAAAAAAAAAAAAAGGATGTTAGGTATGCTAGACAGTCACGACATGATGGGCATTGCATGCGAAGCAGTTGAAATCAGTAAAATAATGACCTTAAGTGGTGCTTGTTAACATATATTTGGGAACAGCTGACCCGCACGCAGCTGCGAGAGGGCACTCCATCCACTCTTTCTCATTCATTTATATGACCTAACTTGCGTTTAAAGATACTCACAAATTTTAATTCACAAAATACCTTTATTAACCCTTTCAAGCACCAATAATGATAACGTGATAGGATGTCCCTGAAAGGGTTAAACACACCGAGCTGCGAGATAAACATTTTCGGCGTGGTAAGGTTGAATATCGTTTTGAAATCCTGGCGGTCCCGGTGGTAATTCTTTTACCGTTCTAAATGTTGCTTTGTACTTTGATTTGTTTGTTTGGATTATGAGTGTGTTGGGCAAGATTGGTTGAGGTGTGCATTTTGTTTCGTGATACCCTTACAGTGGACACGACCGTGGTGATTGTGTACTGTGGTGTGCAAATAATCCTTGTGTATCAAATACCATATTTTACTTATATAATAGATTCTTTGATCTTTTTCATGCAGCTAAATAGTATCCTAACTGAATTGGCGAGATGGCAGACCATCCAAGTGCCTCAGTATGAAAAAGCTCAAAGGGCCTTTCCATTGTCCCCATCTGGCCCTTCGGGTGTTTGCCACTTTGAGCTTGTTGACTGACAACCACTTCCCCGAAGTGGAGAAAATCCTCAAGAGGCTTTTAAACAAATATGCGACTTTTGCCTGCTCAAACACAAAGACAAAGACCGCCTGGATTGACATGACTCACTGCGATGAAATGTTTTAATATTGAGTCGGTCAGCAGGTGCGAGAG